>JAEOAD010000020.1:14142500-14742500 GCA_036365145.1 Orientallactaga sibirica | reverse complement strand
GTAATTGGAAAGCCAGCATAATCAAAGTAATTTCATCCATCATGTACAAAAAGGGAAATAGAATTCAGGTTATTAAGGTTGCATGAAACCGCTTTTTGAATGTATGTACATATATCTTCCTAGGGGCTAGATAATGTTTCCCATTTTTATTTCTAAGAGCAGTTATGAAAAAAAGGCAACTGAAAATAAAACAGGAGCTAAGGCCTCAAAGTAAAACTGGGATAATTCATTACAGGAAAGATAAGGGCTTGAGGTTTCCCTTTCACAGGAACAAGCGTGTGAACCAGGGTGCTTTTTGCAGCTCTCAAGTGTGCCCAGGCTATGCATTAGCAGAGCACCACAGTGTCTTCTGAGGGCAAGGCTGGGTTCCACCAGGTGAAAGAGAAGCTTAGTTCTTAGCTCTCAGACCTGTGGTCTGGCATGACTTACTTTTGGGCTTTACAGTTGCCTTTTGGAGTTTAGGGAAACAAACAAAATGGGGAAATGGAGGAAAAGTTCAACCTGAGAGATGAAGAGAAAGTTGAGGGAGGCCAGCGCAAGAGATAGGGAAGAATTGGCTTGCCAAGAGAAGGCATGAAAGGGAAACCATGGAGAATAGCTCTGCATTTAGATGAAGTATAGATGGGTGAGTTTCCCTTGTGGGATAGATTTAAAAAAATACTGTACTGAAGAGATGGCTTTGCTGTTAAGGCACTTGCCTGCAAAGCCAAAGGACCTAGGTTTAATTCCATGGGAGCCATGTAAAAGCCAGATGCACAAGGTGGTGCATATGTCTGGAGTTCATTTGTAGTGGCTAGAGGACACTCTGTCTCTTTCTTTTTTGCTCTCTCTTTAAAATAAATAAGTAAATAAATAAAAATAGGCCTTACTGCTAAAGACAACATATGTTGCTAGCACAGAACATGGAGAGACCTGGCTAGAATCTGGAAGAGAGCCAGACCCCAGACAATTATTTCCATCTAGTGCTGGAAATTGCTGCATGAGCTAGTGGAGGAAAGTGACCAACAACTGTTGGAGCAATTCTGGGGTCTAAACTGCTCAGAAGCAAACAACCTGACATGATTCTCACACAAGTGCAGTAGTGGCACACAGCCTTGGTTTGTAACTAACAGATTTATTATTGGCTAATAGATCCACTCAGTGGAAAGGAACCCATATCTAAAACTGGGAAACAGGTCAGAATACTATACAGATAATGCTTTTGCTCTCTAATGTCAAGCTCCCACTAATCCTGGGCTAAAAGAGGGACTACATCCATTAAATTCTCTCTAAATTAATAACACTTATCCCATTTAACCTGTTCTCAGTTCATTCTCCTTTGGAGAATTGTATGGCACAATGCAGACCTGGATCTAGCCAGACCGCATGGCAGAAGAAACCAGGAAGTGGCTTCTGTGAACATGGGGTTCTGCGCAGGCCTGGCATGACAACAGCTACATTCCCATGCTCACGAGAAACCTGCTACAAGATGACTTGTCCAGAGACAGGCTGTCATTGGTCACAAAAAAGGGGACCACACCATACAATGATTGGCCAGCCAAGCCCCTTAAAACCCCCCTGCACTTCCTCAATAAACGAATTTGCAGCAGCTCACTTTCCACTTTCACCCAACTCCTGGAGTCTGTGTCGTGATTCTGCACTGCTCAACCCCAACTCAGCAGAGACCATACGGTCCATCCTGGGCTGGCCTTGGGGGGGGCCACAATAGAGAATCTGCTTTTCTTTTACAGATGGGAGTGAGACCTGAGAAGATAAACTATCCAACACACTTCAGCTAAGGTCAGCTGGAACCACAGAGGACTTGGGGAGGTGAGCAAGAGTGCTACTTCCATGGTGAACCTGATAATCAGTGCCAGGGTGAAGGAGACTGACACTGAGGATACTCAACACCTATCAAAGCACAGATCCAGAGGATCCTAAGAGCCCATCACTGAAGTAGACTTAAAACACACCCACCATGGCTCAGGGAATTTTGTGGAAGAGGGGGCAGAAAGATTGTTAGAGCCACAAGTTGGGACATCATGCCCAGAGGCACTGCCTCTCCCAATAACTTACTGCTGCTCCCGCAACATGTAGCCTACAACCCCATGGAGAAAACCTGCAACCCCACTGAGGAGGACCACCAGCATACTGGGGTCAGGGATGAGGGAAAGGATGGTACCAACACACAATGTATCCAAGCTAAGTATGTTTATAATTAATAAAAAAAAATTTAAAAAAGAAGTATCAGATGTACCTGGAGATTGACTCCTGGGGTCAAAGCATTGTTTGTTTTAAAATAAAAATGATATTTAAAGTAAAAAAATACATGTGTTGATCTTCACTAACTCAAGGGAAATCAGCACCAAGATATATTTAAAGATTTCATCATCTCATTCTTTTTTAACTTTTAGCTGGAGAATGTTCTTTGCACTGGAGTAAAATCTCTGGAGGAACTTTGTCTCTTTTACTCATAACTGTATCCTTAGCATCTAAAGCAGTTGTAGGTGCTCAACAAACAATTTCTGAATAGATAAGTGAATGAATGAATCAGTAAGTGAATTAATACAATAACTTTCATGGCTTACATATTTCTTTTTATTTTCCTCCTAAAAATTTTTAATTTGCTGAGAGAATTGAAGATTGTCTAGAAAGGAATGCCAAATTTTAATATATATTCCTCCTATTGTTGGGCCCTGCCTGGTGTGAAGCCTAGTGGTTAGCCCAGCCAGTTTGTACTTGGCCTACTCCTGGTGAGGCCTAGTCGAACTTCTGGAGCCTGAGTAGAGTTTTGCGACCTGTCCTTGGAGTGACTCAGCACCTAAGCTGAAACTGCCTCTGCCCAGCCACTGCTGATGTGGTGAAATAATATTGGCCCTTACACCTTTATCTCATCCTTTTTCCCACCCTCTTCCTCAAAATATATAAATACCTTCCCATGACAATAAATGGAGAGATTTCTGCCAGATGGACTCCCAGCTCAGTGTGGTTTTCTTTTCCCCGGTGGCTTGGGGAGGTTTTTTGAGTTGCCGACATCTGCCTTTCCCCGCTCAGCCTCGAGAGAGAAGTGGCTGGCCCGGCTCTCTCTCTCTTCCGCTCTACCTGCCAGTGGTGGAGGAAAAGTACCAGCAACTGGTGCCCAACATGGGGCCCAACAACTGGTGCCCCATGTGAAGACCAGCAACTGGTGCCCCATGTGAGGACCAGCAACTGGTGCCCCATGTGAGGAAACAAAACTACCTGGGAAACTACGGGTAAAGGAACCTACGGACTACGGACTGGTGTCCCCAACATGAAGAAGGAAAAATACAAAATTAAGCTGACGGGCTAATCCAGACTGCTGACGGGTGTATCCTCATAAGTTATGAAGTAATCTTCATATTTAATATTCTAACCTTTGTTTCTGTAATCTGTGCTTACTTCAACATCTTCTTGTTCCTTTCTCTTTCCTCTCATTTCCGGGTTGCCGACAAACCGCTTCTGCGGTGCAGCCATTTCTAAGTGCCATTTCATGGCAGATGCACCACGTGGGTAGACCTAAAAAAGAAACTCACCATGTGGGTAGAGACTCACCATGTGGACAAACCTAAAAAAGAAACTCACCACATGGGTAGAGACTCACCACGTGGACAAACCTAAAAAAGAAACTCACCATGGGTAGAGACTCACCACGTGGACAGACCTAAAAAAGAAACTCACCACGTGGGCAGACCTAGAGGAGACTTTAAACGTTTTGCCTCCTCATTTAAATAAAAACTCCATCCCAAAAGACAAAACAAACCTGATGGGGAGATCTACTCCCAACTGTACTGTGTTTTATACCATTGAGCCTCCCATAAAGGCACAGGCTCATCTGACTGTCACAAATCTAAATCTAAACTTAATTCCACAACATGTTTAGCTATTTTTTGAGACTTTATGCTTATGCTGTACTCATATGTATTACTATTGCCCTGATTTTACAAAAACTCCTTCTACAATGCGGCTTAAGAATAAAACAAAAAAACCTCCTTGGCGCTTGGAACAAAACTTTTATTTTAGCCCCATGGATTAATTCAGTCCTCCTTGCCTTAATTGCCAGCCTTAAAGGCTTTTCCAGGGAAAAGTTCATTTTTGCCCTTAACAAAAACTGTAAAAAAAGGCTAAGAAAAAAAAAACCTGTTTTTCTAGTCTATATGGCTATATCCTACACACCATCGTCCCACCTTTCACTGCCTTCCCATTAACGTGGGGGTAAAGAGATGGCTTAATGGTTAAGCGCTTGACTGTAAAGCCTAAGGACCCCGATTCGAGGCTCAATTCTCCAGTACCCATGTAAACCAGATACACAAGTAAACACATACATCTGGAGTTCATTTACAGTGGCTGGAGGCCTGGCATGCCCATTCTCTCTCTCTGCCCGCCTACCTCAATTCATAAAACATAAGACTAAGCCCAACTAACTCAATCGATAATACAATGTTGGCCTGGGATTAAAGTTTTCCCTGAAAACTCTGCCCAGCTGGAGGGACAAAATTAAAAAACCTAAAAACTGTCAGTCTCTGGTTACTACAAAAGTTTAATAACGACTAATGATGGTTAAATTTAAATTGTTCTAGTCTCTCCTTACTATGCCTTATACCAATTAAAATGTTTATTCTGTGCCTTTACATGTTAAAAATATTTAACTTGTTTGGTTTTATTATTATTGTTACTGTTGTTACACTGACTTTCTAAGGAGGAGGTTCTGGACTCCAATTTTAAGATCTAATAATGATTTAAAATTACATGTAAAGAACAATAATTTTGCTTTTCTATGACTAATTAATTTCTTTCTTCTCTTTTGCTTGGCCCTATAAAGACAGGCCAACTTCTTCTGCCATTATAAAACTTCGCTAGATCTGTAAGCTTCAACATCATGGAAAACTACTAGCTGTCAGCCCTGGATTGACCCTAACAATACATGTCTCATATCTTTTCTTCCTTGATTAATCATCCTAATGTTTTATTATTATTTTTAGGTCATTTCAACCCATCTGATCTCCAAGACCTCACTGCTAAATGCCTTGCCATTTTACAGGTGGCTCCAGAAAAGATTCAAACTGCCCCTCCCTTCAAGATTTTGGGCTCCAGGTTATTCCTTGATACTGTCTCTCCTGTCAAACTCCAACTCCATATTCAAAAATTAACTTACAAATCCTGTCAGCCTTTCCTCCAGGTACCTCCTCTTCAAACTACAGGAGCCAATCCTCGAGGGCTACGCCCTAATCACCTTTGGCAGATTGACGTTACACACTATTCTCCATTTGGAAAACTTAAATATATTTTTCTCGCAGTTGATACTTTCTCCCATGCTTGCTGGGCATTGGCACATGCTGGGGAAAAAAACTAAACATGCTATTAGCCATATGCTTCAATGCTTTGCCACCCTTGGATTGCCAGATCAAATCAAAACCGATAATGGTCCCTGCTTCATAAGCAGGACTTTTATAGATTTCCTCCAAACCTGGAAAATCTCACTTTCCACAGGCATCCCATATAACCCGCGGGGCCAGGCCATCATGAAAAGATATAATCAAACTCTCAAATCTCAATTACAGAAACAAAAGTGGGAATCCCTACCCCCACATGACCAACTAAAAAAGGCATTATTAACCCTAAATATTTTAAATTTTTCTAAAGAAGATAGACACTTGTCCCCTTTTCAAAAACATTGGACCTCAGCTGTCACCTACAGCTCCATCTGGGTCAAATGGAGGGACCCATTAACTGGGGCCTGGAAGGGACCAGACCCCCTCCTCACAGCAGGGAGAGGATTTGGATGTGTCTTTCCTCAAGAGGAAAAAAGACCTATTTGGGTACCAGCAAGAGATTTAAAATATTTACCCCAACAAGGGGACGATAATAATCAATTCTCCAGGGAGTGTCCCACCCCTGAGAACTATGCCTCTGTTTCTTCCCCAGGAATAACTGGAGGTGTGGATGCTACTAGACCCAAATGAAGCCAGAAAAGCTCCAGAAAGATTTACAAAAGAGGAGATGGGACTTCCAAGACAACCTGCTGTGGACGGACTTACATGACTTTCTTCCCTACCTTCTCCCTCCCCTTAAGCCCCTCCTCCTTCTTCTTACTTTTACCCTACCTTCTCCCTCCCCCTGAACCCCTCCTTCTTCTTATCCTCACTCTCGGGCCCTGTGTAATTAATAAGATTACACCATTCATTCACCAACAACTTGAGGCAATTAAACTTCATCAGGTCACAATTAAACTTCATCAGGTCACTCAAAAACAACGGCTTTTCCACTTACTGGCTATCCACCTAACATCCCTCCCCCGCCCTCCATCGAACCAACGATGGGTAAGATCTCAGACAGGCTGAGACAATGTAAGACAGGGTGTGGAGTGGTCACGGGCTAGAGGCATGGTCCTCAGTGACAGGTAAGATTCCCAGAAGGGGACAACCTAGGACAGAGGCCATGACCGTCCACTGTTCTTACAAAAACAAAAGGGGGAGATGTTGGGCCCTGCCCGGTGTGAAGCATAGTGGTTAGCCCAGCCAGTTTGTACTTGGCCTACTCCCGGTGAGGCCTAGTCTAACTTCTGGAGCCTGAGTAGAGTTTTGCGACCTGTCCTTGGAGTGACTCAGCACCTAAGCTGAAACTGCCTCTGCCCAGCCACTGCTGACATGGTGAAATAATATTGGCCCTTACACCTTTATCTCATCCTTTTTCCCACCCTCTTCCTCAAAATATATAAATACCTTCCCATGACAATAAATGGAGCGATTTCCGCCAGACGGACTCCCGGCTCAATGTGATTTTCTTTTCCCCGGTGGCTTGGGGAGGTTTTTTGAGTTGCCGACACCAGCCTTCCTGCTCAGCCTCGAGAGAGAAGTGGCTGGCCCGGCTCTCTCTCTCTCTTCCGCTCTACCTGCAGGTGGTGGAGAAAAAACAACGACATCAGATAAAATATAATAGTGATCATGAACAAAGACTAAGAATGATTTCTTTTATCAGTAATCAATAAGAGGATATCAGAGGCAGAATCTTTATGCCCAAACACAGGTCATTTACACACATGGAACAAAACCAATTTGACAACAAAACAGAAATAACAACAAACACCATCATAGTCAGGGACACAATAGTTTAGTTTTGTTTCCATCCAAACAGAAAATTAATAGGGAAGTGATGGAACCCATGAGGTCTTTCTCATTGATTCTCATGTTATTCCTTTTCATCTTTTTAAAAAAATTATCAGAGAGACAGAGTGAGAGATGGCTGCTAGGGCCTCCAGCCACTGCAATTTTCAGAACTGCACCATATAATTGCACATGTTATCAACCATAATGCTGTAATGCTCAAATTAACAACAAATATCTGGCCCTTATGTGGGACCTTAACATTAACAAAACATAAATGGGTTGTGGATGAAATAAAAAAAAAAATTGCAAAATTTCTAAATTGAACTCTATAGCCAATGTTATTTTTTTAACAGTGATGTAAATACTCATTGGAAAAAACAGTACTAAATGCCCTCATAAAATCCGGCAGAGAGTCCCCAAACAATAACCTAAAAAGGCATTGAAAAACAAGAAGGAGCCAATCTGAATAGCTCCAGAAGGAAAGAAATAATTCAGATCAGAGCAGAAATTAATGAATGGGAAACTAATAAGACAATTAAGAAAATTGATGAAACAAAGAGCTGGTTCTTTGATAAAATAAACAAGATTGATAAACCCATAGCCAATTTGATCAAGTGAAAAAGAGACTCTTCAAGGTAACAAAATTAGAAATGAAAAAGGAGAGATCACAACAGACATAAGTGAAATTGGGAGAATCATCAGGACTTATTTCAAAAACGTCTACTCCACAAAACAGGAGACTATGGAGGAAACTGATGAATTCCTGGACACATACCACCTACCAAAGCTAAACTCAGAGCAGATTAATCTCCTAAACAAACCTATCACACCCATGGAAATTGAAAAGGTAATCAAATACCTCCCCAAAAAGAAGAGTCCAGGACCAGATGGTTTCTCTGCTGAATTCTATCAAACCTTCATGGAAGAACTGAAACCATTTTTCTCAAACTGTGCCACACAATTGGAGAACAAGGAAAGATCCCCAACTCCTTCTATGAATCTAACATCATCCTAATTCCAAAACCAGGCAGAATATGCCACAAGAAAAAAAAAAAAAACTACAGGCCTATTTCCCTGATGAACTTAGACACAAAGATCCTGAACAAAATCCCCGCAAACTGCATTCAACAACACATCAAAAGCATTATCCACCTTGACCAAGTAGGCTTCATCCCAGGAATGCAGGGGTGGTTCATTGTAGGGAAATCTGTCAATGTAATACACCACATAAATAAGCTTAAACACAAAAACCAAATCATTTCAATAGATGCAGAAAAGGCCTTTGATAAAGTACAACATTACTTCATGATCAAAACATTGGAAAGAATAGGCATAAATGGTTTATATTTCAACATAATGAAGGCTGTATATGAAGCTCCTAAAGCCCAAATAATACATAATGGGGAGAGACTGAAGGAATTCCCACTGTGATCAGGAAGAATACAGGCATGCCCACTCTCACCTCTGCTCTTCAACATAGTGCTAGAAGTATTAGCTCAAGCAATAAGACAGGAGAAAGAAGTAAAAGGGACACAAATTGGAAAGGAAGAAGTTAAATTAGCCCTATTTGCAGACGACATGATTTTATACATAAGTGACCTTAGAACCTTCATCTCAAAACCCTTAAAGGTGATTAACTCCTTCAGCAAAGTAGGATACAAGATCAATGCACAAAAATCAGTAGCCTTTCTATATGCAAAAGACAAAGATATAGAAAAAGAAATAAGCAACATTGTCTCATTTTCAATAGCAACAACAACAAAAATACCTTGGAATAACATTAACCAAGGAAGTGAAAGACCTATCCAATGAAAACATCACAACACTCAAGAAAGAAATTGAGGAGGACCTGCGAAAATGGAAAGACCTCCCTCACTCCTGGATAGGCAGAATTAACATCATGAAAATGGCAATCTTACCAAAAGCATTATATAGATTTAATGCAATACCAATAAAAATCCCAACTTCTTTCTTCACAAAGATAGAAAAAAATGATCTCGAAATTCATATGGAATGGCAGAAGGCCTCAGATATCCAAGCATATTCTCAGCAAAAGAAATACCTCTGGAGGCACCACCATGAATATTCTAAAGCTATACTACAAAGCCATAATAAGAAAAACAATGTGGTACTGGCATAAAAACAGGAAAATAGATCAATGGAACAGAATAGAGGACCCATACTTTGGGTCAAGTAACTACAGCTACTTGATATTTGACAAATGCCCTATCAATGTAGACTGGAAAAAAGACAGCATCTTCAACAAATGGTGCTGGACAAACCGGACAACCATATCAGGAAAATGAAACTGGATTCACACATCTCGCCATGCACAAAAATCAAGTCCAAATGGATCAAAGACCTCAATATAAGACCAGAAATGCTGCTACTACTGGAAGAAAAAATAGGAGGAACTTTCCATGATATAGGAGTGGGAAAAGACTTCCTGAACAAAACCCCAGTAGTTCAGGAAATTAAACAATCAGTCAACCATTGGGATCTCATGAAGCTGAAAAGTTTTTTCACAGACAAACATACAATAATCAGAGCCAAAAGATTACCCACAGAATTGTAGAAAATTTTTGCCAGCTATACAACTGACAGAGGCCTAATATCTAGAATTTACAAAGAACTCAAAAACCTAAACAATAAAAAGTCAAACAACCCACTCACAAAATGGAGCAGAGAAATGTACAAGGAGTTCTCAGAAGAAGAAACACAAATGGAAACACACACTTAAGAAAATATTCAACATCCTTAATCATCAGGGAAATGAAAATTAAAACAACTATCAGATTCCACCTTACCCCAGTAAGGATAGCTAATGTTAAAAAAACTAATGAAAACAAATGCTGGTGAGGCTGTGGAGAAATAGGAACACTCTTTCACTGTTGGTGGGAATGTAAAATAGTACAACCACTATGGAAAGCAATATGGAAACTTCTGAAAAGGATGACTATAGACTTAACAACAGATCTAGTTATTCCCTTACTGGGCATTTACCCTAAAAGCTCCAAGTCTCAGATCAGAGAGATTTGCTTAACCATGTTACAGCTGCTCAATTCATAATAGCTAAGAGCTGGAATCAACCTAGATATCCACCATTAGATGAATGGATAACAAAGATGTGGTATATCTACACTATGGAATTCTATACAGCAGTAAGGAAAAATGATAAATGTAATGTGAAGAAAAATGGCTGAACCTGGGTCAGATCATTCTCAGCAAGCTCACCCAATCACAGAAAGAAAATTTGTTGCATGGTCTCACTCATGTGTGGCTCTTAACCTGAATCTGCCCGAGATGCTGTCATACCCAATAAGCATTTAGGACCAGACAATAGGGAGGGCGGAATGGGAGGGGAGGGTAAGGGTGGTGGTAGGGGGACACAAATCAGGACCCAAATGGAAATGGAACCATAAGTTCCTATATCCTGAAAGACAGGACTTGAAAGACAAAACTTGAACCTTCAGCAGGCCCTTAGAGGGAACACCTGATCCACAGGGTCCTGGAGAGGACATCATGAAGACTAACCTTAATCTTTTCCTGTTTCTCTATCTCTGTCTCTCTCTCTCTTCCTCTTCCCTCTCTGCTCTCTTTCTCTTTTAGATTACCTATCTTTTTCTTCCTTCTTCTTCCTTGGCATTTACCTGTAACTCCCAGTACCAGCATGCAGTTAACTTCCACAATAAACTATTGATCAGAGAGACCTATAAGGTTTCCCAAAGGAATACAGATTTCTGTCAGAGTTCTTGATAACCCACCAAAGGTTAATGGTAAGACTCTACTGCCAAAGATACCATATGCTGTTGGGACAGAACAAGGAGTGACCTGGCTGGAATCTGGAAGAGGGTCAGTCCCCAGACAGTAAGCTTGTCTAGTGCCAGAGGATGCTACATGAGTGACTGGGGGAAAATGACCAGCATCTGTCCAAACAACTCATAGTGTAAACTACTCAGCAGTAAACAACTTGGCGTGATGCTCAAACAAGTGCAATAGTGGCACACAGCCATGGTGGGTAACCAACTGCTTTTGATTTGGCTAACAGATCTGCTCAGTGAACTGTGAAACAAGTCAAAACCATGTCCAAAAAATGAGCCTATTCTCCAATATCAAGCTCTCAACAATTGTGGGTTATAAGAAGGCCTACACATATAAAATTTTCTCTAAAATAATAATGGCCATCCCATCTAACTGACACTGACTTCTCTCTCCATTGGAGAATTTGCTTCTCTTTTTCAGATGGACGCCGGACCTGAGGGGAGGATCATCCTATCACACCTCACCAGGGCCCCAGCCAAAACCATAGAGTAACAGGGGAAATGGGCAAGAGTGCAGCTTTCTTGGTGAACTGGGCACCAGCACAAGGCTGAAGGAAATGAACACAGAGAACACTCAACTCCCACTAAACCAGATATCCAGAGACACAGAGGCTCCTAGAACCTCATCTCTAAAGTAGAACTAAAAGGAACCCAACATGGCTCAGGGAAATTTGCAGAAGAAGGGGCAAAACTATTGTTAGAGCCACAAGTTGGGTCATTATGCACAGAGATATTGCCTCTTCCATATAACTGATGGCTACCCCCACAATGCATGACCCACATTCCCCAATGAGGAGGTCCAATGGGGGGGACAGGGAAGAGGCTATTGAAGGCACCAACATGAATGTATTCTCATTATGAGCATAAATAATAAAATAAATAATAAATTTTAAAAATGGAAAAATAATAATTGTCCTCATTAGTTATGAGATTAAATTTTAATAGGTAAATGTAGTTTTCTTTTCACTGAGTTTGGACAGTAGTAGTTATGGAGAAATTGTTTTACTTACTTAACATTTGATACATTCTACACAATGGAATTTCAGAGGTGTCAGGGATTCTGCTTTCAGGTCAGAGTCACCTGGAGAGGTTTTCAAAACTGGATACCTGAGACCCTCCCAGAGAATCTACCCCAGGAGGGAGCAGCAGAGCCCAAACTCTGGGACTTCCTTACAAACAGCCAACCTACAGATTGGAACCACTAGTTTAAATTTTATTTTGTAGGATTTCATATAGAGAGTACAAGATATTGGATAGAGTCAGTACCTGCCACTACCTCTGCCCCAATATGTCATCTCTTACTTTAGCTTCAAAACTGTTGGGGTTCACTTTACTGACTTGAGACAAATATGCACCCCCAAGTGAACAAAAGCACTCCCATCTGACTAGTAAAAAAAAATGCAGTTCTTGAAGATTTTTTTTTTTTTTTCTTACATACAAGCAAAAGGTAGGTGTCCATCATACTGTGAGAACCATATCCACATTTTCTTTTTGTTGTTTTTCAACAAAAGCAGTTATGTATTCTCAATGACATAGATTTGATTCTGCTGAGGGAAGTGTGCATCATTTTGGTTATCTAAGCACCTTGATATTTTAATAAATTTTCTCTTGAAGAGCTATGGAAAGGACAGCTTGCAGAGAGAGATTTTTCTCTCACCTGCTGGACAGCCCAGAAACTAGAGGGTTACTCAAGACACATGCTACTGTGTTCTTGCTTCTTTCTGTCTTCTTGCTTGGCACGTTTCCTGGCACGTGGCTACTCCACAAGAAATGTCTGGTAAGGAAGAAATGGATTAAGCTATAGGTCTCACTTTACTGCCATTGTATATTATGAATGTCTCTGCCTTTTTAGACTAAGCCAAATGTAATTTAAGTTTCTTTTCTATGATGGCTTAAGCCATTACGCTGAGCTTTAGTGTCCTCAGGGTATGTTGCAGAATGTAGAATGTCTCATTCTTCACTAAGTGATCCTAAGCTGTGGAGACTTTTACTTCTTTTGTTTTCCTGCTATAGTTATTCTCCCTTTCTACCCTGTTAAGCCATCAGTAAGCCAGTTAATGTCATTGATGGGCATCTTCTAATCCTTTCTCCTCTCCCTTATTTTTATATTTATTTATTTGAGAGAGAGAGAGAGAGAGAGAGAGAGAGAGAGAGAGAATGGGCATGCCAGGGCTTCCAGCCACTGCAAATGAGCTCCAGATGCTTGCGCCCCCTTGTGCATCTAGCTAACGTGGGTCCTGGGGAGTTGAACCTGGGTCCTTTGGCTTTGCAGGCAAATGTCTTAACTGTTAAACCATCCCTCTCCTCTTCTTTTAATCTGCTGCTGTTATTGGGCTGTTCTTTTGTAAACTGCATCACCAGGCCTGTTAGAGAGAAAAGCCAAGCTGGGAGGAAGAGCCAGGAAATGGCCCAATAAACAAGTGCCAGTGTGTCCTGAAAGAAAAATGAGGTTCTCTTTCTCTGCCTTCCAGTTTCTTATCCTTCTTGGTGATTAAGAATGGCTGGTGCCAGGTGTGGTGGTGCACACTTTAATCCCAGCACTCAGGAGAGAGAGGTAGGAGGATTGCCATGAGTTCAAAAGCCACCCTGAAACTGCAGAGTGAATTCCAGGTCAGCCTTGGCTACCTTGAAAAACCCATTACCATTACAATAGTAACCTTCCAGAGGGATGAATGTGATCAGAAAACAACCCAGTTCTTTAAAGGTTTGTCTTTAAAAATGATTTAAAAAATCTTTTGTATGCCATAAAACATTACATGATAAAAGACCCCTGTTGTTTTCCATTTTGCTTCTCCTCTACCCAAGCCAGGTGTTAAATATACTCACTCAACACAAAAATATTTTTGTGGTTGTGTGTATCTGTGTGTGTAATGCTTGTATTGAATTCAGAGCCTTGTGCATGCTAGGCAAGTTCTCTACTATTGAGACACATTTCCAGCCTTTGGTTTTATGAGACAAAGGCTCACTGTATAGTTCAGGTTGGCCTTGAACTCAGGATCCTCCTGCCTCAGCCTCCTGTGTGCAAGGATTATAAAGGGTGCTATCATGCCTGGCCCATATTTTTAAAAAATGGTTCTGGTTCAAACATGCACACTGGTTATCTGACTGCTAAATCACACCCCTTCTTCCAACTCTCTGAGATGTTTTATAAACTCTGCTTTCGGTGGGCCTCTGGCTGCACCACCTTCTCATCCCCAGCAGTGCTGCCTTGAGTGTGGGTGAGGAAGTCATATGAATCACACAAGCTTCTGATAGGCTGGTAGAGAGACTCCTCCCACAAATGTGTGGGCACTGAAGCTAGGAAGCCTCCTGGGAAAAAAAGTCAAGTTGTGTGCTCTTTCAGATTCTGGCAGATTGAATCCTGCTTGTCTGGAAGACTGAATGGGCAAGGAACTTCTAAGGAGGCCTAGGAGCCCCATGGGAGACTTGAATATATCTCCCAGACACACTCACAGAGCCTCATTCCTAAGGTCTGAAGTACTTGGTTGGATAAGGAAGAGTGCATGTGTTACTACACTAAATCCTGTCCAACCCGCCAGGCCCCCAGATGCAGTCTCCTACTATGATCCTCCAGCAGGACTACAGAATGGCCTCAGTGCCAAGAAGACATTGGACCAGGGAGGACTGGGGAGTGGAGGCAACAGAGGTAAGGAGGAAAGCACCGGCTGACAGGACCATGGAAGCAGCTCCCGTGGAGCCACAGGCAAAACTCTGGGTCCCAGATCAGAGGTGATTGTGGTCAGATGGGAGAGGAGATGCCAGGAGCCACCATGAAATACAGAAAGGCCTTAGTAAGGGGAGCCTCTGGAATGAAGTACACTGACAGGACAGCTTCTGTTCCAAACATACCAATTCCCATGTTGAACTGTTTTCCTGGGCACACCATATGCTTTTAGAGGCCAGGTACTAAATCCCTGCATTGGTATATCTGAAAATTAACAACTATTAGGTGAGAGAAATGAATGGAACTGAACTCTCACCCATGGGAACAGTGTACATGTGGAACTCTGAGCACACACTGATTGTGACTACACTGTTAATCTTAGGTAGAGGCCATTGGGAGGTTTACAGGGCTGCTTGTTGCAGAATTAAAAATGGTCATACAAAAGTGTATACTCACTGGTTCTGGGTATGAAACAATAATTTACATTTGTCTGGGCATTGTCTGACATGATTGTCTTATAACTCATGAAGCTTTCCTCCCCTGCTGTTCCCATAGTGCATGACTGACCAGTGGAGGGAGAGGGTGGGCCACATGGGGAATAGTTCCAAAGTGGTTCATAATTTGAAAACTACTGGCCCAGTAATCTCTAGGGCCCCCTTACTGCTTCATGTGTCCTCACAACAGTGTCAAATTGATCCTATTTGACCATGAAACATGATGCACATGGAATCACCAGCTTCCTCCCCAGAGGGTAAAGAGGGCTTTGCTTTATTGCCCTCAAAGTTTGGCAAGGTGACAGATGTGAGCAAGAGCGTAGGGCTGGATGTTTAGAGATATTGGTCAGCAAATTCATATATGATTGAGTGGCTGTTCCAATGTAATTCCATTTGTCTTGTTTTTTTTTTTTTTCAGAAACAATTAGAAAATTCAAATTATTGGAATAAATTGCTTACAAAAGTCCAGCAATGCCTCAGGTTGCAGGCCCAATTTTTTCCTTCAGGAACCTGGTAGCTGCCCAGTCCACGAGTCTGGATGCCTCAAGATTGCCAGTCCTGAAATCAGGCACTGAAGGCCTGGACTCGTCCTGGAGAAATGACAATGCCTTCAGCCTTGATTGTAGCTGTTTTTTTTTTTTTTTAAAGCAGCAGCAACCCACCAATCAACCTACTGAATAAGAGAATGTCTGACTGTGAGTGCAATTTTGTCTGCAGCCAGCAAATAATCTTTTTGATAAAGCATTCCGCCCCAGGGGCTGCCCAGTCTGGGAGAAGGGCTCTCCTGGGGGCAAGGATTTAATCCCAGACTCAGGAGGCAGAGATAGTTTTAATAGAGGCAAGACTACAGAGATGCACTTATGAGGAATGTCTGAAACCACCCCTAAAAAGAAAAAAAAAAAGTTGACACAAACTTAACCATCACACAATGTAATTCCATTTGCCTTATTTTTTTTTTTTTGCACAAACAATTAGAAAATTCAAATGCTTTGTTAATAAATTGCATTTGGGATCTAATGGTGGTATTTCTCCCCAGTTGGAATGCCTCTGTGAGTTGCTATGTTATTCTCATTTGTTGTTCCTTTATGCTTTAACCTAATTCACATGTGAGTCAGAATGAGAACACGTTGTACAATCTTTTAACTGTTAAGATTGCCATCCAAGGAAGTCTTGAGGTCTCAGTGGAATGCCACTCTTTTGACTTCTGATCTTGAAAGAAAGAAAGAAAGAAAGAAAGAAAGAAAGAAAGAAAGAAAGCAAGCAAGCAGGCAAGAAAGGGCAAACTGAATTACAGATTTTGGCCAAATGGCTAACATTTGGTTGTGGCTGTTTTTTTTTTCATTAAGTGCATATATTTCAACCCATCTTGTTCTACACCTACTGACATAAGCTATTCATGTTTGACCTTGAATGGAATTTTTCTGTGGCTGTCATGAGGCAAATAGTCATGGTTTTTTTTTTAATGTTTACATTAAAGTAGTATCATTTTCTAAGTCATACGAATTAGGGAAAAAGACACTGGAGAATTGATTTACAAAATGGAAAATGTAATTGGATATTGGAATGCAGAGTCATTTGTCCTTTATTTTTTTGTATAGTCAACAAATAAAGTGGTTTTGTTTTTACAGTCAGGTTATTATAACTCTTTGTGTGTTGAGATTATTTGATTTGTTATAATTCTTTGTCAGAAGGCATGGGTTTGACTGCAATTACCTGTGGGCATGCAGTGGCTTTTATTAGATACTTGTGGACTTCATTTCTGAAGTAGGTGATGATATAGCTCTCACCAAACATTCCCTGTGGACTTGAGTTCCCTGAATCCCATTTCACAAATCAGGCACACTTTCCAAAATGTAGCTCCAGCTTGAGTAAACATGTGAAATAATCCAAATTAAGTAGCAGGAAAAGCTACTATGATTACTTGCCAATTATCTACCTATGAAAGGATATTCCACTTAATAAGTGTTCACTGAAATTCACACATCAGGTATTAAGGATATACCTAGTCGTTTCCATCAGGAATCTAAAATGTGCTGACATTTGCCTTCATTTTTGTAAATTATTTGCCCAATGTGAGTGCCTGCATGCATATGTCAATGGCAAGAAAATGGTTCTTGAACTAAACAAGTACAGGTTTGAATCATGACTCATCTATTTACTACATGTGCCCTTCAAGTCATTTCATTCACATGAAACTCTCATTATCTTATTTGAATTATATAATAAGGCCAATAATTATCCTTTTTTGCTTTTTGTAAAGCATAGTGATCATGTACATAAAGTACATAAAGTTTATGTAGTTTAATAATCTATATTGGAACCTGATTTTAACATATACATACATTTCAAGTGGGTCTCAATGTTTCAAGAAGTTGTGGACATAGCTCTCCACTGTTTATGAGATCACTGAGACAGTCAAAGCCCTTGTTTCAATGGTGCACCTTAAGAAAAACTTTTAGCAACCCCATTTTTACACAAGCCACTCCACCCCAGCATGCAGTGCAAGTCCTCCTTTGTGGCATTCTCCATGCCTGGAAAGACAAGGAGCTGTGGCTCCTTGAGGTGCTAAGTATTAATTTATATGTTTTCTCTAAAAATTTGTTCTCTGTAACCAGAAATCTTGGGGCCAGGAGGAAGCAGTGTGGCTGTTTCCTGGGAAGACCTGCAGGCTGGCTCTCACTAAAGACAAGTCTTCCTTAGGAAGGACATTTCCCCAATCTCTTTTGTCAACACAGTGGGAGTTATTGAATTTCATTTGGGCATTAACTAAGGTGTGACTTGGGTGTCTCTCTGTTAGAGTGACTGTTTTTATTGGATTAAAACCACACTTGTAGGGAAGCACTTAAGACTCTATAGGGGATTTCTCCATCAAGTAACAGGGTCCGAGTTTTGTTTTTACTCTTTTCTAGTAAAACCACTCATCAGAGAGACCGGTTTTCCAATAACTGTATCACTTAGCTGGAGACCAAGGAGAAGAATTTCTTATTGCCAGTCAGCGTGAAGGTTCTCCAAAGCTTGCTTTTGCTTGGTGGTACCGAGCTCAGCTGTAGGGGAGAACTTCATGAACAACAAACTTCAGGTAAACCACACATGCTTATGTTTCTTGAAAGGCCATCTTATGAGCACAACTCACTCCCAGGTGCCCCTGTGGTCTAGATTCACTGTGGATTTTACATTTTTGGACAGTCTTTTGCATCTGTGGAATGGACCAGAGTGTCAATCTCCTTTGGCTGAGAGTTGAAGGCTGCCAGTGAACTCCAGAGCCAGCTCAGGTTTGGACCAGTGGGACATACAGGCTGAAATCCATCAACTCTCTGGGTCAAGAAACTAAAAGCTGAGTCCTGAGTCAAACCTCTTCTTCTCCTTCTCCTTCTTCTTGTGTTCAACTATTATATCTGCCCAGTAAAGGAAAACGTCTCTGAGTGCCTTGAAAGTTTGGCATCTGCATCTCCCTGGCTCCTGCTGCTTTAGACAACCTTTGCAAGTTTCTACTGGATTTGGATAAGCTGGGAATGACATATTTTCTCTCTCTCTGAAGCCCACACCCAACTTTGGGAGCCTCATTTGCATGCACATTGGATGCAGTCTGACTGCCTTGGACTGTACCTAAGCAGCTCTGATGGGAGCTGCACATGCATGTAAATGAAGCTCCCTTCGCCAGAGCCCTGCTCCGCTGAGGCCGGCAGCAAGCTTTCCTTGAAACTTGTTACTGCCACAGTCTCAAACCCAACACCACAATCAGGATTTTATGTTTTCCTTGCTAGTGTGTATGCCATGTCACTTGGTTTTCTAGACTGAGGTGATTTATTTAAACATGGATTATTTGAAAAAATGGGGATGGGATACAGGGCTTGATTTTAATCCCTGCTAACATAGAGAAAAGAATGCTTGTGTCACAACTCAGTGAGTGTAAAAATTAAAAAAGGCTGAGACTATTGTTTGAAAACAGGCAAAATAATTAAAATTATTATGGAATAATCACATATCACACAACAACCTCCCACTCTTATGAGCAACAATCCAAAACAGCTCCTCCAAAGCGGGCCCAAGGGCAGAGGTTCTGTATATCATTCAAAGACCATCTGTCGTGCAATTCCTGTAGCGCTTTGCACTGTTCTGAGGGCGGCTGATCGCAGGCCTGGCAGAGCGCTTCCATTTGCTAACAAACAGCAACGATGGCAGATAAATGTGGTAAACAATGGGCGATTGTAATGAACTGGAAAGGGATGAGGAGTGTTGGATCCGGTACTAAAATAAGAAGTTTTGGGTCCTGTGCTGGGCTCCTGAGACCCCCAGGGCAGTTCCTGTCATGTGGCAGCTCACACAGACATCTGCAGGCCCAGAGCTGCCGTGATCTCAGCCAACCTGCTATGGGCCTGATTTAAATAAAGTTCTTTTTTTTTTTCTTAAAAAAATTAATAATCACAGAGACTCAAAACTAGGCTTTTGGTGTTCCAGGAAACTCATACATTGCAAACAGTTCCAAAAGCTTTCCTTAAAAAATTTGTAACCTTTCCTTTAATTTGGTAACAGTATCTTCTACCCCCAAGTAACCCTCATCCATGTTTCTTATACACTACCTCATTTCCTGGCTTCACAGAGCCAGCCAAAGCCTGTTTCTGATAAACTGACATGAAATGGTACTTATTGTCCTTGCTTAAAGGAATATAGTTGTGGTTTAATTGTTTGATGTTAAATTTATGAGACCAAAATACTGTTACATCAGCCTTCAAAAATTACAGTTTTAATTCACAAATAATTAGCATTTGAGGAATTCTAGATTAAATACACATTGTAATATAAAATTGACATCCAGGTCCTCTTTCAAAATCATTTGCTGATCAATTTGCTGTGATCTGTATCTGTATGCACAGGCTCACAGATTTCTGTAGCCAGCTCTGAATATCCTACTTACTACCTCCAACTCCCAGTTCCTCTATCTCCTCCCTACCCTCACCTCCCAAAGCTGTTGATTAGAAGTAGCTTCCAGAAGAGTCCTGGTCAGGTTCATGACTGGAACACTTAATAAGTAGAGAATTGTATTTATTTGTCTAGGCCCAGAAGCAAGTTGATACTAATTATGATATCTAGTTGCAGTGAAGAAAGATTTTTAAAAATAATTTTCTTGCAAAATTAACACTTCACACCAAGGATACACTTGTCTGTATGGCTAAGGCCACCATAGATGTGTTCTCTGGGCTCTGGGGAGGGGTGATATTTGAGCATGTGGCCATTCATGCCCTTAACAGTGACTTCAGTGGAGTTGATATGAAGTTCAGAAACAGATTCTAATCTATTACTGAAATTATTAGAAGACATGGAGTTGGGCTTGAAAGATGGTTCAGAGGTTAAAGGTGTTTACTTGTAATGCCTGATGGCCCAGGTTTGACTCCCGAGTACCCAGATAAACAAAGTGGCTCAGGCATCTGGAGTTCATTTGTGCTGGCAGGAGGCCTTCCATGCCTATACTCTCTCCATCTTTCTCTCAAATAAATAAATAAAAATATTTTTAAAAGGCATGGAGAGCTGGGCGTGGTGGCACACACCTTTAATCCTAGTACTTGGGAGGCAGAGGTAGGAGGATTGCCATGAGTTCAAGGCCACCCTGAGACTACATAGTGAATTCTAGGTCAGCCTGGGCCAGAGTGAGACCCTACCTTGAAAAAAAAAAAAAAAGCATGGAGTTGATAAGTGGGGGTTTTCTGAACAAACAAGAAAAATGCCTTATTAGCATCATGACCCAGTAGAAAACTTATGAGGAATATATAGAAAATCAGTGTGGAGTTGATCTGATAGCATAAGAACATTTGGCTATAATCCTCTACAGAGTTTCTTTGGCCTATACATCAGCATATATTCATTAATGAAAATACATATTTAATTATCTTTAAAATGAAGTTATATATCATTTAGAAACAAATAAATGTATAGCCTTTGAATTGTGTGTAGGGGACGGGGGAGAAGGAGAGGGAGAGAGAGAGAGAGAAAGAGAGGGAGAGAGAGAAAGAGAGGGAGAGAATAGTCTTGTTCTCAGAGGTGGTGGTCTTGCAGTACAGGAGAATGCAGTCTGTTTGGGCACATCTTTCAGTATTAGTAACTGAGAGAAGGTGGAGTGGTAGAATGGGAGGGAGCCTGGTCTCTGCCTACATTTTCTCCAAGAGACACTTCCTTTCTTTTTGTTTCCTTTTTCTGTATTAAAAAAAAAAATGAAACAAGAAACTTGAATTGGCACTCAACTTCATTACAGGACACGATTATAACAAGGGGAAATAATGTCAAATCTGGGAACATTAGAGGAGCATTCCTTTGAAGGGATTAAAAAATCTAAAGGCACATAAGTGTGAGTATCTAGCTTTAAAATCTTGATCTTGCCCTGCTTCAGAGGTGCATTGATTTCCAAGTGTTGCCCTTGATGCATCTGTCCAGATCAGGAGATAAGGCCTGGTGTGCTCACCATGGGAGGGAGGTGCACGGGGTGCTTAAATAGCAAATTGTACCAAGACAAGTGTCTATTCTGTCACAGAGAAATAATTCTATGGAAATGGTTATATCTCCTCTTGCCTTGTCTTTGCCTGGTTCTTTTTTTATTTTTCTTTTTCTTGTTCAAGTCTATCTTTTATTTTTCTTCTTTATAATTACTGACAGAAAAATATTAAGTGCTGATTCTGATTTTTTTACTTTCTAGATGATTTGATTGTATATTTATTATTAAAGACCAAATCCTGGCTAACGTCCACCAGGTAAAAATGATTAGTAAACTAATTAAATAGAGTGCCTTTTATTCTAGATAATCAAAGCTAGGTGGTTATTTCTACTTTTATTATGTCAGTGAAAATGATAATTAATTTGAACTTCTATAAGTAGTTTTTAGTCTAATACTTATTTGAGTTCACAGTAGGGACCCAGGCTGTTCTTTTCTAATTATTATTCCTTTTCTTTCACTAAAAGTAACAAATTGATCCTCTTCAGTATTAAAAGTTTAAGCAAAATTCACAATCAGTGAATGGTGGTTTTCTGACAAGGATAGTACTTAGTGGTCTGAGATTTTATACACGTGTGTTTGCCTCTATCTGCTGGTTTCAGGAGTTTACCACCACCTGAAATCCACAGTACCCCTTTCCTCCTTATCCAGCTGGGTGACCTTTGCTTTGAATAGCTTCTACGTATGTGTTCTGTGCTCATCTGGCCTATGATTGCTGCCTTTTTTGGTGCTCATTCTAAGCTACTTTCTGGGGCATTTTGCTCTTGGCTGTGTAAATGAGAGGTCAAATGACAAAGGTTAGGATCCTACCACTTAAATAAGCAAATAACCTGGCTGGTTTATGGAACAAATTTAATTTCTTTATAAAGTACTTGTTCACACCTGACAATGGGAAATCAGAGGAAAGATGTGTCCGTACCTCAGAGACATCTCACCTTTACCTTGAGTTCAAGGACCATCCAAGTCATCACGTGCTCTTTTCTTTCTCCATGAAAGCATCTGTTCTCCAAAAAGGACAGATTAGAGGAGGCAAGGAGTTCTCTCATCTGCCTTTCAGATTTGCACTCAGTTGGCACCAGAGTGGAAAGTGCATTGGAAGGTCTTAGTGAGTTGTATTAAAAACTGTAGTGTCTTCACACTCCTTGAACATATATAGTTTTGAATTTTTAAGCAAAATTTTTATTTTAATAACAAGCAATCAACCCAGGATACATGCTAGTCAAGCACATTAACCACTGAGGACTTCTGACCTCCTCAATAACTAGAATAAGTTTTATAACTTTACCTAGTAGGGAATATTAAGTGAATTGTTAGCAATCCCTGCTAATATTGATTTCAAATATCATGCTGCCTTTACTTCCTGGTTGTACTTAATCATTCTTTTTTGTTTGTTTCAAGGTAGGGTCTCACTCTAGCAGAGGCTGACCTGAAATTCACTCTGAGGGCCTTGAACTCTCTGCCTCCTGAGTGCTGGGATTAAAAGTGTGTACAACTACATCTGGCCCTTCTGGCCTTTTTTTGTGTGAGTAGTATATCTGCCCATGTTTCAAGTTCTAACTAAGTTCTTGAGACAAATAACTGTATCTTTTTTTTCAACAAAAGGTTTTTGTTTTTTCTTTTTTTTTTTTTTTTTTTTTTTTGCTGGATAGGATTTATACATTTTAAAATACTTTCTTACTACAGAATTAAAGGGTACTGGGAGTATTATGATCAAAATACATTATATACATGTATGGAAATTGTCAAGAAAAAAAGTAAAAGAAAACAATCAAAGAAGCTAAAATTACCTTTTAATTTCACTTTCTAAGATAAGCACTCTCAATATTTTGAAAGAACTATTTCCAGACATTTCCCCTATGCATATAAAAAGTTAACGTTATTTTTTATAGGGGTTTAATGGGTTAAGAAGGAAAGAGAGGATTATTTCCCCTCTTGCTTACATTTTCAGTTCCCTCAAGGTCCCCTCTTTAACAGACTGTCTCAGGAGTGATTCAGGATGCTGAAGCAGTTGATCACTGAATAAGCCTTCCCTGACTCTGAAAATGTTACAGTATTATGTAGTGCACACAGCATGGGTTGCAGCTGAGCTGCTCTGTGGCCAGAGATGATCTCTGGGTAAAGAAATTGCTTGGAATTACCCAGGGGAGTTTGCATTTCAGTAGCGAAATAGTGAGTGCAGGAATGGAATTGAGTGACTTGCGCAAGAGTTTGGCCATATAAACACTAAGCGAGGGCTGGTGGAGTGCACAATGAAAGAAATCTCAATGTCGCCTGGTTCAGGGAGGAGAAGGACATCTTATGAATGTCATTCAGAGAGCCCCAGAAATAGGCCATTTCAAATATGCCACCTAACTTCTGGCAGGATGGAATGTTGTAGAAGCCGCATTTCTCTTGGAGCCACTGTGAACAAGAAAGCCATGTAGCATGAGGTAATGTCTACTACAGTTTCCTAGCTTCAGATGTTGGCCCGTCCTCTGTGTGGGTCTTGGAATGTGGGAGATGGGGAGTATTTGTTCAAGACACATTCTCCTATAGGTCTATTTCCTTAGCCTTTGAGCAGTGAGGATTTCATTTTCATGCTTGTATTGAAAGGAATATTTTGATGTAAATTTCTGGCCATTAGAATGATTTTTGAAATATATCTCTCCAAACTGTGAGTTGGCTATTAACTTCGCATTTGTGTGTTTTGTGTGTGTGTGTATGTTGAAATTGGTGCTGGCACATATTAGGTTCCCAATGCAATTTAGAAACAGAAAAAAATAAGTGAAGGTGTATAGTTAGCATTGACATAGGCTAGCTATCATGTGGAAAGGGTGTAGCATATCCAATAGAAAGTTTTCTGTGTCATTTTGACTTCATGCAGAAAAACATTTAACCTGGACAGTATGATATAGTCCACCAGTGTTTCAGAATGTCGGTCTCAAGTCAGTTTCCAGGGGTACAAGGTGGGAGAATGGATGGCATACATGGTTCACAGAATTAAAAGATATTCTTACTGGAAAGGCCTTTGGATGGCATATTTATTGTCTCATATGCAAACTTAAATTATCCTATTCACAAGCTTTCTTGTTTATCTGTGAAGGTATTTCAACTTGAGACCCTTAGAGTGGTAAAAAGCCTCTTTATATCCCAGATCTTCTAGGTCTGACTCATGAAGGAAGACATGGATTTATCATTTCAAAACCATCTCCAGATGATCAGGTGTAAGTTTCCTGTGTGCAAGCATTTGGGAACCAGTGGTACAGAGGAAGGGGCAATGTGACTTTCCCATTGTTCTAGAACTTATATGACTCTTTTAGTCTTAATGTCTGATTACTATGCAGCTCCGTAAAAATCACCTGCATGTTGTTATACATATGCCCAATTAACTTTATTATAGATTGCACCTGAGACAGTAGGAAGTGTTTCTACCTGAGTTCTCTGTCTTTAGAGATTTTATGAGCAGTAGATTAGAACAATTTGTTTCTACAATTCAGTCTTGCAGCTTTTAAAGCTTTTACATGTATATCTAGGTAGGAAGTTAAGCTGTGAATAGTTTTTCATCATTTGAAAAATGATCGTTCCAGTCTAGTAGATGGTTGTTGTTATTTCTCTTAGGATACTTGGGATTTCATTTCTTTCTAATAAGCTTGCTGAAAGGAAAGGATTGTCAGTGTGAAAGTCTGCTGCAGAAGGAACTTTCTTCTGTAATGGTTGTCCTCCCTTTCTGAGGATGTTGTGGATCTAATACCAGAACGTATCTGGTACTATCACCATGTCTCATGTTTCTTGGTTTGGCCAAGAAAGTTTGAACTAGAATATCATTCAAAGATCCACACCATGGACACAAGAATATTTTGTTTAGGATAGACTCTACCAATGACCAGAGGTGGTTCCTCCTTCATCTGACACCTGTGCTATAAGGAGTTTCTAGGCACTTGCGGAGGTTTCATTCAGGCGTCCTCCATAAACTTATGTGTTCTGAATGCTAAGTTCTCAGCTGGTGCAATTTGGGAACTGGAGCCTCCTAGAGGCAAGGTATTGTTGAGGGTGGCTTATGGGTGTTATAGCCAGCTTCCCCTTGCCAGTATTTGGCACACTCTCCTGCTGCTATTGTCCACCTGATGTTGGCTAGGAGGTGATGTCCAGCCTCTGCTCATGCCATCATGGAGCTTCCCCTCTAATCTGTAAGCTAAAATAAATGCTTTCCTTCCACAAGTTGCTCTCACTCTGGTGGTGTTTTTTTGTTTTTTGCCAGCAATGCAAAGCTGCCTGCAATAGCACCCCATGTTTACAGCATATACATTACCAAGTGTGACCCTTCCAATATGGTCTGCATGTAAGTTTTACCAAGCTACTGCCATTTTGTGCTACTCCCCCCCCCAAAAAAATAATAATAAATGGGCAAGTCAAATGATGGCCTGGATAAAATTAGCATCCTATGGAGTAAAACTGGAAAGAAGACTATGGAAGATGGTGGATGAATATGAATAGCCCTGGCTGAGTGTGGGGGATAGAATGGCAGCCTGGCCCTCTGTTCAGTTCTCAGCTTACTTACCAGGCTTCGCTTGAATCCCAGTCACTCTGCTCTCAGCAGGAATCTCTCTTGAATTTCTCCTGAATTTCTCAGCCACCCACTGACATGGCCCCAGCCAGGTTTAGTGAAGAGCTACTAACCACAAGAAACAAGAAACATGTCCTGCTTGTGCTTCGTTTTCCTCTTGAGTTGGCCCTCAGTGAGGCGATGATACTGATTCAAGTGTTGGCTTGAACAGTTCAGGCCCATGTGGCTTTGTCCAGCCCATGCTAGTTTCTGGGGTGACCCTGGGCATACTGTTTAAATGTTAAGTGCCTTTGTTTCTATAGGATGCTGCCATATAGTGTTGTGCTGAGGATTATGGTTGTTTATACAATGACCTGTCATATGGTCAGATATCACTAAATGGTGGCTGTTTTCTCTTGCTAGGTCCTGTGGAGCTGGCTCACAATTGTCCTGAGGGAGATGATGGAGTCCATTTTTATGCAAAGGGACCAGTAAGGCTTTCCAGGGGAGGCGGTGCTCTGTATGTCCCTCCCCTTTCTCCGAGGGCATTGGGCAGTTCTCTATTACTAGGGCATGATTGCATCTGGGGACTAAATCCTTCAAGGTCAGTGCTCACTAAAGTGTAACACAGAGGCTTGGTGCAAACAGGAACTGAAAATATATTGCTTTCTTGGATCTCCACAGTGGGAAGGAGGGTTGTGAATGCCAAGAATTCTTGGTTCTTAAGAGACCTATATTTGTTTCCAGCCATAATGTAAGCAGAAAGCAGAGTGAGTGGTCAGGTATTACTGTAGTAACACTGTCTATCTTCTGCCTGCTTTCTGTGGCCTTTTCCTGTCTCTCTCCCTTTACCATTTACCTGAGCCTGATCCACACATGAGCTTCTGCAAGAGGCATTTTGTGATGCCGGCTCTCTGCATTTCACCTTGCTCTTTGATGGATCTGTAATACTTTGCCTTACTGATGATCTGGTGAGGTTCTTTTTATTGTCTGCTAACTATTAACACATTTATTTCCTGTCTCCCCTAATACGAGCTTATGGAAGTATGGGGAGGAATTTTTTTTTTTTTTTTTTTTTTTTTTTTGTCATTCTTCTCTCCTAGTCTGAGGAATGCATATTTTGGTGCAAATATTTCAAAAATGCTCATTGAATGAACCTGAATTAGCAAGTGCTCATGTTTCTAAACATCCATAGAATATAGTCAATGAATTCTTATTATAAAGAAAGTCTGGAAGGACTAAAATTCAGTGGGAAGGGGATGTCTGCATTGTCAAATTTCCTGTTCACATTAATTTAATGCAGAACATTGGGCATGTTGAATTAGGAATACTGGTGTCCCATAGATTAAAGTTAAACCTATTATTTATTTATTTTTCTAAGAAGAGCTGTAACTTTGTAGCCAAATCACTTCATTTCTTTCTCCTCTGCCTGGGTTTCCTTTTCAGTTAAATGGAATCATCAGAATAAACAGCTTCTAAATTTCTAATATTTCTAAAATTTTATCTTTCACATGCTCTAAGGTCTCCAGCATACCCCTGAGTGCATTATTATATAGCTATCTTTAGAAGGTGCAGAAATTGAATTGGTCACTCTTTTTTAAAATTATACCTGCAATGAACAATTTTTATGATTCTTATTTTTAGTAAAGCTTTAGAAATATATGGTAGACTAAAATATTTGGAATAATTGAAGATTTTCATCAAAATTGAAATTTCAGAAAAATAATAATATTAAAATTTTTCAAGAGAGTAAAGGATACCATCTTAATAATCTTTATGAAAAAATAACATTTTATTATTATTGTTTTAAAATTTTTTCTTTAATTTAAAAATTTCAATGTTACACAGCTGTAAAAGAGATATTAAGAAAGAAAGTGATGTCTAGAATAAATATAGTTTTTTCTGGTAAAATTATAGACAGCATTATGAGTGTTCTGCCTGATTAACTTATGATTATAACATTCTAATTGGAAAAGTCCTTCAGGTAAAACAGGACAAACTATCTTATAATAGACTGAGAAGCATAGCTTTACGTACTCAGTCAGCCAACAAGCATTTAAGAGTGCTCCTTAGGGGTAGAGTTCTGGGTTGGGGACTTATAGAGGAACAGTAAAAGTTTAGCATATTCTGTCCTCAAAGCACTTACATTCTGATGTAAGATCTGTAGTCGGGATAATAGTGTAATATCCTTATCTGTATACATCTGTGGTGTATATAGGCTCAATAACTAAACCCACCAGATAAAACAGTAGCATTGCAATTTCTTTTCTCAAATAATTTCCCATTCTCAAATAATTTCACATTGGCTGTCTGTACCTTGAATTCAGTAACTGACATTCTAGCTTTTGGCCTGCCCAGATTTTTTTTTTTTAAGCTGAAAACAATATAGCATTTGTCTGAAGACACCTTAGAGTTACCTTATGAATACAGATCCTGTTAAGAACAAATTAAAAGACTGAGGAGATGCTCAGTCACTATAGTGCTTGCTTGCTTTCTGAGCATGAGGACCTGAGTTTGATTCCCAGGCACCATATATATATTTTTTAAGCTGAGCATGGTGACACATGCTAGTAATCCCTGTGCAGAGGTCAGCCTGCCTAGCCCACTGGGTGAGCTCCAGGCCAGTGGTCTCTTGTCTCAGAAATCCACACTGGATATACAGCAAACACCACAGCAGCAAGTGTGGTTGCTTTAATCCCAAGCAGGCAGCAGAGCATGAAGGATTGTTGTGAGTTCAAGGCCACCCTGAGACTACATAGTGGGTTCCAGGTCAGTCTGAGCTGGAGTGAGACCCTACACTGAGCCAAAAAAAAAAAAAAAAAAGAGAGAGAGAGTGGACAGTATTTCTTCCCAGAGCTGTCTTTTGTCAACACACAAACAAGCTTCAGGTCTGTAAGTGCCTCCAAGACGGGCTAAGTATGTATGGGTTGGGGAGATGCCCAGTTAAGAGGGACTTAAGGAGGGCCTGGGAGAGCCTGACACCACCTGGGGACTCAGCCCATGATTCTTCCTTTAGTTAATCCTTCCTTCAGAGGCAGCCTCAGAGAATCCCAGCCCTATGAGGAATGCCTGTCACCGGATTCAAGGCCACCCTAAACAAAATCAAGTTGAGCACAAACTTAAAAACCATCAAAAGAAAGCAAGAAAGAAAGCTCAAACAAAGAAAGAAGAAAGAAAGAAAATTTTCCCTGAAAATTTCACATTGGCTGTCTGTGCCTTGAATTCAGCAATTGACATTCTAGCTTTTGGCCTGCCCAGATTTTTTTTAGCTGAAAACAATATAGCATTTGCCTGAAGACACCTTAGAGTTACCTTATGAATACAGATTCTGGTAAGAACAATTTAAAAGACTGAGGAGATGCTCAGTCAGTATAGTGCAAACAAACTGCACATTGCCACTTTGAGCATGAGGACCTGAGTTGATTCCCAGGCACCATATTTAATTTTTAAAAAATTTGAAGTATGGTGACAGACAGTACTACAAATGGATCCTATGTTGAGAATGTCAAATAGCCTGCCACTGAGCCCACTGGGTGTCTCAAAAAATGTGGACAGTGTTTCAAGAACAATATCACAAGTTGTCCTTTGGCCATTTTATGCACATTACCTGGGAGAGATGCCAAATAAACAAGCATTCAATGTCTGTAAGTCTGATTAACACACACACACAAACACAGTGCCCCAATGGGGAGAAAAAAGACTGCTAAGGAAGACATAAACAAAAATAAGTATGTATGGATTGGGGAGATGGCTCAGATAGTTAAAAGATTAATACTGGTGGTATATGCCTTTAATCCCAGCATGAGGGCCTGGGAGAGCCTGACACCACCTGAGTTTGACTCACCCAAGCCCATGTAAAGAGCTGTGTGTGCTGGCCGAACTTGGCATTTTGCGGTTGAGGGACATACCACGTTTCAAGAAAGTACCCAAACCAGGCATGGGGGTTTTTAATCCCAGCACTTAGGAGGCCGAGTTAGGAGGATTGCTATGAGTTCAGGGCCAGCCTGAAAATACATAGTGAATTCCAGATCAGCCTTGGCTAGAGCAAGACCCTACCTTAAAACAACAACACCAACAACAAAAACAAACAAGAAAGCACCCAGATGAACATAGAGAATTGTACACAAAGTTCTTCTTTGGCCTTGGCAGGAACACAGTGTGTGTGCATCTGTACACACATGTTCATGCACCACACATACTATATACACACATACACACAAATTGTATTTATTTATGCATCTGTATAGTTTATGGGAAATTGAAGCTTGGTGGCCAGGCATTGCAAGCAAGCACCTTTAATCACTGAGCCCTTTACCCAGCCCCTCATTTTACTTCTTAAGTTCAACGAATTTGAAGAAATAAACCAGACAGTATAAAAAATGGATTCTTTGTTGAAAATGTGGTAAATAGCCAGCTATCACTGAGAACTATCACTGAGATGTTAGAGGGATGCTGAAAAGCCCTGGGAAGCCAGATTACCACCCCCACTGATCCTTCTATTATCAGATTTCATTAGAGCCACTTCCAGATCTTATGTGGACAGGCATTTTAACTGGGATAAGACATTACCTGGGAGAGATGCCAAATAAACTAATCTGTGTTAATGTGCTATATATCTGATTAACTCATGGTTTGTAAACACAGTGCCTTAGGGGCCAGGCTGGTGGCTTATAGAAAGACTGCTAAGGATAGGAGAGTGAGCCCCAAGCTGCTCTGAGGGCCTGCTGTGTGTGGATCAGCTCTTGACAAGCAGGATTTTAATACAGAGCTGGCAGTGGTAATTGTGTGTGAGGTGAATTCCAGGGGTGTTGTTATAGCTACCTGATTTAACTTATTTTTATTAAAGATTAATATGCTGGGCATGGTGGCACATGCCTTTAATCCCATGGGCTCAAGTCATTACAGGTCTGGAGGATACATTGCCATGAGTTTGAGGCCATCCTGAGACTCCAGTATTCATTTTGTATTCTTTTCAGGGTAGCCTGGGCACCACAAGTGATGGCCCTACCACCCCACCCAGGAATCCCCGAAAATAAAGAAAAGTAATGGAAAAGATTTTTAATTTTGAAAAGGAGGAATTTCTGTGAGAAAAGTAGTACATGTGAATAGGAAAGTAAGGAGTGAGGATGGAGAATGAGAGGAAGCGAAATCCTGGGATGATGAAAAGGACTGCCTCTATGTGACATATGTAAGTCTTCTTAGGGGCTGTTTTTTCCCACTGTATTTCCTAGTCACAGACACTGATGATTGTCATAGATTCATCACCATGCAGAGCTGACCAGAAATACACCAGACGAGTAACTTCAGAACAACCCACAATTTTAATGTGTTGTTCACTAGTTGACAATGAGTGGCAGGAGCCATGGCAGTCACAGCCAAGATTTTGCTTTGACCCTTTCACATTGTGTAGTGGGCTGGATGGATTGATTTCAGCCCCAGCAAAGACAAGGAAGATCCAGAGATATAAGAAGGGTCTGTTACCATTCTGCAGCTGCAGGCATAGAAACAAACACCTGCATGTCACCACTGTAACCCTGGCACCCTCCCCACACATGCCTCACCTTTTTAGTGAGCTCAGTGACTCAGCCATTGTTTATTTTCCTTCTCATCAGGAGGAACTGGAAGAAAGAGCAAGTAAATGAGGTTGAATATGCTAACTTGCTTCTGTTTTTGTTAAGCAAATAAACAACAACAAAATCTTTGGGTAAAATGAAACAGAGGCTCTGTCCTTGAATTTGGTGATCTGGACTCACCTAGGCTTCTGGACCATCTGTATGTATATTTCCTCAACAACAATATCAACAAAATTTCACAGGCATTGGGGTAGGAAATATATTTCCTTAAAATACTTAGGAGAAGTGAAAGTCATTTCAAAGGACTCTAATTGCCATGGAGTGATTCCACTTTCTACTTAACATTTTTTGCCTCAAGGTCCCTCTGCACAGACTGTCTCAGGCATGATTTAGGATTTTGGAAGCAGCTGATGGCAGCATAAATCTGGCCAGACAGGAAGGGCGATATGGAACTGGCTGTACCCTCTGTGTGCCTGATTGTCACAGAGCACTCAGGAATAAAATAGGCACTCTGACCATGCAAGGAGATGTTGGCCTGTGTGTATTTTGGAGAGGTACAATGCAAGTGTGCCTTTGGCCTCAACCGGGACAATGTTAGAAGGATCGTGGCAGTGTTCCGTAGGATGGGATATGGGAATCTGACCTGTGGCCTCTCTACTAGTTACTGCATCATAGAAGGGCAATGTTCTTTTTTTAATTTTCAGTGTTGTTCTTTGTATACTAAAGTCTCAGAACTACTGCCTTAGAGAAATGGGCCCTTACCCTGAAAGGGGTGGGAGAGACATTGTGGCTACCTGATCCTTTCAACTGCATTTTCACAGAATTCTCTAGTAATACTAATTGTTAGTTTGGGACAGACTCCCAAGATGGAGTCACCATGGTCAGCAGAATGATGACAGAGGCATAGGAAAATGGATTATTCACATTCCTCAAGAAACCACCCAGTCCTTATCCCCTCCTTGTCCAACAATGCCCCAGATCATGGTTTCCTGCCCTCTTATCTTCTAAGTGACATGGTCACTCTTCTGGGGTCACACCCTAGCCATTTTAAATGGTTAATGTAATGATCTCCCCTAAAGGAACTTTTCTATTCAACTTAATAAACGAGTTCTTTTTCCTTCCTTACCTTCCCCCAACTTAAAAAGCCCTATAAAGTCCACTACCTGAAAATTCAGGTGGGTTGTGCTCCTCTCTTGTAAGTCAGCCCTGGCAGCTCATGCTTTTCCCAAATAAAAGCTTTCATCTTTGCCTCAGAATGGTTTGCGTGGTCTTGGTCCCTCCCCAACCTCGTACTTATGAGGACACAGAAGCACAGAGAGGTTAAACAAATTGCTCAAGGCCACACAGCTAATAAGAGGAAAAGCCACCTTTGGAATTCTCCTTAACTTAATCAAAAATTAGTATTCTTTTCACTAAATCATGAAACAGAAAATTTTAATTTCCTTGTCAAAGAGTCCCCAGACATCACTCATTATAACCAGGCATGAAAAGAGTTTATTTCCCACGTCTTAACATTTGTTCAAGCTCCACTTAGACTCCTGAGAGGGACCCCTGATGCGCGCCAGATGTGGAACCAGCGTAGACTGCTCCCTTACACTTCACACAGCCACCCTTCTCCAGGGGCACTCTGCAGCTTGGGGAGAGGAAGTATCATGTCCCAGTGCTCCACATGTAGATTCCATGCTTAGACTCTGATTATTTTAGCCCTATCATGTCCTATTCCAATCTTTGGTTTTTCTGGTTTTTGTAGAAAGAAAAATCATGTCTTCTTATTTCAAACAACTCTAAGTTTGGCAGTACTCATTGTTTTTAGACAGCGTTAGTCTATTGAGAAAAGTCCCCACAGCACTCTTCTCACAATGACTTCTTACAATTGAGAACCCGGCCTTTAGGTTTTGGTGCTGATTTTAGAGCATCTCCGAGTGACTTCTTGTGAAATCTCACCTGCATCCTTCCCTCTCAGATCAGGCAGAACCACACAACTCAGGGAAGATTCTGAGCTCTGGGCTGCCATACACAAAACAAAATTGCCTGAACTGTTCAGTGGGCTGGGCATTGTTTCCTTAGCCATTAAATGGGGCTAATTAACCATCCTTCTGAGAGGCTATGATGATGAAATGAGATAGAGGGTTGTCGGGCCAAGCTTAGCATCTGGTACAAAGAAAGAATCAAATATCAGTTTGTTCCTTGTTTCTGGAAGGAGGGAGACAGAGGCCCTCCCCATAGGGCAGGACACTGCAGCAAGCAGAAGCTGTAAACAAGAGTGAGAACAGGAAGGGGGCAGCAGACAGAGGTGAAATTGTTTCACCTTTGTAAGAAGCGAGTTGAGATCATACCTGCTTCTTGGGAACCAGGCTACCCTGCTGTAGAGTGACCATCTTTAAAGTGCTTTGTATGCAGACAGCTCTGTGGAAACCCCAGGTGGCTGCCTCTGGTTGTATCATACCCATCACTTACTATTGTGTGACTTGAGACAAATTACTCTCTCATTTTCTTTCTCTGTATAATAGAAACAATAATGGTACCTACTTTATGGGTTGTGCTAAGGATTAAAAGTGAAGCATTTGCACAGTGCCTGGCATGCAGAAAGTGCTCAATAAATGCTATTTTGTAGCTTCCTGTGGCACAAAGTATCTTCTTGTTTTTCACTTTGTGCTGTTGGAAAAGCTACCTTGAGAAACTGAAGTGTCTTTTCTATCCCCAATCCTGACAAATCAAAGAAGGCAAAAAGCACCATTCAACTTCAGAGGAGGAAAACAGTGAAGAAGAATATGCCACAGCCCCAAGCTGAAAAACAAACTACATGCATCCAGGTCTCCTGACATGTCTCGTTTTCTTCCATGTCTGTAAGAGCCGCATCCTTCTCATCTCTGACTCTCCAAATATCCCACTAGGTTGATCCAGTTTTTTTTTCTGGCTGTGTTTTATGTCCTCTTTTACTCAGCCAGGACTAGAGAGTACCAAGATCCTGAGAAGAGGGAACATTGACGGAGATAAAATGACATTGGAGGTCACACATTTGCTCTCTGGGAAGTGGTAGTTTTTTCTAGAGGGTAGCATCCATCTTTTCATTTTTTTAACTGGCCCGACAATGTGACATTTGTTTTCTCCATACTGGATCCAGTCTGGGGTTATGCATTAAACTAAGTGGTCATATTCTTAGCCTCCTTTAATGAAGAACATTTTCACTGCCTTGATGTTTTTGGACACTGGCATTTTTAAAGAATATTGATGCCTATCTTTTTTTTTTTTTTTTTTTTTTTGGTTTTTCAATGTAGGGTCTCACTCTAGCCCAGGCTGACCTGTAATTCACTACATAGTTTCAGGGTGGCCTTGAATTCATGGCAATCTTCCTATCTCTGCCTCCTGAGTGCTAATGGAACATTCCTTATCTTGTCAGATGCTTCCTCGTGGTTAGATCCTGGTTGACATGAGCACTTTTTTTTCCAGAGTGTTCCATAGTTGATCTTGTAGCACACTCAGAGGCAAACAGTGGACATTACCCCTCACAGGTAATACTAATTTTGATCACATGGTCAAGATGTTGCTTGAATTCTCCTTTACATAATTACTATTTTTCCTTGTAACTGAAGTTTGTTGGAGTGCTTTAAGGCTACACAAATACCTTACTCTGTATCATTATTAGTAGCCACTGAGGATTCTTACCCAGTCTTCACTATATTGGTGATGGGCAGGAATTTAAATGGTGAGCATTAGGAAGTCATAAGGTGATTGGCTTTAGAATGTATGTACTTAGTAGCTGGCATTCACTTGGAAAGGGTAAAGTCCCTTCCCACTTCTTTGAAACTGGGGACACAAGAGCCTGTTGGGGTTAAGTCCTCAGTTTTCATAGCCAGCCCATTATGAGCTTTGATGAGCCACCACCATGCCCCCTTGTACATGACCTATCTGTAGCTGTCCGGCTTTGGGGCTAGGTAAGAGTGGCATGGATTGTGACTCATTGTTGGGTTCAAAAATCACTATTCTGTGTTTTTCTTCTTCTTGTCCCATCACAATGGATTGATCCATACTTGGACTTCTCAGGGTTTTTTTACTGAACTTGATAAATGGCTTTTCTTCTCTTGATCCCTGACCCTTGGGATAGGAAGGAAGAAACACCTACCTCTCAAACATTGACAAAACAGTGTGTATACAGAATAAATAACTAAAGAAAAGAAGGCAGGCAGCCAACTTAGAGGAGCTTGCAGCCCTGCCCCCTGCAGGATCCTGCACTTTGGGGTCCACAATTCACACATTACAACACATAAGCAGCGAGATCACGGTGCTGCGCCTCTCTGCCTCAGGGGGGGTTGCTTTTCCTATGGCAGAAACTATCTGAGCTCCCCAGTAAGTCCAGGAACAATCTCCACTTATTACACCAGCTCAAAACCAAGGACTGTTTACAGCCTCATGCCGACAAGACACTAACCCTCACTCATTACTGTCTCGGTGGGGATTTATCTGCTCCACACTCTCCTTGCATGGGGCCCACATTTTCATCCAGTAAAATCACATGTTGTTAACTCAATATATACAGTGAAAACAGCATGAATAATGGAACCTTTAATCCTTATTTCTCAAAATTAGATTTCCACTTTATCCTTCTCCCTTTTCCTCTCTTAAAAAAATTCTTCTCAGTGCCAAGCAGAATAGATGTTGTCAAGACCTTAACTGTAAGCAGAGTCTGTGGTATTTCCATTCCATTACCAGGTACCTTTGCAGATCCAATTTCTGGATGGATTGATTACATTTCTTTCCCTGGTCACTTCACACATGACACACAAGAAATTAACATCACCCTTGTCATAGAGAAAGAGATGGCCCATTGACATTATATGTTTCAGAAAATGGAGTGAAATTTTATGTCTAACTACACTCACACTTAGAATATCTGAACACAATGACACACACACAACCATATGTCTCTTTCTTACTCTTTATCTGTAAAGAGATTTATTGAGTTAAAATTATTTTGAGTATTAAATCAGCAATCAGGAATAATAAATCAAACTTCAAGGACGGAATTTGTCCAAGACTGGTGGGAGGTATTAAGACCCTTTTGTTAATATATATAGTATTATATAGTATGCAGGCAAATACATCTAAGAGTTTTACTAAGACTATTCATCTTATTAAATTTTCACTATTTTAGAGATAGGTCAGTAAAGCCAAATGCACCAAATTTTCATTGGCTGTTAACTGTTAACTGTGTCTTTAAAAGACTTAGAAATAAATAGTTACCCACTATTCTTAATTACCATAGCTCTGGTGTTTGGGTACATACATATGCTTAGGTGTGCACATTGTTTATATATAAAGTCTCTGTGAGCAAGAAAAGATCCTGTGAGTTGAGTAAAATATGTCTCAGGGGTCAAGAGTATAGTCTCTAGCATTCACTGAGTTCCAGTGATAACTCTAAGATCTATAAACTGGACATGAACATGAACCTTCTTGCAAGGCTGTCATGAGCACATACCAAGTGTGCAGGAGGTGTAACTGTCATCCAAGAGGTAGTTTAGAATGGAATAACCAAAGTGGACTGTGGCTCATGTGATCCTTTTGGAAATCACTGTCTTACAGAAGTACACAAAGTCAGATAAGATTAATCTACATTGATCAAGAAGTTGGTCTAGCTGACAGACTGGTTAGAAGTGATTTATTCATTCCATGGGTTTAAGTGTATTTTAGTAATTTCTGTCAAAATATCTTAATTTTTTTTATATCTTCTTATCACTATCACATAAAGAAGTTTTCTCTTGGCATATTTCCTCCTTTGATGGCTCATTATTTAGTGAATGCAAGCCTTTGCTAATGTGCTTGAAGAGATGTAAAGTCTTCTCATTGGAAACCATCATAGGAAATCACATGCAGCTCACTAATGTTTTTACCTCTTCATTATCCTGGCCTTTGAGAAGCCTGACAAGAAAGCTCTGTTCATGCACTAAGATGGCCCCTGAGAAGAACTGTGGCCTTGTTTCTTTTTTTAATTTTAGTTTTAAATTTATTTTATTTATTTGGGTGAGAAAGGAGGAAGAGAGAGAGAGAGAGAGAGAGAGAGAGAGAGAGAGAGAGAACATGCCAGGGTCTTCAGCCACTGCAAACAGACTCCAGATACATATGTCACTTTGGGCATCTGGCTTATATGGGTCCTGGGGGATCGAACCTGGGTCCTTTGGATTTGCAGGCAAATGTCCTAACCACTAAGCAATCTCTCCAGCCATGTAGCCTTATTTCTATTGGCAATCAGCATTTGCTCATTTTAGAGGAGAAATGAGAGGGGGTGGGATTATATCTGGTGCTAAGGTCCAAACAACATCTGAGGGCACTTCTCATTACTGGCAGAGCTACAGCCAGCCTTGACCAGGTTGTCCCTGCCCTCAGCACCCCACTGCAACAACATGCAACACTTCACACCACTGAGGCATTTGTTTCAAGCATTAGCAAAACACTTTTCATGTAAATAGACATTCCTGTGTTCACTTCATATAGTGAGAGCTAAAGGTGAATAAAGGAAGCCATTCTCCAGTCCTCTTCCAGTATGCCTGTACCGGCACTGGTGAAGAAGCCAGTCTAAGCAGGAGAGCCATTGAGTTCTCCATTTCCCCCACACAGCTTCCCTTGCCTGCCTTTTAACTAAGTCACAGAATGACCAGTCCAAAAATACAAACACATGTATGGAGTCTTATAACTTGTGACTTCAGAATCGCTTCTGAGAGTCTGTCAGAACTAAAGATCATCAAAGACAGGCCCATGTGCATCAGCGTGTATGTGTCCCTGATGGTAACAAGCAGCATCTGTCCATGAAGTACCAAAAGGAGAGAAGAAAGGGAGAGGGGCTAGGACAAGTTAGAGACAGTTATTTTTTTTTTAATATAAATTCCTGAATTTACTGGTGTTGTTTACTGATGCTGTTATAGTGTGACTATTTGCCTATAGTGTTCTATTTTGTTTTTTTCCTTTTGTTTGCATGTGTGGTTGTTGTTGTTGTTGGTGGTGGTGGTGGTTGTGTGTGTGTGTGTGTGTGTATCTGTGTGTCCATGCATCTGAAAACTAGGGACTATCTTCTGTTGCTTTCCAATTCATTTGTTGAGGCAGGCTCTCTCACTTGAACCCAAAAATTCACAGATTCACTTAATCTAGTTTGCCTGCTCACCCCAGGAATCCCTGTCTCTGTCTCCTGAATGTTGGCCTTATAGTCAGTTCTTCAGCCCACCTGGTATACACTTGTGCTGGGGAAACTAACTCGGGTCTTTGTGCTTGCTGCATAAGCACTTTATCCATGGAACAAACTTCCCCTCTTCTTTTGTTCTTGAAAGGTATGTTGCCTATAAAGTTAGCACTGGTCTTCTCAATTTCCTTATTGCTGTAATCTTTGCCCTTCTCTTCTCCTTCCCTCTCTTCCTTCTTTGATATGATGTAAATTGCTGCTGCCTCAAAACACTCTAAGCTCTATGTGCCCTGTGGATCAGGTTTGGTCACTGCTGGCGGGTGCCCATTAGCAGATGGACAGTTTTACAAGTGACAGCATTCCTTCAATTCTAGTCTGTGCAGATTGGACCCTGCAGCAGAGTTAAGGACTAGATGTGTGATTGCTTTGGCAATGTGTCATTTTCTCAGAAACTAAGTTTGGTTTAAATGTGGCTTTAAGATTTTAGTAGTGGTGGTTCAGGATTTTGTAAGGTATTATTGTCATGAAGCCAAGAAAATGGTAATTTATCCAAGTTTTATGAAATGGTAGTGATTGTTTTCTAATAATATCCAGACCATGGCCACTTTTCTTGGTAGCCCACCTTTAGTGCTGTTTGGTTTGCAACTCCAAGGCCAGGGTCAGGGCCCATGAATGAAGTGGAGTAGCATCAAGCCATCAGCATTGCTTGCAGACTACTTGATTATTGTGATGAAGTCTTAGTTGGCTTCCCTGTGTAATAAGATGGATTTTTATCAACGAAATTGAGTTGATACTTATTCCATATCTTACTGTGCCTTGGAAGTGGGACAAATAGGTACAGAAAATGTCATAATTCTAAAAAAAAAATGATTATTCTGAATGTACATGGGAACTAGTGTATATCATGACTCTCTAGGTTGGAAATGTGCTAAAATTCAGTTGGCTTTATTTTGTACTTAAGAAAACATTTATAGAAAAGAAAATTTGTCTTGTCCTCTTATTATTTCTTAATAGCAAAACAGGTATTTATATTGCTAATATGGGTCAATGCCAAGATGTCCTGAGTGTAGTTTCAACTGCAACACATTCTGTCAGGTGTTCAATCAACAATTCCACATGTTGAATGGACTTTGTGTGTGTGTGTGTGTGTGTGTGTGTGTGTGTGTGTGTGTGTGTGAGAGAGAGAGAGAGAGCTGTATCAATTCATGAAACTAAACTCCTTATGGTTTATGTAGCTTGGATATTTTCATAAAGCATGTGCTCTTCTCTTTTCAAGCCCATAGACCCTACAATGAGTGGTGAGCCCACTATATTTAACAAGGTGCAGAGTCTAGTCTAGTTTACCCCGGCTGGGTCACCTCTGCAGGGCCAGGATCATTAGGATCTAGGCGATACAGCAGAATATGTCCACCACAAGTTCCCTGTGATTTTATCCAAACTGTGCATAGTGATAGGCTCCTGAATTGTGAATATGAAAGAATGGTCATGCATATAGGAAACAGGAAGGCCCTGCCTGGTCCTTCTTAAAGGTATCTAATTTTTTCCCTCTCTGTCCAGCAGGGGGTAGTCTGACATCAGAGTTGTTCACAGAAGGCATGAAAAGTCAGTAGTGATGCATGAGGAAGAGTCAGAGCAGGCCTTGTTACCTTGATGAATCAGAACTGCCACTCAAACATAAGTGCTAAATGGTATCAGCACAAAGGTTGCTTTAAGCTGCATCTTAACTACAGTTAAAAGAAAGCAATTAGCTTCTTGTAGGAGCACCTCATGCTTTGACACATGCACCTTTGTTTCTACTGTTGGGTATGTATAGGTACATGGCTTTATTTCCCCTCTTGGGAGTTTGTTCCTCAAAGCTGTCATGAGCCTCCACAGCTAAACCATTGCCATGATGATAGATAATGCCATCAACGGGAAGACTTCCCACTTCTGCTCCCTTCTTGGCAGGCCAAACTATGGGTAAGAGCCCTTCTCTAGTTATACAGGTGTGGTAGTTTGAATATATGTCCCCCAATATATTCAGTGTTTTATTAGTTATAGTTTGCATCTGCAATCACCTTGCTAGAGGCAAGGTCACTGGGGGCCCGGTCTTAAGGTGTGGTGATGTTTTCAGATTCCATTGTAAAGATATGCAAAGTGTGCCTAGGGGGAGTTCCTGAAGTGTGCTGGGCTTTTGGCTGTAGTTTTGCTCTGTGTGCTGTGTAGCTGGCGGCTTGGCTTTTCTCTCTCTGCTTGGCCTTGTGAGAGCAGGTTGCTTCTTCTGCCATTATGGAACTTCCCCTGGATCTGTAAGCTTCAATAAATAATATCCCTTCCTCCATAACTGTGCCTGGTCTGGAAGTTCATCTCAGCGAACCTGAAGCTGTCGGCTACAACAGGTTAGATCATTCCTAACATGTGAAACTGTTCAAAGATATTAGAAGCTTGAAAAAGTAAGGATCTACTGACTTCAAGAATATAAATTATTTAATTATAAACTTAAGGCATTGTCTATTATGGAAGTCTTTAGCCATAAATGACTTTTTAAAATTTGAATTTATTAAATAAAATGCTTGATTCTTCAGCCACTGGAGATTCACTTCAGTGCTTCAAAGGTGTGAGTGATGGTTTGTGAGAAAGTTCTGGAGGATGTCATGGTAAAGATATGCAAATGTTTGCATGCAATCACCTTGCTAGAGGCAAGGTCACTGGGGGCTGGTCTTAAGTGGTGATGGGTTTGAGATTCCATTGTGATATGCAAATGTGTCTAGCAGGAGTTCTGTCTGCTGTGTGACCTTTTGGCTGTAGTTTGTTTTGCTCTGTGTGCTGTGGTGGCTGGTTGGCTTTTGCTCTCTCTGTTTGGCCCTGTGGAGAGCAGGCCGTTTCTCCTGCCTTTATGGAACTTCCCCTGGATCTGTAAGCTTCAATAAATAATATCCCTTCCTCCATAACTGTGCCTGGTCTGGAAGTTCATCTCAGCGAACCTGAAGCTGTCTGCTACAGTAAAGTGGTACCGAGGAGTGTGGGGTGAGATGAACCAGATCGTGTGGATATTCATCTTTTGGAACCTTTGTTTTGGAGGAATGGGCATGGACTTGGTGCTTGCAACTGAAGATGCCTTCTGGAGTGGTAAGCCAAGTTTTATGGACTATTCTGATGAGAGTTTGAGAATGCTAAATGCAGACTGTATTGAACTTCGAGGCTTGGCTTATGAGCTTTCTAAGGGGAAGGAAAGACTGCAGAGGACTTTGTTGGAACTGGGCTACTGGCATAAGGGATGGCTACGTTCTGCTATCCAGGTCCAGAAAGTTTGATCAAGGTTAAATTTGTAATGGACTGATGTGCTTGGCTAAAGATATCGGACTGAAATTTTAAGATTTTTGAGTTGGAAAACCTGAAGCAAGCTAAAAGTAGAGGCACTGAGACTGGTTAAGCTGCTATTGTCAACACATTAGCAATCTTAAGGAAGGTGGAAGGAAGGTGGCCTGACTTGATTTTAAAAACAATGGAGAGGATGCCTGAGGAAAGACTGTTAGAAATGCAAACTTTTGGAAAGAGTGTTTACTGGAGAAGGAACCTGCTTTTCAAGGCTCTGATTTATTTTGTCCCTGGATTAAGAATATGGCTGTGTCCTGCACACCTGGTATTAGTTTTGGAAATATGAAAAATGCATAGAATGGTCATGAGTTGCACACGGTTCCAGGAGCCGCTGCTGAGATGCGGCATGAAGCAGGGCATGAAGACCCTCAGGAATAGGCTGGAAGAGCCTTTGGAAGATGGACTGTGGGTTGCATGGAGACCTGAAGATGTTTTGGATATACCAGGACTGTGCAAAAGGACTACCATGGAGTGCAGTGTTGAACTGGGATGAAAGTTTTCCCTGGCGACTCTGCCCAGCTGGAGGGGCGGAATTGGTAAACATGGAGACTGTTAGTCTCTGGTTATATTGAACTTGAACTGCAGAAGTTTGATGATGGCTGATGGTGATTGAGTTTGCATTGTTTTAGTCTCTCCTTGCTATTCCTTATACAGTTAAAATGTTTACTCTGTGCCTTTACATGTTGAAAGTATTTAACTTGTTTGATTGTACAGGACTCACTATCTTAAGTTGATCAAGACTGTAAACCTTTGAAATCTGGACTCCTTACCTCTTACCTTCTTTGATATGATGTAAATTGGGGCCAGCCTCAAAACACTCTAAGCTCGATGTGCCCTGTGGATCAGGTTTGGTAACATGCTGGCTGTTCGCCCATTAGCAGATGGACAGTTTTATCTACTGACTTCAAGAATATAAATTATTTAATTATAAACTTAAGGCATTGTCTATTATGGAAGTCTTTAGCCATAAATGACTTTTTAAAATTTTCAGTGTTTTACTTTATAGTTTGCATCTGCAATCACCTTGCTAGAGGCAAGGTCACTGGGGCTGGTCTTAAGGTGTGGTGATGGGTTTGAGATTCCATTGTAAAGATATGCAAATGTGTCTAGCAGGAGTTCCTGAAGTCTGCTGTGTGACCTTTTGGCTGTAGTTTGTTTTGCTCTGTGTGCTGTGGTGGCTGGTTGGCTTTTGCTCTCTCTGTTTGGCCCTGTGGAGAGCAGGCCGTTTCTCCTGCCTTTATGGAACTTCCCCTGGATCTGTAAGCTTCAATAAATAATATCCCTTCCTCCATAACTGTGCCTGGTCTGGAAGTTCATCTCAGCGAACCTGAAGCTGTCTGCTACAGTAAAGTGGTACCGAGGAGTGTGGGGTGAGATGAACCAGATCGTGTGGATATTCATCTTTTTTGGAACCTTTGTTTTGGAGGAATGGGCATGGACTTGGTGCTTGCAACTGAAGATGCCTTCTGGAGTGGTAAGCCAAGTTTTATGGACTATTCTGATGAGAGTTTGAGAATGCTAAATGCAGACTGTACTGAACTTCGAGGCTTGGCTTATGAGCTTTCTAAGGGAAGGAAAGACTGCAGAGGACTTTGTTGGAACTGGGCTACTGGCATAAGGGATGGCTACGTTCTGCTATCCAGGTCCGGAAAGTTTGATCAAGGTTAAATTTGTAATGGACTGATGTGCTTGGCTAAAGATATCGGACTGAAATTTTAAGATTTTTGAGTTGGAAAACCTGAAGCAAGCTAAAAGTAGAGGCACTGAGACTGGTTTTAGCTGCTGGAGTCTACACATTAGCAATCTTAAGGAAGGTGGAAGGAAGGTGGCCTGACTTGATTTACATTAAAACAATGGAGAGGATGCCTGAGGAAAGACTGTTAGAAATGCAAACTTTTGGAAAGAGTGTTTACTGGAGAAGGAACCTGCTTTTCAAGGCTCTGATTTATTTTGTCCCTGGATTAAGAATATGGCTGTGTCCTGCACACCTGGTATTAGTTTTGGAAATATGAAAAATGCATAGAATGGTCATGAGTTGCACACGGTTCCAGGAGCCGCTGCTGAGATGCGGCATGAAGCAGGGCATGAAGACCCTCAGGAATAGGCTGGAAGAGCCTTTGGAAGATGGACTGTGGGTTGCATGGAGACCTGAAGATGTTTTGGATATACCAGGACTGTGCAAAAGGACTACCATGGAGTGCAGTGTTGAACTGGGATGAAAGTTTTCCCTGGCGACTCTGCCCAGCTGGAGGGGCGGAATTGGTAAACATGGAGACTGTTAGTCTCTGGTTATATTGAACTTGAACTGCAGAAGTTTGATGATGGCTGATGGTGATTGAGTTTGCATTGTTTTAGTCTCTCCTTGCTATTCCTTATACAGTTAAAATGTTTACTCTGTGCCTTTACATGTTGAAAGTATTTAACTTGTTTGATTGTACAGGACTCACTATCTTAAGTTGATCAAGACTGTGAGAACCTTTGAAATTGGACTGAGTACAATTTACAATGTGTGATAGTTATAAATCTATTGGGGGCCAGGAGCTAAATATATTGGGGGCCAGGGGCGGAATGTGGTAGTTTGAATATATGTCCCCCAATATATTCAGTGTTTTACTTTATAGTTTGCATCTGCAATCACCTTGCTAGAGGCAAGGTCACTGGGGGCTGGTCTTAAGGTGTGGTGATGGGTTTGAGATTCCATTGTAAAGATATGCAAATGTGTCTAGCAGGAGTTCCTGAAGTCTGCTGTGTGACCTTTTGGCTGTAGTTTGTTTTGCTCTGTGTGCTGTGGTGGCTGGTTGGCTTTTGCTCTCTCTGTTTGGCCCTGTGGAGAGCAGGCCGTTTCTCCTGCCTTTATGGAACTTCCCCTGGATCTGTAAGCTTCAATAAATAATATCCCTTCCTCCATAACTGTGCCTGGTCTGGAAGTTCATCTCAGCGAACCTGAAGCTGTCTGCTAGGCAATTCTGGCTGAAAGTCCACTTTTTTTTTTTTTGATGACTGTCCACTTATTCAGGATATAAACATTTGACAGCATAAAAACAGAATACAAATGACTGAGGGCTGGCTAGGGCTGGAGAGATGGCAAGGTGGTTAAGGCACTTGCCTACAAAACCAAAGGACCCAGGCTTGATTCCCCAGGACCTACATGCACAAGGTGGTGCATGTGTCTGGAGTTCATTTACAATGACTGGAGGCCCTGGTGTGCCCATTCTCTCTCTCTCTCTCTGCCTCTTTCTCTCAAATAAATAAATAAAATTGAAACATTTTTTTAAAATGACATCAGAGAACAATGAATGATTTAAAGAACTGAAAGCAATGGAAAAATCAGATTCTAAATTAGCCTGTATAATCTAGTCCAACTAAAGTATTTGAAAAGAAGACTGATCATCAGTGAGAAAAAGAGCTGTGAACCAGGTTTACATTTCAGTTGTGTTTTCTTCTCCACATTTACTTTTTTACTTTTCTCCCTATTCCTTCTTCAAAATAGGAAGGTTTTGTAGCACATGGACAGTGGTGAAATAAGAACACTCACTCAAAAGATGGAAAACATTGCTTCTAGTCTAACTGCAAAGAAATCAAAGAGGTATAATGAGTATAATTATTAATTATGCCCCATTTTCTCTCCCAAATGTACCAGTTTAGGTTATCAATTATATGGTCATTACATAATTTATATAATAAGCCCTAAATGTTTATAAATGCCTTCCTCGTTAATATTTCAGTTTAATATTCCTCTGAATGCCATGAACCACCTTTTTAACATCTCTAGCTTGCTTCTTTGTATGCTAATAAAGAAATTATCAATCCAGGAAGCCCCCTGTCTCCTTTCAGACACCATGCCTATTTTTGTCTCTTCCTGGAGAATCATCTTAAAATCAGAGAGATGTTTCCATGATTACATTTGAATTTGTACACTTGAAAGAATCTTATCATAATACTGCCCTTTCATGTTGATACTGATTTAGTTTAGAACTTTGCCCATTTCTGTGCTTTTGTGCCTCAGTTATTACTATTTATTAAGTAGGGCTATCCATGCTTGAAAACTTTCTGTTGGGAATAGGGATGGGGGTAGAAATGTAGCTGGGTTTTGAAAGTACTTTGAAGTTTCTATATGAAAGATATTGCTGTAATTCAAAGCAATAGGAAAGAAACATACCCAATCATTTTGCTTATGTACATGCTTAACATCCTTAGATGGGAAGAAAATGCCCCTGTGAAAATTTAACTCCAGATGCCTTACTATTGAACACCACACCAGTGACTTGGGGAATGTCCATGGGTTCTCAGGCCCGAGGGAAGAACCAGGGCCACTGAGTCTGAGTGCAGGACTTTCTCTTTCTTTCCAAACACCTGCAAACTGAGGAAGGGGGAGACATTCTCTCAGGGCACAATGAGGCAGCAGACTCTGACAGAAAGACAGCTGTGAGAGCCCTGCCTGGGATGCACACAGTTCATTTGCATTTTGATTTCTGTGATTTAACTGAAGGCACAGGTTGTCTCTGCCAAATATCCCTGGCCTACTGAGGGATCCAAGGTAGAAGTGCCCAGAGCGGCCTGACTTATGAGGACACCGCGGCAGCCCCACCACTGCATCCCCAAACATTTAGTAATAAAAAATCTGTTGTTCTTTGGTCGCCAGGATTTAACAAATGTAATCCCTAGGAGAGGTGATAAAAATTAATTAATCTAATTAAATACTTCTTATTGCCAAAGTGACTTTGTAGAGTAGCTTTGCTGAAGGATAAGTGCAAAGTAAAATGGGGTCCCAGCAGAGAAACTAACGCTAGACTTGAGCAAGCTGGTGCATGTTTCATTAAACTCATAATTATCCTTTGGTTCTAAGTAGCTGATAATATTTAATGAGTATCCAAGATAATTTAAAGAAAATGTTTACTAATGAGGTACAAACAGTGCCATAGAACACGGATACCTAGGGTGCCATTACCGTGTATCTTCCTGCTGTATCTTGTTCATTGGCTATTGGGAGAGAGAATGTAAGCATTGTCACAGGCATTGGAGCTGAGTGGAATAAAGTTGATGGTTGAAATACATTTCTAGAAGCCAAATGTGTAGAAGGTTCTATAAGGCAGAGAGAATGCTATAATAATTTATCATTACCAGACTAGGGGGTTACAAAAACAAAAGCATTGAAAAAGACCAAATGTCCTGCTATGGGAAAAATAGTTGAATAGTTTTGATGTTTGAAATATTTGTGGCCCTATCCCCTAGAAAATGTAGATTTTTTTTCTCACTGTTGTAAAAATACAAAATTTAGACCCATAGGTGGAAGGGTTCTGGGAGGTAGATGTGTTTTGATGCAAGACAGAATGTGCTAATACTTGGTATTGACTGATGGAAAGTAGAATCAGCTTCCTTGATGGGTAATGAAGTCCTGAGCATTCTAAGATGAACCACGGAGGGCACTGAAGAGAGAATTATTGGGAGTTTGTTCAGTCTTCTACTCCCCTCTATGGAGAATTTAAACATCTGCTGAATTCAGAATTGACCATACGATTTGTTCTGGTCAGCAAGATGTGAGCAGGAGGTTTAAACCGCTCTGCTGTGTGTCTTTTCCCTTCACCTCCGTAAATGTCAATGTGTGTCCTGAAGTGACTTACATGTAGCATGGGCAGAAACAAACCCTTAATGTTTTTGAACCATCAGGATTTGGAGGTTACATTTGTGCTATAGCACAAGAGAACCCACCCTCACGGATTAAGACTAGCCTGGATTTAGATAACCTTTAAAACCATTTTCTGGAGCTAAGATTTAAAAAATACTTTGATAAGACTCATTTCAGGTTGTGATATATCTTCAGCATTTTTCACTTCCAGCTGTTTAGTTCCCTTATTTTTCCTCATGCTTGAGTTGTATTTGTCTGGGGGTATAAAGTCAATGAAAAGTCATGAGTTGCTGAGATGTAACTCAGTAATAGAATGATTATCTAGTAAACATGAAGCCTGAGTATGACCCTGGCATGGCCAAAAGCATCATGAATCATCAGTTACCCTTGAGAATAATGAAAACCACCTACGTAACCTCAGACACTGTGGAGTCTGAGTGCTCTCTGTGTATATTACAGCACACAGTTGTTGGTTGTTCTTAAGGATCACACTGCATGCAATACATTTCTAGAATTACACATGGAGAAGCATGATGCCCATGTTTGGAAAGGCACCAAGAAAGTGAAGTCAGACTCACAGAGGAAATGGAAATTAGTAACTCCTGTTTCATGTAAGCTGGGGCTATGCTGCCATGTGGAACAGCAGTGGACATCTCATGATTTCAGTGTCCTCTGACGATACATCAACTGCTGTGGTCTGGGTATAACACCGTCCTTTTCTTCCTCTCTGTAGTATGAGTCCTGGAAACCAAGGCTGCATGTAAAACCAGAATTTCAGGCAGTCACAAGGTTGAGGAGACTATTAAATTTGAACAATATCTTTTTGTGTTTGTTTCTTGGCAGGGTATTTTTAGGGGTAATAGAATGGTCATAGATACTCTGCTATACCCAATGTCTGCCAATCTTTACCTTGCCCAGGGATTGGTAGACCATTGAGTTAAGACAAATCAACAGTCACATTCTCTTAGCCTAGTTCATTTATCAAAAAGAAACATGGAAAATAAGCAAAAATGAAACAGACTGTGACATCCAGGGAAGGTTTTTGGTGTTTAAGGCAGTCAGCCTAAAATTGAGTCAAGCTTCATTTTCTTGCCTTAAGGTGAGACAAGTAAATACAAGGACAAAGCATTTCACACACTCTGATGACCAGTGGCAATGTCAATGTACTAGGCAAGGGACAGTAAGGGGAGAGAGGACAGAGGTCACTTGCCAGAGTAAAGGGAAGACTCATCCAAGTCTTCAAGCACTATACAGCATGGATGAGAGGGAAATATTGAGTAAACCAGCATCCTCTGTCAGTCAGCAATTGCAGCAGCGTGTGATGGTTAACACCTCAGAACCCTATAGCTATTCAGGTGTAGGGTTTTGGCTCTTGTGGAAGGTTAAATAGTGGATACTCCAAGATGCCAAGTTCTAATCCCTAGAACTTGTCAATGATACCTTATTTGGAAGAAAAGGTCTCCACAGACATAATTATGAAGAGTTCTGAGATGAGAAGACCATTCAGGTTATGTGGGTGAGCCTTTTATGTCTTATAGGAGAGTGGGCAAAGGAGAGAGCAACTGTGGAGACTGGCCCACAGGCAGAGTTTGGAGTACATATGCTCCCCAGGCCCTGAGAGCAAGTGGCATGGACTTCTGTCCTCTGAACTGTGAGAAATGAAGTTTTGTTGCTTTAAGCCAATGGGTTATAGTAATTGTTTCAACAGGCCTAATAAATAAGAACAGATTTGTAATAAAGTTGTAAGAGGATCCTGAGCCCATGTTTTACAGACTGGACATCCAGTTTGCTGGAAAATGATAGAAATTCCAAGGAAGGGTTCTGTCCAATCTCTGGTTTTACTAATGGGGCCCTGGTTTCAGTGCAGAAAAGTCCCTGCAAGGAGTCTGGATCCACTGGTGTTGGACGGAAACTCATGCTTCCAGGCTGCTGAGCAGTAATATGCCCAGGGAAGGGAGGAGGCGGTCAGGAAGGAGAATCTTGTGCTGTTTACCACCTTGAGATGTCCTCCTCCACAGAAATGAGAGTTTCTGGTTAAACTCTATATGCATGCAAATTTCAGTCTTTTCCAACCCAATGGGATATCTGTTTCCTAATAGATGGGAATTAGGGGGTCTATAAGCTGTAATAGTTTGGCTTCTGTTGCTTCACGAGATGTGGAATTCTTGCTAATAACAGGAGACCAGCAACGCGTCTGGATGATATTTTCAGAAGACAACATACAAGTAAAACTCATCAACAGGGATCAGGTAAGATGACTTTTTAGCAGTATTCACAAGGCTCACAACTAGGGGGTGGTTTTAATGCAGGAAGAGTGTAATTTTAACAGCTGCCTTTTGCTTCTGCAGATGTGTTGCCTATTGTGCAGTACAAAAGGTGCCAGCAGAGTAAGCAGTCATCAACAGAGCATGGGAGCTGTCTGTTCACATCCTGGAAATATGGGCCTGTGATAACGGCCTGAATACTTCATCCTGTAGACACTGTGAGATTCATAAAACTGACTTTTAGCCATTTTAGAGTTGAATCCTTCTCACCCTCCAAAGCACTCCTTCAAAAACTAGCAGGCGTTTTACATTGAACAGAGAAGCCGATACTTTAACCGCTTTAAGGGGCACAGTAAATGGAACTAGCTATCTTCACTTCAGGCCAGCTGTGAATGCAATCTCTATTTTATGTAAAATGAAATGATACCTGGTTAGCTTTATTTTTAATACTCATCTTTATTATATTTTCCAGAATTTTATGGATGCTACATAAATATTCCATTTATAAATTTATATTTCCAGTGTTAAGTTATGCAGAATGATTGTTTAAAGCTATTAGAAACTTTGCCATTCTCAATTCATCCTTGATTTGCTTGACACCCCAATCCCCACAGTGACCAGTAAATAGCTTTTCCCAGACCCATTCTTATAACATGAAATAGAAATTTGAGGCAATTTTCTGGGTAATTGGAAATGCAAAACCTCATTTTACCTTGGAAATAGTTTGGGCTAATTATCCAAATACTTTAGGTTTGCGCTTTCCCAGTTAAGGCCTTTTGAACTCTTTATTCTTGATCCCCCATCTCCCTTCTAGCTTATAAGTCAAAACCTGTGGCTCTACCCGGGCCTTGTTTGCCACCTTCCAAGTAACATCTTTTTTTCCCCTAAAAGACATATTTAGTTTTTGCACTCCACTTTCTAAGTTTAGGAAGAAAAAGTCTTTCTTTCTGAGATTTAATTCTTTTGGGGTTTCCTCCCACATTTGAAGAAATCAAGTTATTTATATCCTAGATAGATAGATAAAAATATAGAATTTAGAGTTTAAAAAATTAGAAGATATCCTAGTTTAGTAAAAAGCTTTTTAAATTAAAAAAAAAAAAATATAATGTATTTGTCAAGAAACACATGTTGGTTTGGAGATGCACCTGAAAGAAAAATGTTTCAATCCCAGCCAGAGGTGGTGCTTTCTTTAGAAACTCTCTCTCTCTCTCTCTCTCTCTCTCTCTCTCTCTCTCTCTCTCTCTCTGTGTGTGTGTGTGTGTGAGAGAGAGAGAGAGAGAGAGAGAGACAGAGAGAGAGAGAGGTTGAGAGAAATGGGGTAAGCTTTTCTACTCACATTTAGTGAGAGAGAAAATGATCCAAGCTGAAGAGTAAGATAAGGAAAACGTCTCAGCACGTGTGGGCACAGAGAGCAACTCAAAGTTCTTGTAACCCAGAAAGAGTCCATTGTGCCTGTAACAGGAGAAGAGCATATATAATTTCTGTCAGAAAGGACTATGATTTCTTAGTGTGAATCTACTGCCCTTTTCCCCAGAGATGGAGTGATTCCGCATTACGTCATCTTCACATGTCTTTCCTCTGTCAATGGAGAGTCATTTGATTTCCCACAGACCCTGTTGCAGCTCTCTTCTGTACCAACTGCATGGATGAAATGCAGCTTTCATAGCATGCCATATTATGCTTCTGGATATAGACTTTCTTGATGCACTTTTATACTTTCATAATCCTCAGTTGCAGAAGTATTATACGGCTTGGCCCTTTGGGCAGAACTCAGAAAGTTCATTTAGAAATACGACCAATTTGTATTCATAATTTCTTGCATGTAGCCTATCCATAGCACAGCTTTTGGTAGTTATTTTAATATCTTGGGTTCATGATGGTTCAGAAAATTACTAGAAATCCACCAACTGTTCCTTCAGTTGAAACTATCTGAGACAGGCCACATGTAACAGAGAGAAAACCAGGGGACATGAGATTTCAGTCCATTTAGCCAGGACTTTTTTGGGGTCACTGACTTATTTGAGGAGCTGCTGCTAAAGTTATGGATTCTTTCCCTGATGACATACCTTATGCAGACAAACAGTGTTGTGTGTTCTAGAACTCTGGCATCCATCTATCAACTCCCATCAATAACCTAGGCATTAGATATTGTATTGTAAAATGTAAATCAAGTGACAACCCATAACCTATATACAATGGCTCAGAAAATTGTGACCAGAGAATGATTTATAACCTATGAATTCTGGCTACATTAGCTTAATGGACTGAGGGGCAGACCTGGCAAAGTGTTTTTGACTTTTTGTTTCATTCACTTACAGCAAAGGAAATGGATATGGCACATTTGGTGGATATACTGTCTTATTTAATATTCTATTCAAAATAATTAGACAATTCTGTTTGTTTGTTTTAACATACTTTTACCATTTTCATTTCTTTGTTTTAAAATATTTACTGGAGAATTACCATTTTTATTGCTGTAGATGACATTTTTATTTAATGCTAGATGTTCCTTTGGGCAGGTAATTGCATTTCTCCAGCCCCGATATTTTTATTTGAAGATAGATGTCTTGGGCATTTGTGCCACAATTTAGGGACAAAGGATAATTTGAGATGTTTAAGCAGATTTTATTCCAATTATTTGTTAACTTACCAAGTATTTACTAAGGATATCCAAGGATATCTAGTATTAGGCCCTGATGTTGCTAGGGGACATACTAATGAAGGAGATGGATATGATCTGGGATAAACTTTGTATGCCTGTTTTTTTATTCAAAAAGGAACAATTCTACATAGGTATGAAAAGTTGACTTGGAGGAGCAGATACATTATTTACATTTTTTCTTTCAAAATGCAAGTAGATAGTTTCTTGATTAGAGGATGTGCACTCTGAAAGAACATGTGAGGAAGCTGCAAGAATGAGGCAGGCATTATAGTTTTTAATTGAAAAGTTCCAGTGGGGTTGGAGAGATGGCTCAGTGGTTAAGAACCTGAGATTGATCTCCAGCACTCATGTAAAAAGCCAGGCATGGTGGGCATGTGTCTGTAACCCCAGTGCTGAGGGAGATGGAGACAAGAGGATTGCTGGGGCTCACTGATCAGCCAGTCTGACTGAATAACAGAACAAGCTCCAGGTTCAGTGAGATACCCTGTTTCAAGGAAATAAGACAGAAGGGCAATAGAAGACTACCCAATATCCTTGTTAGGCCTCTACATGTGTGCCATGAGCCATGTACATGTATATACCACATATACATACCAAAAAAAGATGTAATGGTAGACAGCAGGAATGGTGGTCCCTTTATGCAGGGAACATTGAGAGAAGCTTGTATTAAGCAAGAGAAAGGAGCCTTCATGAGGCCTGGAAAATTATCCTACCTCTCAAATTGCATGAGAAGCTTTCCATCCTAATAAGCTATACAGCAAGGACCTTTCTAAAAGACCTGAGGAAAGTTGAGTGAATCAATTATCCCGCAGCCTTAAAAGAGCCTTCTCCTTTGTAGACAAAGATGAGAACAGCAATAAAGGCAGGCAAGCAGCAGACCCATCAGCTGCCAGTAATATACCTGCCTGGCTCGACAAAGGCTGCCTGCAGGTGATAAAGCTGTCAAGGAGGAAAGAACACTTGCCAGGACTGGCAAAGGGGACACATGGAGTTTTAGGGCCCCTATTTCCTGCTTTTTACTTAAACTAAAAAAAGGAAAGAAAAATACAAAACTGCATGGAGAACAAAATGTCCATTGATAGGTTTTGGAAGAGGGAGGAAAATATAGAAATGAAGACACCACTATTAGCATTGCTGTGACTTTATTTTATCTAAAAAAGGGGTCAAAAAAAGACTTTGCAGCCCAATGAATGAGTTTGGACCCAAAGATTCTCCTGCCTTGTAGACAAAGATGCTGAGTTCTGGGATCATTGGTGTGTGCCACCATGCCTGATACGCTGTTGTTAAGAGTAATTTTATCTTACCAGGTTTCTCTTCTCCTTAGTGTGGTGTGTGGGTAAACCTGTTTTATGGGTGAGATGAAAGTAATGAATTACAAGTAAAAGTCAGTGATAAAATTAGAGTTAAACACATACCATTATATTTCAGCAATGGCTTATATGATAGGTTAAGAGTCCTGGGCAGATTTGAAATAATGAATTATGTCAAATAAAACATTTTCTCACACTTTAGTTGTTAAATATATATGTCACCATTATCAAACATCACGTTACTATGCCACTTGGCCAGTTTGGCAGAGAAGTAAGATCACACACCAGTTTTGTAGAGGAAGAAATCTAGGTTGGGAGATGTGGTCATCCGTCATGCATGGTTACCCAGCCTCACTCCATTTCTAAGTATTCACACTTTCCTATACAGTGAGAATTGTTTTCTGAAGATGAAAACCAAATTTCTTTTAGTCTGGAGGTGGACAGGTTAACATAAGCTTGATTGTTTAGAAACATGAGTTCTGGATATCAAACTAGGTGCCTAGCACATGCTAAATCTACCAGCCGCAAACAGACCTAGCACAGAAATAACCAACCAGAGATGGAGCTGTGGTGAAGGCCTTACTGGCCAGCACAATGGAGCAGGAATCTCAAGTCAGCGATGACTTCCCAGATCCTCTGCACACTCCTTGATTCAACAGCTGCTATTTAAGACTTTGAGGCTTGAATGAGCCAAAGCAAATTCTACAGTTTGCAACCAAGAACACAATCTTAGTCTATTTTCTTTGCCATGCTAGAAGTTCCAGGACTGGAAAATCTATAAAGAGGTTTATTTTGGCTCATGATTCCAAGATCTGCAAAGGTAATAGTATCTTCTTGGCTTCTGGTAAAGGCTATGCATTGTGTCGTATCATGGTAGCGAAGTAGACACTGGAAGCAGGTATGTGCAGAAGGAGCATGTGAGGAAGAGAATGAGATGCCGGCCTCACTGAAGCTGCTCTCAGTGCAGCAGAACCAGTCTGAAAGGACATATTGGTCCTTTCATGAGAGTGGGCTCCTATGTCCTAATTACTCTTACAGGTGCCACCACCTCTCAATACTGTTACATTGGCAATTAAATTTCTACATGAATTTTAGAAGGGATGAGGCAAGTTTAAATCCCAGGAAACACCAACCAATATAAAAGGTTAAGCAGTTGGTTTGAAATGACCAGGCACATTTGAGAAAGTGCCAGAATTATAGCTAACTGGCCTCATTTCCCAGTTCAGTTCACAGATGGAGTCAGTCTAACTTACTCTCCCAGGTGTGTGCCCTTGTCCTTACTGCTTAGCTGAGATGCAACCTTAGCTTCTCCTCTTCCACCTTTCCCCTCCTCCTCCTGCTCCTCCACTTCCAGGAATCAGCAAACCAACTCAGAACCATAGCCTGTTCTTATAAATAAAATTTTATTGGGACGTTGACATTTGTTTATGTTTTACCTGTGATTGCTCTCAGGTTGTAAGAGCATAGTTACCATGGAGATCATAAAATAGTACTGTATTACCTTTTATAATAAAAGTTTTCTGACCACTGATTATTGTGCAGTCACTGCTGATCCGTGAGATCTGGTGGGTGAAATAGAACCTCTTGGCTTTTCTGGTCTACTGTGTTCCATTGGCTGGCCATTGCAGCTTTTATCAGCAGAATTAGCATTCAGCATGGGCTCTAAGTCAGAGGTGAGTGGAAATGTGGATTGTACAGCTAAAGAAAGAAAGTCTGTATATATTTTAGATATTATGTACCCTATTTATTCTTATTGCACATAACTTTTTACTAATATGGACAAATTAAAAATTGTGTTTTCTCACTGTAGAATGTTACAATGATAGATTTTAACTAAGACAAGGAAAAGATAAAAAGTTTGATCAAAACTATTTCTTTTCTAAGCTGCCATTCAGTTAATGTCTTTAGTCAAATTGGACATGGGTCATCCTTAGAAATGACTGGCTCAAGTCAAGGATATAATGAATATCTGTAAGTGTGTGTGTGTGTGTGTGTGTGTGTGTGTGTGTTTGTTACATATATAAATATATTACAGATAGATAGATTTTTTTTCAAGGTAGGGTCTCACTCTAGACCAGGCTGGCCTGGAACTCACTCTGTATTCCCAGGTTGGCCTTGAACTCACAGTGATCCTCCTACCTCTGCCTCTTGAGTGCTGGAATTAAAAGGAATTTAAAACTATAAGATAACCTTAAAAACTTGTCAAATATATTATGATTATTATGACCTTTAAGCATGTCATCTTAATAGCGTTGGCTAGTTATCATTTATCTTTTTGTGTATATATATATAATATGTGTGTGTGGTGTGTGCATGTGTATATGCATGTTTGTATGTGTGTGAATGCCCATGGATGTACTGATGCATGTGCATGTGTGCATGTGTGTGTGTGTGTATGTGTGTATGTGTGTGTGTGTATGTCAAATGTTGAAATCAGGTATCTTCTTCAGTCACTCTCCAGCTTATTCTATGAGACAGGGCCTCTTGCTAGAGCTTACCAATTTGGTTAGACAAGCTATGCAACAAGCCCTAAGGATCTGCCCATGCTGAGATTACAGGCAGTGCCATCATGTCGGGCATTTTATGTGGGTCCTGGGGATCCAAATTCAGGTCCTCATGCTTGTGTGGTAAATGCTTTACTGACTGTGCCATCTCTCTAGTCCCACCTTTCATCTACCTTTATAAAATTATATAATGATGAAATATTAAGATGGGTAGAGTCTATATTGGGTATTGCAAGCTTGGCTTCACCTTGGTGTTCTCTGTAGGATGTGTTCTTATATTCACTTGCTTTCAATAAGCATCATCCTCATCAACAAGTTCTCTGTATCCTACAGAAGGAGCACAAACAGAAAGATTTCCAGAAGTAAAAAGGGGAAAAGTCCTTGTCCCATAGATGCAGGGAAGACATTTGCTCCCTGCTCTGCCAAGAGAAGCACATTGAGGCATTTCCAGACACTGAGGGTAAGAAGGGATTAGTTAGTCATGTGTTACATTTTAAGTTCATGTGACATCATGGATGACAGCATTTTTATTTGGATGTTTTCTGCCTCATCACTTCCACTGCTTGATGGCACCAACCTATGGTGCTGGCTTTGAGCATTTGCATGGTTCTCAGCATTCGTAGCATCAGTAGAGGTGGCTCCCTGTTGTCATTCACCAGATGAGAAAACTAAAGCTTGACTGAATTAAGTAACTTCCTCAAATTTAGACAATGCCTGATCATGCAGCATGGAGTGAAGGATGAATGGAATAGCAACAGCCCGCAGACTTGATGAACCCAAGACATTTCTCTTTCTGCCTCTCAGCCTCCTAAAATCCATCCTCTTCCCCTGTCCCTTTCCTGTGTTTGTTTCCATGGATTGCCTGGCAATTGACTCAACCTACTGCCAAGACATTACTTTGCTCAGAATGGAGAGGTACAGAGTTGGGCACTGTAGTCAAGTCTATACTGACTACACTTCACAGTCAGAGTATCTTGTGAAAAAGTTGGCCACTCTTTTCTCAGCATTGGACTTAGGCTATGTGTCTAGCAAGGAGGCCCTTCAGCTATAGGATCTACTGTAGTAAATACTATATTTATTATTATTATGGTATTTCACCAGGTCTTTTGGTCTCTAATATGGTGATGTTAAATGTAGCTCTGCAGGCTGGAGAGATGCCATAGCAGTTAAGGCACTTGCCTGTGAAGGCAAAGGACTCAGGTTCAATTCCCTGGGAACCACATAAGCCAGATGCATAAGGGGGCATCTGGAGTTCATTTGCAGTGACTAGAGGCCCTGGTATATACATATTCTCTCTATATATCTACTTGCCTCTATCTTTCTCTCCCTACTAAGTAAAACATTTAAAATATAAATAAAGAAGTAGCTTTGGCAGAAATATTCTGCATTGATAACATATGAACCTGTTCCTCTGTGGACACCATTCATTCCTTCACTTAAAAAGAAAACAGCACTAAGTGCCAGGCATTAACAATACAGTGGCAAAGAGGAGTAAGTTTCCTTTGTTATTGGGAAGAAAGAGAGAGAGGGAGAATGAAGAGACAAGTTCATGTTGCAGAATATAATAAAGAAAATAAGTAGAGGTTTAACAAATTATTCCAGGAAAATGGTTATCTGTGAAGACCACTCCAAGATGTTGAATTGATACTTGACTAAAGAGCAGCTGCTCCAGACTTGGAAAAGGAGCACACGGGCTATGGAGACAGGGGAATGCTCGGAGGTATGGGGTGTCTAACTGATTTGATGACTTGAGAAAAGGACGAGAGTAGCTGGAACAAAATGATGGATGGGTGTGGTAAACACAGGCAGGTTGAAATCCTGTCAAGCTTGTGTGTAGCAAAAACTGTAAGAGCACACTTACTGTAGCACCAGCTGTTTACAGTGCACATCTGATTGTTCAATGCTTTGTACAGCTATTTTATTTTCATCCTGATCATAGGTCATAGCAAAGACAATTGTCCTGTAAAAGCATATGTTTCATATCTTCTCAGAGAATTGCTTTAGGTGAATTGCCAAGAGCTGAGAAGCTTGGCCCCAGACAGTGACCATTCCAGCCCTGAGAACGTGAGCTGGAGCCAATGTAAGCTGTCTGTGCTCTTGTTCTGACCTTCCTGTTTATCCAGAATCATTCTGAGATACTTGCATTTCCTTTGGCAGCCAACACGGCACTTAACCTCCACCATGCGAATTAGTATCAATCTATCAAGAATTCTAGGCCAGCCTGATTTTGTCCCCATTAACCTCTGGCTATTAACACTTCTCCAATAAAAGAGCTACATTTCCTAATCAATGGTCACTCCCAGTGGAAATCATAATTATGGTTATGTAGCATTTGGTCTGCATACAATTTTATGAGTGTGATGGAAAGAAGTGAGGTAATAGGATAGGGTGGGTTGTACACCCAGTTGTTATCTTATTTTGCAGAGTACATTGAATACTAATATTATTATCCAATAGGACCACTTTTGACAGTGAAGGAAGCTCCATTAATGATTAAGGTAGGAAAACTGACATGAACTAGGCTGGATCATCACCTTGTGTTCTTAGTGTTTGCTATCACATGTAGTTGTTATGCTTTCTAAGCTTTGCCATATAATGTTGAGTAACATCCACCCTTTCTTGTTCTATGTATTATGGTCAAATCTTTCTATATACAGATCCAAACATGAAATCATAAAGTGACATCCTCAACAGGCTGTCTTTTCCTGTGTTTATGCCAAGCTTGTGGAATTAAGTCAAAGCTTATAACCCCAGTATTTCCCTGGGGCTCTATCTGGTTAAGAAAATGACAGAGATGTCTTAAATCTGTTTGCTTCTCTTTCTTCATCTTCATCCTTCTGCCTGAGGAAGGCTTTTGCCTGATGAGTTGACAATGAAGGTGGACAGGGATTTATTCTCAGGACAGCAAATAATTTTCACAGTGAAAACCTATCACAGGTTCTAATAGGGAGTGGACTGTCCTGAGGGAGTAGAAAGAATAAGTTGAAACCAATTTATTGCTATTGACATTATTGGAAAGAAAATATATAATCCTGAGTAGCTTCTGTTGTCAAGAATAATTCTTTTTAGATGTGCATATGTGCTTGAAGAGTACAATATCTCTGCATAAATTTAACATTGTACCCTGTTCTCCTAACCAAAATATATTTAAAAAGAATAATTCTTTTAAGATGTGAAATTTGTTTGAAGAGTACAATATCTCTGCAGAGATGGGGCTGTGGCTCAGTGGTAGAGCACATGGTTAGCATGTATTAGGGCATGGAATCACTCCCCAGAACCACACACACACACACACACACACACACACACACACACACACACACACAAAAAAATCTCTAGATTCTGAATCCTAGTGAATCTGTTAATAAGAAACTTTTGATTATGAGAGAGAGAGAGAGAGAGAGAGAGATTGAGAGGGCAGATAGAGAGACTGGGCATGTCAGGGTTCTAGCCACTGCAAGTAAACTCAGATGCATACATCACCATGTGCATCTGGCTTTAAATGGGTAGTGTGGACTCGAACCTGGGTCCTTTGGTTTTGCAGGAAAGCACCTTAACTGCTGAGCCATGTTCCAACTCCATTTTCTTTCCAATATGGGGAACTGACTGAAAGCATTTGGTGAGACTAGTTAGATGCTCATCTATTAGTTCAAGAGAGAGGATGAAAGACCTGGGCTGACAGTGATTTGAGGAGGAAATATCAAGATGTGGTGCATAAGAAAAGGACTAGTGTTTATTTAATCCCAGGCTTGTGCAGTGGGGTTCCCCACAGGGCTAGATCCACCCTGAAACCACTCCAGAATTTGAAAGTTAGAGTCAATGTATCCAAATGAGCCCCTTTCCTGGCCCTTACCATTTCCTTTCTTCCCATCCCCAGCTCCTTTCCGAGGCTACTATTTTGTTAGCAGGATCACCATTCCTCCCACCACATAGGCTCAAAACCTAGTCCTTTGTTCCCCCTCTTCTGTGTCTGTTGCACTCAGCTCCACTTTGCTGGGACAAACATCTAACCACACACAGCTTATAGGAGGAAAGGGGTTTATTTCAGGCTTACGGAGTCCAGGGGAACACCAATGATGAAGAAGCTGCCTACTTCCATAGATCCAAGGAGAGAGAACAATTGTAGCAAGCAAACACCAGTACCAGTAGGCATGAACAGCCAGACCTCAAATTGCTCTGAACACACCTAGTAGGGCTGGACTGAGATCCACTCCCAAACACACCTCAGGGATGGACTCCAAGATCTGCCTGCTAGGGGCTCAGTTGTAATAAAACATTTACATCTGTGGAGCCATACATTCAAACTTCACATTCAGACTACCACAGTGTCCTATCTCTTGAGCAACCACTCCCTTTTTCCACATATGCTCTTTTCCAGCCTGTCATGTACATTCTTTATGAACCAGTAGGTCTGATTCAATTCATGCTCTCTAGCCAGGCTATTACAATGTCACCCTAATAGGTCTTCTTATTTCCAGCCTTTATGTGTTCATGTCACTGATATGTCATTGTAGAAATAGCTTCATGACCAGCTTCCCTCCTCCTAACCCTCCATGTCTACTTACTGACAATAATAATGGCCAGATGCTTCCTGGGGGTTCAGAGTCCTCCATGATCTAGCTGTAGGAGATGCTTTAAGATTCATCTTCTGCACTGTGTTACTGAGATCTCTGCTTGTGGGGCTCTGTGCTGGTCCCAAGAGTGCAGCTCTAATGCATGAGAGACCATGAGGGAAAGGATCTTAGGAACACATTGAAAAGGGATTTAACTTGATGCAAGGTTCTGAGGAACCACAGCCTAAAGAATTTTTAGGAATTAGAAAAATCCCAAGACATTGAAATAATGTGATTTATATAAGTGAGTAGATGACTTACAGGGGAAATGAGTAACTCAGAATAATGGCATAAGGAAAACTGTATTAGGAATATAATGGGACTTAAGTCTAAGAGCAATGGAAAACTGTAAAAGAGTTTTAACAAGGGTGTGATGGGTGCATATGATTGTGTGGGGTGTTCAAAAGTGTGTGTGTGCGCACACACACACGTGCACGTTGGCCAGAGGTTGACGTTGTGTGTCTTCAGTTGCTCTCCACCTTTGTCTTTGAGACGGGGTATCTCACTGAACCTAAAGCTCATCTATGAGGCTAGACTAGCTAGTCAGTGAGCCCCAAGGATTCCATGTCTCCACTTCTCCAGTGCTGGGATTACAGAAGTACATCACCAGTCCTGGCATCTTACACACATGCTGGGGATCCAAACCCAGTTCTCCATGCTTGTGCAGGAAGCACTTTGCACACTGAGTCATCTTCCCAACCCTAGATTTACCTTTTTAAAAGGTAGTTCTTTTAACTGATATTAACTACTGGTCATCTCTTTTTTCCCCAAGATTTTCTTACACTAAAAGTTTTAACCCCATGTTAATTTTAATCTCCATGTCACTTGAGAGTTCTCAAGATTATTTTTCAAAAGGCCATTTTATATAGCATCTCTCATTCATGCCTTATGTTCTCTGGAACACTTTGGGAAATGATGGCTTCATGGTTAATTTTCTGCTGATGACGAGTTCAGATCCCTGGAACCCATGTAAAACTGGCCTATTATCTCTGTGTAAAATTCCCACCAATGGAAGGCAGAGTCAGGAGAAGATGGCTCAGTGGTTAAAAGTGCAATAAACAATGTGAATGTATCTTAAACAAGGTGGAAGGTAAAAAGTCAGATCCCTGAACCCATGTAAAACTGGACTACAAGCATCCCTACCCTCTCACACATGCACATACCTCTTGCCAGGCCCAAATCTGCCTTGCAGTCTTGGCAAATGAGAGGCAGATTTAGGAGAATTCCAAAGTTTGCAAGCCAGGTAGTTTGACATTACAAGTAGGCCCTCAGCCACCTGGTATTAAATCATGATGTATATGTGTCTTCATTCTACCCTTAAGGCAGAGCCTGTTGGTGATTAGCTTTTGTAACGTCTCCATACTCCTGTATTTTAGAAAGTGTCTTGCTCAGAGGAGGAGCTTGATTGGTATTTAATTAATTATTCCCCCTGAGAACCACCCTCTGCTATTCTGGGTCAGGCCTAAATACAGCTACATTGTCTCTTGGCAGAGCTGCCATCCTCCCAACATCGTCTTGTATCAGAGCATCCTGAGCAGGCATGCTGGAGAAAAAACCAAGCATCAAGGGACAGGTCCCTGGTTCTCAGAATACTGGGATCCTAAGAGCCCCAGCAAATTCTTCTCACCCACCCTATTTTCCTCCCTAGAAAGAAGGTCTAGAACATTCTCCAGATATCCTGCAAGAACATCTGGGAAGCACAGACTGAGGACAAACCTAGGGTGGGCTTATCCCTCTCTTCAGTGCTCTGTGTCCTGGTGTGAGCCAGGGCAGGGAAGGACTGTTTCCTGCAGATCTGTGGATATTTTTTCAGCCCACACATCATTTCTTTGGTACAAAAAAATCATCACTGCAGCTCCCCTTTTGTGATAATGTGTGTGTAGTGAAGGCAAGCAGAGAGTAATGGCTTTTGTCAAGGAGTCTGTCCTTCCCAAAGGAGGTGTCAGCTCCCCTCACAGGGGCTTGTTCCCTTCACTCCTTGTGGGAAGGACTGTCAAAAGCTGTCAGGATAAATTCTCTGCTCCTACTTGCACCTTTTTTCCCCTCTGTCTCTCTTTCTCCCTCCTGCCTCTCTTTTGATTCTGTCTTGATGTCATCTCTTCAAAGTATACTACCTGTAAAATATTGATTCACAGCAGGTTGCATCTGCCAGGATCAGACTTCTCTTCTGCTGGCAGCAGTAATAAACTGCCACAGACACTGCAGAGCTGGTGCCAGCTTCCTCACCACCTCACACACACATAGCCATCTGTCTTTTGCCTGACTCTACATAACAAAACAGCATCCAGAGACATTTTAGAAGTAGGGAGACCAAGCAACAACCAGTGGGGACATAAAAGAGCCAGGGGTGCCTGCAAACTGTGGATGTAACAGCTCACCCTAAGCAGCAGATAAATCTGAAGCCTCCTGGTTTCCTGACGGCAGCTAGAGAAATAGCAACAGGAAACAAAGCTATTCAGTTCCCTGTGGACGGAAGTCATCCATGGTCCTCTGTCTGCTGTCCTTGCCCCTCTGCCCATCATCTTGAGCCAGCTTGTCGGATGGCTCCTTGATAACTTAAGGAAATTGCTGAGCATAGCATATGATGACATGAATTTTGTTTATGTGAGAATAAGAAAATTGCAAAGCCAGCGTGGGAGGGAGGTGCAAAACCTGGGCTAATATTCTGAGCCTGGATTGATGCCTGGCTCTGCCAACTTACCATGTGTGTGGTTTGAGCCAAGTCACTGCATGGCCCTATGTCTGTTTCCTTGTTGGTATAATGGGATTATGACTGTAAGGCATTTAAACGACTGTCTGGCACATGCCACTGTTAACATGTTTTCAAGTATGCTAATACAATTTTGCTGGTGTGAAATCAAAAGTCCCAATTAATGGAAACAATTCCTTTACCTGTGGGGGAAATATGTAACTCACTTTCCTAGAAGTGCCCTGGGGCAGATAGACTTGAGGAACACCCAAGGGAGCCAAGTGTTCTCCTCTCACCTTGTCTCTGTGTGTTGCTCAAAGGTGTTCCTGTCTCAGAGAGAAGATTCTCGTCAGAAGGTCAGTGGTGGTGGGAAGAGTTTGTGGATCCTCGGTGTGTGTCTGTCATTGGTGGGCCAGGTGGGAGAGGAAAGAATTAAAAGGAGAAGTGACCATCTCAAGTCAGTAAATCCATCAGGAGAGATTATTGCTGTGGGCTTGCATTCTTGTTTTACTGTGACTTTGAGCAAGTTGGTGAAGGTGGCTGTGAAGCAGCCCCAGCCTGTGAAGAGTTATGATTTCCTACTGTATTAAGCTACTGAAGGGACTGTACCATTTAGCACTCTCTAGGGATCCTTCCCTTTTGCAATACAGGAAAGTTTACCCCTTGTGACCAACTGCTAAGCTTCCTTTGAAGCCTCTTTTAATTCAGGTTTGGTTCAGCTCATGATGGCTTCAGAGTCAGTGGGGAAAACATTTATGATATGACAAACTAGCAACCTGTATTTTTTTACATACTGTTGAGAAATCATGGGTCTTTTATACTTGTGTCTTTTGCTTTTGTCAGGGGAGATGTCCCTTGAGACCCCTCAGCTCCTTGCTTTATATTCTTTCTCCCCTTCAAGCCTCAAAGCCTCTCACACTGTAGCAGGCTTCCCTTTGATGAGGCAAGCCGAGGAAAGTTTCATCTGGAGTCCTCCAGAGTCAGTGGTCTGAGGTGGAAAGGGAGACAGCGGAGTCAAGTGAAGCATGCATCTCTCTGGGGGGCTTCATCTGTTCAAAATGAAGCTGATTTCTATTCTCTTCTAAGCCTTGAAGGGCACTATGATCTAATGGGCTTCATGTGGCCCCATGTGTCTAACCTCTCACTTTGGCATGCTCTGTAGAATGCAATGTTCTTTTTACCCCCAGGATTCTGCACTATTACCCATATTCCTTTTCAGTCACAGATCAGGAGATTTGGACCATGCAAAGTATCTCTGGATACCCAATAGTGGGAGAGGTTAGAGGATTTGAGCATTTAGAATGTAAGCAAGGTGTACCTACCTGCAAGACATAAGGATATGTTTTGATCCTGAGCTTCAAAAAGACACGATAAAGATAGTGACTGTCCTTTGTAAAAAGAGGGAAAGCTGTGGCTATTTGGAAATGGAGTGTAGGGTGCCGTAGCACAGTTGTACTGCCTGGGGTAGCTCAGGTCTGTGCTGTATGAGCAAAATGACTTCTCCTCTTTATAAAGGGTGTTCATGAGTTTGAGCTCCATAATCCATATAAAGTGCTTATGACAGATGGACACACAGACTTAGATTAGTAACCTGTTACTATGAAGGAGTATTGGAGAGCCAAGAGTTCCTTAAAGATATATTCTTTTAGGAGCACCATAGAAATTTTACAAAAAGAGTTATTCTGAAGGCAAACTGATAAGGAACTTCAAAGTCACTAGTGGCTTTTATCCATCAGCAGTATTGTCCTAGTTCTTCCTCCTCCTTGTAATCTCCCTCCCCCGCAAGCAGTACACCTTGAGCCTTTCAGACACACCTAAGAGCTCAGGGATCATTAGCAGCCAAGACATTTCACCATCAGCTTCAGTGACCTGATTACAACTTTATTGTTCCTTTCAATGAAAAAACTGGAAAACTGGCCAGGCGTGGTGGCTCACACCTTTAACCCCAGCACTTGAGAGGCAGAGATAGGATCACCATGAGTTCGAGGCTACCCTGAGACTACATAGTGAATTCCAGGTCAGCCTGGACCAGACTGAAGCACTACCTTGGAAAACTGAAAAAAGACCTTCAATTGTCGACTTTGATTTTTTCACATGTGAGGCTTGGGAGTCTGTGTTAATTTGTACAGTTGGGTAAACCTACACCATGTGGAAGGTTTTCCATGCATTCATTTAACCCATGTTTATTTTGAATCTTTATTTTTCTAAGTGGTAAGATTTGGTCTCTAGTTTCATAATTATAGTGAAATAGATGAGAATAATCCACTGTACTAAATTTTCAGGCAGATATAAATAGAAGCTGTTATGTAAATGTGAAGGAGAAGAGCTTTATTACTTGTGTGTGTGTGTGTGTGTGTGTGTGTGTGTGTGTGTGTGTATAGGAATCAGGGAACCAGGGATGGTTTTCTAGAAATGGTGGCAATTACCATTCTAATAGTAACATTACATTTCAGTGACTAAATGGAGATCATCACAAATGCTCATAAATTGACCATTTCAAGAAGTAGATGCTGAGGCAAAGGAATGGAACTGATGAGAAACTGGGATTCAACATCCAGCTTTGCAAAATATAAAACAAAGAAATATAGTGGCTGAACTTCCTGCTATGAGTCAGTTTGCATTTTAGAAGTGATCCAGTTCTGTTGTTAGCCTACTAGAATGTCAATAAAAATTTGGAGAGCAGAGTGATGGGGGAAGTGAGTATTTTTTTGTTTGTGATGGACTGAAGTGCCAATTTCTGGTGGCAGGAATTAGCACAAGGGTATTATGTAGTTATGTAGGGCATTTCTGTCATAGTTTATATAGGAGAGAACACTTAATACTGCCTGAATGATATCTGTCAAAGAAGAATAATGCCAAGAGTTAAACAGAAATATCTCTAGATCTTTTTATTAATAACTTTGAAAAGGTACACACAGTGCCTTATTTGGAAAATTCTTGGTTAACAAAAATCCCTTTCCTTCATGAGTAAACTTGAACAAGGGTATCTGAGTCATGGGGAAGCTTGTTCAGCCTGGCATCTATAATGGTAAAAAGAAATGATGAGAGATTGGAAGTAAAGGGAAAACTCATTTGAAGAAGAAGGTGAATCAATATGGTTAGCTAGCAAGTTTTCTCATCTGTAAAATGAGGGGCTTGAGCCGGTTGTGGTGGCACACGCCTTTAATCCCAGCAGTCGGGAGGCAGAGGTAGGAGGATCGCTGAGAGTTTGAGGCCACCCTGAGACTACATAGTTAATTCCAGGTCAGCCTGGACCAGAGTGAAACCCTACCTATTGAGGCTGGAATGAGTTCAAGGCCAGCTTTGAACCCATGGATCCAACAAGAAGCAGACATGATCCTGCCTGGCTCAATAATTAAAACTTCTTAAGCCTTTCTCCTCTAGAATGGAATGTCCCATATGCAATACTCAAATCCAGGACACTTTTAAAAAAAAGATTTCATTTTATTTATTTATTTATTTATTTATTTATTTATGACAGAGAGAGGGGGAGAGAGAGAGTGAGAATGGGCATGCCAGGGCCTCTAGACCCTGAAAATGAACTCCAGATGCATGCACCACTATGTGCATCTGGCTTACATGGATCCTGGAGAATTGAACCGGGGTCCTTAGGCTTCACAGACATGTGCCTTAACCACTAAGCCATCTCTCCAGCTCCAGGACACTTTTTAAATACAACAAAATATTAAAAAAATAGAAATTCACAACCCATAAATGCCATACCATCAAACTGACATCAGCACATATGTCACTTTCTCTGGGAGGAAGCTATTTGAAAAGAACATTGAATTATAGGATATTAAAAACATCTACTATTTAATTTATTTGTTAACTAAAGAGCATCCCTGAGGTCTGAAATAGCAGAGCATTATAGGATACTTCAGTCAAGTATGGTGTGGTTTTGACATTAAGAAACTATGCTTCAAACTGAAAAGCTATGCTCAGTACCTATCATGGGTTTCTGAAAAAAAAAAAAAAAAAAGTTCTACTTGATCCTATATTTTCAATGAATTTCCCCAAATCAATACTTCCTAACCATAGATGATTGCTGGAAAGTTGCTTCCCAACCATAGACATCATATCCAAATGCCTTGCTTCTTAGAAGGACCATGCAACTGTTCAGGTAAGTAGGCTATTAATGGAAATGGTGTATATTTGTTTTCTTAGGATGCATATTAGTTACTTCTTTATTTCTGTAACCAAATACCTGACTAGAAGCAATTGAAAGGAGGAAGGATTTATTTTGGGTCCCAGTTTAAGAAGGGGTACAGTCAATTGTAGCAGAGAGGGCCTGGTGGTAGGATTGTGGGATGGCTGGTCACATTTATCTGCAGTCAGAAAGCAGATGGAGGACAGGAATTAGGGCCTAACTGTAAAACATCAAGTCTCAAGTCCCACCCCCAATAAAGCACTTTCTCCAGTGATGCTCCATAGCATTCCGCAACCTCCCAAAATAACACCATCAGCTGAGGACCAGGTATCCAAACACATGAACATGTGGGACACTTCACACCCTTAATCACAGTGTCTGTGTTCCTTTTCATCTGGATGCAGAGGAGTTGACAACGGAGAAATGTGTGGTAGTATGATTGATATACAGTAGGTAGGAGGGGGGGAGAAAGAAATGGGGGAGAGGGAGAGACAAAGAGAGAGAAAGGAAGGGTTTGGGAAATAGCAGTAGGGTTAGGAAATGAGGTGCTAAGGGCATAAATTCAAGCAATTATTTACTGTTACATGTGCATGCACAACTTTGAGTGTGTGTTCTCCTTAAATGCTGTGCTCTCATCATTTAACTCACCTTACCCTATCCCCATCCTGACTCTTACAGATAAACTAGTATGGAAAGCATATCCTGGAGGTTCACACAGCAACCTGTAACTGCTCAGAGTTTCTGATTGAGTTTGGGTATCTAGTAGTAACTTCTTAATGAGAATTTCAGGGAAATCAGCTCCAATGTCAAGGTAAGTTCCTGCTGAGCAAATGACACCAGGGAAGAAAAGCTTCTCTTTTGGTCTTTGCTTGAATAATAATAAAAATTAAAAAGACCTATAATTGGATTTTCTTAAAGACTCAGAGAACTAACATCTTTATAACTTTTCAGATTGAAAGGTAGTCTTTTTGAATTCTATTAACTTTGCAGCCTACATTTTTTAGAAAGTAAGATTATATAGCTTCTGAAGGGAATCAGGAACAATGAAGAGAGCAATATTTGCATTCACAAGTTATTCTGTGTTGGCAGATTGTCATCTTTTGTAGAAATATCACAATTTTTCAAAAGAACCTCTTTGAAGATAAGGAATTATATTTAATCATTTTCTGTTAATAAAAATGTCATTCTGAATGCTCACTTTGACAATCAAAGATCCCGTTGCCCTTTAGTATGGTGCTGCCCACTTCAGGTAGCCACTCTGCACCCAAGGGCACCATCCCCCTTTCACCTTCAACTCAGGAAGAACAATAGCCCCTATTCACACCCTGCCTCTAACAGCTCTAACAGCCTCTAAAGCATTCTTTTCAGCAGAAGAATGAGAACTTAGTTTTCCAAGAGATTGTCCTAGCCAGACATATATCTAAATAAATGGGAGCTAATACCAACAGTAGGAAAGAGTAGCTAGAGAATTTCATGTGTGGACCAGAGGCATTGGCTTTTATAAACTTCAATCTTAGTAAAACATCAAACATGTGAGAAAGAGTTGACTGTACTTGGTCACAATTGAGAAATAAGATTTCTGAAAATATGCTCTTAATTAATATAGAATTTCAAGAAAGCATTGAGACTTCATTTTTTAAAAAATTGCACATTTTCAAATCACATGAAAAAATGATTATTTTTATACTTATATCACTAGAAGAGTGATATCACAGTCAAGGCTGAGAAGCAATTATATGTGTAACTACTATGTTCTATGCATGACTTCTAGGATATGATAAAAGCTGTGTCTGTTTCTAGCATTCCTTTAAAAATAAGACCTGGCAAGGAATATTTCCCTGCCCCTGGCTGGAAGATCCTATAACTTTTTCACTTGTTTTGTGTGTGAGGGGTGTGGTATATGCTTGTATGCATTTTTGCATGTATATGTGCAGACACATGTGTATGTGCATGCCCATGGAGGCCAGAGGTTGATGTCAGGTATCATACACAGAGTCTCTCACTTTGAACCCAGTACTTGCCACGTTGGCTAGTCTAGCTAGCCAAAGACAGGGATCTTCTGTCTTTGCCTCTGAAGTGCTAGGATTACAAGCAGGTCATGCCATCTGGCATTTATGTGGGTACAGGAAACCTCAACTCAGGTCCTCATTCTGGCATGGCAAGTGCTTTGTCTATTGAACCAACTCCTTGCTTACACTTAGGTCACAGATTGGTATAAAGCTGAGGGCAAATTTAAGGGTTTGAATAGTTATTCAATGTCATCTTAAGACAATTATTTTATCACATTAATTAAAAAAATAAATTGAAAGAGTATAATTTTTTTTCATGTCAATAAAATATAATAAATCAAATTAAATGGATGAACTTGGTAAAAATCATACCAAATGAGATTACACTGGCTCAGAAAGACAAATGCCACATTTTCTCCCTCATGTGCAGTTCCTAACTTGGAACAGCTTGAGTTGATTGGGAGTGGAGTACTGACATGGAACTAGACAACAGGAGTACTGACATGGAACTAGAATGAGACTAGAAGAAAGTGGAAATAGGGAAGAAAGAAGAGGAGGAGACACTTAAGAGGGAGGTCAAGGAACAGAATACAAGGGGTGGAAGGGTATTTGGAGGGTGCAAGGGAGGGGAGGAAATACAAAAAACTAATAATAGCATAAATCAGAACCATAGAAACCTTCCTCCTTGATGGCAAGCTGAAAAAAATGTAACCCTTAGTAAGAGGTAGAGGGCAGGAGGAAGAGGGAGATCACCCAGGCAGAAGGGCTCTGTAGAGTGAGGAGAAAGCTTAATCCTGAAACCATGGGCACTAACAGGTAGATTTTAGTGCCAAAACTGGTTTACCCTCCAAAGTGAGCTATTGGTCAGGGAGACCCATAAGGTCCCCCAAACAATGCAGGTCATTGCTAAAGCACTTGGTTCCCAGCCAGAGCTAAATGGTAACACCCTATTACTGAACACACCACACACAGGCTGTTGACACAGAGATCACGTTGGAACTTTGAAGGAAGCAAACTCCCTGTTGGATAGCCCTCGCGGTACTGGAAAGTGCTATGTGAATCAACCAGACAGACAAGTTGTATACATCTGTGCAATAGTGGCACACAAGGTTATGGGGTAATCAACTGATCTCTGATTGGATATGAGATTTGGTCATTGTGAGATAACTCATACCTGGTACTGAAAACCAAGACAGAATCCTATGGATAGGAAGGTTATATATTCCAGAAATACATTCCTATTGGTCTTTTATTTATTATTTTCATTATTTTTTTTCAAGGTAGGGTCTCACTCTAACCCAGGCTGACCTGGAATTCACTATGTAGTTTCTGGGTGGCTTCTAACTCATGGCAGTCCTCTTACCACTACCTCCTGAGTGCTGGGATTAACGGTGTGCACCACCATGTTTGGCTCCCTACTGGTTTTGGGCTAAGAAGAGTGGCTATACCCATCAAAAAGTCTCACTTTTGGTTGGAGAATCTGTTTTTGTTGTTGTTGTTTGTTTTATAGATGGCAGTAAAAGCCAGGGAGAACCAATATCTATCAATATGAGAAAAGATAGCCAATGCCTAGCATGAGAAAAGGCACCACTATTACATCTTCCAGGGCACTAGAGACACTATGGAGGAAGTGGCAATTTAAACATGAGTACTGATCTCATTGCTAGCCTGACAACTAGCTCCAGGAAGATGGTGATAGACACTGAGGACACTCAAAACTCATCAAAGTAGAAATTCAGAGGTTGCAGAGAGCTTAACACTAAAGGACACTTACAACACACCTGCCAAGGTTAGGCGAACATTGCAGAAGAAGGGATGGAAAGATTGTAAGAATCTGAGTAAGAATTCTGAGACATTGTCCCTCCCTCTCCCCACAGAGACTGACTGATGAATTCATGTTCACACAGTGAATACCAATAACCGCCCCCCCACCGAGGAGGACCTACAGTGGAATGGACTGAACATGAGGGAGAGAGGATGTAAGAGTAGATATGGATAGGAATATGACCAACATGTGATATGTTCATACAGTAAAGTTCATAATTAATCAAAAATAAAAACTATAAAGCAAAAAAAAATACAAATGATTTTAACTTATTGCCCAAATCATAGATTATTGTTTTAGTCCTCCTTTAAAGGTAAAGTTTCTTCTATGAGTTCTCACTTTCTTGCTGAGGCCTATAGTCAACTTATTTCCTCCTACATGCTGGCTGCTTTTAATCCACACCACAGCCAACACAAAGTGAGGAAGAAGAGGTGAGAGTGTAGGGCACTTTCCTTGTTCTCTAGACTCATCCTTGGGGCTTCTCCCTTGAGGTACCCTAACCTGAGCTCTGGCCCTTCTGTTTACTGTGTACAGCCACCAGACTCACACTCACGTTGGGGTCTGTTATACCAGTGCTACAGTTAAAACTGAGGATATGGGCCAGGGAGATGGCTTAGTGGGTAAGAGTACTCGCTGCATAAGCATGGGGTCCTGAGTTCAATCTTTGGCACCCATGCAAAATGCCAAGTGTGCTGTGCATGTCTGTAACCCCAGGCTTTGGCAAGGGCAGAGACAGGAGGATTGCTGAGGTTCTCTGGTCAGTCTCAGTCTAACTGAAAAAAGGTGAGCTCTGGGTTCAGTGAGGGACTCAAAACAAAACAAAACAAAAAACAAAATCAAAAACAAGGTAGAAGAGCAATAGAGTAGGACGACTCTACATTTTCTTTTGGCCTCCACACATGTGAGTGTCCCTGCACATACATCTGCATATACAAATGCATACACCACACTTCATATGCCACACTCATACCAAATCAATCAGTCAAACAAACCAACCAAGGGTGGAGGAGCTTCATGTTGGCACTGGAATCCCCGAGGGATTTCGTGTGAAGCAAATATAATTTAATAAATGTTAATGATTTTATGTGTCCACTTGATCTGAGTTATTTGGTGCAAATCCTTCCCTAAAGCCTTCCCTGTGCCCTCGGTGACACAGCGTGGTTTACCACACTCAGCTACATGATCTGGAGCAAGTCAGTCCTCACCACTGTGCTTTCACAGAGACACGCTTGGAGCCTTGGAGCCTTTTGTATTAGTTACTTTTTACATTGGTGAACAATGACTAGAACCAACTTGAGAGAGGAAGGATTTACTTTCCTTCACGGTTTGAAGGTCTAGTCTATCATAGTGAGGCAGGCATGGTGGGGGGAAGTAATATACAGCTGTGGTGGTGGGAGCTTTCTCATACCTGGTTTGATGATCCAAAAGGAGGGAAGGAGAAAGGGAGGAGGAAGAGGAGGAGGAGGAGAGAGACAGACACACACAGAGAGAGATTGAGAGAGATTCATCTGATTTACTCCTTTTTCTAAGCCTATACTTCAAGGTTGGCCTTCCCTCCAGTTAATCCTCTCTGCTCTCATAGACATATCCAATGGGGTGCCTTACTAATGGCCTATGCACTAATAAATAGATAAACATTAATCCAAACAGGTTAAAAACCAAAATTAACCACCAAAAATCCATCCCTCATCAACTTCACACCAAAATACATAACACTTAAACTATAACATTACACTGCTGATGTGTTCATCTCAGAATAAAAAATGCATTTATAAAGAGGAATGTTCAGCACTGAAACATCTCTATCACACCTTCCAAGGCTCAGGATCCATTGCAGAAGAGGTGGCAGAAAGAATGTAAGAGCCAAAGAAGAGTATTACTCCTCACAATTGTGCTCTTCCAGATACAAAATAGCCTGGGTATTCATGACCTCACAATGCCTGACACTACTTACATAAGACCATTATAATAAGAAGATGTGATGACATCAAAATAAAAGAGAGTCTGATTGAGAGGGGGTAAGGAGAGTGGAGTTGCAAAAAGGAAAGTGGGGAGGGAGGGAATTACTATGGTTTATTGTCTAAAACTATGGAAGTTGTCAATAAAAAAATAAATTAAAAATTAAAAACATGCATTTAATTCATCTTCAAAAGTCCCCATAGTTTAAACAGATTTAATATCATTCAAAAACCCAGAGTCCAAAGTCACTTCTAAAACTCAAGGCAATCTCTTAACTGTGAGTCTTCATAAAATGAAAAAAACAAGTTGTATATAACACCAGATTAAACAATCCTATTCCAGGAGGGTGAAATGGGTGCCTAGCAAAGAAAAAAATGGGAACAAAGTGTGACTGAAATTCAGCAAGGCAAATACCAAACCCTGCCCATGTCTGCCATCTGGGGCTTGTGATGGTATCACCTGTTCTGCAGGGGCTTGGGCTTTGGCGCCTGAAATGTACATGACCAGTCATGCATGTAGCATTCTTCAGTGAATGTTCTGTGCTTCTGGCATCTCTGCCATCCTAGAATCTCTCCTGGAACTCAGGCTTAACTTTTACAGGTTCATGAATAGCCCTTTCAGGAGTTCCATGTAGGGAATCTGACCCTGGTACATTTTTTTGGCCTCAGTGGCTTTCTGGAACCATGACCCCACTCCTTTTGCATCTTGTGTGCCAGGTAAACTCCACCATGAGGATACTGACAAGTTCTGGTGCTAGCTTGAGTTGTCGCCTATGCCCCTTGGGCCACAGCTACAGCAGCCTCTGTGACATAGCATGACAAAACACTTCCTAAGGTGGCTGTTCTCCAGCAGGGAACCCTGAAGGCTGTATCTTTTTTTGTTTGTAGGGTCTCACTCTAGCTCAGGCTAACCTGGAAATCACTATGTAGTCTCAGGGTGGCCTTGAACTCACAGCTATCCTCCTACATCTGCCTCTCAAGTGCTGGTATTAAAGGTGTGCAGCACCACACCCAGCTGAAGGCTTTATCTTTTCCTTTCTCCTTTCAAATGAAGTTTCATTGTTAGACCTGGAGCTCTCCATGAATGGGGTCTTGTCCTCAAGTGACCTTTCATATTGTCCCAATGGAAAGCCAAAGTCTTCTCACTGGTGCTGATCTCTTGAACAAAAACAGCCACTTTGTCTGAATTCTAGCCTGTCCTCAAGTGTAATGGGATTAAGGCTCCTTTCCTTATCAAACTGATACCTCCTGCTCTCCTTTCACCTGGTAGCCTTAAAATTATGAGTTTTCTTTTTTGTGATGAGTATGAGAAATAAAGGCATTTCTTCTTTTGAATTATTTAATTTTTCTTAATTAAACACTTTGTTGTTTGGACAAATCATGTGTGGGTTCCATTCCCCTCATATTATTCTATTATATACTTTCCTCCCCACCCCCACTGAGGGTTCTCTTCAGTGGGGTTACTGGGGCTCTGGCTTATGAATGCAGCAGTCAGTCAAAGTGGTGGTGGGGGGTGGGCAATGCCTCTGGATAGTCCTTCCTACCTTGTTACTCTTACAATCTTTCTGCCTTCTCATCCAAAATGTTCCCTGAGCTTTGTCAGGTATGTTATAAATCTACTTTAGTGTTGAGCTTTCACCAACTTCTGAATTTCCGCTCTGATACATTTTGAGTGTCCTCGGTGTCTATTGCCATCTCCGTGGTGCAAGTTGTCAGGCTCACTGTGAGAGCAGCAATCAGGTTTAACTTGCTATTTCCTCTGTGGTGTCAGCTGGACCCTGGCTGATAGGCAACAGGTGGCTCATCTCACAAGAGGGAGTTAGTTAGCTATCTGTTCTTGTCATGTTAAGGGTTTAGGTTCTTCCTGGTGTTTGCTGCCTTCTGTAAAAAAAAAAAACAGATTCTTCAACCAAAAGTGAGAGCATCATGGATTAAAGGGGAGACATTTTGGTGGGGCTGGAAGAGTTAGAAAATCCCTTTATGCAGGAATATATCCCACCAGACCACCATCCCTCTGCTATCTCAAAAGAGGAACCTACCTGGCTGGCAATCCCAGAACAAAGAACTTCACTTCCCTTCTGTTCTCCACCCCTGACAGCACCTAACCCTAACCCAACCCTTGTTTACTTCCCATCACTTGCTCATCCTCCCCTCCCCTTCCCCCTCTGCTGGGACATAAAACTTCTGGCCCAATGCTAGAGTGGCACCTTGCGCTTCCGGAGTCCCAGCTGCTGAGATGCAGAGTGTCCCTCTATGGCTGCTCTCCAATAAAGCTTCTCCTACCATAGAGGTTTCTACATGCTTCTGACTTTTTCTAACATGTGGTGCTGAAACTCGGACAAATTCAGAGATCAGTGGATAGTGGCTGCTTGTCCCAGGCTGAGGCCTGAATCCTGGAGAGTTTCTGATACCCACCCTATTTTTTTTCTGCTCCTTCCCTTCATCCTCTCTCCCTCCTCACCATCCCTCCTTTTGCATTTCTGAGAGCCACTCTTCCCTCTAAGGTTTGAGGGGTGATCTCCCTCCCTCACCCCTTTCCTCTCTATCTCTGGCATAAGAGAGGCCTCCACCTGCCAGTTCTGGAACACCACCCAAATCTGGCTGAAAACATGACTCCTGTCCCCAACCCAAGAAGTTTTTCCATAAGGCATCATTCAATCAATCGGTTTCCTAGAGCATGACTAGGACTTCGATTTCACTTCATAGACCCTGGTGGTCCACATATCACTACTTGAATTTCATCATCTCCTGACTGTGGGAGACTCACATCTTCTGGTACTGTCCAGAAGATACACTCAATCAATTGATTTCCTAGAGCGCCACTAGGACTTTGATTTCATTTCAGACTCCAGGGGTCTTCATTTCACTACTTCAATTTCATAGACCCTGGGGGATGCCCCAACTTTGGGAGACTCACATCTTCGGTGTGGACCGGAAGACACATTCACTTCTCCAAACAGCTTTAAGCCAATAGGGGTGTCTTTCAGGAAAAACTCCCAGAAAGTATTTCAGACAACTTCTGTCTGGGAGACAAAAGTAGACTCAGCCTATACCTAAAACTCCAAAATGGATAATAATCACTCCATTCCAAAAGATAGTCCATTGGCCTGCCTCAGAAAAAAAAAAATCTAAAAATATTGGTCTTAAAGTCAGATATTAAAACTTCCCGACTTATATGACTTTCCACTCAGATATGGCCTCCATATATACTGAATAGTAAAAATCATTGGGCAGAATCTGGGACATTTGACCCCACAATCTTGTGAAATCTTGAATGTTTTCTCCAGAACTTTGGCCAGTGGTCATGGTTCCATAACTCCAAGTCTTTGTTTTTTTCTTTTAATCTCTGAACCTGTTCCTCAATATGCTCTTCAATTTCTGCTTATCAGTTCCTTTTAACCCGAGTCCCACAGTCAAGCTCCCCAGTTCCTCTCTCAGAACCTCCTCCCCATCAAACTCCCTCCCCCTGTACCCCTTCAGCACTGTCCCCTTCCTCCTAACCCACCACCACCTCTACACTCTCACAGCCAGACCCACAAGTCTCCCCTCCCCCTCTATCCTCTCTCTCTGCTTCAGTCCCAACTCCCATGATATCTCCAAACCCTGCTACTCTCACCCTAGCCTTAACTTCAGCTTCTTTGCAAAAGGTTTTCTCTAATACCTTGAGTCCTGGGCTGGAGAGATGGCTTAATGTTTAAGGTGCTTGCCTGCAAAGCCAAAGGACCTAGGTTTGATTCCCCAGGACCCATGTAAGCCAAATACACAAGGTGGTGCATGCATCTAGAGTTCATTTGCTGTGACTGTATGCCCAGGTGTACACATTCTCTCTTTCTCTCTCTCTCTCTCTCCTCCTCTTTCTCTCTCTCTCAAAAAATAAAAAAAATAATAATACCTTGAGCTCTAAGATTTATCTTCCTTTGCTTCCTTACTCCACCCCATCTCCAATGCCTTCCCCCCTCTCACTTGCTCTCATGACTCACCCCTACCCTAGCACCCCTCCCTTGCATCCCCCCTCTGAGAGGTCGCAGGAATATATGGTTCAGTGTGAGTACACGTCCCCTTTCCATGGTTTACATGTCTCAGACAGAGGAACAGTTGGGCAGTTTTTCAGAAAGTCCTTCCAAATTTAAAAAGGAGTTTTTAATGACTCACTCAGGCCTATCATTTAACCTGGTCTGACATCTACTATGTCTTAACTTCTACCCTTACCCCTAATGAAAAGGCTCCTATCTGGCAGGCTGCTACTCAGCTCACTGATACTCTTCATCATCAAAACTGACACAATAACCCAGCAGGCCAACAGGCTGTTCCACTTTAAGATCCAAGTTGGAATTACCAACCTGGCCACCCAGATCTCCAAAGGAGAGATCATATGAACTCTTGCCTCCTAACAGGCTCAGAGAAAAATACTCAGAGTCAAGTCAGTAATGATAAAATTTGGGAAATCATACAAGAACCTAATGAAAACCCTCTCTTTTTATGACTTGTCTTACAGACACGATTACTAAATACACGCATCTGGACCCCACCTCCCCTGAAAGACAGCTTTTTCTTCATGTACAATTTATTTCTCAGTCACCCTTAGATGTCTGCAAAAATCTCCAAAAGCTTGAAATAGGCCCACAAACATCCCAACAGGAACTTGTCAACCTGGCCTTCAAGGTCTTTAATAACTGGGAGGAGGAATCCAAACGGGAGAAAGAAAAACATTTAAAACCTAAATACCTACTCTTGGTAGCTGCCATAAGCCCTTAGTCCAAAACTGAGATCAGGCCAACAGTCCCAGAAAACCCCTGGTGATTGTTTCCTGCCCAAACCGCAGACTCCTCCCAGGCCTTGTCCAACTGTGGACAATGGGGACACTAGGAAGTGGATTCTCTTCAGGGGTGACACCCCTCCCCAAAGGAGCCATTGAACCACAAGGTCCCCTTACTCTGGTACCAATGATGGAATGAGAAGGTCTGGGTTCAATAGCCCCTGACACCATGGGTGAGTTCCACGATCCCAGTATACCTGGGACAGTGTCTGGCAGGAAGATCTCATTTCTAACTATCTGGGGCTTCTTTTTCATTGCTCCCTGAATACTGGGACCCTTCCTCCCAGCCCCCACTTCTCTTATGGGAATAGAGGGAAGTATAAAAATACCCCAAATGGGGAGAAAAACTTTGCCAGCTATACATCTGACAGAAGATTAATATCCAGAATATACAAAGAACTTAAAAAACAGAATAAGAATTCAAACAACCCAGTAAAAAAATGGGCTATGGAACTAAATGGAGAGTTCTCAGAAGATGAAATACAGATGGCATATAAACCTCTAAAAAAGTGTTCCACATCCTTAGCCATCAGGGAAATGCAAATTAAAACAAATTTGAGATTCCATTTCACTCCTGTCAGAATGGCTACCATCAAGAAAACAAATGACAATAAGTGTTGGCGTGGATGCAGAAAAAGAGGAAAACTTCTACACTGTTGGTGGGAATGGTGGGAATATAATCTGGTCCAGCCATGTGGAAATCAGTGTGGAGGTTCTTGAGACAGCTAACAATAGATTTACCATATGATCCAGCTATAGCACTCCTAGGCATATATCCAAAGGACTCTTCTCACTACCTTAGAGATACTTGCACAACCATGTTTAATGCTGCTCTATTCACAATAGCTAGGAAATGGAACCAGCCTAGATGTCCTTCCACAGATGAATGGATAATAAAGATGTGGTACATTTACACAATGGAGTTTATTCAGTGGTAAAGAAAAACGAAATTATGAAATTTGCAGGGAAATGGATGGATCTGGAAAGGATTATACTAAGTGAGGTAACCCAGGCTCAGAAAGCCAAACGTCACATGTTCTCTCTCATATGTGGATTCTAGCTACAAATGTATAGACTTGTGTGTGAACTGGAACCAAAAATTGGTACCAGAATGCAGTAACTTGGTAAAAGGCTATAAGGGAGGGAGGGGAGGGAAGGACTTAAGTGTATGGTATTACACATATATAAGTAGAAGAACAGATTACAGGGAGGGGAATGGCCTAATCGAGGCCATGGGAAGAGAATGCATAAAAGAAGGGGAGGGGGAGGGTCAACCTAAATTCAAGATAGTGTGAATAAGATTTATGCAAACCTACTTTTTTGAATAATGGCACATCTAGAAGCTGTAAACTGTTACTAGAAAATGTTCAGTGCCTGGGATGGGATACCTTCCAGTGAATTGTTGGCCAAGGAGGTCCTGGTAGCCTCCAAAACATTAAAGGCTATTGCCAAAGCCCTGGTTTCCCTTGAGAAACAGATGGTAAGATCCTATTGCTGAAGACATCTCTTGCCTGAGAGGCAAGGTCACTGAGAAAGCAAGCTGGTGCTGAGCAGAAAACCTTCTCCCTGTAGACCAGCCAACTGAAAGCTGGAAAAAGCTGCACTGCATGCCGCCCTGTGGGAGACAGAAGTCATCAGCAGTGAAAACAGTGGACACTGAATATTCAAGTTTGGCCATACAGGCCCAATGACTGAATGGGTGCAATAGTGGCATGTCTACTCTTGGGGTAACCAACTGCTCCATAATTGGACTGAAGGCCCTCTCTATGGGAGGGAATACATACTTGATACTGAAAAACCTAAGCAAAAGTCTATGGCAGGGGAGGTCATGAGCCTTTGGGGTATAAAGCCTGCTCTTATCTGGCTAAATGTATATATTATTCCCACCAAGCTGCCCTGAAAGCACTACACTTAATGTTCATATTCACATATTAATGCTACTCTCACTTCTGGTTAGAGAAGCTTCTCTTTTCAGATGGTGATGTCCACTGCGATGACCCAAAAGGCAACATAGTGCTGAGAAGAAGGGATGGAGGAGTGTCCAGCACTGAAACATCTCTGTCACATCTTCCAAGTCTCAGGGCCCATTGCGGAAGAGCGGGCGGATAGAATGGAAGAGCCAAAGGAAGGGTATGACTCCTTACAATGCAACTGTCCAGAAAGAAATTGGCCTTGATATCCATGACCTTGCTGTGCCTAGCAATATGTTTGCAAGACCCTCATAATAGAAGAAAAAGATGATGACATCAAATTAAAAGAGAGACTAATAGAGAGAGGAAGGGGATATGATGGAGATTGGAGTTCTAAAGCGGAGTGGGGGAGGGGAGGGGAGGGAAATATCATGCATTTTTTTCTATATAAGTATAAAAGTTGTGAATAAAAAAATTATTAAAAAATACCCCAAATGACCATGCCTTTATACTGTACTTTTGGAAACCTAGCCCTAATTATTCCTTCATAGTACTCCCCTCCTGCCCCACCCCTAATAAGAGACCTAACAAAAGATTTAAGACCTCACTGTTCTTCCACCTTTAAATTGCCATGCGATTTTTATTCTCCAGGAACGTCCACTTCCTGAGGAGCCTTTCTCACCCAACCCCCTTCTTTTGCCCCATGTAAATCCACTAGTATGGGATTCAGATAACCCATCAGTTGCTAACCACTACCCATCTATAGTTTTCACCCTAAAAGACCCCACTCTTTTATTTCTATCCCACAATACCCACTGTCCCTGAAGGGATCAAGAGGACTCAAACCCATAATAACTTGCCTCCCAGTGTCTGGATTTCTCATTGCTACTAGTTCACCTCATGACACTCCAATTTTATAGGTCAAAAAAACCTAACTGCCTCTTCCACCTTTTCTAAGATCTATGTAAAATCAATGCAGCCATAGTCCTAATTTATACTGTCACTCCTGTCCCTTACACTCTGCTCTCTCTCATTCCCCCAAACACCACACACTTCACAGTTATTGACCTAAAAGATGTCCTTTTCTACTATTCTCCTACATCTTATCTTTCTTTCAGCTTCTCTTTGCTCTTACAGGGACCGGACCGACCCTGACACCTTCCACTCACAACAATTAACCTGGACAGTGTTGCCTCAAGGGTTTTGAGACAACCCTCATTTCTTTAGCCAGGCTTCACAGTCAAACCTCACCAGTTAATACCTGCATCCTAGCACCCTACTCTAATATGTAGATGATTTACTCCTCTGTGGCCCGCTGCTTCTAGATACACGAATCACTTAATTTTCCTCCTTATCTCCCCCCCCCCCCTCCTGCTTGGGGTTACCAGACACCAAAAGATAAGGCCCACTTGTCACTTCCTCTGTTCCTTATCTTGGAATCACCTTCACTCCTAAATCGAGATGTATTCTATTCCACCAAAAAGCTTTCATCCAAAATTTACCACCCCCAGTGCAAAGAAAGATCTTATCTTTCTTGGGATTAATGAGCTTCTTTTAAATATGGATCATCAATTTTTCCCTTATTGCTAAACCTTTTTATGAGGCCTTTAAAGGCAACCTTGGTGAGCCCCTAGCCTCTCCCACTTCTTTCTGTAAACCTCTTTATCTCCCTAACTAACCCCTCAAAACCACTTCACTTCTATTTACACACAAATGGAGGGAGGGCAGGCCCTGGCCCTTTTGGAACAGGCAGCAGGAAACACAGTTCAACCCTCTGCATATCATTCAAAAGAGCTAGAACTGATCTTAAAGGCGCTGGTCTCAGGATTTACTCCTTCTAGCAGAAGTGGCTACATTAATTACCAGAAGCTAACAAACCTACCCTTGCAGGCCCCCATTCAAGTCTGCTCCTGTCATAACCTTAGTGAACTCAGCCACAAAGCTTTTCTCTCACTTTCTCCTTCCTGAGTTCAAGTTATCCACTCTAACCTCTAAGATCCCCATATATCATTTCACAGATGCACAACCGTAAATCCAGCCACCCTCCTTCCTGCAAACACTATAAACCTGGATTCGTCTCCCTTTCATTCCTGTGCTTCTGTAATAGACTCTACTCTCTACCCCTTTTATCACATCCTAGAGGAGCCCATCCCTAATGCTCCTAATTGATTTGTACATGGGGGCTCTTCAAAGACTACCCCAAAAAACTGGCTAATATCCAACAGCACACCCTCCTAACACTCAAAATGACCCTGTCACCATTATAGACCCACTCCCTTCCCCCATCCTCAACCTCCAAGCAGGCTGAGCTCATAGCTCTTACTAGAGCCGTCCTGTAAGCCAAAGATAAAATAGTTGATATATATACAAAATACACACATAATATTATACACTCAAATGCATCCATGTGGCAAGAATGAGTGTTCCTCACCTGGCATAACACCCCAATTCAGAATGGCACTTTTATACATAAATGTTTAAAGGCAGCTCGAGAAACAAAACTGGTTGCTATCATATCACCGACTGCTGGGCATATCAATATAATCCTTCCTTCTTTCTCCAATAACCTGGCAGACAGACAAGCATGCCAAACATGCTGCCTCCCACTCACCTTTCTTAATGCTAACTCTCTCTCCTTTTTATACCAAAACAGAACAAGACAACCACCAGTGTGGACAGCTAGATGGATCCTGGTGGTACCAAAACCAGCTTTTAATTCTACCTGAAAATCTCTGAGATAAAATTTTTCTTACCCTTCACAGCCTCTTCCATCCAAGCTCCTAAGCCCTTACTCAGTTCTTTTTTGTTTGTTTGTTTGTTTTTTCATTTTTCAGTTTTTCAAGGCAGGGTCTCACTCTAGCCCAGGCTGACCTGGAATTCACTATGTAATCTCAGGGTGGCCTTGAACTCATGGCGATCCTCCTACCTTTGCCTCCTGAATGCTGGGATTAAAGGTGTGCGCCACCATGCCCTGCTTTTTATTTATTTATTTATTTATTTATTTATTTTCAGTTCTTAAAGTTCTTAAACACCCATCTTTTTATTGCCATAAGATAAACATCTAATATAACAAATTTCTTCCTATTGGAAAATCTGCTTAACTACTAACCCTAGCTCCAACATTAGTCCCCCATCCTTCCCAACACATCAGGCCAGAGAACTTCTCTCTGCCTCAGACTAGCAACTAGATTTCACCCACATGCCTTCTTCAAAAGGACTTGGATACCTTCTAGTAGACACTTTCACTGTGTGAGTAGAAGCCTTTCCCACAGTTAACAAAAGGGTCCCCAGAGTCACCCATACCCTCATTACAAAAATAATTCCCAGGTTTGGCCTTGCTTCTCCCTTATAATCAGATAACAGCCCTGAATTCACCTTGCAGATACCAAAGATCCCAGCCTTTTCCCTAAATATCACATGGAAATTACGCATCCCCTATGGCCTCAATCCTCAGAAAAAGCATAATGTGTAAACTGTATATTAAAAGAATCCCTAACCAAACTATCTGTAGATTTACACTTACATTTGACCAAACTCCTATCCTTGGCTCTACTAAAAATCTGTTCACTTCCACAAAAACCTCTAAACCTAAGCCCCTTTGAACTCCTGTACAGCAGGCTCCTAGTAACTCCAGAACTGCTGGCTCCTCCCTTCCAACAATTACCCTTCCACTACACCTCTCCCTCCTACAACATCCTAGGCAAACTCTCTGGGCCTATGTGGACCAGAAACTACACACGCCTGCCTCACCTAACCCCAAATTAACTCCTGAGGTAGGCCAATGGATATACCTTAACACCCCGCTGAACACAAAAATTTTTGTAAAAGAAGTGGATAGGACCATATAAAGTAATACTACTCCCACAGAAGTTAGACTACAAGGCCTCTGTACTTGGAAACACATATGCGTGCTTAACATAACCCCCAATCTTCCTACCACTCTGTAGCAGACAGCTTCAGGTTCGCTGAGATGAACTTCCAGACCAGGCACAGTTATGGAGGAAGGGATATTATTTATTGAAGCTTACAGATCCAGGGGAAGTTCCATAAAGGCAGGAAAAGCAGCCTGTTTTCAACAGGGCCAAGCAGAGAGAGAAAAAGCCAACTAGCCACCACAGCATACAGAGCAAAACTACAGCCAAAAGGTCACAGAGCACACTTCAGGAACTCCTGCTAGGCACATTTGCATATCTTTACAATGGAATCTCAAACCCACACCATTCACACCTTAAGACCAGCCCCCAGTGACATTGCCTCTAGCAAGGTGATTGCAGATGCAAACTAAAACTAATAAAACACTGAATATATTGGGGGACATATATTCAAACTACCACACACTCTATAGCTACTGGTCTAACTTCTCTGTTTTTCCAGACATCCCCCTGTTCCAGAGGAAAATGTCCCAAATGAGTTTCACCCTGTCACAACTACATCAATTCCTAATGGATATACTAGAAGACGTCTGGCTGGTTCCTCAAACAATAAGGGTGATTGATGACCTCCTAGAAGCCATTGACATCCTCTGGTTACAGAGCACCTTTCTCTCCTTTTCCCCAGATCAAATACATTTTTTTATGTATCCTATATTCTTCCCCTCCTCTTCACAACCCTCACCACCTTAAATGCCTCTTCTAACAAGCAAATGTATAATCAAAACACAATGTTTGTCTCATCCCAAAGCTTTAATCTTCTCATGGGGATTAACTCTTAAGTTCTTCATGGGTCTGGCTACAATAGCTCCACACATCTGGAACCAATGTCCAAGAATCATTCTTGCCTTAGCATGCCTAGGAGTGATCAGTGTGGGTACAGCTATTAACTGCTCACTTTTCTAAATTAAATATAGGCTGAATAATCCTTTCCTTTTAACCCAACTCTTCCAAAATACCTAAACGAAACTAAAAGCTTAACTAGCCAGTTGTTAAAGGAACATAACTCCTCCTTATGTTCAATTTCTTGGGTCTGTCTACACCTCTCTCAAATAATTGACCAGGCCTTCCCAACACCACTCTCCACCTGGCTCACTTCACCTTCAGGTTTCCATTACACTTGTCATGACACTCCCAAATATGACTTTCTAAAACAAGCAAACCTATGGGCCAGTCCTGGTCTTCAATGATAAAGGACATGATAGGTAGATTTACTTACAACCTTATAAAATTCAAAAAACATTCAAGGGCCCTTGATAGAATTAACCCTAGTTTGAAAAGCCCTTTTATGAACTGGAGAGATGGCTTAGTGGTTAAGGCACTTGCCTGCAAAACCAAAGAACCCAGGTTTGATTCCCCAGTACCCACGTAAGCCAGATGCACAAGGTGGCACATATGTATGGAGTTTGTTTTCATTGGCTAGAGGCCCTGGCATGCCCATTCTCTCTCTCTCTCTCAAACTAAGATTTAAAATTTTTTTTTTTTTCTTTTTTTTTTTGTTTGTTTTTCAAGGTAGGGTCTCACTCTGGTCCAGGCTGACCTGGAATTAACTATGTAGTCTCAGGGTGGCCTTGAACTCTTGGCGATCCTCCTACCTCTTCCTCCCAAGTGCTGGGATTAAAGGCATGCACCACCACGCCCAGCTAAAAAAAAAAATTAAACATTTAAAAAGAAATAATAAAAAAGAAAAGCCCCTTTATGTTTTTCTAGACCTCCCTTCCTGGAAGTGCATCCAGTGGGCTCTCTCCTACCTCACCAATGTGAGCTTATTCTCAACAGTTTTGCCCTGCAAGATCACTTAAACCACTTTGTTGCGGATGAAGCGTATGACACCATATGCCTTACCAACATACCTACTTTTAATCTCTCTGAAACCTCTCCTGGCTCCCTATACTGCTGGGGATGGGAACAAAGGCTTGATTTCCCAGCTTTTGGAGGATCTTTTCAGCTTCAAAACAAGACTTTTCCTTTCCCACTGGACTCTGCAGCCACTTGTTGGCTCTTAAAAATAACTACACCCTATTGAATTTTCTTTGATACTAATACTTTTCACCTAACACAAGAAACACCCTTTATAAACACCCCAGCTCTCTTATAACCTTTCACTGCCCTGTCTCTAGGCCATTCCTATTCTATATGGCACAGCCAACAAAATAAAAGACGATCTGGAGCAGGGGAATTCCACAAAATAACCCAATTAACAGCTCACTGTGAGGTATAATCCACTTCTGGAACTGGTAATTATAAGCTCAAGCCCATGGTTTAGAATTAAGCTAAGCGCAGCATTTTTAAGATCTTTAACTTCTGCTAAAGAATCCAGTCTGTTAACAGTACAATGGCATCTAAAACCCAAAATTCATGACAGGACACGAGTTTGCCCTGTCAGTCATTGGCTGAGTTTAGATAACTATGCTCAGCTCCTTAAAATATTGAGGCAGGGGCTGAAGAGATGGGTTGGAGGTTAAGGTGCTTGTCTGTTTAGCCTAAGGACCCAGGTTCAATTCCCCAGTACCCACATAAGCTAGATGCACAAGTTGGTACATGTGTCTGGAGTTTGTTTGCAGTGGCTGGAGGCCTTGGCGCACCCATTCTCTGTATCTATCTGTCTCTCTCTTTTAATAAATAAATAAAATAAAATGTTTTTTAAAAATATTGAAGCAGGTGAGATGATTCAGTGGTTTAATGCACTTGCTTGCAAAAAGTGAGAGACTTTCTAAATGTCTTATCTAAAGAGAACCAAATAGTTTTCTTTTGTTGTTCATTATGTTATACCTATAAATCACATAAAAAACTATTTCAGGGCTGGAGAGATAGCTTAGTGGTTAAGGCTCCTGCCCGCTAAGCGTAAGAAGGCCAGTACCATTCTCTAGGTCCCACATTTAGCCAGATGCAAAGTGAGGCAAGGGCACAATGCTGCACTTGTCCACAAGGGGGCACACGTGTCTGGAGTTTGTTCACAGTGGCTGAGAGGCTGCTGGCAGGCCCATTCTCTCTCTCTCTCTCTCTCTCTCTCCTCAAAGAAAAAAAAAAAAAAAAACTATTTCACAGCCTGCTAGCCAAACCCCTTTTCTTCTTGAATACCATCAAAACTTGCCCCTTTACTTTACCCTCACACTTTGTGTTCCCACCTTCACTTCATCCTTTATACAAACATGCACAGACATTTATCCTTCTCAGGAAGGGATCTTGTCAGTCATTGGAAACATAGGATTATGTTCATGAAAGCCTTAATGAATGCAAAATTTTAAGCAAAACATTTGCCTTGAAAGAAAAATATGAACAGCCCAAAAGGAGTAACTCTATTTTTTTTTTTTTTTTTGGCCCTAGACAATTTAAATGGGATCCAGGGCCTGCCTTCCACGAGCTTAATTTAAGAAGATAGTAACTGGTGCATGAAATTTAACTTTTCCTCATCAAAATAAATTTTTGGACCAGCCATAAACTACTAGTTTTCTCTCATGTAATGAGAATGAGAAAGGAAAGCATTTCTATGGTTTCTCACTTCTCCTACTAAAGAATCTCAGAGTTGCTAACGGTTCAGTGGCATCTAAAACCAAAAGCCATACATTCTGTTCTTTTATTCATGAGAGAGAACTGAAAATTCACCTGAGAATATGCATGTCCCCTCTCACCAGACACTATTTTCCATTACTATCTTCTAATTCTAACAGGATGCATCCTGTCACTGTGATTTAAGAAAAAAGCTATTTCTTAAATCCCATCCTCAAGGCTTATTCTTTCATTTACTGTGTGAACCCAGCCTTGTGGCCCATCATGCAACCCCATTATCCATTCTCTAACTTAGCATATTGCTTTTCATTCAAGCTTATCAATCTTATAATTTTGGTGCATAGCAATTCATGTTTTTATCCAGAATAAAGTTTATTTTTTAGAACGAACAAGCACTTTCTGTCTCTCCCCTGTCATATTGTCCATTGCTCTCCCACCTCCCTTCATCCTTCATGCTTTTTCTTTTTCCCCCTCTTTTCTCTTTCCATTCACTTAAATCCTACCTACCCTATGTGCATAATACACATGCTACCTTTTCTGATTACCTTCAGTGGGTTTCTCCTTCACTCACCATCAGTAAGCAAACTTTTCTGTGGTGAGTGTCTATGTGTTAAGCATTAATGCTCATCATTATATTTGGCTCTGTCTCATTGTGGGCAGGTTGTAAGTGTTCCTCCTTGTCCTTGAGCCCATGCATAGCCATTGCACACTCTTAGCCAACAAAACTAGAGTGGAAGTCAAATGTGATGATTGCGTTTGGAAGCCCAAAAGCTTAGTGTGTACTCGGGTCTATTCTCTTTTCTCTGCCGGATGACCAGTACTATTGCAGAAAGTTGCTGTTCCGGAATCACAGACTAAGAACAATGACGAGGTGAAATTGGGTCCCCAGTCAATCAGTAATAGACATGCAATATCAGAAAGAAACAAACTTTTGCCATTTTGTAACCTCAGCACATAGGAGGCTGAGTTATGAAGCTTGTGAGCTTGAGGCCAACATGGGCTACATAATGTGACTCTGTCACACAACAACAACAACAAAAAACAGGAAACAAAACAGAAAAAGAATGAAGGGAGATAGAAAGGAAATTTTGTTATTTAAACCATTGAGACTATAAAATCATTTGTTACTACAGAGAAACCTAATAAATTTCAAACAATATGATCTTGATGTCTCTTTTTGTTCCGATTCATTTTAAAATGTGTATTGAGATTTGTTTCGATTAAGTTTCTAGGTGATTGCAATCACAGCCAGTATCTGACTGCAACCCCAGGACTGACTTCACGGGAGAGCCTAAGCAGAAAGCAGCACTTTAGGTCACTTGTTTTTCTCAGTGGACATGGAATTTCTTCTGCTCTCAATTATCGATAATGCATGTGTCAGAAGTGAATGAGAAAGGCCATTCCTGGCCCATATTCTGAAGTCTGACATTCCTGTTTTTCTGCCCTTGGCCTTCTTTTTTCTCTGTCTGTACTTGGAAAATGTCATATGGTGCTATGGTTTCAACCACAAACTATATCTATATTTGCAGCCCTAGAAAAACCTAAGCCTTGCTTAATTCTCTGACCTACAATATTATGAACAAAATCAAATAGTTGTTTTATTTATTATTTTAAAAATATTTTTATTTATATATTAATTCATTTGGAGAGAGAGAGAGAGAATGGACACACCACAGCCTCTTGCCACTGCAAATGAACTCCAGATGCATGTACCACTTTGTGCATCTGCATCTAGCTTTATGTGGGTATCAGGGAATCAAACCTGGGTCATCAGGGTTTGCATGAAAATGCCTTTACCACTAAGCCAATCTCTCCAGCTAAAATAGTTGTTTTAAGCTCTAAGTTCTGACAGGCTTTGTATACAGTGATGGAACTAGAGAAGTGAACTGCCTTCCCTGCTTTTCCTGCCTGCTCTCCTTATAGTAGTCCTGAGACCTAGGAGCTATCAGCCAGCCTTGTCCTTATTCCCCTGCCTCATTTCCAAGGGCCCTATTCTACTTTGAATACTTTGAATACACTGAGAGCCTTGCTCAGAATAATCTGTAATTCTTTATAACCTCAAATGCATTCACATCAGCACTAAGCAATTTTGCCTTTCCCTCTGAGGCTGCTTACACAAAAAAAGGAAAGGTGTTAACGAAGCTTCTCTCCAGCCAAAATAGTTGTTTTAAACCACTAAGTTTTGGTGGGCTTTGTATACAGTGATGGAATATTTTTGTCTGTTTTTTTCCTTAATTTTAATGGCAAAAACATTATACATGTTTTTATGAATCCATGAACTTACTTTGGGTTGAAGAGCATGGCAACATGCCACTGCTGTGGATAGATTAGTTTGAGTTGGCAAAGTACCAGTGCTGCAGAAAAGTGAGAAATGATGTTGTCTGCATAGGCAGAGGCCCGAATGTGAAAGACCTGAAAGGTTAGGTTAACATATATCAGTTCCATCCCTTGGGTGGGGAGACAGATACAGTTTTAAAACATTGGAAACTTGATTCTAGAGAAGCAAAACTGGAGTCAGTGTGTTAGGTGGCAGGCAGGCTGGTTCCCAAGCAAACAATATTGGGGTCAGAAAACTAATACAGTAGTTCCAATATCAAGAGAAAGGTGGAAGGGAAGATGTTATAGATTTAGCAGTAGGATGGACATCCAGGCACAGAGGTGAGGGATGTCAAGAGGGACAACTGAGAGGACCTCATAGCCATTAATAGATGAATCAAGCACGGGGAAGAAAGTACCCAGGATTAAGCTTCCTCAGAAGATGCAGCTATTCCTACTATTTAGGAATTATGCAGTGTGTTCTACATGCTAACAGCTTATAAATAGAAACTTTTATTGATCCATACAATAATCTTGGAAGTAGATATTCTAAATGTCATTATTTTCCAGGAGTAAGTGTGATATAGAAGGCAATGTCCAAAATGATACGGCCAGTCAGTACTAGATAGATTCAGGAATTGAACCTAGGCCATTCAGTGAAGTGGATGCTCTTCTTATCCCTCTATTTATTTTCAGTGCTGTCTGTCTTTTTTCTTTTAGTCTGATAACACATGTATGGCTTAATAAAACATTATTGGCTGCTGAACCTCATTTTTCAATTGCTAATAAATGGCCATTCTTCCCTGATGGAGGAAATAAATCAATTATATTCTGGATCTGTGGAAGCCTTTTCTGAAATAGGGTCTGTGTAGGTCAGCCAAGAACATATTAAGGAGTATAACAATATCCTTACAATTCTTTCACCAGTTCTATTCTGTATTGCTAGATATTTGCAATAATAATTGCTCTATAAATCCATGTATAAAATTGTGGAAAGAGAGAGATTAAAATTGTGGCTTCTTTAGGTTTTTAAAAATATGTGTAGTGCAAACTTACATTTCAAGGTGACCTACCCAATAACAGAAATACCCTTCATAGGAAAGATGATCAATGATTGAAGGTATAACTATAGACAGAAACAACCTGAGAACCACACTGCTAATATAATAATATAATATAATGTAACTTTCCCTGGATTTTTTTTCTCTGAAATTTGTGAGATTCTATCAAACTAAAAGCACCTTAGCATTATGATAACTGTTTTCTTGGAAAGTTAAGACACAGATTTTGAAAATGATTATAACTGCTTTACATATGCATCATGCCTTTGTCACAAGGACCTTCACACACTTCAAGAATAACTTATCAAACATACATTAATCCTCCCAATGGCAACGTCCAGAGAATATGTGTGAGGCAAACAGTATTCATCAATAAGTTTTGTTCTCTTGTAATAATGTCAATCTTGGTTGAAGTTGCTGTGACAATCTCTGTAAGCTCACTGATTGCGGATGTGATCACCCCTAGACTAAACTCGCAGATTCCACACATTTAGATGAAGTGGGGGTTGAGGGAAATATGCTTTCCTCTTTCCATTTCTTCATTCCTTCTCTCCCTCTCTCCTTCTTCCTCCTTCTTCCCTGTTTCCTTTTCTCTCTATCTTTCTATGCCTTCCTACTTCCCTCCCTTCCTTTCTTCTTTTTCTTTCTGACCAACTTAAGGGGAAAAAAAATCTAGTTTCACCTTTACTCTTTTTTTTCCATCCTTTATACTTAATATGAAAACACAATTTCCTTGGAGTAGTTCTTGATTTACATTTCTGCTCCATTGGTGGATTTCTCTCTTGGTGTTCAGCAAAATCTCACTCCTAATGACTATTTATAGCCTCCCAGAGTTTCTGTGGCCCTAAGTATCACCGCTGAATTTATCAGAGTTCTTGCCTATTCTGATTGCCTGGGTGCACCTGCTGTGGGATTTATAGCCTTGAAAATAAGTACCAAACACCTAGTGGCTTCTAAACTTTTTTCTTTTTAAATAAGTCTTTCAAGCAGGTACTTTCTTCCCTCTCCCTCCTTAGGAGGCCCACGGTGGCTGCTTCTACATGATGGTGAAGAATCCAGATGAAAAGTGAAAATTCTGTCAATCTCCTATGCTCAGCTGTAGTCTAATGTAAGAGGCATTTCTGTGGTGGTTGTGATGAAAAGTCGACTGGGAGAAAGAGAAGGAGCTAGATCTCTGCATTCTGGCCCTCCTGTCTCTCATCCTAAATTATAAGATTTTTTTTTTTATCCCACCCATGGCTACCTTGCTACCCAAAAAGGTACTGTCTGCCTTTGAGACCAAAGTATGTGTACCAATCTATTCTGTTCTCGAATTAGCTTCTTGTCACCCTGTTTCAAGCACATGGTTCTGCCACACACCATTCTGTAGTTCCTTGTACAAAAGTTACTTGTATTTTACATAAATTTATTCCTTTACCATTCACAGAGACTAAGAATCATCTTTGCTAAAAAGATGTGTGGTGTATTCTGCATCTATTGCTTAAAAGCAAGGAAAGCTTGACAAACAGACAAAATAAACACAGTGGATAAAATTGTCCAAGGTCTGATTGTCTTGGTCCAACTGTGATATTGGTCTGCTGAAATGCACTCTCACTTCTCACAACCCCATCAAGCCAAGCCATTGTTTGGGATTAATATGACAATTTGATGACTTCAGAAACAACAAGTTCTTCTGAAACCACTTTAGCTACACTATTTGATCATGCCTTGGTTATTGGTTCTTAGGCGATGTGGAAGAACACGACTAGTTGCCTTGATTTTTCTGAAACCATCAAATTTCTACATTAGCCCCAAATTATTTCTTGGGTTAATGGAGTTGTGAGAAGTGAAGAATTTCACTTTCAAAACAACTATAAGCCTTCCATCTAATTCCAAGGACTGAGGGAAGATTCTCATTTTTCCTGTTGAGCTGGTATATACTAGAATGGGTTCTCTTATGAGCCCAGTGTCGAGAGGGCAGAATGTGGTAGCCTCCAGCCAGGAAATGGGATCCAAAAGCAGCATGATTATTGACATTGGGAGTTTCCCTCCTATATCTCAAACCTAATGGGAGTCTTGTCAAATTCAAGTTGACACTGCTCAGAGTACTAGCCTGTGTCCTTTAACCCACTTGATTTATCATGAATAGTAAATATTAAGGTCCTTTCTGTCATCATAGAATTCTCAGTATATTTCTTTGGGAGAATCCTTGCCTTCCTGGCTAGAGATGTCCTTTGTATATTTATTTATTTATTTATTTATTTATGTTTGGTTTTTTTGAGGTTGAGTCTCTCTAGCCCAGACTGACCTAGAATTCACTATGTAGTCTCAGGCTGGCCTCAAACTCACAGTGATCCTCCTACTTCTGCCTGTACTGGGATTAAAGGAGTGCACACACAGCTAGATGTCCTTTGTTTGGATTTATATTACACCATGCTCACTGGAGATCCAGCCTAGTTCTTGTTACCATGGGAAGGAAGAAGCCACATGGATAACGGGGGAAATGCCCTACCTCCATAGCCACTAGCTCAACATCATGTGAAATGTTTGTCACTAAATTCTAGACAAACTTTGTTATCCCTTCTACCTACTTTTTTTCTGGCTTAATAAAGGCTCTACAGTCTCCTTTAATGCTTGCTGAGATTTCTGTTTTATTTTATGTGCTGTGGTTATATGGGTCATTCTATAATATTCACTTATTTATTCTTATTTATTCCTGACTTATTCCTGACTCTCACCACCTTGTCTAACTCTCCCAGGCTCTCATCTTCCACGTTGCTACTTCAGGAACAGTCCTGGTTTATTACATCAGTCTCATGATCTGCATACCAACCTTCTTTTTAACTTGTAGGTTCTACACAACTTTGGTGCTTGTAGACTCTTAATCCATTCCCAGTAGGCTCCATAGGGTCTGTGCTACATTTAGTAAGCATCAACACAGCATTGTGCCTTTCCAGGGAAGCATGTCCAATTGAGTATGTGTGTGATGGGGTAACTGTACTTTCTTCACAGGTATTGTAATATATCAGCACCACTACCTGTTTAGGAAACCACTGAAGATAGATCATTGTACCAGTGGAAACCATCTGGCAAGTGAGCTGTTGGGTTCATTAAGTTTTGATATTTTGTTGCCAATTTTGCCCTATAGAGTCATAGACACAGCCAAAGCTGCTTGCAGGGTTTGCTTTTGCCTTGTGGACCAGACAAATAACACCAGAACGACAAAAGTTCAGTGCTTTGTAATCCAGATGATTACAGTGACATCCATTTACAGACACATTTATGTTCCAGTCTTAGCAGTGTTTTTGCTCCCATTATAGCAATATTGCAGCAGTGTTTGACTACTTTGGTCTACCTTACGTTACAACCCCTTCTGCCTTGGGTCTTTGCTTCCTTTACCTGTGATATGTCTGAAAAATTGGAGACATGGGATTAAACACCATTCACGTGCCTGCCACTCACTTGGAATTTGTAAGAGCTGATATGGAGGGCTTTTGGTATTCTAGCTGCTCTCCTCAACATTTTCAAAAATATTTTTAAAATTTTTATTTGCAAGAAAAGATAGAGGGAGAGGGGGGAGAGAGAGAGAAAGAGAGACAGAGAGAGAGAGAGAGAATGGGTGCACCAGGGCCTCTGGCCACTGCAAACGAACTCCTGATGCATGTGTCACTTTGCGCATCTGGCTTTACATGGGTACTAGGGAATCCAGCCTGGGTCCTTCGGCTTTGCAGGCAAGCACCTTAACTGCTAAGCCATCTCTCCAGCCCTCTTCACCATTTTCCTTCTGTTTCTATGCAGGGAAAGAGCTAGTAGGCATGCAGGTACCTGCACAGATAAAGCATGTGATCTGAAAAGTTGATCTGTCCAGGGAATGGGAGCTGCAAGAGGATACGCTCCTTTCATAGTTTCTGCTCTACTTTAGGCTTCTCCCTCTCTTTGCTATCATCCCTTCCCATCAGGCCACTAGGTGTGTGGGGAAAGAAAAAGGCACACAGAGGAACCTTGTCATCTCCAACTGGGTGTGGTGTCTATAAGATCACACTTACCAAAAATCTGGCATGGCTCTTTGCCTTATACTCAAATTAAATGTGCACACATTCATCCCTGTGTCTGCAATGAACTGCTCTCCCTCCCTTATTCTCCAGGATTCAACTCAATTATAATTTATCAGGAAGCTTCTCTCATCCTGGTTCCTTGATCTAGGTTTCCATGGCATGAAGAATCTTTTCTTACTACAGCAGTAGCTACTACAATCCTTTTATGCTCACTTGGGTGTTTATTTGCTGAATGCTTCCTTTCTAAGTAGGCTATCTATCAGCTTCATGAGGACAGGAGTGAATCTGTGGCTCAGAGTACCTTGGAATCCCCAGCTCCTAAGTTCATGGCACGTGGTAGGCAGGCAACATGCATTTATTGGCAGACTTAATGCACTTTGGGTGTATGCCTTTTACCAAAGAACCTTGAAAAGAAATCCTTTAGTTAGGCCTTTGTTTGGAATGCCACTGCTAAGCAAATGGGTTGACTATATGATGGCTCCAGACAAGACTAATAGACTTGGAATTTGGGGATCTCTCAGTTGAACTGTTTAGTCCACATGTGATTAGATTGTCATGGACACTGCTGGTTAGGGTGTTTGGGGGGTGGGGGTTAACTGATCAAATTACCATGTTTGTTTCAGCTAGCCATAGTAATTTAAACTAGTTCCTGTTTGGACTTCCTGAGATATTTCAACAGAATCATTAGGCTATTTAAATTAATGTGCCATACCTCACCTCTGTTTTATTTTACAAAGTCAGCAGGTGGGAATATTAGGGCAGTTTTGATTTATGTTGAAGACAGGTAACATGACACTTTGAACTTTCTGCTTTCTCCAGCAGTTCATTCTTTCTGCTGTTTCTTCCTTTTCACTAAGCCTTTCTGCCAAACACATCATACCTTCTTTTTTGCAATACCTGACTTCTGCTCTATCCTTGCAAGCATTCTTTGATCTTCTTTTTGTCAGCATTTCATTTTGGTAGAGTTGTTCAATGACTTACTGCATAACTTCTTATCGTAGTTTGAAATCATATCCTGGGGGATCTTTGTAGCTTCCTGGTATCAATGACTATCCAAGTACTTGTCCGAGAAGTCTCTCAGAGCTGAGTAGTTTATTTCTTTGACTATATAACTTACGTCAAGTTACACATGTGTTTATGTCTATACACACATTTTATGCATGCACACATGTGTTACTACTACAGAAAACATTATTCTATTATGTACTGACATTATTTATCATTGAAAGTCTTAATTCATATATTCATATTCCAACATAGTTAGAACTGTTTCAAAAGTGATGAGAGCACCATAATCATTTAATAGACATTTTTTGAGTGTTTCTTTTGTTACAGGCACTTGCTTATTGGTCAGTAAAGGTATAATATTGATCACCATGATAAATTCACATACTTAGCTCCCAGTAAAACAGGGGATAGAAATTAATTGCAAAATTTACATTAATAAATACAAAATTACTCCAATAATAGATTGGAAAGTCAAAATAGATATAGTGATCCAAAAGCCTTGAAGAGAATTTGATCTCTAGTGAGTGATGGAAGATAAAAGAGGTATCTTCTTTGGATCTATTGGCTAGGTGTATGACAAGTCTCTTTGGCAGTGTTGGAGGTGTTGCACTTAGTTGTAGTCATCCTCCGTCAGTACCTACCCTGTGATCAGTTACTGGCTGGGTGTAGTCAGCAGGCAATGTGGACTCTGTGGACATGGTGGTGAGTCCAGAGGGGTAGCAGCTGAAGAGAGACATTTTATAGGTCCCATGCAGGAGGTCTGACTTTCAGTCTACCTTAAGGTCCCATAGATCTATTTCTCCATAGAGCTTCAGGAAGCAGCACTCCATGGTTTCAAAGGCCTCTTTTCCTGAAGAGAGACTTAGAAATGGAGGTGAGTGGGAAGAGCATCAGTTCTTGTTATAGTGGGTGGCCTTGGGGTGCATGTTGCACTTTGCTTTGTGTTGCTGGCAGAAAACACCCAAGCAAGAGAAGCTTGTGGGAGGAAAGGGTTTATTTTGGCTTACAGACTCAAGGGGAAGCTCCATGATGGCAGGGGAAAATGATGACATGAGAAGAGGATGGGCAACATCTCCTGGCCAACCTCAGATGCACAATAGCAAAAGGAGAGTGTGCCAAATGCTGGGAAGGGGAAGCTGGCTATAATACCCATAAGCCTGCCCCCAACAATACATCACCCCAGGAGATTCCAATTGCTAAGTTGCTACCTGCTGGGGACTTAGCATTCAGAACACATAAGTTTATGGAGGACACCCAAGTCAAACAATGAACTCACAATAATCTTTCTATCTGTCCAACATCCTAAAGTTTATCCTCACACCTTGGCTAATTGTGATGGCCAAATAGCTACCACAATTATTTTGTTTTATTAAGGCTGCTTTACTCATGTACTCATGGTATATCAGTTTGGAGTTGACCATCATGAAGGCTGACTAGAGTCATTTTGTCTACTCAGTTTCATATTTCTGTCATGGTGGAGATGTTCAGAGGGTATTCATGTACACTGGGAACACGTTCACCCTTCATGCCCATATACCTATGTCCACTTACATGTTTCCACCCCAGACCTTTTATCTTCAAACCGCCAGTCATGTTCCTTGTGGGTCCCTGACTGACAGCCAAGCTCCTAGCTACAGCTGAGGAATTTCTTTCTATTCTTACTGGGGTATTTCTCTTTTTACGAGGAGTGAATGACCAGACAGTCTAACATATCTCTTTCCAAAATTAAGATTTTCCCTCTTCACTGTCTTTCAAAATACCTTTGAATATGTTAGTGATAGAGTTGGTGGATATTTTGAATACTAAACCTACCCATCCATATACTAATTTGGGGTCTTCTACTCCTCTCCATATGGTCATACAGGGACTCTGACATGGCAATGTATGTGAGCAGAGGGAAGGATCATGGCTTACTGTATCTTAACCTGTTGATAGACTGTTGCTGGCCATTCACATTTATAATGTGATAGTTCTGACTGAACTTAGCTCATAATTAGCAGATGAGATAGACAGTTATTTTTCACTTTATTTTCTGATCTCTATTTCCCCTCCAACTAACATGGAGGCTATGATGACATTTTGGAACTTTGAATACCAACATCAACTATACATAATAACCTTCAAATCATCAAGGACAATGATTTATTGCTTACTAAAAATTATTTAAACCTGTACACTTAGAAGCATGTGAAGAAAATGGAAGGGAAAGGATATAAACCAAAAGAAATTTGGTAATCTAAAAAAGGTCGTTATGTGAAGCATATTAATGATTTGAAATCACTTTAGGTAAATATTGATCACATCAAACATGCACTTTAGGAGGAATGTCTTTAAGTCTGGATGTTTTGTGAAAGTTTAATGGTAAATATCATATAAACAAAGACAAAATTTTGAAGCGTGCCATATACAATTTTTTCCCAAACAACTTAAAAAAACCTTTAATGATAATACTATACATGTTAAGCTTTGCATTAATTTTGAAAGTAGTGGGTGAATGAAAGCTTTGAAAACTAGATTTAAATTTATATTTTAATAAGGAATAATAGTCCACTTAATTGGCTGTGAAATAACAATCACTCTAAATTTCCCTGTGTTTTAATAAGCTATTTTAAGATTATCAAAAATGTAACTTACCTTTATGTATGATTAAGGGATTAATGCTAGGATTTTGGAATGAGTTTCCAAAGGCAAAGAAGGTTAATGAGTATAATGGAGGACAGATTCATGTTTTCTGAAATGACCCTCAATTTGAAAGTATTTTGCCAGGCACTAGGATGTTGGCATACTTATTTACCTTGAATGGTGCTATTTTCTGCCATAAAATAATTTTTACTTGAATGAAATGGATTGAGGCACAAATGCTGGTGCCAGGTCTTCAATGGTAAAAGGGAACACAAAAAGTGGAAGTAATGCTTTGTTACAAGTTCTCCACGAGTGATTCATGATGATGAGCTTACATTCCCATCTGCAGAGTGCCTCAGAGGACTGGCTTCTGGAGTCAGACTGGATTATGGATTACTGAATAGCATTTCTGGAATGAGTAATTTTAAAGTGACATATCTGGAGCTGAGATTTTGGTAAATATGAATTCAATGTTATAAGTATTTAGCATATGGTAGAACATTAAATATACATCTAACAGCTATGGAAATAGTTCAGTATTACATACCCAATGAAAGTATATATCCAGGAGTTTTAGTTTACGAAAAATATGACTAGGCAAAAAAATATATATATACCTTTGCAAGTTTTGCATGCTCTGCTTTAGGAAAGATTTATTCTGATAGTTTCTTAGAGTATGTACTGTAACTTCCTAGAAATTTGTACCAGCAAAAACTAAACTCTTCCTCGAAATTCAAGCATTGAGATGTGCAGAGATTATTTTTACCTGTAGCCATTCATTTTGGTTAAGGCTTCTTTATATTTTTGGGGAGGGAGGACCTCAGCAAACTCTGTTCAGATCAAAGTATGAGCCACAGGCTATGTTTACCCTCACTAAGAAATACAGCACCAGACCCCTGGTAGTCCAAGGGAGAGTTGGTATGAAGTACATATAACAAGAATGACACAGGCAACTGCTTGAGTGTTCTATGAACTCTTACTAATGGTAATTTCCAAAGCCCTCCATTATTCCTTAATAAATGTCTATTTAAATGGTGCTTTATAGAAATTCCCTTACAATAAAGTTTATAACTGTAATGCAGCCTCATTACCCACTTAACAGGACAAAAGACATTTTGATAAACCAGTCTCTGAATGTTCCCTTAGCAAATCATTCAATGTGAGTTTCAACTTTCCACAGTAGTGGAAAGAAAAAAAGCACACAATTGTTTTGAAATTAAGATTTTTATTAAAAGACAAGTAAATAATGTATTTTCTTTTGTAGTATACACATGTGGAAAAAAGTTTTTTTCCTCCCCTCTGGAAGAAAAGAAAATAAGCTGGACTTCCAGACACATTGAATAGTTTACTGTGGCTAGCATCTTAAACATAACTGGTGTAGAGAAACTACTAAATAAATGAATGAGAGCCCTGGGATCAGAATTTTCAAAAACATCTTTTTCAACAAATTTCCACTTCTTCATCTTCAGGTTACAACATAGTATTTCGCTCTATGTATTTGAAGAATCAATTTAAACAAATGTACTAATTCTGGTTTTTTTTCCCCCATGGGATTTTTGTCTTGTTGGTGTAAAAGCTGAAGTAGAATGGTGATCCAAATCTACAGCTATGGCATCAGCCCAGCTCCTTACAACAGCTGTTAAATAATCTGAGTGAGCTTTTATGCCTTGGGTTTTCCGACTTAAAATGGGGGTAGTTGTGTGATCTAAACTTAAATATATTATAGTAATCATGGGAAATGTATTAATTGCACAGATTCAGAACTTTGGGGTTTGGGGAATTTTCTGGAGCAATGAAATATTTTTGGACTGTATAAAGAGTGATTAATGGCTTCAAGGAGTTAATGTGGTTACTCACAGTTAATGCTGGCTTCAAGAATATGACTATACGACTATATATGACTTCTCTATATGACTTCTCTCCTGACTCGCATTGCAATTACACTGGAGAAGAAAAAGTCTGATAACTACCCACTAATACTTGTTTAGTACTTGTTATGTGGCAAGAATTGTAAGGTACCAGCTAGAAATATAAGAATGAATATAAAATGGACAATTTATACTCCAGTATGTCTGTTGCCTGGGGAGCTTTTTTCTCTCCTGGCTTCTGTTACTAAGAGAGTTGCCTAGCACAGTTTACATGGTTTCTGATGCAGATGTGTTTCTGTTTTTCATTTATGGCTGACCTGTAAAGATGCAAGAGTGTCTCTTTCATCTTTCCAAAGTGGCAAAAGATTTTGTTCATATATTTCCAGGTTGCTCTCAAGGTACCACCTTTCACTGACTGGCAGAGACCTCCAGTGATGGCTGAATTGGTCATGCCTCATTCTGATGAATAATGGGCCTGGTCACCCCTCAGTGCCTTTCAGATTTACTCACAGATCCCTGGGGATGTCACGGGTAAGTAAATCTCCTGACCTGCTATAGGATCCTGTTTCTCCTACCAAAGCCTTCCCTGGGCTGTTTGGCAGCTCCTTAGATGAGCTGCCTCAGCTTCAACTTCAACCAATCTGGATGTCAAACCCCTGATACCTTCAACCCGATAGGTGCATGTCTGTCTGCACCAGCTAGCTTTCCTGGTGCTCTGAATTGAGGTAGGCATATCACTACCCAGTGAGTCTCCCCTTCTCACATCAATGTACTGCCAATCACTTCTTTGTTAACCTGAAAAATTAAGTTCAATGTGGGTTTCCCATTTGTTTTATCTTATTCCCAAGGAGCCAGTTGCATCTTCATACATGTAGTATGATTGGCTAAGCCCTCTTGACTCCTTAAAAAGCACAGGTGGCTAGTTGTGACTCTGACATACTGTCTTGCTTCTAAATAAAGTTTTGGATTAGACGAGAAGTGAGAGAAATCTGAGTAATGGTTTTCTCTCATATATATATTTTGTGGTCTCTAGTCCTGTGAAGATGTGCTGAAGCTAAACCCTGTCAATGCTATTGGCAGGCCCCTTACAAGAATTTTATCCCACTGCTTTGGAAGAATACTTCTAGAAACCTACTGAGAAAACCAGAGGTGCATAAAAGAAATGGTGTCAGGTTACTTGTTGGGTTTGGCAGTTCTCTCATATCTCACCCTGTCCAGATGATTCTAGAATGATTTTTGCCTTCCAGTGCAGTAGGATCAAAGAAATGCGCATCAAATGATGTTTCTACTGGCTCTTAACAGTTCAGGCTTCTGTAATTCCCCAGTGTTTCAATTCAACATTTACTGCTGTGTACCTTGTGTAAATGGGACATTTGAAATGTAAGTCTGGCAAAGTGGGCATGCTGACAATATGGAGGAGGAGGGGGAAGATTTCTACCAAAACTTTTGGTGACCAAATGCCAGCTTCAAGTTTATATTCATCCTCTTGGGTAACCTTAGGGCACCAACTTCCATTCATTTTCTTCTTCTCTAAGACTAGGAGCCTGTTAGCAGTGACTCCAGACAGGATATTATCTAAACTCTCAGGGAATCACAACTGACAGTGCTGCTATTTCTAAGCCACAGAATCACTCTTTGAACAAAATGCAAGCACTGTGTCTTTTCAACCTGCTCTTCAACAGTGGAAGCAGCAGGATTCCCGCACTGTATAATAACTGTCAGAAACAATTTCTGCTCTGTAAGTGAGGTGAAGCAAAATGTCAAAATATTTGAATACATTTCATTGAGGATATCTTCTTTTAAATTAGTGAAGGCTGGAGAAGAAGAATCCTATTCTCTCACATAATAAATATGCATGGAACTGAGGAGCCACGTGCATTCTAATAAAGCCGAGTCCTGGCTTGTTAATGCATTATAGGTCCACAACAATAAAACACAATAATTACTAGTTAAAGAGATGCCAGGGTTGGCCTTTTACCAACATCCCTGAACATATAATTCATAATAAATTTAGTAAGGCTGAAGTCGGCCTGTTAATTAACCTATTTTATGCAATGACGAGGGTGTAGGAAGCAATCACATTGTCTAGTGATGCGCTCTCCCAAACATGCACATCTCATTCCTGGAAGGACTCTGAGTCTTAAAGAATCTAAATCCTTATGTGTGTTAATACAGATGTGAAAGTTTGGGGAGAAATGGTAAGATAATATCTTATTATGCAACTTCCATACATTTAAAAAAAGAAAGGGCAGGACAATATGCACATTCACTTGTGAGGTTAAATAGTTATTTTTAGGGCTGGAGAGATGGCTTATCAGTTAAGGCACTTTCCTGTAAAGCCTAAGGATCTAGGTTCAATTCCTCTGTACTCACATAAGCCAGATGCACAAGGTGGTCCATGTGGGCCCTGGAGTGCCAATTCTCTCTCTCTGCCTCTTTCTCTCTCTCCCAAAGAAATAAATAGTGAATATTTTTAAAAGTTATTTAAAAAATAATCAATAATTTATTTATTTGAGAGAAAGAGGGAATGAGGCAGAGAGAGAGAGAGAGAGAGAAGAGAGAATGAGCATGCCATTGCAAAAGAACTCTAGACATATGCACCACCTTATGCATATGGCTTTATGTAGGTACTGGAGAATCTAACCTGGGTCCTTTAGCTTTGCCAGAAAGTGCCTTAACCACTAAGCCATCTCTCTAGGCCCTAAGAAATTATTTTTAAGTGTACAACATGGGCAGAGAAGTAAGTCAAGGTGACAGGAAAGGTAGGCAATTGTATTAGGATGATGGACTCAGCACATGGACTCTTCCTTCTTTATTTTGCATAAAGCCCACTAATATGATTGAAAAGGCAAAAACATGTCACACAGTAACAGGAAGGGGTATCATTTTCTGCCAAAAGATGAAAAATTCCTGAACTATAAAAAGTAGAAGAAGGGCTAGAGATATGGCTTAACAGTTAAGGCACTTGCCTATAAAGCCTAAGGACCCAGGTTTGATTCCCCAGTACCCATGTAAGCCAGATGCAGATGGTGGCACATGTGTCTAGAGTTCATTTGCAGTGGCTACAGGTCCTGGTGCTTCTATTCTCTCTTTCTCTAGAATAAATAAAACAAAATAAATAAACAAATAAATTAAATTTTTTAAAAAGTAAAAGGATAAGTTGGTGAGAGCAGAGAGTGTCACCACCTAACATAAACAAGAAGAAACCCCTTTGAAACTTTGTTTTCCTACACAAAGTTATAGAAAGGAGAGGAAGAGGACAGGTACTAGAGAGATGGCTTAGCAGTTAAAGCACTTGCCTATAGAGCCTAAGGACTCAGGTTCCATTTCTGAGAACCCACATAAGCCACATTCACAAGGTAGCACAAAAATCTGGAGTTCATTTGCAGTGGCTGGAGGTCCCTGTGAACCCATTCACTCTATCTGCCTCTCTTTCTCACTCCCTCTTTATGTCAAATAAAAGAAAATATTTTTTAAAAATAATAAAAAAAGAAAAAATGTGAACTGAGAGTAGGTAATTTGTTTGGTTTTATATAGTACAGAGCCAAGGAAAAGTGAGGAAATAGGAAAAGAAGCCACTTAAGCCAAAGCTTTACCTTGAAAGGGTCAGTGACACAGCAAGGACAGTGAATGGACAAAGGGCCACTAATTATATCTCAGTGAAATATCTAAGGAAGAGTATTTTAACATTAAAATACTTAGAAATAAAACTTAGTACTTCAATAATTTGAGAGCTCAATGAAGTATTAATAGAACAAAATGTTTGCAAATATTCACCATTGTTACATGATATTGGTTAAATGAAATCAAAAGGTAACACACACACACACACACACACACACACACGAATGTTAGAACACAATCTTTTTTTTAAATCTTTAAAACTGATTTTTAAAATAATTTATTATTTTGTTCAGATTATTCTAATTTTATAATCATATTGGTGACTCCATTATCCTCCTCCCTGTCCTCCCCCCTCCAAAGGGACCCTCATCAATGGGGGATGTGGGTCTTGCACTGTGGGGGTAGTCAAAAATTATGGGGGATAGGCCAAGACTCTGTGCATAATGACCCACCTTGTGGCTCTAACACTCTTTCTGCCCCCTCTTCTGCGAATTTCCCTGAGCCACATTGGGATCATTTTAATTCTACTTCAGTGGTGAGGTTTTGGGAGCCTCTGTGTCTCTGGACATCTGGAGTTGGATGATCTCTGTGTTTGTCTCCTTCAGCCTTTTGCTGGTGTCATGTTCACCAAGAAAGCTCTACTCTTGCCCTTTCCCCACATTACTCTATAGTTTCAGCTGGGGCCCTGGTGAGGTGTGATAGGCTGATCCTTCCTTCAGGTTCGTTGTCCATCTGAAAAAGATACGCAAATTCTCCAATGGAGAGAGAAGTTAGTACTAGATAGATGGAATGGCCATAGTTATTTTATAGTGAATTTTAAATGTGTAGGTCCTCTTCTAGCCCACATTTGGTGGGAGCTTGACCTTGGAGACTGGGCTCATTTTTTGTACATGGTTTTGACTTATTTCCCAGTTCCAGCAATGAGTTCCATTCCACTGAGTGGATCTGTTAGTTAAATTAAGAGCAGTTGGTTACCCACCATGGCTGTGTACCACTACTGCACTTGTTTGAGCAATGTGTCATGCTGTTTCCTGCTGGGTAGTTTAAACTATGAGTTATTTGGACAGATGTCTGTCATTTTCCCCCAGTCGCTTGTGTAGCACCCTCTGGCACTAGACTAGCTAAGTGTCTGGGGACTGACCCTCTTCCAGATTCTGACCAGGTCTCTCCATATTTTGTCTCACTCATGAATGCTGTCTTCAACAGTAGGGTCTTACCCTTAACCTTTGGTGGGTCATCAAGAACTCTGACAGAAATCTGTCTTTTTTGGGAAACCTTGTAGGTGTCTCGGATCAACAGCTCATTGTGAAAGTTAACCCCATGCTGGTACTGGGAGTTATAAGTCAGTGCCAAGGAAGGTGGAGGAAGAAAAAGATAGGTAATATAAAAGAGAAAGTGAGTATAGGGGGGGGATAGGGGGAGAGAGAAACAGGAAAAGATTAAGGTTGGTCTTCATGACTTTCTCTCCAGTTCCCTGTGGTTCAGGTGTTTCCTCTGTGGTCCTGCTGAAGGACCAATGCTTTAGCCTGTTGTTCAGCATATAGCATTTTATAGTACCATTTCCTTTTGGGCCCTTATTTGTGTCCCCCCAAAAAGGAAGAGGGAAGCCACGCGTGGTAGCGCATGCCTTTAATCCCAGCACTCGGGAAGCAGAGGTAGGAGGATCACCGAGAGTTCGAGGCCACCCTGAGACTACATAGTGAATTCCAGGTCAGCCTGGGCTAGAGCAAGACCCTACCTAGAAAAAAAAAAAAAAGGAAGAGGGGAGGAAAGATTGTTAGTGCCATAAGTTGTGTCATTATGCACAGAGACATTGCCTCTCCTCCATAACTGATGGCTATATCCACAATGCAAGATCCACAATCCCTGAGGGGGGAGGGCAGGGAGAAGGCTATCGATGATACCATCATGACTCTATGCACATTATATAGGTAACTAAAAAAATTATAGGCATAAAAAATAAAAATAAAATGTTCAACATCCCTAATCATCACAGAAATGCAAATTAAAACAACTATGAGATTCCACCTTACCCTAGTAAGGATGTCTAACATTAAAAAAATCAATGAAAACAAAAGCTGGCGAGGCTGTGGAGAAATAGGAACAAGCTTTCACTGTTGGTGGGAATGTAAAATGGTTCAACCATTATGGAAAGCTATATGGAGACTCCTGAATAGGATGACTATAGACCTAACAACAGACCCAGTTATTCCCTTACTGGGCATTTACCCTAAAGGCTCCAAGCCTCAGAACAGAGAGATATGCTCAACCATATTTATAGCTGCTCAATTAATAATAGCTTAGAATTGGAATCAACCCAGATGTCCAGCATTAGATGAACGGATAACACTATGGAACTATACGTAGCAGCAAGGAAAGATGAAATAATGAAATTTGAAAAAAAAAGGTCGAACATGGAACAGATTGTCCTTAGTGAGCTCACCCAATCACAAAAAGATAATTGTTGCATGGTCTCATTCATTTGTGGCTCCTAACCTGAATCCGCCTGAGATGCTGCCAAACCTAATAGGACCAGATAATAGGAAGGGTGGTATGGGAGGGAGAGTAAGGGTGGGAGGGAGTCAGAGGGTGGGAAGGAGGGTAAGGGGGGGACACAAATAGAACATAATCTTAAGAAGAGTTTACCCTTTTTGCACATTAGGCAAGCATGTAAAAATGTGAGGATGGAGACTTGGCAATCTCAAACACTGTTCCTCAAAGTACAAAGTGGAAAAACCTTTAGGAAAAGGAGCTTGGCTTATTTATCCAAATTTGAAACGTATAGACTTTAAGAAGTGAAATGTCCATTTAGGCATCTATTTCAGGGTAGTATCTTCATGTGAGTGTCCCTGAAATTTCATGTGGAGGTATTCATTGTCATATTACTTATACGAGTAAAAGAGAAGAAATCCAGCTATTAAAATTAGAGAAATAGGTAAAAGAAAGGATGATGTATTCATACTGTGAAACAGTATATAGTTGTAAGGTGTCACAGTTTTTAAAAAAATCCTCAGAAAGAAAACCATGTGATGATTGACAAGGTATAGAATCACTGAGTGGTGAGTTTCACAGCTTGATCCTTGTCTGCTGCATTTTCCTGGTGATGTCTGATCTGCAGAGCTCCACTACCATGACAAGCCAACCTTGGCCTTTATTCCCCAGACGGTTTGATTCTCCAAAGTCTGGCAACAGAGGCCCAGTAACATTTGTGACAACAGCATTTTTCTGGTGCAATTTTTCTTTATAATTTATTTGCTTTCAAATCCAATGTTGTACAGAAAGAAGGATTATTTTCATTTTTTATCAAAAAAACTAGTTATTAAAATTAAGGCTCTTTGAAAGTTTTTGTAGAAAATTTGTATTTTATGGATTGTCATTTCAAATCAATCTAGTGCCTTCATTTCTTCTGTGAGCATGACTGCTGGAAGCCAAGAATATAACCAGTGTGATTTGGTCAGATGCAAATAAGATAATACAAGAACAAAATTCTCATTATTTTGAACTTCTTTTATTTGCTTATTTTCCTATTTGCTCTTAGAAAAATGTACTCCTATTATCATTGGACATTTCTGTATTAATATTTAGTAATTTTCATACAAATAACATGACCCATGAAATATTTCATTCTAGTATAGGTATCATTCCTAGTGTTATTTCAGTCCCTGTCAAGTTCAGAGCTGAACTTCTGAGATTCTTCTTTAGAAATCTGATGGGTCTATCCTCCAATTCAAAATGTGATGTAGATTAGGAATAAGAATGGATGTGACCAGAGGTCTCCTTTCCAAGCCTTAGTTCCGAGCACTTGTATCATCCAGTGGGCAGTTGTGAAGCACACTGTCCTTTATTATAAGTAGTCCCAGGAAGGACTTCTTTTCACCTCACCTGACAAGGTCTACTCTTAACTTCTACTGGCAGGGTCTCCATATCCCCACTTCATGGTTCTGGGTGTCACAAGGCAGACTATGCTACCAGTTAATTTCTGTTATACTCTCTATCATAATTTTACCTGTCTGAAGAATTCAAGAATGGCCTTGGCTCAGGCTCTTCAGACTCAGCACCTTGGCATCCATGCTGTCTGTCTTCTGATATCAGCAGGTCTGTTGCAGGTTTCCCCAAATAGCAGCCAATAATTAAGTCTCAGAATGTATTGTTTTTATCCAGAATTATCTCCACTTTTCATGAGAAATTCTTGTGGATACTTCCTTTTCCCCTGCTCACTTCTACCACTGCCTTACCCAACCACAAAGCTGCCTTGATGGACAACACAAAGGTTCTTACTGCCTTCTTCCATAATGGTACCCACATTTACCTCCCTACTTGACCTCTCTCATAGCGTCTGGGCAACCTGGGTGCTGTGAATGGCATGGATTTTAGAATATACTTACTTTAACTGAGTTTCTCAAGAAGGAAATGTGATTTTTTTTCCAACTGGAAACTGTTTCAGTATTCTGTTTTAATCACAGATGGCATAAGATTTTGTTGACAATGTAAAACATAAGTTACCTTTAGTTGATTTTGTCATCTCTGCAAAGAAGCATCAGTAAAACAATTTTGTGAATGAGGGATTAGGAAAGATAATTGAGAAATAGAATAAGTTATTTATATCTTAGCAAATTCTCTACCAATGATAGTTTGAATTAGGTGTTCCCCATAAATTAATGTGTTATGAATACTTGTCTCCAGCTGATGGAAGTTTGGGAATTGAAGCCTCCTGGAGGAGGTACATTGTTGGGGATGGGTTTGTGGGTGTTTTAGCCAGCTTCCCATTGCCAGTATTCAGCACACTCTCCTGCTGCTGTTGTTCTCCTGATGTTGGCGAGGTGATGTCCAGCTTCTGCTCATGCTGCAGTTTCCCCTGCCATCACAAAGTCTGTAAGCCAAAATAAATCCCTTTTTACCACAATCTGCTTTTGGTTGGGTGTTTGTGTCAGCAACAAGAAGGTAACTGCAATAGTAAATTGGTACTGAAATTCAGTCATTGATGGTGGAATCCTGACTGTGACTTTTGGCATTTTGGAACTGATTTGTCGGAGGAATGTAGAATTATTTGAAATCTGGGTCTAAGTGATGACTTACAGTACTGCAAGTACAGCTTGATGGATTCTGGTAAAAGCTGAAAGATCAAAATGCAGTAAGAACTATCCACTTGTGAGGACTGGATTATGAAGGGCAAAAAGAGCTTTGTCTAGACTGGGCTCAAGGCAGTTTGTATGAGAGCATTGCTGTTCTGCCTGTGTCCTTAGAACTTGTACAGGGTTGCATTGCATAAAATATATTACTTAAAAATATGAAAGCTTCAGACTAAAGACAACAGCTCAGTTCAGCTGCAATTGTTTGAGATAACAACTATTGAGATTGGGCCAGGTTTTCTCTATTTGGACAGCAAAAAGAATGTGAACTCTTTTGAAAGTAAGGGCCTGAATGCTGAAGGAGTGCCCTGCTCTTCAAAGTCAACTTTATTTCCCCTTGGATTAACAAATTTGGTAGCCCATCTGGTACTATTGAGTGTAACAAATGCAAGAAAGAGAGGGTCATTGCATTTGCAATGCAGTTTTGTTTCTTGGAAATGGCCATAGGCAATGTGAAGCTGGCTTTTTGGCTTACCTTTGTGAAAGCCCAGTGGAGACATTAGGTTACATTAGAGACTCTAGGACTTTTTGACATACCAGTACTGTGAGATAACCACCAATTAGAGCTTTTGGCTTGCAATGCATTATTTCCCAGGCTGTGAGCAGCCCAGCTAGAAAAGTGGTATTAGAAAATCCAGAGACTGTCATCACTGCTTATGGATGTCAGACTTGAACTGCAGGTATTTGTGGTTTACCTGATGGTTATTGATTTTGCATTGGTTCAGTCTGTCCTTGTTATGTCTTTTTGCAATGGAAATGTTTACTATGTGCCATTATGTGTCAGAAGTATGTAAATTTCTTTGATTTTACAGGACTCACAGTTAAGAGACAGTCCTAAATCTCAGGTGATACTTGGGATTTTGGAACAATCTTATTAAAGTTGGTAAAGGTTATGGGGACTTTTGAAGTTAGACAGAATGCAATTTGTATTGTGAAGGTCATGTGTCTATTGGGGTCAGGGGTGGAATATGTTAGTTTGAATGTAATAGTTTAAATGTATGGTCCCATACACTGAAATGTTTTATTAAAATTGAGCTTGCAATTTCAACCTATAACAGGCAGATTGCTATTAGATGGAGCATGTCTCTGGGGGCAGACCCTGGAGTCCAGCCTTAAGGTGTGTTTGAGGGTGAATCTAAAGTTCAGGATGAAGGTGTGGAAAGAGCAGTTTGAGCTTGAGCAGTTTGAGCTTTGGCAGTTTGTGCTTGATAGTGGTGTTGGCTGTTGGTGATGTCTCTCTGCTCAGTCTGTGAAAGGGACCTAGCTTCTTCTACCTACTGATGGTGATCCCTGGACTCTGTAAGCCTTAAATAAACCCCTTTCCTCCGATAAGCTGTGCCAATTGATGTTTGTCTCAGCAACATGGAACTGACTTAGGTTTGGGATGAGTCACCTGTGGAAAGCATTTCTGTTGTGGCAAAAAAAATAATGGTTGAGGCAATGGGATGCACACTACTTATTCCAAAGCACTATGGACTCATGTAATTTGTGTGGCTTCAGATCAAGAGAAGCAGAAAAGAAATGATGACTGGAGAAATCTAGCTATGACTGAATAACTTTGTACTGTATCTGTAGCATGGTCATGTTACTGTGTGAGCCAGGGTTCCCTGGTGTGGGCTCTTAGTCTTGATAGAAGAATTTGAAAACAGACTCAGAAGGGAGCTCAAGGCCAATTTTATAGAGTTTGAAAGAAAAAGGGAAAAACAACCACAGGTTAAGAAAGCTGTAAATCTTTCTGGGAGCCACTGGGAGGAGGGAGATGAATTCAAGAAAGATCACAAATCATTCCTTTTGAGTTAGGGTCCAGAGAGCAGACAGATCCTGCAATGGAGGTTAGCAGGCAGGTTCATGGGGAAGGGACTCTTCAGTGAAAGAGTAAAAAAACCTAGATGGTCAGGGCAATCATGCTTAGGAATTTGGCTGGTATTAAAGAAGAGATAGAAAGGGTAAAAGGAAGTTACACTTTCTAAGTTGCCATCAGAAAAGTGGTCAGGCTTATGTTGTAGATCTGTAAGAAACTGCCTTGAAGGAGGGCATTCTGCAGGCATGAGGGCATTTTTCATCAAGAAATAATTATTCCTCTTATCTCCTTAGATTTCTTCAAGTGAAATAGCTTTCCTGAGTGTGGTCTCCTGGCTGGGTGATTGACAGGATCAGTTGGATTACTTTTAAGAGAGGGGACTTTAGTATATCTTTATGATCTTATGTTTTGGGTAATTTAAATATTTTATTTTATTTCTTTATTTTAGAGAGAGAGAAAAAGAGGTAGATAGTGAAAGAATGGGTGCACCAGGGCCTCTAGCTACTGCAAATGAACTCCAGACCCACATGCCATCTTGTGCATCTGGCTTTATGTGGGTATTAGGAAATTGAACCTGGGTCCTTTGACTTTGCAGGCAAGCATATTAACCACTAAGTCATCTCTCCAGCCCTGTTTTGGGTAATTTAGAAGGTTATGTCTCCACTGAGGGCCAGACTAGAACTCTGATTCTATTCTTTTTACTAGGAGGAAGAAGCTGTCACCTCAACAAATCCTTGATACCTCAACCTTCCTCCCCTTACCAGGGAAAGGGGAGGTAGGAACCAAAGCTGATTCTGAGGGAAGGGTCTGTCCTAAATGGCCTCCAAGCCTAATAATGCCTGTTTAGCTAATAGGTATGTTTTCTGTAATCATATTATGAGGAATTCTCTCCAAGGAGAAGTTTGTTTTAGTTAAAATGTGCATCTAAGCCTTAGTCCCCACAAAAGGGTAAAAACTGGCTCTTGGACAGAGGAATGAAAAGAGTCTTAGACATTACAGTGGTTAGCAGCCTTCCCAATTGTGACTCTACCCAAAATCTTATTCATTAGCATTTAATTTCTCTCATTAGGCAGAAATTTAATTTGATTTAAATTTTAATTCATTAATTAATTTAAATTATTTCATTTAAATTCATTGATTAAAAGAAATTTTTTCCTCCTTAGGGGAATGGTAATGAAAAGAAAGGCTGAGAAACATCCAATAAAATCTGACTGAAGCATAGACAGTTTTCCTCAAACATTATAAAACAAAGCAACCCAGAAGAGAGAAGCAAAGCAATGCTTTTCCTCAAAGTTCCCTTGTCTCTCATGTTTCCATAGAAGCAAGTGTTAAATTGCATTAGGAAAGTCCATTCTGAGAGCAGCCAGAAGGAATCCACATTTTTATAATCTGTCAGAGGAAGAAAATTTAGATTGGCTTATGTTCAATAATCAAAGGGACATCTTACATAGGCTTAAGTTTTCTCACATTGATCTCTTTTTCTTTATTTTCCATATAAAATATCAGAAGAGCAGTTAACATAAAAATAAATAAATTTTGGCTATAAGTATGACCAATCATATAACATTTATAGCTTGAGCTGGGGCTAAGACAATAATGTATTTATTCCAGATACTGGTAAGACTTTAGAAAAGGGACTTACTTCTTTCTATGTAACTGTGTTGAATTTTTTTCTATCTCACCCCCTTCTGAATTCTGAAATGAGCTATGTGTAAGGGTTAGAAGAATCTTTTAAGGTATATGTTTATTTATGCTGACATAGCCTTTTATAAAACCAAACCAAACACATATCTATGAAGAAGAGAAAGGGAAACTCAAGCAGTTGTAAAATTCTCTTCTTACATTACAATAGTATCCATAGACTCATCTGAAGTGTAAAGAAGATTAAGTCTCCACCATTTGGTAAGACTTTGGTCCTACCTACTTCTGCACAGTCTTAGTCAATCACTTTATTGTTGCATCATTAAGACTGTTACCTTCTTATTTCTATAGCAATAAAACCTCTTTGGTGCTATTAATGAGACTCTGCTTGAACCTTCCCATATGTCTTGGTAATTTTAATTCTTAAGTATTGTGCGGCCTCTTAGCTATTTGGTTAAGAGGCCCTTTTTTATTTATTTGACAGAGAAAAAGAGGGAAGAGAGAAAGAGAATGGATGCGCCACGGCCTCCAGCCACAGCAAATGAACTCCAGATGCATGTGCTACCTTGTGCATCTGGCTTACGTGAGTCCTGAGGAATTGAACCTGGGTCCTGTGGCTTTGCAGTCAAGTGCCTTAACCACTAAGCGATCCCTCTAGCCCAAGAGGCTCTTTTCTCTTTCACTTACCAGGGAAGGGTCTAATCTAAAATTGCCTTGAGTTCTGAAATGGAATAAGGAATCTATCTTGTTTACTCCTTTTGAAATGAGCTAATAATTCTTATCTAAAAGAAACCTGGAATATGGAATGTTTTTGATTATGTAGGAGACAAACTTCTCAATTCATTGGCTTACCTCATTTATCTAAAAGAAAAATATATAGCTAACTTTTTCTTAAAACTACTACATCATAGGGCAAAATCCATGTCCTGTGTGTATCCCCTGTATTGGGTAACTTAAATGTCATGGATATTTATTTATAAATCAATAAGAAATGTTACCAGCTTAAGATAAAGAAAGAAAATGTGATTCAGTAACAGAAGAGATAAGAAAATCGAATATGTAGGGTCTTCACTGACATTGCAGATCAACTACTCTGATTACTTTTGTTCACTTATGCCAAAGGCAGACACTGTTTGCAGTAAGAATTCTTTCTCAGTCAAGATACAGGTGGAGGCCATAGCTCATACCCATCTCATGGAGCAAAAACATTCTCTTTCAGGCGCAAGTAATGAGGGACTCTCATGTCTGAGGAGGATTTGTTGGCTCCTGTAAGGCCCAGGGGCAAAGCTGGGTTTTAGGTACAGCTGCACTCTGTTGCCCTCGGTGTGTTTGCCACATTTTCAAGCTTTATTCTATAGAAATAAGACCCTGAAATGATTCTAAATGGTGCCTGCCTGGACCTTTCACAGTTTTACTCTACCTCCTTGATCTAACTTGAGACTTAACACTATCCCTGCTTAGATCTGTGTAGCTTCTAGCACTCTTCAGCAGGATCCCTGTATCATGTCCAACTCACTTTTTTTTTTTTTTTTTGGAGAGAGTCAGAGAAAGAATGGGCACGCCAGTGGCCTCTCAGCTGCTATGAACAAACTCCAGATGCGTGTGCCCCCTTGTGGACAAATATGGCATTGCACCTGGCTAAAGGTGGGACCTGGAGAGTTTAATGGGTGTTCTTAGGCCTAGCAGGCAGGTGCCTTAACCACTAAGCCATCTCTCCAGCCCCTACTCATTTTTATTTTGTTGCTTCCTAGCCATCATGATGATGTCCTCCCAGCACTGAACACATAATTGTTTTATTCTTATGAATAATTGGTTCTTTATGTTGCCTGCATCACTTAAATAGTCAGGGAGCATTTAAAAATGCCACTGCTAAGACTCCACTTCAGATTATGTAAATTACAGTGTTTGAGAATAGGAGTTTGGACACTCACTAATTACTGTAGTGGCTGGTCATAGTCAGTGGTGTGCTGGTAATTTTTTAATGATGGTGGGGAAGAAGGAAGTCTGGTGTGAAGTGTTTGCTGGCTTGCATGATGGGAACACTACCATGGCCAACCCAAGCCATGATCACGACACCATGGAATGTGACATGCAAAGAGATGCACACAACTGGTTCTGGTGAGTGGTGTAGCTGCCTCACACTGGCAGAACTGGTGGGTGATTCATAGGTACTGCTCTGCTACATCACACTGATGACTAGTCCCTTTTTCTCCAAAGAAAATGTCTCGTCCTGGTTTGCCTGTTCTAATATGTTCCTAATTCACCTCTCAGTTTCCTAGATGCTCTTTCGCCAGTCCACTTTTCAGACTTTCTCTTTACCAATGAAGCTGTTCAATGCTTGTGGGGACTGAATCTACATGTTCTACATGCTCTCTCACAGGCTGCCATTGCTGCCCTTGGCCCTAGGTGTGAGCCATGTAGTTAATGTCTCTCAACACTGGACTCAGCAATGATCTCTCTCTAGGCAGAACCCATTATTAGTGGCTTACTCCACATCTCCACATGTGCGCCTCATACATACCTCAAATTCAACATTATAGAAGGGCTATCTGTGCTTCTTTCTTTATCCTCCTAACCCTTATTCTCTGCTAGCACTCTAGAGCTCAGTACATAGCACCAAATTCACACTACTGGACAAGCCAAAGATTCAGTGAGTCACTGTTGACCCCTGTTCCTCCTGCTACCCACCAATCAGTCACTGCACTGTACTGATCTTTACTTCCACACAGCTCTTAAAGACATCCACTTTCCCCCATGATTAATGCTGACATAAACATGCTAGAAGAGAGGCTCCCTGGACACCAGGGTGCAAATGAACTGACAATTGAAGGCTGAGTTGGAAATTGCTGAAGAAGGAAAGGAAAGGTATTTGGGGCAGAAAAGGTGGAATAGTGGCCCAGACACACAGATGCACTCATGAGAAAGGAGTTGGAGTTTATTCTCAGGCCTATAGTCTTAACATTATTAAGCTCTTGATCACCTCTCCTATTCTAACTCACCAACAACCATACTGTATTTCTACCTGCACTGGTTTTCTTTCTTTATTACACACCAAGTTTGACCCCCTTCTCTCATGTCTTAGGAAGTTTCAAACATGAAGCTCCTATTCTATAGTGATATAACCCCAATATTCTCTTCAGGGGGCTGCCCTCTCCATACAGATTTATGTAATGACCAGCTCACATCCTTCTTTTCAGTATTTACGTACTTTCTTCTTACTTACTTACTTCTTTACTTCCTTACTTCCTAACAGTACTTCTCACAAACATGCATGTTTATATTTCCTTTCCTCTTTTCTGCTAGAACATGTCCCATCTCTCCTCCACATCACATGAAAGGTTTTCCTGAGTGCAAGGATCTTTTTAGTCTTATTCATTCCTATTTTCTTAGCACCTAGAACTGTGTCTTCCACACAGTAAGTGCTCAATAAATACTATTGACAAATATTTGTGTTGCTAGCTCTGAGTAAGGAACTGTACATATTGTGCTCTAATGATTTATCAGTTATAGCCTTTCTTTCTTTGATTCCTTATTTCATAAAATATAAACAGTGATATGTCCACTATCTTTGTCTCCATTAAGACCATTAGAGACGGTCGAGAATACAATCTTTCTGCACATAAATGGAAGGTAAATAGGGGATATCAGGTATAAAAGCACGACTATCTGAAACTCCCTAACAGATTTTAAGGAGCCCAAATCTTGCCCTGATGACAAAAATTAGAGTAAGGACAAAAGAAGAAAGGGGGTCAATGATGGAGAACATTACTCGCTGACAAGCAAAAAAAGGCCAAAGAGTGAAAAGGAAACTATGAGGTGGTAAGTGCTCTGGCTAAACTGGAGGGTGAGTTTGGGAAAGTTCAGAAGAAGGAAGAACAGCAGAGATGGAGAAAGTTATGTGGGCATTGGTTGGTAGAAGGATGGAGACAGAGAATGAAGACTTTGCAAAGATTTGCTGTGGTTTATGGATATTTCTTTTGGCATTTCCATAAGATGACAGTAAAGATTTAAATTATTTTTCAATTAAATTTTTGGCTGCAAGGCTGTTTTCTATACTGGAAATCCATAGCCCCTTGTCTGGGGCTGGCCTCCAGAAGGGAACAACAGCCGGGATTTGTGAGGGATATAAAGGGAAAAATGTCATCAGTCAACATTTGACCATCCCCTGTATTACCTTTTTATAGACTTCAAACAGGACATTGCACATGAAATGAAGGGACTTTTGTTCTGGAAGAACAGAAAGACAGAGAAAAAGATTTCTAGTTAATGAAGTTCTCCAATGCAGAGGTATCAGATTAGGGGTGTGGAGAAGTGTGTTAACATGCCCGAGGTCACACAGTGAAGCCAGGATTTTACTGGGATCTTCAGCTGTCAGAAAAGCCTCCCAACACGGTGTCTCCCAACAGCTGATCAAGTAAAAGAACCTTGGTCTTGGCACTGGAGAGTGGAGAGACAGATCATCTTGGCTCTTAGCAGCCATATAGCTTTGAAAGCATCACAAAATAATATCCTCCTTTCTAAAATGAACAGTTGAGCCAGGTCAGTGGCTTCCAGACACCAGTCTGAGAGCCAGTGTCAGTCTGTGAAGAAGTTTTTATTGGTCAGTGACAAATTAAAAACTGAAAAAGATAATGCTATATCTAACATCATTATATATTTGTTACTGGAACATTGCTAAGCAGCCTTTCTTGGAAATACATGTTCTCTTTTTTATTGTAAAAATAACATTCATTTTATGATATCATAGTGATAGAGATAACCATTACTTTTGAAGAAAAAATTGTCTTGGCATATCTTAAAAAGATCACAACCTTTGTTATTTCACCAACATCTGGGAATTCATTGGATTACATTATTCTTTTTTAAAATATTTATTTATTTATTTATTTGCAAGCAGAGAGAGAAATAGAAGAGAGGCAGACAGAGAGAGATTGGGCACACCAGGGCCTCTAGCCACTGCAAACGAACTCCAGATGCATGTACCCCTTATGCATCTGGCTTACGTGGGTCCTGGAGAATCGAACCGGGATCCTTTGGCTTTGCAGGAAAATGCCTTAACCGCTAAGCCATTTCTCCAGCCCCTGGATTACATTATTCTTAATGCCCTAGCAAGGAAAGCTGCAAACTGAAATGCTTGAAGGGTTTGGTCAAATATATGCACACAGAGGAATGCTGGGGCATGGCAGCATGCATCAAGCTGGTTCTAACAGTTCAATAGTCCATTAACTAGCTGCAGTGTCTTGCAAAGTACTGCTTACCTCAGACACATGATAACTTGATAAATATGTGGGTGACTAGTATGTGGCTGCTTTGAAGCCTATTTTCTAATAGTTTTCTTGCAGTCCTAACAGTCTGCCTTTCATTTTAAATTCCCATCAAAACATTATATCACTTTTTTTTTTTAAGTTTTATTTACTTATTTGTAAGTTGGTAGGGTGAAGAATGAGCATGCCAGGTTCTCTTACCACTGTGAATGAACTCCAGATGCATTCACCATTTTGTGCATGTGGCTTTTCTGGGCACTGGGGAATCAAACTCAGGCTATCAGGCTTTGAGCCATCTCTCTAACCAGACATTATTATTTTTTAAAACCAATTTCTTATTTATTTACTTGCAAGGAGAAATGTGGGGGGTAGGTTAGGGAAGAAGAGAAAGATTGAAAGAATGGGTATACCAGGGCCTCTTGCACTGCAAATGAACTCCAAATACATATGCCACTTTGTGTGCCTGGCTTTTTGTGGGTACTAGGGAACTGAACCTGATTCACTAGGCTTTGCAAGCAAGTGCCTTTAACCCTTGTGCTACCTGTCTTTCCAGACTTCTTTTTCTTTCTTTCTTTTTTTTTTTCTAGGTAGGGTCTTACTCCAGCTCCGGCTGACTTGGAATCCACTATGTAGTCTCAGGGTGGCCTCAAACTCACAGTGATCCCCCTACCTCTGCCTCCGAGTGCTGGGATTAAAGGCGTGCACCACCACACCTGGCTCTCCAGACTTATTTTTCAAAGCAATTTCTATTTATTTATTTATTTCCAAGGAGAGAGAGAGAGAGAGAGAGAGAGAGAGAGTATTTTTATAAGCTCATTAATTATTATGTCAACAAACCATATTATGTTGTGGCCTCTAAATGTTTCCCTTCATTATGAAAGTTGTTGGACAAAGACAGCCCATCTTAAATGTTATCAAAATGCAAACTTTTTGCTTGGGTAGGAAATGTAGAATCAAGGGTTGTTAAAAATGCTTGAAAAACATGGTGAACTTAAGTTTTGACTGTGTCACAGCCTGTTCGGATTGCAGAATTTGTACTTCAGCTCACTCCTTACACTTTTATCATTACTGAATATGTGCCAGTGTTACCACAAAAGGTGTGAAAAGAGAAGTTTGACCATTGGCTGCATTATAAAATATCAAATGTAAGAACTGACAGTAATGTAACCATTTTCCAACTTTAGGAACCACAATGAAGAATTTTTAGTGTTTCTCTTAAAATTCTGTTTTGTGCATTTTCAACTTTATGAACTATTGGAAAGTATCCTTCTGTTATGTAACTTTAATCCATCTTCCCTACTCAGGAGAAAAGAAAAGAATCAGCTACTAAAGAAATTCTTCTCTAAAGTTATGTAGAATGAGAAGACACATCATCATCTGCCCACTCTTTGTTTTGATGTATGATTGTTGATGGCTGCGAAGCACGACTTCAGACATGAAAACCACATCAAGCCCCTTTGGGGGTGATCACCACTAACATCAAATACTAGAGGAAAAAAACAAACATGTTAGGTTTGGGTATGATTTGAAGTAATGCTGAGAATCAAGACTGCACATATGTAAGTAGAAGAACTGATTTCAGGGAGGGGAATGTCCTAAGTGAGGCCATGGGAAGAGAATGCATACAAGAAGGGCAGGGGGAGGGTCAATCTAAACTCAAGATATTGTGAATAAGACATATGTAAAATTATTTTTTTGAATAAGGGCACGTCTAGAAGCTGTAGACTGTTACTAGAAAATTTTCAGTACCTGGGATGGAATACCTTCCAGTGAGCTGTTGGCCAAGGAGTTCCCGGTAGCCTCCAAAACATTAAAGGCTCTTGCCAAAGCCCTTGGTTTCCCTAGAGAAACAGATAGTAAGACCCTATTGCTGAAGACATCTCATGCCTGAGAAGCATGGTCACTGAGAAAGCAACCTGGTGTGGAGCAGAAAATCTTCTGCCTGTAGACCAGCCAACTGAAAGCTGGAAAAAGTTGCATTGCACGCAGCGTATGGGAGACAGAAGTCATCTACAGTGAAAACAGTGGACGCTGAATATTCAAGCTTGGCCAGACAGGCCCAATGACTGAACGGGTGCAATAGTGGCATGTCTATTCTTGGGGTAACCAACTGCTCCATAATTGGACTGAAGGCCCTCTCTACGGGAGGGAATACATACCTGGTACTGAAAAACCTAAGTAAAAGTCTTTGGTAGGTGAGGTCATGAGCCTTAGGGGTATAAAACCTGCTCTTGTCTGACTAAATGTATATTTTATTCCCACCAAGCTGCCCTGAAAGCACTACACTTAATGTTCATATTCACATATTAACGCTACTCTCACTTCTGGTTAGAGAAGCTTCTCTTTTCAGATGGTGATGACCACTGGGATGACCCAAAAGGCAACATAGTGCTGAGAAGAAGGGTTGGAGGAGTGTCCAGCACTGAAACACCTCTGTCATACCCTACAAGGCTCAGGGACCATTGCAGAAGAGGGGGCGGATAAAATGGAAGAGCCAAAGGAAGGGTATAACCTCTTACAATGCAACTGTCCAGACAGAAACTGGCCTCGATATCCATGACCTTGCAGTGCCTAGCAATACCTTTGCAAAACCCTCAAAATAGAAGAAAAAGATGATGACATCAAATTAAAAGAGAGACTAATGGAGAGAGGGAGGGGATATGATGGAGACTTGAGTTCTAAAGGGGAATGGGGGGAGGGAAGGGAAATATCACGTGGGTTTTTTCTTTGTATGTGAGTATAAAAGTCAATAAAAAACAATAATTAAAAAAAAAAAGACTGGGAAGCTAGTAGAACTGATGACATAAGTTCTCTCTCTTTTGTGTAGAGAGAGCAAGAGAGGAAGAGAGAGGAGAAATAGAGAATTGGTGTGCCAGGGGTCAGCCACTGAAATTGAACTCCAGATGAGTGAGCTTACGTGGGATCTGGAGAGTTGAACATGGGTCCTTAGGCTTCCCAGGCAAGCACCTTACCTGCTAAGTCATCTCTCCAGCCCATTAGTTCTCTTGACCAGATGTATGGACCTCATTCAATAGGGAACTGTTGGAGGCCTCATAGCTATTAGTGCCATCCCTCTTTCTTTTATTTCAATAATTAAGCAACAGTTAACCTTAAAATTTTCTTCATGCTTTAGCTTCTTCTAGTCCCTAGTGTTCATTATGATAATATTATCCATAAACTTTTATCCTCAGTCCTATCCCCTTTACCCATTTTCAAATTATGAGCTCCTAAGAGAATTCCTGTACAGTTCCGCTAGTCTCTCTCTTGCTTTGCCTCTGCACTGCTGCAATCCGCAGCAGTATTCATTCAATTATGTACAATTGCCCTCTCTTGCCCATGGTTTCCCTGTTATAGTATTGTTTTATCAGTCTGTCTATCTATCATCTATCCATATACACATGCACTCAATCTGTAGATGCATCAAATCTTATATGTAGCATGTACATATGTATTATATTCACATATATAATACATACATATACATCACACACACATGTATGGTATATACATCATACACACACTAACAAATACACATATATATCGTATATACATCATATATACGTACACACACCTATATATATGGTGTATTGCTATCTATAGATTCAGGTATCCACTGGAGAGTCTTGGAATGTATCTCGAAGATTTTCCTTACTTTTACTCATGGATGACAGAGTGATAACTACTGTATATTTTTTTTTGGGGGGGGGAGTCTTTAGTTATGGGGATACTTTCTGACTTTTCTATGAGCTTTCAGAAGCTAAGCATATTGAAACTTTTCTCAAAATGAAGTGCATTAACATTTTTTTGAATTATTTGATGAGCTTCTGCTGTTGGAAGGTACAAGTAAATAGAAAAAAAAGATTCCATGACTGAATACATCTGAAACACTGACACAAATATTATCGATATTTTTCCCTGAAAGACTTCCTATAATATGAATTCCTAAGAGCCTCTCCATTTACTTAAGTTGCATATGAAGGACTATGCTGTAAGGATTTGAAAATGGTAGACAAACAAGAACCCACAGAGCTTAGCAAATATTCAGGGTGAGGTGCACACTTAAAAACAATAGATGATTTTACAGATCGTTCAGGAAACACAGAAATATGAATTTTAAAAACAAAACATCTTGCAGCAGCATTTCTTGAACTTTAATTTGAACAGAAATAACCCTGGATTTTACTGAAATGCCGGTTGATCTAGTAACCTGGGGCCTGCATGTCTCACAGGTTTGAGGTTAAGAAGGTGCTGTTGACCCTAAACCCACACCTTCATGACACTGATGATACCATCCATCCAGTGCTGCCCAGTTCTATTATTATCACAATGTCACTGTCTTCTAAGGCTTATGTCATTTTAAGTCCATGAGTGAGTGGAGCCTTATTGGTCATAATTAAGTTTTGAGTTATAATTTCCTTTATTGCTTATTCTTCCATTTTGAGAGGTGGGACACTTAGCAAAAGTGTCAAAATGAACAGAATGACATTGTTCTAACCTAACATGATATCCTTGTAGTCCTTTTAACTCACAGCTCTGTCACCACTCTAATCTGTGACCATTTTGGCACTGTCTCAGATACTGCCACGCAGGTCTCCAGTCTTACTGAACACAGTTCCTACTGCTTTTTCTTTGCTATTGTGGTATAGGGGTTCTCCACAACACTTAACCAGGAGAATACATGAAATAGAGCAATAGTTGGGTATGAGTAGAAGTAGACACTTCTAAATGGACACAGAGAAGTTCTACCCTTAGCATCTGCACTTGGGAGAACCAGGAATGATGGTGGTAAAACCCAGTCTAAGTCTGAGGGCTTGAGAATGGTATGTTTTCCTCTACAGGCCTGAGAATAAGGAAGACTGATGTCCAAGGGCAAGAAGAGATGAATATCTTAGCTCAAGCAGGGTGGACAGTGACTTTGTTTTTCATTTTCTTTTTGGTTCTATTTGAGTCGTTAATGGATCAGATAGTATCCACATTTATGCGGGAAGGTCTCTTCCTCAGATATTCTAATGCTATCTATTTTAAATCTACCTCACAGGCACACCTGGAAATAACATTTTATCAGCTATCTGGGCAACTTTCCAGAGAAGTTTCCATATGGAATTAACTACCATATTATTAATGTCACACATTTGATTTCTACATAGGTTATTAACACCATAAAGTTTATGCAAGCCTTTGTTTGTAATAGTAATTTTTGAAGACGTTTTTAACAGAAGGGGTTCACATTTTAAATTTATTCAAATATTTACTATTTCTGGACCTCTTCTTTTCTTTATATACATTCATATTTGCATCATATATCACATTTTCTTTCTTCTCAAGACATTTCTTAAAGCTTGGGTCTGCAGCTACAGAATTATTTCAGCTCTCATTTACCTGAAAATATATTTGTTTCATGTTTATGACTTTTCCTTATTCTTTTAAAAAACATGTTTATAGTTTGTGGTGAGCTAAAAAAACCCACAATGAAGTCCCACACTCCCTTGAGGCTTCTTGGTTTTTAAGTGGTATGTCTCCAGTTATATTTGGATGCCCAAGTGCATTTAAGTGACTGGTGCAGTTTATTTTTCTGGAATCTTTTTTCCTCCTTCTGTCTCAGTCTGGATAATTTCTGTTGACTTCACAAACATCATGCTTCCTTGTGGTATGTCTAACCTGCTGTCTACCCAGTGTTGGTTTGCTATTGATTTCAGACATTATATCAGATAGAGATTCAGCTCTATAATATTACTTTGATCTTTGTTTGCATGTGTATGTGGTGTGCATGCATATGTTTATATGTGTTCTTATGTGTGTGGTTGCATGTGTATGTGTGCTTGGAGGCCAGACGTCAATGTCAGGTGTCATTCTCAATTGCTTCCCACCTTATATTTTGAGAAAATCATCTCACTAATCCCAGAGCTCACTAATGTGACTGGAGTAACTGGCCAGGAAGCCTCGGGGATCTCCCTGTGTCTACTTCCATAGCTTCGGAGGCACATGTCACTGAGCTTGGCTTTTATGTGGGTGCTAGGGATCCCAACTCAGGTCTTCATGCTTGTATAACAAGCCCTTTCCAACTGAGCCATCTCCCTAGTCCCTCATTTGGGCCTTAAAAAAAAATAGCTTTCAATTTTAAAATATAGCAATGGCAAAAGTTTTCTGAGCATGTATCGACCCCAAATTAATTGAAAATAAAATGTGTAACTCTTCAAGATGCTTCTTGCAGTGATTGCTCAGGCTGAACCATTCGACTCTACCATAACATTGGTTGTGAACACACAACATGGTGCTATGTGCTGTGTGCATCATCACATCCCACAGCATCAACAATTGAAATACCTTGGCCCTGATTCAAGGCCATTATATGCTATGAATTATAGTTTTTTACTGTAAATACAATGTGTTATGCTCTTGTAAAAACACAGTGGTCCAATTATATAAGCGAACAACTTTTAATATTTTCCAACTTTTATTCCTCACCATCTATTAAATTAGTATATCTTTAGATTGTGTTGTGTTAATATTTTGATTTTTGTTTTTAAATTTATTTTCTTTTTAAATATTGTTATTTATTTGAGAAAGATATATACATAGAGAGAGAGAGAGGGAAGTGGGTTTACCAGGGCCTCTAGCTGCTACAAATGGACTCCGGACATGTGCACCACCTAGTAAATCTGGCTTATGTGGATCGTGGGGAACTGAGCCTGAGTCCTATAGCTTTGCAGGTAAGTGCCTTAACCACTAAGCCATCTCTGGAGTCCAGAATTTTGATTTTAAAAACTATAGTTTGGAGAAGCTGGGCGTGGTGGTGCACCAATCCCAGCACTAGGCCCAGGGCCTCTAGCTGCTAAAATGGACTCGGACATCTCTGGCTTAGTCCAACTGAGCCTGAGTCCTATAGCTTTGCAGGTAAGTGCCTTAACCACTAAGCCATCTCTGGAGTCCAGAATTTTGATTTTAAAAACTATAGTTTGGAGAAGCTGGGCGTGGTGGTGCACGCCTTTAATCCCAGCACTTGGGAGGCAGAGGTAGGAAGATCGCTGAGAGTTCAAGGCCACCCTGAGAAGACATAGTGACTTCCAGGTCAGCCTGAGCCAGAGTGAGACCCTACCTTGCAAAACCAAAAAAAAAAACAAACTATAGTTTGAATTGCTGATTTTAGTTGCATAAAAATTATTAAGTGAATTTTAGCATGGAATAGGACAAAATTTCCAGTAATTTCTGAAATGGTACTAAATGTACTTCATGTTGTGTTACGTATTTATGTAAAATATTGTTCTCAGTATCACAAATACAAAATCAAGATATCCATCATCTCTAAAAAATGTTGTAGATGATCTATGTCCTGTACTATCAAATATTCAGCCAACATTTAATTCTTCATGTAAAAGTAAATAAGCTCTTTTATCTAATTAGTATGTGAATTTGTTTTTGTGTTTAATAAATGGCAAAATTATATGTATACAAGAGTTGATTTAAAATAAATGTCTTTATGATTTACAAAAAATAGTTGTTTTCCTGAAATATCTCTTATCTTCATCATTATATCCATCTTTTCCTGTAACTTCTTTAGTATATTTACAATAATTGTTTTAAAGTCTTTTAATTTCAGTAGATTTTTATTAAAGGCACTTTCATTTAGTAAAGTTCACATTCTCCTGCCTGTTCTTGAGCCTCATTATTTTGTGTTGTACTCTGAACATTGTGTAGAGCAGCTTTTGGGAGGAAAGGGTTTATTTGGGCTTACAGACTCAAGGCAAAGCTCCACAATGCAGGGGGAAATTATGGTATGAGCATAGACTGGACAGCACCTCCTGGGCAACATCAGGTAGACAACAGCAACAGGAGCGTGCCAAATACTGGTAAGGGGAAGCTAGCTGTAATACCTATAAGCCTGCCCCCAACAACACCCTGTCACCAGGAAGATCCAATATCTAAACTGCCACCGGCTGGGGACTTAGCATTCAGAATACATAAGTTTATGGGGGGCACCTGAATCAAATCACCATACTCATGAGGTGCTAATTTTTCCAAAGTTCATTTTATTGGTTCTCCCTTGCACCCTTTGTTCTTTACTAGCCCAACTGATGAACAATTTATTTTTATTTTTTTCCAAATTTATTTGTCACAATGAGAGCAAAGATTATTTCCTTTCTGTTCTAATAATTCACAATAACCACAAAACAAATAGGGCTTAAATGTTTTATTTGAAGTAGGTAAACCTAGAGCACCCTTAGTCACAAGGTAAACAATAGTCACTAATAAACTTTCTAGACAAACCCAGAATGCTATGTAGTAGATGACAGTTACCATCCAATTTACCTTGATTATACTTTCTAGTTGAAATATTCCTTGAGCAATATCAGCCTCTCAGGGTATGTTGGGCATCTAGGGTCACTGTTGGTTTTGTGTGTGCTAGATGAGTTCTCTAGTTAGGATAATCCCTGGGAAAAACTTTCTAAACAGCTTTTTAAGGAACGAATCCTCTCTGGTTTATTCCCCTTTATTATCATTGCTTTGCTTTTTATATGCAACAGAAGCAATCATTGTACCTGGAACAGGACTTTATGCCAACACTATCTACTGTGACTTGAAATTTTCTTAAGTTTTGGATTAAAGGATAAATATACCTCTTCCCATAACTTGCTAGCTAGAAAGGACAACCATTAATATCATTCAAATTCATTCATAATTGTTCTTTCTGCAGCTTGCTAGCAATGATTAGAGGTAGTATTAAATTTGAAAACTCCACTGTTATCTTCTGAAAGAATTTATAACACTGTTAAACTATATGTTGAATAAAATTTAAACCCAACTTTGCAAAGTTAATTTAAAATAGCTTCATGACATTGCTGTTTGAATTATTCTCATCATTGTTATCTTACATTTAAATTGACTATTTATGTTAATATCATTCTATTTTCTGCATAATGGGAAAATGAATTTAAAATGGAAATCAAACCCAGGGATCTATTTTAATGACAGCTGCTGCAAACAGCAAACTCCATAAGTTCTCTTTGACCATGAAAAGGATAGTGAGATCTCTCTTTCTCTTCCATCTGGCTCCTCTTTAATCATTGGTCATGGCTTGCCATTATTGCCCCTTAGCTGTTTTGATAGCCTATGCCTAGTAGTGGGCCAAAGAAGAGGCAAATGGACAGAGATCAAGATAGAGATGGAGAGGGTTTTGTAGCCACACAGAATTTAGAGTCATAATGACAAATAAATTTTTCTTTAACTCCTTTTTATTTTTAATTCTTATTTATTTACTTATTAAAGAGTGTGTAAGAGAGAATGGGTGGGCCAGGGCCTCTAGCTACTGCAAACAAACTCCAGATGCATGAACCACCTTGTTCATCTGGTTTACATGGGTACTGGGGAATCAAATTTGGGTTCTTAGTCTTTGCAGGCAAATGCCTTAACCACTAAACCATTGTAGCAGACAGCTTCAGGTTCTCTGAGATGAACTTCCAGACCAGGCACAGTTATGGAGGAAGGGATATTATTTATTGAAGCTTACAGATCCAGGGGAAGTTCCATAAAGGCAGGAGAAGCGGCCTGATCTCCACAGGGCCAAGCAGAGAGAGAGAGAGAAACCAACCAGCCACCACAGCACACAGAGCAAAACTACAGCCAAAAGGTCACACAGCACACTTCAGGAACTCCTGCTAGGCACATTTGCATATCTTTACAATGGAATCTCAAACCCACACCTTAAGACCAGCCCCCAGTGACATTGCCTCTAGCAAGGTGATTGCAAATGCAAATTATAACTAATAAAACACTGAATATATTGGGGGACATATATTCAAACTACCACATTCCACCCCTGGCCCCCAATATATTTAGCTCCTGGCCCCCAATAGATTTATAACTATCACACATTGTAAATTGTACTCAGTCCAATTTCAAAGGTTCTCACAGTCTTGATCAACTTAAGATAGTGAGTCCTGTAAAATCAAACAAGTTAAATACTTTCAACATGTAAAGGCACAGAGTAAACATTTTTAACTGGTATAAGGCATATCAAGGAGAAACTAAAGCAATGCAAACTCAACCACCATCAACAGTCATCAAACTTCTGCAGTTCAAGTTCAATATAACCAGAGACTAACAGTCTCCAGGTTTTCCAATTCCACCGCTCCAGCTGAGCAGAGTTGCCAGGGAAAACTTTCATCCCATGCCAACACTGCACTCCATGGTAGCCCTTTTGCACAGTCCTGGTATATCCAAAACATCTTCAGGTCTCCATGCAAACCACGGTCCATCTTCCAAAAGGCTCTTCCAGCCTATTCCTCAGGGACTTCATGCCCTGCTTCATGCCGCATCTGAGCAGCGGCTCCTGGAACCGTGTGCAATTCATGACCACTCCATGCATTTTTCATATTTCCAAAACTAATACCAGGTGTGCAGGACACAGCCATATTCTTAATCCAGGGACAAAATAAATCATAGCCTTGAAAAGCAGGTTCCTTCTCCAATCAGCTCTTTCCAAGAATTTGCATTTTTAACAGTCTTTCTCAGGCATCCTCTCCATTGTTTTAATGTAAATCAAGTCAGGCCACCTTCCTTCCACCTTCCTTAAGATTGCTAATGCATTGACAATAGCAGCTCCAGTAACCTAAAACCAGTCTCAGTGCCTCTGCTTTTAACTTGCTTGAAGTTTTCCAACTTAAAATCTTAAAATCTCAGTCCGATATCTTCAGCCAAGCACATCAGTCCATTACAAATTTAACCTTGATCAAACTTTTTGGGCCTGGATAGCAGAACGTAGCCATCCCTTATGCCAGTAGCCCAGTTCCAACAAAGTCCTCTGCAGTCTTTCCTTCCCCTTAGAAACCTCATAAGCCAAGCCTCGAAGTTCAGTACTATCTGCACTTAGCATTCTCAAACTCTCATCAGAATAGTCCATAAAACTTGGCTTACCACTCCAGAAGGCATCTTCAGTTGCAAGCACCAAGTCCATGCCCATTCCTCCAAAACAAAGGTTCCAAAAGATGAACACCCACACGATCTGGTTCATCTCACCCCACACTCCTCGGTACCACTTTACTGTAGCAGACAGCTTCAGGTTCGCTGAGATGAACTTCCAGACCAGGCACAGTTATGGAGGAAGGGATATTATTTATTGAAGCTTACAGATCCAGGGGAAGTTCCATAAAGGCAGGAGAAGCGGCCTGCTCTCCACAGGGCCAAGCAGAGAGAGAGAGAGAGAAACCAACCAGCTACCACAGCACACAGAGCAAAACTACAGCCAAAAGGTCACACAGCACACTTCAGGAACTCCTGCTAGGCACATTTGCATATCTTTACAATGGAATCTCAAACCCACACCTTAAGACCAGCCCCCAGTGACATTGCCTCTAGCAAGGTGATTGCAGATGCAAATTATAACTAATAAAACACTGAATATATTGGGGGACATATATTCAAACTACCACAACCATACATATCCCCCAGCCATACATATCCATTCTTTTTTTTTTCTGGTCTTTTCGAGGCAGAGCATCACTCTAGTCCAGGCTGACCTGGAACTTACTCTGTAGCTCCAGGTTGGCTTCAAACTCACAGAGATCCTCCTTCCTTAACCTCCAAAGTGCTGGGATTAAAGATTGCACCACCACACCTGGCTCTTAAACATTTTCATTTTTTCTTCTTTTCTCCATTGTATCATTTTTTCTCTTGTATTTTTCATACATCGCTTCTCAAGGAAAAGACATTTACATTTCTTGAACATGAGCTTCTTTCTTCTCCCAGCTTACCTATAACATTCACTTCAACCTTTGTCTTTAGTATAAATAAACCATCCTGTTTCTGACATTTTTAGAAAGCACTGGAAGGAATTTAAATTACTAAGTATCTCATCATAGTTGATGACTTCCAAGCAGACTATCAAGAGTGTGATCCATTTTAACAAATACTGTTTATACTAGACTGGGGTAGACATGGAATACAAATTTATGGAAAATGTAACATTAATCAAGAACATTCTCTCCAAAAAGATTATATGTACTTTCTTTGTATGTACTTCATGGGAACTTCTCCTTTGAGAAGGTCATTCTTTTTGTTTTCTATGGGTTTGCCATATATTGAGGCAAGATACTAGTAGGATAGCAATAATAATCATTCTCTATTAGCACCTGTGTGTGTGCACCTTGTGTCTTGTTAGCAATTCCATTAGGTAATTAGTACCTGGCAAAAGAATAAAACTGTTTTTTAAAGCCAAGAAATAGCAGTGGCTTAAATGAGACATAATTTTTTTCTTTCACATCTAAAAGAAGTCTGAGAGTAGGCACTGGGGCCCTAGCATTCAAGGTTCATGGTTATTAGACAGATAGTAGGCTTCCCAGCTTTTTGTTTTGCCAATCCTAGGGTATGACTTTCAACTGTAGGATTATTTCATAGCCGATAAGGGTTGCAATAGAAATAAGAAAGGGAAAGAACAAAAGGAATGTTCATTCCAGCTGATTCAACTCCCCTTAAGCTGGAAGGGCCACACAACATTTCCAATTATATCCTATTGGCCAGAATGTGTGCATTTTAAAAGGCTATAAAATATGCACAGAATTAAAGCACAGAAGTTATAGACTAAAAGAGTAATTGAAGGTATTCTTGAGGACCAGGTGTAGTTTTTGCTGGAATTGAAACTGTCCACTGATAAAAGAAATTTGCGGGCTGGAGAGATGGCTTAGCGCTTAAGGCGCCTGCCTGCTAAGCCTAAGAACCCGGTTCCAAACTCCAGGTCCCACGATTAGCCAGATGCAAAGTGACGCAAGGGCAAAATGCCACACTTGCCCACAAGGGGGCGCACGCATCTGGATTTCATTCACAGCAGCTGAGAGACTGCTGGCACGCGCATTCTCTGTCTGTCTCCCTCTCCCTCTCCCTCTCCCTCTCTCTCCCTCTCTCTCCCTCTCCCTCTCCCTCTCCCTCTCTCTCTCTCTCTCTGTCTCTCTCTGTGTCTCTCTCCAAAAATTAAAAAAAAAAAGAGGGCTGGAGAGATGGCTTAGTGGTTAAGGCGCCTGCCTCCTAACCCTAAGAACACTGGTTCCAATCTCCAGTGGTTCCAATCTCCAGGTCCCACGTTTAGCCAGATGCAAAGTGACGCAAGGGCGCAATGCCACACTTGACCACAAGGGGGTGCACACATCTGGATTTCGTTCGCAGCAGCTGAGACACTGCTGCCGCGCCCATCTCTGTCTTCCTCTCTCTCTCTCTCTCTCTCTCTCTCTGTCTCTCCCTCCAAAAAAATAATAAAAAAATAAAAAAGAAAAAAAGAAATTTGCCTCAGGATGGACAAAATTTCCCCAGCATGCAAATGGAAGTTAGAGAACAGCCTCTGGGTTTTGGTTCTTCCACTTTGAGACAGGTTCTCTCTCCTTATTTTGTCTCTGGGAAGGCTAGACCAGCTGGCCTGTGAGCTTTGTCTTGCCTCCCATTACTGTGGGCATGTTGCGATTACAGATGCATGTTCTATGTTGTGCCTAGTTTCAAGTGGGAGCTAAGAATCTGAACTCCTGTAGAAAGGTGTGGGGAACAAAACCACTCTCCCCAACCCCTCTGGAAAGTTTTTAAAGAAGTAATTAGAAAAATTTGTAAAGATATAACTAACTCAATGCCTAAAATATCAGGAAGTATTACAAAATGCATTTTCTCAACAAAATAGGATTGGTTGACTAAACTATGGCTGATCCACATACTATACAGACTTTAACATGACTACATAAATGTTTACTGACTCAGAAAATGAGGTTCATGATATGTCGGATTAAGCAAATGAACTGTGGAACTGTTGCAATTTGAATATAAAATGTCCCCCATAGTCTCATATGTTTAAATACTTAATCCCCAGCTGATAACATTGTTTGGGAAGGTTGCTTATCTTCTGCTTCCTGCCTGCAGATGTAACCAGCTAGTCCTTCTGCTTCTGCTGCCATGTCTTCCTCACCATGAAAGTTCCCCTTGAAAACATGAACCAAAATAAACTTTTTCCTTCCATAAGTTGATTCTAGTCAAGTATTTGTTCATAGCAATGAGAAAGTAAGTAACATAGGAAAAATCTAAGATTGTTATTCTGTGTCTACAAATAGGTAGTGTGTACTGAAGCTTAAGCTTGACAGTGAGATTGAGGGGTCATTGCTTTCTCCTTTAAGAATATATATATTGATATAAAATTACTTACATATTTTCCAAATCAATATATTTAAGGAGAAGAACGCTCAGTGATCATTTGTCAGTGATTTGGAAAAGATATTGGGTAGGGTAGAGATGATAGACCTTGACAATTTTCTCCAATACTTGACTGATCAAACCAAAATGTGTGCCAGTGACCGAGGTTCACAGTATGACCACCTGTTGAGTGGTAAACTAATAACAAGGAGAGATCCTGTGGTACTAATGGGGAGCTCAGGTGGGCTCAGAACCTTATCCTTGAGTCTGTCACAGCCCATGATGTCAGTGGCATGCCTTTCAACATTATGACTGATGGCTGTAAATTTCAAAGAAGATAACCTACTTCCATCAGTTTTCTTTTTAAAAAATGTTTATTAGATAGAGAGAGAGAGAGAGAGCAGATAGAGAAAGAGAATAGGCCTCTAGCCACTGCAAACAAACTCCAGATGTATGTGCCATCTTGTGCATCTGGCTTACATGAGTACTGGGGAACTGAACCAGAGTTCTTAGGCTTCACAGGTGAGTACCTTAACTGCTAAGCCATCTCTCCAGCCCATAGACCCCTCTTTCTTCTTTCAAAAACTATAAACCTGCACCTACACACATACCGGCTGGAAACTGACATCTCAAAATAGCTCTCAGCCACAGGTGAAAGGAACCCTGGCAAGAGAGATAGCTTCACCCTTACTCTGACAAGGAACAAAACCATAATAATGATGATAATAACAATAATAATTAGAATGATGATGTTGATGATAATAATAATAAACCCACTAAGATTTGGGACCAATAGGGAGACTTTAGAAGACATCAGTTTCTTTAAGAAAAATTAGCAGTGTGTGATGGGTAACAAATGTACTACCTTTTTTTGCTCAAATTGCAAATATGACAATGTGCCTATGTTTATGCATCTAACATATCCCCCCCAGGAATACTGACAGACATCAGTACAGTTGTACTCTCTCACCTCACAGTACTTGACATATGAACAAGAAGACTAGCTAGGTTTATAGCTTCCTAAAGCTCAAAGATATGGAAACAATTTCAAATTAATTCCATCTTAGTATCTCACCATAATCTTGGCAGATTCTTGACAGAAATTGTGCTTGGAATCACACACACACACACACACACACACACACACACACACACACGGAGAAAAGAGTTACAATTGTTAAATATCCAAGAAAGTATAGCAAAAAGCTAAAGAGAATACTTTAGTGACTATTATTGTAAATGTAATCTGACTGGGATGGAGAGGCGGCTTAGCGGTTAAGGCACCTGCCTGCTAAACCTAAGAACGCCCATTTGATTCTCCAAGTCCCACATTTAGCCAGATGCCAAGTGACACAAGGGTGCAATGCCACACTTGCCCACAAGGGACACACATGTCTGGAGTTTGTTCACAGCAGCTGAGAGGCTGCTGGCTCACGGATTCTCTATCTGTCTCTCTCCAAAAAATAAACCAAAAAAAAAATGTAATCTGACTAGTACAAGTAGCTCTGAAGTTAAAACATAGATATCACATAAGCCTATTTTGAGATGGAAACAATTGTTATATTATTGAAGAATTTTAATGAATAGTGAACACATTTGTTATTTATTTCCTTCCAAATGTTAATAAACAGCTCCAGTAATAATTGCTGATTTTCTATATTTATGGAAAACTGGCATTTCATAAATATCAAATTGTGATATTATCTACTTGTATGCTGGCTTTCTATGAATATATAAATCTTGTAATTACCTCTAGAAGTGTGAGTTAATTTTTTTGTGTAAATGAAGAAGGTGAATGATCAATCTGTTAAAATGGTGAATCTTAAGCATATTTTTCATTGTTCATTTTATGAATCTATTTAAAATTGAAGGCATAAGGTGGCAGAGAAAAATGTAGGATGCAAAATCTTCTATTAAAGCTGCAAAGAAGTTCATCAGAACTAAGTCAACATACAGACACTTGACAGGATGTACATAAAGCTTTCTCAAAAGACCGAAAGGTTAGGAAGACTTTCTGGGTCCTACCTAATCAATGTTTAAAGGATAACACATGGACAGGGGTTAGACTAATTCAAACTAGTAAAGGATTTCTTCTTAAAAGGAAGTTTTAGCTTATTTTCATTCCAGGGAAAAGAAAATCTCACTTGATATGTTTACTATTAAAATGTATTCTCTTGGATAGTATTGGCAGAAGTTCCCCATTAATATTTAGTTTTAGAACTTAAATTTATTTCATGGATCAGTAGAGAATTAATATTTAGCAAATGTGTGATCAGCTTCTTTTTGTCTTGTGGCTCAAATTCACTCAAATCCTCCACATACAGGCTTTTATGTCAGTTTTTTTAAATAAGCATGCATTTTACTCAGCATTAAGGGGTGAAATATTTTTCAGATTTTAAAGTTAAGTCACGTTAAATTGGCCTATTTTAGTTGCTAAGAAGAGACAGTAAGTTTTTAGTTAGAAGAAATTTGCTCTCTTAGGTAGGGGTTTGATGTCATTAAAAGACAATGAGACTGACCAGTACTGAAAGGACAGTATTAATTAATCATAACATTTCAAAGCTTAGAAGGAGCTAGACCCTAATTTGAGTAATATCAGCATTTTCTGTAATCATACCAAGTGTTTCATCAGTTCTAAACAAAATTACCTTCTTTGAGTGTTTATATCCAATAGATATTGGCACCTGTGCTAGGAATGATAAGGTTGGTGGTAACAAGAGGTCAGCTATAGTAATGGGGGAGACCACTAATTAATAAAAACTTCATAATTATTAGCCCAGGAAGCAATTTCGATCAAAACTTCTCTTTACAGGGCAAATAGTCTCTGAATAACTTTGATGAAGCTTATTGTGGTGGTTTAAATCTGTTGCCCTCTGTAAATTCATGTATTCTGAATGCTTGGTCCCAACTGACTGCAATTTGGGAGGTAGAGCCTTGCTGGAGGAGATGTGTTTCTGGGGGCTGGTTTAGGGTGTTATAGCCAGCTCCCCCTGATAGAGGTTGGCTCACTCTCCTGCTACTATTTTCCACTTGCTGGGGCAGAGGTAATGTCCAACCTCTGCTCATGCCATGCTTTCCCCTGTCATCATGAAGCTTCCCCTAAAGACTGTAAGAAAAATAAAAACTTTCCTCTAATCAGCTGCTTTTGGTCAGGTGCTTTATCCCAGCAATGAGAAGGTAACAAAAACATTTATAACTTGGGTGGTACGCCAACATTACACTCCATGAACACTATAACCAGCAGGTGGGGCTGTAAGTGCTTAACAACCTCTCCAGGTAGAGTTAGGGAGCCAGAGTTCCATCTTGCTCTACAGGAGTCAAGCATCAGCTCCTCATAATCAGAGAACTTCATGCTGCTTCTTGCTAGGAAATTAAAATAATCATTTAGGTGTTTCAATAAAATCATATATGGCACAAGGGAAATTTGGAATGCTATGGATATCGAGTTTTCTGACCCTGTATTTTTATGAATAGAAAATGATAAAGGCATTGGCTGGAACTTTGGTCTTCAGTTTTTAGAAGCAAGGTAATCAACTGGTTTCCAGACATGCACAGAACTGTAAGCTGAGCATTTATTGTGCTTCAGAGGACTCCTGCTGAATACTTAATCAGCTCCATTTTGGGTGGTGGCCACCAAAAAGTCCCAGCTTGAGAAAGTACACAGAACTTATTGAACTGCAGCTTTCAAAGTGTGTTTGTGTTTAGGACAGGTACAGAATTTGCTTTAAGTGGCTTCTTGAATCCTAATTCATATTCTGCTACAAAAGGGATTTATTCTCCTTTTGAGTTTATTTATTTTTATCTTTTAGAATTCATGTCTATCATTTTCTCCTGTGTGTTGGCTTTGATGATGTTGGAGTTTCATAGTCACATGAGCATTATTGACAAGGACATTCTTCAGGGAGCAAGAAGACCTCTCCTCTCTACTTGAAAATTCCAAAAGGAAAGCACAAGCTTCTAAAAGTGTGTAGATGTTCTCCATCACACAATTATCACAGGCCAGTAGTAATTGCACATGCTTGCAACTCTAGAGGCTAAGCAGGATGGAAAGTTCAAAACCAGCTTGGGGTACACAGCAGACATTGCTGGAAACAACCAGAATGTAATATTGTCATAATTATTCTTCTTATAAAGAAAAATCATGGTTATTACTTTCCCATATGGTCCAATAATTTTTTAATGAGCTATTTCTGGGAGCATCAATGTGTTTGCATGTAGGTAAGATCCAGTAGGTAAAAATAACCACAGCTGTTAATCAGCATCCTTGTTGGTCATTGTCTTCAGAGCCAGTTAATTACTGGCTCAGATGACTGCCTCTCCCAGTCCTCAGGGCACACCTTAGCGGCCAGGTTTTCGGGTCTCACTATTGCTAAAATATTGACTCCCTAGCTGACATTCTGATGGAATCTGTTAAATTTCTTGAAGGTAATGTGCTGGGTTTCTAATCCTGAGAATTTATGAGGCTGCATGTAAGTGAGATATCAACTTTGTACCTATAGCCATGTATGGATTTTTAGCTCAGCTTGTGCTTAAAACTGAATATCACTAGATAACCCAGAGTATTGACTGAATCTAAATGACAAGTCCTTAGGAAGAGGTTTAAGGCTCATTTCTCTTCATTGACTGAATTGAAGTGGGGACTCTAAGTACACAGAACTCGAATAACAATAACAAAAATAATTGCATTTATTGGGCATAGTATAGACTAGCTCTTAATACTCAAACAAGCACCTAAATGGGATTATATTATTATTCTGATTTGACAGATAAGAAAATAATATTTGTTGAAGCTAAGAAATGTGTCCATGTTCAAAGAACTGGTCAGGGGTAGATCTGGTTTAAAGCCCTGGCTGTTTGATCCAAGGGCACAAGTCCTTAACTGCTCTGTGTTATTAGTGGTTAACTCTCTATGAAATGGGTTCTGCCTTGTCCAGACATCCTCAAAGAGTGGTTCACACACTTAAAAAAGGTGTTTTTATTTTGTGTCCTGCTCACCACTCCAAGAAGCTAGGCTAATCCGTATTACAGGAAGCAGGGTTTCTCCTTGAACACGACGACAGTAGGGTTTTCAGGCATTAACTTAGTTGGGCCTGTGAAGCTTAAGGACCTAGGTTCAATTTCTAAGTACCCATGAAAGCCAGATGCACATGGTGGCACATGCGTCTAGAGTTCATTTTCAGTTGCTAGAAGCCCTAGTGCACTCATTCTCTTCCTCTCTCTCTATTTAAAATAAATAAATAAATAAATAAAAATAAAATATTAAAGAAGAGGAATCAAGTAAAAAGATTAAAAAAGTAGTATTGATTGAACAAGCAACAGAATGATATATGCAATATGATTTCACTTACTCAAAAACAAATCTATAAAATAACATTGCAGAGCATTTGTGGTTTTATATGTATATAAAAATAAATAAATGGAAAGGGATGCAACAAACTTATTACAGTAATTGCTTCAGGGGCATACAACCATACTTTATGATTTAAATACTTGATTCATTATAAGAAAATGTAAAAATATTTTATGTGGTAGAATATGAAGGTATATTTTAAATATCAAAGATTTACTAAGATGAAATTACCTTGAAAAATAAAAGGAAAGCAGAACATCAAAAATAAAGATAATAAACCCCTTTCAAAAGAAATGATATGAAGTAGTGGTTTAGTCTGAACAATTGGTCCTGCTAGCTGACCTAATCATCCTAGCTGACCTAATCTGGACTTAAATGACTATGAAAATTGCTGGGTGTGTTTCAGATTACTGTAGAGTTAGCAAAGTAAGACTATTCTTTGCATAGAGTTAGTGGAGTCTCTTTGACAGAGTAGGGTATATTTTGAAAGGTGGGGTAAGTCACATTTGGAAATAGAGAGATTTTTTTTTAATTCTGTTTCAATATATGGATAGTCTTATTTCCTTTGATTCTTTATAGCCTCTTTTATTTAGTAAATGATAGTGCAGTGCCCAGACCTTCATGTGTGGCATAAAACAGTAAGTTTTCTGAGAGCAAGTGGACCATTAGTTGGCCTGAGTTTTTAAATTTGTTTTCTTTTCACTTTGGTGGATTTTGCAGAATTTATATGCTACTTCTATACTTATGCAAAAGATTTTGCCCTTTCATTTAAGTTCCAATGGAAGAGCCAGTAGAATCTCACTCCTTATCTCAGGAAAGGTCAGGCTGGAAACAGTAGACGTGGCATCCAAGAATGGTGCCATCCAACAAACTACACAGAGTAAAGTGTTTTCATACCAAAGCCTATCTCAGTGTCATGGGGTGGAAAGCTGAAGAACTTTCTCTTTTCCAGTATCTCCTAAAGAAATATATCTTCTCTCCAAGCAAAACTCCAAGTGAGCAAAGAAACAAATAAAAACCATACCCAAGGGATCTGTGGTAGTTTGAATATATGTACCCCAATATATTCAGTGTTTTTTTTTTTTTTTTTTTAGTTATAGTTTGCATCTGCAATCACCTTGCTAGAGGCAAGGTCACTGGTGCCCCCGTCTTAAGGTGTAGTGATGGTTTGAGATTCCATTGTAAAGATATGCAAATGTGCCTAGCAGGAGTTCCTGAAGTGTGCTGTGTGACCTTTTTTGCTGTAGTTTTGCTCTGTGTGCTGTGGTGGCTGGTTGGCTTTCTCTCTCTCTGCTTGGCCCTGTGAAAGCAGGCTGTTTTTCCTTGCGTTTATGGAACTTCCCCTGGATCTGTAAGCTTCAATAAATAATATCCCTTCCTCCATAGCTGTGCCTGGTCTGGAAGTTCATCTCAGCGAACCTGAAGCTGTCTGCTACAGGATCTCAAGATCTGATCTAGGCATTGGGAGAATGTGCCTTACTCTGCAGCAGGGAGACACCTCCAGCTACAAAGTACAGCAACTGAGGGAGACCTTGGGAAGACTTGACATGCTTTGCAAGAAGACAGTAGGCAACATTTTTTATGTTTTAGATGTCAAGGAGGCAAGGAATTTGGTTGCAATATTGACATTTAATTGGATAAAGAGAGCTTTGTTATTTATTATTTACTTGTTTGTTTATTTATTTATTTATTATGTTTTTTGAAGACAGGGTCTCATATAGCCCAAGCTGGCCTTAAAATCTCTATGTAGCCTCTGCTGACTTCTGTTTCCCTTCTCTCCACCTGTCAAGGGCTAGGATTTCAAGCATGTGACACCAAGCTTCTTTTTTTAACGCAGTTCTGGAACCCACACGTTATGCATACGAGGCAAGCATTCTATCAACTGAGCTATACCCCCTTGCTCTCTCCATTTTTATCTGACTTGATAAGGACTTTTTAAAAATTGTGACATGTGCACATTATATGAAAGTTTAATTTTTTGGCCATAAATAAAGCCTCATTAGAACACATCCATGCCAATTCATATTCTGTATTATCTTTGACTGCTTCCAAACTACAATGGGATAGCTGAGTGTCTGTAGAAAATATTTTGCTGATTTTAGGAAAGTGATAAGAAAACATGGCAGAGCTACCCTGGTTTCATTAATCTGCTAATAGCTTCTTATGGGCGTGTATAGTGGTATTCTTGCGGCTTTGCTATGGATGGTGTAGCGATTGTAGTCTAATAATGAGATAATAGTAAGGTCAACCATATCCCAAGTGAAGTTCCTAATTATACTGACATGGTTCCCAATTTTTCAAAATCAGTCCTTGATTTCCCAGGCCCACAACTAAACCTCTCTGGGGCTAGCCAAGGATCCCTAAAGCCCCACACTGTCCACAGTGCTTCCTTGCAGTGGAGAACACTGCTTTTTCAAAGCACATGCATCTCTACAAGATTTATTCTTACATATGATATCATCCCAGCACTTATGAAACTGAGGGAAGAGGACCAAGAGTTACATAGCAACCCCATCTCAAAAGAAACAAACAAAAAAAAAAAACAAGAAAATAAAAAAAGACTAAATGAAACCCAAACAAACCCTACATAACAAAAGCAGGCAGGCTGAGAGAGAGAGAGAACTGACCAATTTGCTTGCTTCAGCCTTCATCGTGTTTCCACCCTTTCCAAGCTGATGCTGCCCATCAACAACCAGACAATCAAAAGGTGGGGCCAGGATGCAAGGAAAAGAAGCAAGTCTCGAGATACTCAAAATCCAGATAATTTATACCAGAACTAGACCAGCTTTTTCCCTCCTCTGTCCATCTGTCCCTCTAGGCACCTGGTAATATTCTAGTAAATAGGTCATGAGCTCCCTCTAAATGTATTGCCTTAGAGGATGTGGGGGGATATAAAGAAAAAATAAAACAGTGTTATCACATGCCTCATGCATTCTCGAACTTTCAGGTCACTTTTACCCCACCACCATTCGTTACACTGTCTCACTCATCATAGACCTCTCTTTCAGACTCCTGACCAAAGCTTGTGGGAGTAAGATGTCATACTTAATCTTTTGAAATGCACTGAGGCAGGAAGCTCACATGATGCCAATAGCAGTCTGAAGAAGATACTTGGCCAGGCTTGCTTGACATTAGCCTTATGACTTGCTTTTATTTATTTCAAAAGCAATAAATGTCCAGTGATGGGGGGGGGGAGGGCTTTTTGAGATGGGTCTCACTCTAGCCCAGGCTGACCTGGAATCTGAAATTTACTACGTAGTCTCAGGGTAACCTTCAACTCAGGACAATTCTCTTACCTCTTCCTCCAGAGTGCTGGGATTAAAGGCATGTGCCATCACACCCAGCTTATCTTGCTTCATTGTTGAGACAGAGTGTCTCTCTGAAATTTGGGAGATTACTATGTCATCCAGTCCAGCCTCAACCTGAGCCACCATGCCTGGCTCAGTGCACCTTTTCTCAGCACTGGCACCTCTGACACAGATGAGAATTCTAAGGCTTCAAGATCAGTAACTTTTCCAGAATCAGAACTGGCAGTTTAGTTTCTGCCCCTTTCCTCTTCTGGTGAGACCTAGCAGCCATCTGTTGACCTAAGAGCCCATCAGGTGATGTAAGCATTAGTGATGCACATGTCAAAAGTCTTCAGCTGGAAAGAAAGACCAGTGTAATGCTTTCTGCCTTTCCAAGGAAGTCTAAGTTTAGTGGTCTGTAGAGTGACTTAAAATGATTGCCAGGTGTGCATTATCTAAAAAGTTACAAATACAGAATATCTAGAAAAAGAATTTGATACTAGCAAAGAGCAAACATGATGAAAGTGTGCTGCCATCCCCAGAAACTTACCCTTCAAGAGAGAAAATAGAGAAAAAAGAAAAATAAAATGAGGACTGGAGAGCTTGCTTAGTGGTTAGGGCACTTGCCTGCAAAGCAAAGGACCCAAGTTTGATTCCCCAGGACCCATGTAAGCTAAATGCACAAGGTAGTGCACAAACTGGAGCTCATTAGAGACCCTGGTGCACCCATTCCCTCTGTCTCTCTCATCTCTCTCTCCCTGCCTCTTTCTCATCTCTCTCTCCCTACCTCTTTCTCTCTCTCTCAAATAAATAAATAAAAATGAAATATAAAACATTAATAAAATCAGATAAATAAGTAGCTACTTAGGAAAAATAAAGCTACCTCTTAAATGAAATATAATTTGGAGGAAGCAAAGATTTAAGTGTGAACAAAAAAGCATGTAATGTTAAATTAAAACACAAGAGACTCATTTTCTAGCCACAAGAACAAGAGTTTCTTCCTATGCAGAAGTAATGCAGAAGCTAATACTGATGGGTACATAGTCTCAACGAAACCACTGTATTGTCCCCAAGCATGTCATCTGAATGTGACTCCTGTTCCTACAGTGCAGTAGCAAATATTATTTGAGTATTTAGTTTTTATTCTATAAACTTCTTAAATGAATCTCTTCATTTCATTACTATAATGGCCTCATGGAAAACATTACTACACTTACTACATTGACGTGGACTCAAGCACAGAGGGTTGTATTCTTCAGCATCTAGCAGCCAGTGAGTGTGCTGGAATTGACTCAGCCATCTCCAGGTGGCCTCGAACTCATGACAAGCCTCCTACCTTGTCTCCCAAGTGCTGGGATTAAAGGTGTGCGCCACCACACCTGGCCATTTTTGCTCTTAAAAGAACAAACGTGGCAGATAAAGCCACAGAGATGGCAGAGGATAAGGGATGTGATCTGAGGTGTAACAGCTCTCTCAGTGAAGTCGATTTCTGGCTGCAGAAGGAGCCTCATACAGACGAGCGGTGCTTGTCATGCTTGAGTTCATGTTTTGACTATTTGGTCCCCAGCTTCTGACACTATTTTGGAAAGTTTCTAGAAACCTTTTAAAGAGCAACTGAGCTAGAGGAAATAGGTCACTGGGGGTTTGGGGGCAATCCTTAGGGGTATCTTTTATCTGGCCCTTTCCTGTCTTTCTCTTTCTCTGTTTGCTGTCCATCATAAAACCTGTTGCTCTCTTCTGTCATGCCCGCCCTCCCCACTCTGATGGACTGACTTTCATATCATGAGCCAAAACAAACTTTTCCTTCCTAAAGTTGTTTTTGTCAGGTATTTTGTCACAGTGATGAGAAACATAACCAGCATGGTGTCACTGCTTATTTCAATGTAGTGTTACACAGAGCACATGCATAAAACCAGTTGTGCATTAAAGACTGATTAACAGATATAGCTTGATGCTTGATGAAGCACTACAGGAACAAGAAAAGCCCGCACATTTTTCGATTTTGTACTGCTGGCCTGGGTCAATGGAGAAGTTTAGGAGACACACTGAATTCTGATAACTTGCTAACCCATCGTGGAACGTGCCCCAGCTTTCTGAAATTAACAAACTTAGCACTGACTGGCAAATGTGCCTGGCAGGGGCATTGTTTTCAGCAAATTCTAGAAGGTCAACTACTGAGTGGCAAGAAGGAAGCCAGAACTAGAATGCTGTCACTGATCTTAGAAAGTATCAATTTCCAAGCCCTGATTCTGACCTCAGAGAAGGGCTGCCGTGACTGGTTGACTTGGTGAGAAAAGGAAAAAGCATGTGAACCTATGACATTACTAAGAATACAGAGGCTGGGATTTCAGGTTAGTTTACATCTAATACACATAGTTTGTTCTCTCTAATTGTGTAGTTTTTCTACACAATTTGGCATTTGGAAAGAATCATCTTCATGCTCTGACTCCTTCCAAGCCACTCACTAACCTTTAGAATCTGGCTTCTGCCCTGTGATTCTGTTGACCAAATCCTCTTGAGTTATCTTCCAAATGTCATGCCCCATCTCCCCTTTCCTGTGGCTTTCTTGGCCTCTCAGTGTCATCTGATAATGTTTGACACTTCTGTTTCTGAATGTCTCTTGTCTCAGGTTGCATGGTGTGAAGCTTTGCTATTTCAATCCCTCAGTTAGACTTCAGTCCTCTCCATGAGTCTCTTTTCCACTTCTGACCTTGTTGATGGTTCTCTTTCCTCTGTGTTTGGTCTCTTCAGTCTCACAGTCTCCTGTGAGTATATTGACACAGCAGTGCAGTGAAAATCACTTGAGTGTGGGTCTCCAACTTTCTAAACTCCTGCTCCAGTACCAGCCAGGCCACACCCCTTCCCTGGAAGGCTACTGTTTTTTTGTTATTTATTTTCCTCTTTAGTTTCACTTCTACTTCCTAAATTCAATGTATTATTCATTCATCACACTTCAGACTTTTCCTCCCCAACCTTCGCTGTATCTGATTTTTATGTTTTTACTCCAGTAGTATGATAGCACCTGTATTTAGTTGATCTGTTAAAGACCCACATGAGTTGTTAAAGCAGCCATATGACCAGATGAAGAAGCCTCATGAAGTCTTGGAGCTATCAGTTTACAGAAAAGAGTTTTGGACAACAAAGACCAATTTTGCTTATTTTATTTTATGTTCCCATACAAGTATCCTCTGCAAAGTCTCCACAATTTCAAGGAGGACCCCAGAGATACACTTGCTATGCAAGTTCTGAGGGTCAGGGTATCTTTAAATATACTTCTTATTTGAGGAGTCTTATTATAGGTATTTTCATACACAGCTTGTTTGCCTGTTCTTTAAGTACTTAAATTATTTAGTTTAATTCTAGTCATCACATGCCTTGGCAAGACCAATGAAACAACTGAGGGTGAGACAGACCTGGGAGGTTGTTGTTGCTGGTGGCGGTGATCAAAAACAGGTGACATCATGAAACCTGCTTTCCTTTATCCTGCAGTGAGACAAAGCCAGGCCAGAGAAGGTGCCTGTCACTGTTCAGGACCTCAGATGAAGAGCACTACATGTGAATGCTGTGTACTGGGAGAGCAGCAGCTGTGCCTGGTACCGCTGTGAAGGCTTCTGATTCACTAATGGGCCACTGAACATGCTGTAGTGCAAGACGCCATGTGAACAGTGATAAGGGAAGTCTAGGGATACCCAAGGGCTGAGATAAAGTCAACAACTATGGCAATATTATGCTGCATTCATACTAAGAAAGGAAAAAATGCTTCCAGGTAAATTGAGGTGCCCGTTAATATTAAGGCATGTTCAAATGTGGGCTGTTAAATTGTTTCTAAAAAGTAAGTCCAAGAATTGATAAAATATGGTTAAAGCTGTCCATCATGAAAACTAAAGGATATATGAAAGAGAAATTTCTTTTTAACCTCCCTGCCACTTCAGGTGGGCAGCTAGGATGAAACTGTGCTAGAAAATCTATAATTCATGAAGGGTGACATTCTTTGATTCGCGCTGTGGGTTAACTGAATCGTTAGGTCACCTGTGATTTTAGGCAACTTCTAATCTTAAAATATAAGATAAATTGTTTTTATTCACAGGGAGCACACATGGAGTTATATCTTTATATAACTTTGTTCTTTGGTATTTGAAGGAATTTAAGTTTCTTTAAAAAAAATAGACAGTTCAACAGGAAGCCTTTAATAAAATTCTGGCTATAATACTACTGGTGAGCAGCATGCTTTTGTCTCCAGCTGCAACTCAGAAAGAAGCCCGTGTTTCAGCAGGCACTGGCTGGGAAGCGTGCCCTCTATAAACTTCCCCATAAACCAGGAACCACACCATATGGCCATAGTCACTGGTTTGACTGATTTGAGGCCACAAGGACTGCCACAGATGAGATGGACATACAGCAGTCAATAGTTGGATCCTGCTCTAAGTTACATGTACCCAATAGTTCTCAGGACTGTTTTCCTGTCTGCTTTCCATCATCTTTGATTATAGCACCCCTCAGAAAGATCCTGCCAAATGTTTCCAGGGCTAAGTTGCAAATTACCTGCCTGACTCCTGGCATTGAAGACCCAAGTTGAGAATGAATGCTAAGGAGTTCAGAGGCTCACCTCAGCTTGGATACTCTCAGGTCCCATATCCCAAGGGTCTCACCTCTGTCCCATTCCTGAATTGATGACTAGATTCTTTCCAAGGGAAATATGCAGAGCTTATGCAGTCAAATGTGGAGACTCCTTGTCATAGACACATGTTCCCTTTCTATGTCTCCTACTTCATGAAAGAGAGGGGAGCACAAGCAGGGAGATGACTTGTCCTGACATCAAAAGAAATTAAGAAGAGTTTTGCTTTTTCTTAGTATACACAATGAAAAATTATAATCCTGCACTGCTCCTTGTTTTGGTGCTATAAACTCAAGTGAAAAATTTTTGTTGAAAATGTAATTCCTGACTACTTGATATCAGATATCGTATGGTGAACCTTTGCTTGATGACATGTTGCTGAACTACGGCTTCTAGAGTCATTTAGGTTATTTTATATTTTTTATTCAAATTAGGCTGGGTAAAAATTAGAATTAAAAAGCAAAATTCAATCCCATTTTTATATAAGTGTCCTTAATGTCCCTGATATGCACCATCGCTGTATTTATGTTTAGGGACTGAAAATATAAATGAATCTGAATCCTTAAGAAGCTGCTTTGATCAAATTTTCATACACTAAACCAGTAGTGAGAAAGCAACATGGGAACTGTAGGCTGTTTATACTTCTCCAGTTTACTAATAAAAGCGGCACTTTTTATGCAATCAAGCTTTTGCGCTCTGAGGTGAACATAATGTAACAACTGCATTTGCAAGTTCAAGCATTGATCTTGTTATCATCTTTTGCAACACACCTGTGAATTTTTATTTTGAAAAAATTACTTTGCAATGTGAGGAGACTTGATTCCAGTTTTTCTTTTTAGTTTTGTTTGTTTGTTTTTGTTTTTTTTTAGCATGTAACAATATAGAGCCATGGATTAGAACACAGACAAACTATAACAGTAGACAACAACAAAGTTAACCTTTTTTAACCCCAGCTTTCTCATCTGTGGAATGGATTATGTAACAAGAGCTACTGTGAGGAATATGGGAGTGAGAGATGTGCTGTCTTTTCTGTTAAAGGGTTAAAAAAATAGAGAAACACTGTTTTGGAAGTGTGCTATTCCTGAGTCAGCCTTGAGAACAAGAGTCAGCCATGTTTGAGACCAAAAGACTTAACAGTCCTTGAAACCAAAATTTCTATTTCCTCATTTGGTAAGAAAGCACCTAAATTTTCATTTCTTTAACTTTCTCCAAGAAACTGTGTCATTTTTATATTTTAGCTAATCGTGTGAGATTGGGAGGCCAAACTGACTCAGAGTAATGAATGCCCAGGACCTGCCTGCATTAGGGAATGTAAAAACTCAAGCAGATTTTCAGCTGGTTGCTTCCTTGCCAGAACTCTTTAAAAAGCTATGCAACCTTCTGCAGAAGTAAAAATTACCTTGTCTATGTAGCTCAGATTGTGCGGTCATTCTGGAAAACTAGACTCATTTCTGCCACTACTGAGAAAGTTTTTCTTTTGTATGTGATATTGGTTCTGCTAAGACTGCCATAATGTGACACCAAAGACATTAGACTGGGCATGTCTGACTGTAGACAAGAGGCTATGAATACAAACCCATGGATAGTAAATAGTCTGCACTTGGGGAGTAAAGAGCTATCTGGAAAGATTACTTGCCTACAGAGACATGACTACCCACCATGTGGAATCCCTCACCACCTTTGAGAATGCCCATTCCAATCTCTTGATTGAATGCTTTGATTTTCTGAACAAACTTCTGCTCAAACTGTGCCTCTTAACTGATTTTTTCTTTATTAATTATATATATATTCAATGTGTAAACTGCAAATGTTGGTATAATCCTAGCCTCCTCCCTGTCCTCCTCCCTCTGAAGGAACCCTCCTTATTGGGACTGCCAGTTATCCCCATAGGGGTATGGATAGTGCATTGTGGGGGTAACAATCAGTTATGGGGAAGAGGCAATGTCTCTGTGCATAATGACCCAACTTGTGGCTCTAACAATCTTTCCACCCCCTCTTCCGCAAATTTCCCTGAGCCATGTTGGGTTTGTTTTAGGTCTACATCAGTGATGAGCTCCTGGGAGCCTCTGTGTCTCTGGATCTCTGGTTTGGTAGTAGTTAAGTGTTCTTTGTGTCTATCTCCTTCACTCTTGTGCTGCTACAAGGTTAACCATGAAACCAGCACTCTTGCTCATTTTCCCAATTACTCTATGGTTTCAGCTGGGACCCTGGTGAAGTGTGATGGGCTGATTTTCTCCTCAGGCTCTGCATTCATCTGAAAAAGAGAAGTAAATTCTCCAATGGAGAGAGAAATCAGCTCCAGATAAATGGGATAACCATTACTAATTCAGAGAGAGTCTAAGAGGTGTAGGCCCTCCTGTAGCCCAAGATTGGTGGGAGCTTGATATTGGAGAGCAAACTCATTTTTTTATATTATTCTGACTTGTTTTTCAGTTCCATTCATGGGTTCCATTCCACTGAGTGGATCCGTTAGCCAATTCAAGAAACTCAACACCTAGGATTACTTCTGAGGTTGGATTTGGGTACAAGTGCTACACTTGGCACCTTAAACTCATATCCCGAAAGTATATAAAGGTGTATCACCACATCTAAGAACAATGCAGATAAATAGAAAACCTAAGCAATAAATCAATCCAAGATGCAAAAGTCACTACATTATAATAAAAGAATCACAAAGAATCAAGACAATGCAATCCCACCAAAAATTACAAATCCATCAGAAATGTTCACCAATGAAACAGTTTTAGATGAAATTCCTGACAAAGATTTCAAAAGAATGATGTTATCTATATTCAAAGAAATGAAAGAAGAAATGAAAGAAATCAGAGAAGAAAACAAAGGAATTAAAGAAGAAAACAAACTCCTGAAACACAGGAAACCAGCTTAATGAAATAAAGGTCATTATAGGACCTGAGTAAAGAAATAGAAATACTGAAGAAAAACCAGGCTGAAATCCTAGCTCTGAAGAACACAGTCAGTGAAATAAAAAACTCTGTGGAAAGTCTCACTAGTAGAATGGATGAAGGAGAGAACAGAATAGCTAAACTAGAAGACCAGCTGGCAGACCTAATACAGTCCAACAAAGACAAAAACAAGCTAACAGGAAGGTATGAATGAGAATTCCAAGACATTGGGACACTATGAAAAGATCAAACATAAAAATTCAGGGTATAACAGAAGGAGAAAAATTTCAATCCAGAGGCTTCATAGGTGTTTTCCACAAAATCATAGAAGAAAATTTTTCCCAAATTGGGAAAGAAATGACAATGCAGATACAAGAAGCTTTCACAACACCAAACAGAGAAAACCTAGTAAGATCCTCTCCTTGCCATGTTATAATTAAACTACTAAACACAAAAAACCAAAGAAAATATATTGAAAGCAGTTAGAGAGAAAAAGCAAGTGACCTTCAAAGGGAAACCCATCAGAATCACAGCAGATTACTCAACACAAACTTTGAAAGCCAGAAGGGCTTGGAATGATGTATTCCAAGTTCTGAAAGTTCAAACAAGATTACTTTATCCTGCAAAGCTATCTATCCAAATTGATGGAGAAATAAGGACATTCCACAACCAAAACAGGCTAAAGGAATTTCTAGCAACTAAACCAGCTCTACAGAAAATACTTGAAGGAATCATTCATGCTGAAGAGAACGCAAAACACACACAGCAGGAAGTAGGAAAATAAACCATACTCAAATAACAGTTTTAAAAAAGTGAGAAAAGTGAAAACAGGAAGAACTACAAAACAAGAAGAATGGTGAGGATAAATACATATCTTTCAATAATAACTCCTATTATCAGCAACATCAATACTGCAACCAAAAGACACAAGCTTGCAGACTGGATTAAAAAGAAGGATCTTGCCACCTGTTGCCTCCAGGAAACTCACCTCTCAATAAAAGATAGAAACCTTCTTAGGGCGAAAGGTTGGAAAATGCTATTTCAAGCAAATGGGCCTAGGAAACAAGTAGGGGTTACTATCCTAATTTCTGACAGGATAGACTTCAAACCAACATTAGTGAGGAAAGATAAAGAAGGTCACTTTATACTGATTAAAGGAACACTCCAACAGGAGGACATTACAATCCTAAACATATATGCTCCTAACATGGGGGTTCCCAATTTCATCAAACACTATTAGACTTAAGGTCAGAGACAACTCCAAACACAATAGTAGTTGGTGACTTCAATACCCCATTCTCATCACTTGACATATCTACCCAGCAAAAAAAGAAACAGAGAAATATCTGCATTAAATGATGTCATGGAACAAATGGACCTAACAGATATATACAGAACTGTCCATCCAAATTCTTCATAGTATACATTTTTCTCAGCAGCACATGGATGGAACATTCTCTAAAATAGACCATATAATAGGACACAAATCAAATCTGAACAAATGCAGGAAAATTGAAATAATCTCTTGTATGCTATCTGACCACAATGGGATTAAACTGCAAGTCAGCAACCAGGAAAACTACAGAGCATACAGAAATTCATGGAGACTAAACAGTACACTATTGAACGATGTATGGGTCATTGAAGAAATTAAAAAGGAAATAAAGAAATTAATAGAATCAAATGAGGATAAGAATACAACATACAAAAACCTTTGGGACACAATGAAGGCAGCCCTAAGAGAGAAATATATAGTAAGAAATTAGAGAGTTCACAACTAAACAATTTAATGCTTCACCTTAAGGCCTTGAAAAGAGAAGAACAAGGCAAACCAAAAATCAGTAGATGGGAAAAAACAATAAATATTTGGGCAGAAATTAATGAAATAGAAATCAAAAAAACAATCAAAAGACTCAATGAAACAAAGAGTTGGTTGTTTGAAAGGATAAACAAGATTGATAAACCCTTAGCAAATCTGACCAAGAAGAGAGAAGAGACAAAAATTAATAAAATTAGAGATGAAAAAGGCAACATCACAACAGATACCAAAGAAATTCAGAAAATCATATGGACATACTTTAAGAATATATATGCCTCTAAGTTTGAAAACCTGAAAGAAATGGATGATTTCCTTGATTCATATGACCTACCAAATTTAAGTCAAAATGAGACAAACCATTTAAATAGACCTATAACAACTACAGAGATCCAAGCAGTTATAAAAAGTCTCCCAACTAAAAAAAGTCCAGGCCCAGATGGATTCACTGGTGAATTTTACCAGATATTCGTGGAATAACTAACACCAATGCTTCTCAAACTTTTCCATAAAATAGAAAAGGAAGGAATTCTACCGAAGTCCTTCTATGAAGCCAGCATCACCCTGATACCAAAACTGGACAAAGACAGAACAAAAAAAGAAAATTACAGAACAATCTGCCTCATGAACATAGATGCAAAAATTCTCAACAAAATACTGGCAAACAGAATACAAGAATATATCAGAAAGATTATTCACCCTGACCAAGTAGGCTTTATCCCAGAGATGCAGGGATGGTTCAACATGCACAAATCCATAAATGTAATACACCACATAAATGGTCTGAAGGACAAAAATTACATGGTCATCTCAATAGATCCAGAAAAGGCATTTGAGAAAATCCAACATCCCTTCATGGTAAAAGTATTACAGAAACTGTAAAGAGAAGGAACATATCTCAAAATAATAAAAGCTATTTATGACAAATCTACAGCCAACATAATACTACATGGGGAAAAACTTGAAGCTTTTCCTCTAAACTCAGGAATAAGACAAGGGTGTCCACTTTCCCCACTTTTATTTAATATAGTACTGGAAGTCTTAGCTGTGGCAATAAGGCAAGAGACACTCATAAAAGCCATACAAATTGGAAGGGAAGAGATCAAATTATCATTATTTGCAGATGATATGATTCTAGACATAACAGACCCTAAAGACTCCCCCAGCAAACTGTTAGAGCTGATAAACACTTTTAGCAATGTAGCAGGATACAAAATAAACACACAGAAATCACTAGCTTTTCTATACACTAACAACAAACATGCAGAGGATGAAATCAGGAATCTCTCCCATTCACAATGCCCCCCCCCAAAAACCCTTGTAATAAACTTAACCAAGGAAGTGAAGGATCTCTACAATGAGAACTTTAAAACACTCAAGTGAGAAATTGCAGAAGACACAAGGAAATGGTAAAACATCCCAATCTCCTCGATTGGAAGAATCAATATTGTGAAAATGTCAATCTTACCAAAAGCAATCTACACATTTAATGCAATCCCCATTAAAATCCCAATAGCATTCCTCACAGAAATAGAAAAAAACAATCCTAAAATTCATCTGGAAGCACACAAACCCTCAAATAGCCAAACAATTTTGGGCAACAAAAATCAGGCTGGTGGTATTACTGTACCCAATTTTAAGTTATATTACAAAGCCACAGTAACAAAACCAGCATGGTACTGACACAAAAACAGACATGTAGATCAATGGAAGAGAATAGAAGACCTAAATATTAATCCAGGCAGCTACAGCCACCTGATTTTGACAAAAATGCCAAAAATATTCATTGGATAAAAGATAGCCTCTTCAACACAAGAGTCAAGTCCAAGTGGATCAGGGACCTTAATATCAGACCTGAAACTCTGAAACTGCTAGAGGAAAAGACAGGGGAAACCCTTCAACATCTTGGCATAGGCAAATGCTTTCTGAATATAACCCCAATTGCTCAGGGAATAAAACCACTAATCAACCACTGGGACCTCATGAAATTGCAAAGCTTTTGTACAGCAAAGGACACTGAGTAGAGCAAGGAGACAACCTACAGAATGGGAGAAAATCTTTGCCAGCTATACATCTGACAGAGGATTAATATCCAGAATATACAAAGAATTCAAAAAATAGAACAATAAGAAATCAAACAACCCAGTTAAAAAAATGGGCTATGGAACTAAATAGAGAGTTCTCAGAAGAAGAAATACAGATGACATATAAACATCTAAAAAAAGTGTTCTACATCCTTAGCCATCAGGAAAATGCAAATTAAAACCACTTTGAGATTCCATCTCACTCCTGTCAGAATGGCTACCATCAAGAAAACAAATGACAATAAGTGTTGGCATAGATGCGGAAAAAGAGAAACACTTCTGCACTGTTGGTGGGAATGTAATCTAGTCCAGCCATTGTGGAAATCAGTATGGAGGTTCTTGAGACAGCTAACAATAGATTTACCATATGATCCAGCTATAGCACTCCTAGGCATATATCCAAAGGACTTTTCTCACTACCTTAGAGATACTTGCACAACCATGTTTATTGCTGCTCTGTTCACAATAGCTAGAAAATAGAACCAGCCTAGATGTCCCTCCACAGATGAATGGATAATAAAGATGTGGTACATTTACACAATGGAGTTCTATTCCGTGGTAAAGAAAAGTGAAATTATGAAATTTGCAGGGAAATGGATGGATCTGGAAAGTATTATACTAAGTGAGGTAACCCAGGCTCAGAAAGCCAAATGTCACATGTTCTCTCTCATATGTGGATCCCAACTACAAATTTATAAACTTGTGTGTGAACTGGAATCAAAAATCAGTAGCAGAAGCCAGTAAGATGGCAAAGGCTATAAGGGAGGGAGGAGAGAGAAGGACTTAAGTGGATGTTATTGTATATAGGTAAGTAGAAGAACAGATTACAGGGAGGGGAAAAGCCTAAGCAAGGCCATGAGAAGAGAATCCATAAAAGAAAGGCAGGGGAGGGTCAATCAAAATTCAAGATAGTCTGAATAAGACTTATGTAAACCTACTTTTTGAATAATGGCACATCCAGAAGCTATAGATTGTTACTAGAAAATTTTCAGTGCCTGGGATGGGATACCTTCCAGTGAGTTGTTGGCCAAGGAGATCCCTGTAGCCTCAAAAACATTAAAGGCTATTGTCAAGGCCCTTGGTTTCCCTTGAGAAACAGATGGTAAGACCCTATTGCTGAAGACATCTCTGAGATGGCAAGGTCACTGAGAAAGCAAGCTGGTGCTACTCTCACTTCTGGTTAGAGAAGCTTCTCTTTTCAGATGGTGATGGCCACTGGGATGACCCAAAAGGCAACATAGCACTGAAAAGAAGGGACAGAGGAGTGTCCAGCACTGAAACATCTCTGTCACACCCTCCAAGGCTCAGGGTCCATTGCGGAAGAGGGGGCGGAAAGAGTAAGAGCCAAAGGAAGGGTACGACTCATTACAGTGCAACTGTGCAGACAGAAATTGGCCTCGATATCCATGACCTTGCAGTGCCTAGCAATACCTTCACAAGACCCTCATAATAGAAGAAAAAGATGATGACATCAAATTAAACAAGAGACTAATGGAGAGAGGGAGGGGATATGATGAGGAATAGAGTTCTGAAGGGGAATTGGGGAAGGGGAGGTAAATATCATGGTTTATTGTTTGTAAGTATAGAAGTTGTTAATAATTTTTTTTAAATAAATAAATAAATACAAGTAAAGCTTTCAAAGAAAAGAATGTAATTCAGTAGAATTAGGGTGAAATGTTCTGTATATTTCTGTTAAGTCCATTTTGTCTATTGTGTTGTTTAGTTACATTGTTTCTGTTTATTTTCTGCTTGAAGAATCTGTCTACTGAGGATAGTGGGATATTAAAGTCTCCTATTATTATTGTATTGAGATTCATGTCTGTTTTATTGTCTAATGAACTTTTTTATTTTATTTTTTAGCAAGAGAGACAGACAGAGAGAGAGGATAGAATGGGCATGCCATTGCCTTTCAGCTGCTATGAATGAACTCTAGATGCATGTACCTCCTTGTGCACTTATGTGACTTTGCACACTTGCGTCACTGTGCATCTGGCTATGTATGTGGGACTTGGGGATTTGGACATGCATTCTTAGGCTTTCAGGCAAGTGCCTTAACTGCTAAACTATCTCTCCAGCTTCTATAAAATTAGGTGCCTCTGTGTTTGGTATATATAAGATTATGATTGTAATATCCTCTTTTTGTATTATTCCTTTTATTAGCATGAGGTGGCCTTCTTTATCTCTTTTGATTTCTTTTCGTTTAAAGTCTATTTTGCCAGAAATAAGTACAGCCATTCTTTGCTTGGTTCTTTTTAAAAGTATTTTATTTTATTTATTTAATAGAGACAAAGAGAGAGATAGATAGATAGATAGGTAGATAGATAGATAGGTAGATAGATAGATAGATAGATAGATAGATAGATAGATAGATAGATAGATAGGGCATGCCTCTAGCCACTGTAAATGAACCCCAGACACATGTGCCACCTTGTTCAACTGGCTTATGTAGGCACTGGGCACTGGATCCTTAGACTTCACAGGCAAGTGCCTTAACTACTAAGCCATCTGTACAGATATTTGTTTCTTGTTTCTCTTTTTCTGTCCTTTCACCCTAAATTTTTTATCTTTAATTGTGTCTTCGGTTTCTGTCAGCCATGGTCATTTAACTTTTGAAATTCTCTGTTCCAAACTCTTCTGACTTAAAGAGTTTCCATTGAAAAATCTGAGGTAATTCTGATGGGCTCACCTCTGTATGTAATAAACTGTTTTTTTTTTAAAAAAAAAAAAAAAAAAAAAAACAGCTTTTCTATTTGCACATTTTTTGACCTTGACAATGTTTTTAGAGTCCCAGTCTAATTTTTCTGTGTTGTCCTCAAGTTCAGAAATTATGTCCTCCATTGTGGTCTATTTTGTTGGTGAGGCTTTCTTGGGAGCCTTTAAAGAGGGTTAGTGCATTTCTGTTTTCTGTTATGTTTTTCTTCAGCATTTCCATCTCTTTCTTGAATTCCATTTTCATTTCTTGATTTGACCTTTTTATTGTCTCTTAGAGTTCATTCCTACATTTGAATATATCCTCATTGAGCTTGTTCAGATTCTCCATGGGCCCATTTATTTGTTGATTCTTTGCAATTTCTTTTAGCCTTCTGTTGATCTCTTTTTGATTGTCTTTGATTTCATTAAGCTGTCTGTGGATTACTGTTTCCTGATTCTCTTTGGTTCCCTTCAGCCATCAATTCAGCTGTTTTTGTTGATTATCTTCTATTTCCTTCATCCATCCCTTGAGTTCTTTTTGTTATCTTTCTTCTGATTCACTGAGCCAACCTTTGATTTTTAATTTGAATTCATTTTTTGCTGATTTTCTTCAGCAATTCTTGGAGTTCTTGTTTGATTACTCTTTGTCCAGTTTCTTCCCATTCAACCATCTATTTGATCGTGGCCTCACTAAGTTCATTTCAAATGCTTGTTGAGATTTTATTTTGGGAGGCTTCCATTGTGGAAGTAGGTAATCTTGGTGGGGATCCCTTTGTAGGTGTTGCGTGTTATTTTCTTTGCATTTAGGTCTGCCCAACTCAAGATCAGCCCTGAGGATGCAGCAATAGTAGCTGTTATATAGTTTGTGTTGGGTGGCCTGGTCTTAAATAATTAAGGCTGGTGTAGAATTGAAGACTATCCTTATCCACTGAGTCAGGGTGGGTGAAGTTGATAGTGATAAGGATCTACTTTTTGTGTGCCACCTCCTGGAAAATCTGGGAGGCATGACATTCCTGGCATTCAAACTGGGTGCTTTCATTCCAGTCTTATTCACTGTCTGTCTTTTTGGAGTGATATCAGCTGCAAGCTTCTCCCTGGGGCTGGTGCCAGTTCACAGTTGCCATCTGCTTCACCCTTTCTTCAGATAATAATTGTTTTTTTTTTTTGGGGGGGGGAGACAATATTGCAGTCTGATTCTCATTGCTGGCAGAAAACACCTGATCAAGAGCAGCTTGTGGGGAAAAGGGGTTTATTTTAGCTTACAGACTCAAGGGGAAGCTCCATGGCAGGGGAAAATGACGGCATGAGCAAAGGGTAGACATCACTTCCTCACCAACATCAGGTAGACAACAGCAACAGGAGAGTGTGCCAAACGCTGGCAAGAGGAAGCTGGTTTTAATACCATAAGCCTGCCCCCAACAATACACTCTATACAGGAGGCTTTAATTCCAAATTGACATCAGCTGGGGACCTAGCATTCACAACACCTAAGTTTATGGAGGATACCCAAATCAAAACACCACAGGGAGGGAACTTGTAAGGCTGGGTGTGAGAAGTAGACTCCAAGTTGGTTGGCTTCTTGCTGTGGACCTTCCATTGGTTTGTTCCCTCCTCAGAGACTGCATAGAGTGACATCTAGCCCTGGTGCATAACCTCCCCCACCTGCCACGCCATGCTCAGCCCAATCTCACAGTGGCACATGGCTCTGCTCACAGCTGACCATCTGCTGGTTTGTCCCCTCCCAGGCAGTTGCCCTGGAATGGTGTCTAGCCCTGGTGCCTCTAGTGAATTGTAACTTGAAAGACAGACTTTTACAATGTTAATCCATTGTCTTATCATATTGCTGAATAAAATGCAGGGTGATTTTTTGTTTTGTTTTTGTTTTTTGAGGTAGAATTTTGCTCTAGTCTAGGCTGACCTGGAAATCACTATGTAGTCTCAGAGTGGCCTGGGACTCTAAGCAATCCTCCTATCTTTGCCTTTTGAATGCTGGATTAAGGGCTTGAACCACCATGTCTGGCTATAAATGCAGTTTAATGATTCAATTCCCACCCTTGCTCATTGACACAAGTGACCAAAGCAATGAGTTCCAATGTTCTGTTATAGTTATTCCAGCATATGATGTGCTACAAACAAGACTGAGTGAGTCAGGCAATAAGTCACGGGATTGTCAACTCCCATCTCAGAATCTTTATATAGGCCACCTTTGGCTATATATGTATTTGTATAATTTTTCTTATTTGCTAAATTTGTTCTCCTTGGCAAAGATGATCTCACTTGGGAGTACCAAGGTCATAGGGGATTTTGATCCCAACTCTCTTTCTTCAAGCATAAAATTAAGATAAATCACTTGTAATGCATGAATTTCAATGCTTCTTAATCTTGGGAGTGACATAGAAAACTGCAAATGTGATAACATTTGCATGCTTTCTCCACAGGGGAAAAAGGTACACTGACAATTAAAATACATTTTTTTGTGTGTGTGCAAGTATGAGAATCACAAGTTCTTCTAAAGCACCCAGTAGATTGTAGGATGAGAATATGATTGTTGCAGTCAGGTCCTCATTGCTGGGACAAATATCCAAACAGGTACAGCTTATGGGTGGAAAGGGAAAGTTCAATGAATGGCAGAAGAAGCTGGCTCACTCTATCATATATCAGCACAGCAGAGAGAAACAAAGGTAACAAACAAACACCAGAGCTTACAGTGCTCTGAACACACCCACCATAGCTGAACTCAGATCCACCCAGAAATACACCTTAGGACTGGCCTTCAAGATCCTCCTCCAATGACACACCCTTTCTAGCAGGGACCTCCCTGCTAGGAACTGAAGTTTCAAGCTCAATTTTTTTTAATATTTAATTTTTTATTTTCATTTATTTATTTATTTGACAGAGAAAGAGGGAGAGAGAGAGAAAATGGGCATGCCAGGGTGCTCAGCCACTGCAAATGAACTCCAGATGCATGCACCCCCTTGTGCATCTGGCTAATGTAGGTCCTGGGGAATTGAACCTGGGTCCTTTGGCTTTGTAGGCAAATGCCTTAACCACTAAGCCATACCTCCAACTCCTCAAGCTCAATTTAAATTAAACACCTACGTCTATGAGACCATACATTTGAACTATCACATTCAAACTACCACACTGATGTGGGTTTTTGCTTACCATTGCTTTTAGTGTCCTTCTTTAACACTACCATTTCAAATCTGCAGGATTGTGTGGGGAAAGGGGGAAGATAGGTATGTGTTAACATTGTGAATACATTTTTTCCCCCCAAAACTGGTGCAGACTTGCTGAAGGAGATAGGTATGTGGGATTTTGCCAGGAAAGGCGAAAATATATTCTGACTGGTGTGAGGCATTAGGTCAACTCCACAATCAGGTTTTCTAGGATCTCTCAGGTCTCACTTCTCTTCACACTTGCTGCTCTCAGTCAGCTGCCACTATCCAGGCCTCACTGAAAATGCTCTACAAGCGAACATACTCCAGAATCTTAGCCTTTGTCCTTGCTCTACCAAGAACACCCATCCTCCATGCAAGGCCTGTGCTCAGTCCAGGTCCTTGATCAAATGTCACCTTCCCAGAATCCCAGAAAGAAGTATCTGTTCATCCTCTCCAAATGAGTGTATTTTCATGCCCCCATGCTCTTCCTGTTTTATTTTTCCCCCTGGACTTGTTGCTAACAAACATTCTATTAAGTCTGTTCAAAATAAGTCATATGGAAACCTACTTTTCTGGACAACAGAACACTCAGAAGCCATAGATTGTTACAAGAAAAATTTCAGTGCCAGGGATGGGATACCTTCCAGTGAGTTGTTGGCCAGGGTGGTCACAGATACCCCCAAAACATTATAGGCCATTGCCGAAGCCATTAGTTTCCCACCAGGAATAGATGGTAAGATCCTATTGCTGAAGACTCCACATACTTGGGCTGTAAGGTCACTGAGAAATCCTGCTGGAGCTGAGCTGAAAGACTCCTCCATGTGGACCAGCTGACAGAAAGCTGGAAAAAGCTACGCTGCAATAAGTTCAAAGAGAGAGAGAAAACGCCAGTGAAAATACTCAACAGTGAACACTGCAAGCTTTAAATTTGGCCAGCCAGGCCAAATGAGTCAACGGGTATAATAGTGGCATGTCTCTTATGGGGGAAATCAACCGTTCTCTAATTGCACTGGAGGCCTGCTCCAAGGGAGGGAATATTTCCCTGATACTGAAAACCTACAACAGGGGTAGTCATGAGCCCTAGGGGTGTAACATCTGCTGGTGTCTGGCTAAATGTATATACTATGCTCACCAACCTGCCCCGTAAGCACTTCTCTTAATGTCCATACCCATATATTAATGCTATTCTCATTTTGGTTAGAGAAGCTTCTCTTTTCAGATGGTGGTGACCTTGGGATGACTCAAAAGGCACCATGGTACTGAGAATAAGGGACAGAGGGGTGCTCAGCACTGAAACATCTCTAACATACCTTCCAAGGCTCAGGGTCCATTGTGGAAGAGGGGACAGAAAGAATGTAAGAGCCAAAGGAAGAGTAGGACTCCTTAAAACGTGCTCCTCCAGACACAAAATGGCCCAGATATCCATGACCTCACAGTGCTTGACACTACCTACACAAGACCATGATAATAGGAGGAAAAGATCATGACATCAAAATAAATGACTGAGAGGGGGAGGGGATATAATGGAGATTGGAGTTTCAAAGGGGAAAGTGGGGGGAGGGAGGGAAGTACCGTAGGATATTGTCTACAATTAAGGAAGTTGCTTCCCACTACAGCATTTTCATCATCCACATCTAAAAGTAGCCCAAATCCATTCCTCATTGTTCCCTAACAGTATAGAGATCTTCATGTTTCATTTTCACATTTCATGGAATGCATTCATCCTCCAAGCATAACTACCTCAGAATACCTTTTTTTTTTTTTTTTTTTCAGCTCATACTTCATGGTTTGCTTGTAATGTTACCCTTTTTTCCTGAGTTTTTCTGGAGTCTTTCTCCAGCCAACACTATGGCAGAAATCAGTTGAAAGTTTTCTACTTTTGTATTTGCAAGAATATTAAAATAAAAAGTCAACAATCACATAGGTTCTTCCTGCCCTGACAGTCTGGGAGCTTCCTGAGTTCAGGACTCTAGTCTTCCTCATCTTTGATGTTCCTGTGCTTGTGACTGGTCATGATCCATCTCAAGCCACAGAAAGAAAGTAGGCTCTGATGGAATGGAGAGCTGATAGGCTCTTTACAAGGTGCCCAGAGAGAGAATCTAGATGGGTTAATGATACTGGCAAAGACACGGGGTTGAAGAAACAACTGTATAAGATCACTGATGGGAAAGGATAGCTATTAAGGGTGCTGTCATATGACATGGTTAGAGATACAAGTGGGCTGTATATTATCAAGAACCTATGTATTTTCCTAAGGAGTTTAAACTTTTCTCTGAATGTAGTCATAAGGCCAGAGGTGAATTAAAACTGATTGAATTCCAGAACACTTAATCTCAGAATAATATTAAGAGAAACATTTTTAGTGTGATAGGGTACATAATACAAATAACAGTAAGAAAAAATAATCCCAGTATTAAAAAGGGATGGTTTATAATTGCTGCTAGAGTTTGAATGTGAACAAATGGTTCTCTCCAAACCCATGTGTTAAAAGGTTTGTCCCCAAAGTGGTATGGAGGTGAGACCCTTGCAGAGGTTCATAGATTGTTTAATGGGGTGCTCTCAAATGGTACTGTGGAGTTCCAAACCTCTTCCTCTTTCACTGTTTCTTCTTTGGCTTATTACATAGCTGTTTTGTACAACCACACACTGTTGTGACATTGCCATCTGGCACCTCTACCAGGAGCCCAAAGCAATGTGGCCACTTAATCATGAGCTCCAACCTGTATAGCTGTCAACTAAATAACCATTTTCTTGTATAAGTTCATTACATCAGGCATAGTACCATGAAGTTGACTTATACAATCATCAAAAAGGTATAAAGGCTAGAGAGATGGCTGAACAATTAAGGCACTTGCCTGTGAAGCCTAAGGACCCAGGTTTGATTCCCCAGGACCCACATAAGACAAATGCACAAGGTGGTGCATGTGTCAGTGATTTATTGGCGGTGGCTGGAGGACCACACACACACACACACACTCTCTCTCTCTCTCTCTCTCTCTCTCTTCATCTGCCTCTCTCACTTTCAAATAAATAAGTAATTTTTTTCGAGGTAAGCCCAATAGATTGCCTGTTATTTTTTTTATTTTCAGAGTGACAGAGAGAGAGAATTGGCATGCCAGGGCATCCAGCATGTGCATGTGTGACCTTGCATGAGTCATTGTGCATCTGGCTTACCTGGGACCTGGAGAGTCAAACAAGACTCCTTAGGCTTCACAGGCAAGTACCCTAACTGCTAAGCCATCTCTCCAGCCCTAAATAAAATAATTTTTAAAAGGTATAGAGTTATTTCAGATAAACAATTATGGCTACCCACCTGCTACTATTTTTAAATTAAGGGTAAAGATGAAAGAAGTAAGCCTCCTAATTCAGTCACCACTTTCCTCCCCTTCCCATGGCTCTTACATTGTGTTTTCAAAGGCCCTTGTCAACATGTGATCCTGGTGTGTGCCTTGCTGACCTGTAGTGGCCTTGGCGAGGTCTTAGGTCATTACAGGAGAGGTCTGTGTCCTCAGGCTTTACCCTCAGTCACTTGCCACAGGGCCAAGGGAGCCTGTTTTGTCATATTAAAGTTCTAGTCCCGAGTGGCAATCATATTCAGAGCCATGCAGATATCTTTGTGTGATTTGGATGTTTCCTCAAATCCATCAACTTCTCTAAAGCCCCTTTGAAATGGCACACTTAAATTCTCGGCCCTCTCATACCCCTCTCAGAGCACTGAACATCCACTTGCAAGAACCTTCTGCTTTTCTGAGTGCCGAAACTTACAGAGCAAATAGCTTGTAGAATTTCCACAGGAAACCTCTAAATAGTACTTTAGAACACCCTTGAGTTCCATATTTTAATTTTATCACAATGGATTTCTTAAGACTTATTTTATGTTGTTTAGATCAAATAGGAATACACTGTGTTGTTTCTGGCCCATGCTGATGCAGCATTTGTTGAAATCTAGAGAATCCAAATGCTATGGGAAACCTGGGATTCATTTCTCCCCCTTGGGGAAAAGCTGCACCATAGCTCTTTCCCAGGCGTTGCATGCCCAAACCCTTTATTACTGCCAAAACTGGAGTTCTTCACACATGCAGTAGAAAGGGGGAAAGTGAAGGTGGGCTAGAGAAGGAGATATAAAGAGACAACAATGCCGAACATTATAAAAAGTTATGTTATCCATAGGGAGAAAGAAGCTATCCAAAGAAAGAAATTCTCTAAAGCGAAATTGTTCTCATTTCATACTGGGTGACTACTAATCAATTTAAGAAAACTTTTTAAATAATTGTCATAAAGTATAAAGAAATATTTGATGAATTAAGTTAAATGATGTGCTAGAGACAGAAATTTTAGTGATCAGATTGGATGGATTTTTGTCCCTTTGGATCATTTTAATCTCCTCTGGAAGTACCCCTTATTTCAATGTTTGAAATACTGTGTTGGGCTTCACTCATTCACCACCTGAGTTTTCTTAGCCTTGCCAGTCTTTTCACCAGTCACTCCTAAGTGACATAAATCTCTTCTTCCCCCAAGAGCATCCAACATCAGATGAGGGCCACATACCTCCTACTTTTTAGGAGCCCAGGACCCTATATGAACCACTCAGCACATGTGCCTGTGGGAGAACCACTGGCCAGTGGGGTAGGGGACCCAGCATATATCTGCCCTCTTTCTATGCACATTGTTTCTGAGACACATTGCATGTAGACCCTTAGAACTATTCCATGATCCTATAACCAGATTTCTAGAGCAAGATGCACCTAAATCACATAGTCTTCATTTTCCACCCTTTTATTCTGTTTCTTTCCAACCCCTCATTCTTGTTCTCTGGTGTATTAGTCAGGGTTCTCTAGAGAAACAGAACAGATAGAATGAATTGTATTAAAAGGGAATTTATTGGATTAGCTTACACAGTCCAGCAATAGCAGGTTGCAGGTCCGAGAGTCAAGCAACCCGGTAGCTGCTCAGGCCACGAGGCTGGAGGCCTTGGCAGTCCCAATCCGGCATTGAAGACCTGGAGGCTTCCTGGAGAGACGCTGTTCTTCAGTCCACCTTGGTCTTCAGTCCACACTGGAAAGCAGCAACACCAAGCAGCAAGTACCAAGCGGAAAACACCAAACACCCAGTGGCAAGGAGATAGCAGCACCAGCAGCCAGGTGGGAGAGAGAGAGCCTTTCTTCCCAGAGCTTCTTTTTATCAACCAGCCCCCTCCTCCAAGAGGGGCCGCCCACTCTGGGCCGCCCACTCTGGGGGAAGGGCTTACCCCTGGGGGAAGGATTATTTCTTTTGTTAATCCTTCCTAGAGGCAACCTCAGAGACACATTTATGAGGAATGTCTGTGGATTCCTAAACAAGTCAAGTTGACACAAATTTAACCATCACATCTGGACAATACTTTCTCATTAGCAAAAAGACATTAAGTTCCAAGTTGCATATGCTGTTAACTATTTAATTATAATAATAATTATTATGATGATGATGATTATTAATTATTATTAATAGCTTCTATTGCTCTTCATATTGTCCCCATTGGGTTTCCTTATATTGTCTATATTTATCTGATTTGATGTATAGTTAAATTTAGACAATTTTAGGCAAGTGCCAGGTAAAATGGATCTAGATTATGACTGGTTAGAAAAGTAAAATGTGATCATTATGGTCCTCAGATTTATTGTGAAGATTAACTGAAATAACTTATAAAATTTTCTTGGATCAGTACCTGGGCTATAGTAAGAAATAGTCTCCATGAAATGTATTCAAATAGGAACATATATATAAAACAAAAGATATGAATACTATATTGAATAAACCATATATAGTGATCCTTCTTATACTTGAATGTTTAGTGTAAAAAGAAAAAGTAGACTGATTCTTAAGGTTTAGTTTTGAAGTTTCTTCACCAGAAAAAGAAAAAATATTACCAAGACCAACATATATATATATATATATATATATATATATATATATATATATGTTCAGCTCAGCATGACTTTTGTTAGATTGAAATTTGAGAGGGAGTCAGATAGCTTTGTTAAGTATTTTAGGGCGACTAGATCCCAAAAGTAAAAAGCAGAAATATCCTTAAGCCCTACCTTGCAATGTCCACTTTATTACAGATTAGAGAAGGATCTGTCCTCTCCTTATGTCTTGACTAAAGGAGTTACCTCAGTCTGTTTTACTATAAACAACCTGAGCCCTCCCTGGGAGGGAGTTCCCCTTTCTTATAATTTAAATCTGATCCTGGCATTGTGGTTGGCCTCTTCCTGAGCCAGTCCCCTGAGTCCACACTAATCAGTTCTGAGGCTCACCAGAGCCTGAAGGTAAAGCCCACAACAACAAGGTTATAAATAAATCCTTACCAGGTGGGCAAGTGCTCTGTTTTGGCTTGGCACTTCTGAATTTCCAAGTCCCTGCTCCAGTAAGCCCTCCATCTTGGTGACTGGGAGCAGAAGGTTTGGGATAACACCATTCAGTGAAATGTTGACTTCAGACCTTTTTTTTTTTTTTTTTTTTTTTTTTTTTTTGAGGAGTGGGAAATTTACCTATACTCTATAGTCAACTAATGTGAATCACAGCAGAAATAAAAGGTGGCTGCTGTTTTGTTGGTTGGATGAGACTGTTTTTCAGCTCCACTGGATAAGATAGAAAATGAAAATAAGTGAATTTTTCATAAAACAAACAAACAAACAAACAAAAAAACAAAAAACAGAAAGACCTCCAGGAATCCTCAGTGTCAGAGTAAAGGGGAAAGCTGTGTAATGTGCATGGAAGCCCCCATGAGAATTAAAGGGCAGTGCATCCGCCCAGCACATTCCCAGAGGACCACCCCATCACCTTCCCCTGAACCACAGTAAGCTCTGTTCTGGGGAGCAATTCACATCGTTGCCCTTCCTTATGGAGCTAGTGACTCAGAAATGTTGTTTTCAATGAAAAATTACTAAATACGACTTTATTCAAATCCTGTGTAAACAGAAGGCCACCAGGGAGCCTTAAGAGACACTTGAGCGATCTTCATTGCCACACCTGTGAGCTCCTAGTCAGAAAATAAGATAAGTCACTCTGGGTGCATTCCAAGAGATCACTTTGCCAAATTCCCTACAATATACAAAAACTCTTAAGTGTAAATACGTATAAAACCAAATATTCATCTCTTTTTCAGCTTTGTAACTCCTTTAGATTACTGACAGAAAAGCTTCTAATGAGTTCACGATTATGTTCTGTTCATCCTTAAGGACACAGCTAGATAAACTTGGATTTCCTTTTTGAAATGCAGTTGTTGCAATGGATGGAGAGGTATTCCAATTAGATGTGGACCATGTTGTATATCATTCATCCTGTCCCACATGCTTGGTCATACCTTTATCATCATACTTTGTTCTCGCTTCCCAACAACATATCCTGAGCAGTGGCTTCTGCTACTCCCTATGCTAAGGAAAACCACACCAGCCACAAGGACTGGAGAGAAACAAAGATATAAATTGAGAACATTATTACTAGCCCTAGTATATGACATTACATATACAATGAATAGCTACTGTTTTAAAGGCTTATTTTCTTTAGTGACTGTGCTCACTGCTCAATAGTACTACCATTCCTTCTTGTAGCAAGAGTTTATTGAACATCTACATGTGACAGATACAAGGGACTTGGGGGAGATTTAAGAGCTAATATTCCTGGCCTCATGTTCTCTTACCAACTTCTAGTCCTACTCATGACTAAAAGCTTTTCCTAAAAAAACTCATTCATTGCCACATTATTTAATTTATTTAAAAGTAAAGCACATCAGTTTACACCAGGGTGGTAAGAACTACAATTACTGCAATGATTGTACTCCCTCCTAGCTTAGGTACTATCCAGTGACAAAGGAGTAAGCATGGAATTTCTCTGGTTAGGCTTTTTAGCATTAATGCTAGAGAATGTTTTATACATGCTATTAAGATTATAAACCGAGGGTGGTAGCGCACACCTTTAATCCCAGCACTGGGAGGCAGAGATAGGAGAATCACCGTGAGTTTGAGGCCACCCTGAGACTCCATGGTGAATTCCAGGTCAGCCTGAGCTAGAGTGAGACCCTACCTCAAAAATCAAAAAAAAAAAAAAAAAAAAAGATTAAACCAGAGACTGTGACATGGTCTGCAGAAAACTCGTTTATCATAATGCACCATGCCCAGGGGGATTGTAGGACCCTGGTTTTTGAAAGAATACCAAAAGTCAAGACCGAATTCTGGTCACTGGTAAGCCTCAGCATGACTAAAAGGAGTGGTGCTTGGACATGAAGAGGAATGAGTGACAAGCAGAAGGGAAAGGAGAAGGAAGAAACAAAACAGAACTGTGCCATGAGAAATGGGTGCCGTAGCATGACCAATGGGCTTGGAGGTGGCAGAGAAACTGAAGAATAGATTTTATTTTCCCCATGCTCTCTTGGCTATCCATCTCCTTCTTCCCCCACAAAGTAGTGCCTTCTTTATCTCAGGTTTCTCCAGCTGGGATTTCAGTTACCCAATACCAGGTGACACGATTTCTTTTTTCTTCTTTATTATTTCACACATAGAAGGTATTTTTTTAATTTTTAAAAATTTTTTAATTTATTTTTGGAGAGAGAGACAGAGAGAGATAGACAGAGAGGGAGAGGGAGACAGAAATGGGTGCGCCAGCAGTCTCTCAGCTGCTGTGAACGAAATCCAGATGTGTGTGCCCCTTGTGGGCAAGTGCGGCATTGCGCCCTTGCCTCACTTTGCATCTGGCTAAACGTGGGACCTGGAGATTGGAACCAGGTTCTTAGGCTTAGCAGGCAGGCGCCTTAGCCGCTAAGCCATCTCTCCAGCCCAAAGGTACTTTTTTTCTACCATAGATCTCAGCATCTTGAACAAATACTATGTTTTTTTTAGTAAGCCAAGCATTGTTACTTTTCCCTTAAAAGAAGCATTTTAAAGTTTCTCTTTAACATATTTGATTTACCAACATCACTACTTTTGTACTTTGGAGCCACCATTAAGTGAAGTAAGGATGAATGATACACACAGTAGTTGGTCTAATGACTAAGATGCTGCTAAGGTATTTTGAGAAAGAAAGGACATCCATACATCTATAAAACTTTTTGTCATTAAATTATGTCAGTAAATTATTATAGTTGTCCTAGTTTATTATTATTTACTGTTATCAATCTACTGTGCCAAATTTATCAAATTAACTAAATCATAGATGCACTTAGGAAAAAATGTAGTATATATAGGATTTGATACTATATGTGATCCATGGGGTCTCTTACAATGTATCTTCTACAGATATGGGGAACTATGGTCCCTGTATTCTTCTTCTCTTTCCTGGTTATTGGAACAGCTTTCTTCTGTGTTTCAAAGCCTCTGGCTTTGCTCCTACCAATCTTGTCTCTTTAGGGTGAATCTTCTTAAAATAGGAACTGGTGTGGTATACCCAAATCTACACATGACTGTTAAAGTTTACAAAAGTTGTTTTTTTTTTTTTTTAATATAGAAAGAGCTTATAAGGCTAATTATAAAAAAATCTAACTATAAAATTGTTTTTAGAGTAAGATTCAATTTAATACAGAAAATCATTGGAAAGATATCTGTCAAACTTTCAATTAATTGTATGGGCATGGTGAGATTGTAGGTGATTCTTTAAGTTTTATATAATGTGCATTATGAATTTCATAGTCATAAAAATTATATTTTAATATATAATTTTTAATTTTTTAGTTTTTTTGGGGGGGATACACAGAGAGAGACAGAGAGAGAGGGAGAGGAAGACAGATAGAGATGGGCATGCCAGCAGCCTCTCAGCTGCTGCTAACAAAATCCAGATGTGTGCGTCCCCTTGTGGTCAAATGAGGCATTGCGCCCCTTTGCATCTGGCTAAATGTGGGACCTGGAGATTGGAACCGCTGGAAATTGGAACCCAGTGTTCTTAGGCTTAGGAGGCAGGCGTCTTAACCACTAAGCAATCTCTCCAGCCCTTTTTTTGTTTATTTTTTAGAGACAGTGAGAGAGAGAGAGACAGAGAGAATTGGTGTGGCAGGGCTTCTGCAACTGCAATTGAACTCCAGATGCTTGCACCACCTAGTGGGCATGTGTGACCTTGTGCTTGCCTCACCTTTATGTGTCTGCCTTATGTGGGATCTGGAGAGTTGAACATGGGTCCTTAGGCTTTGCAGGCAAATGCCTTAACCACTAAGCTATCTCTCCAGCCCAAGAATTACTTTTTTGAATGAGGCAAAGATAAACCAATGTAGTATGTTAAATAAAACTCAGCCATGGGCTGGAGAGATGGCTTAGGGGTTAAGGTGCCTGCCTGTCAAGCCTAAGAACCCCCGTTCTATTCTCCAGGTCCCACGTTTAGCCAAAAGTAAAGTGATGCAAAGATCAATGCTACACTTGCCCACAGAGGAGTGCATGTGTCTGGAATTTGTTCACAGTGGCTGAGAGGCCACTGGTGTGCCCATTCTCTCTCATTCTCTCTCTCTCAAAAACAGCAACAAAAACCTCAGAATATTGTTTCCTCAAATGAAAATTGTCTCTGAATAATCAGCTAAAAACAGAAACAAAAAATCCTTTTATTTTAAGTGAAAAATCCATTTATAGTTTCCTCACTAAATTGATATTTATAGAGACTGATAATCAGCTATATAAGACAGTTCTTCTTGAAAGGAAGAAACATTAGACAAATATACATATCCTTTAATTTTATTTATGACCAAGCTCCCAATGAAGTTATAGCATAAGGGAGAAGTTTGAACAAATCATATGTATACACATATATAGCTATATGTCCATGTTATATGTATTTACATGTGCTATTAACATGTCAAAGTTACCATGTAAGATCTAGTTTTACAGAATATTATTTCCTAAAAATGGAGAATAGAATAAAGGCTGTTAATCAATAAAGGAAATAAAGGGAAAAATAGTTCTCTTTGCATGACAGCTTAGAAGTCTCATGAACATTCTCCACTGATCCTGCCACCTGTTAGATGAAAAAAATAACAGTTCTCTCATCTTCCAGTCACATTGATTAGGTAAAATTTATTGAAGGTACTTATTGTTCTGATTTGTCTTTTAAGTCCAGAAGATGAAAAATCATCTGATTCAATTAAAAGAATGCTTCCTCTCTACTTTGAGAAATTAATATCTTTGTTTCAATTTTCCAAGATTCCAGCCCTGGGCCAGCTTGTGGCTAGCTGTCTTGGTGGTTAATTGATTTTAACTGGCAGATGGAGCAGGTTCAGAAACTCTTCCATGACTAGGTTTGAAAAACAGGTGATGTTAGAAGGCAATATTAACAATCTTTTTGAGTCCTTCTTTCTCAAAGGAGATTAAATGATCTGTTCATAAAGTGGTAAGAAATGAAATCAGAACAGGAAATTATCAAATTAATAGTGATGCTTTGAGTTTTAAAGAACAAGTAGAAATAAGTATGATGAAAATAATAGGACTATTCTTAGCAGAGAAAAAATATGTCTAAAGTTGTGTGAAAAAATTTATCAGCATTATTAACCAGCAGTGGATCCTGTAAGGTATATGTAATGGCCTTTTTTGAGTCAGGTTTGCTGAACAGAGAGAGACTGAACAAAGCAAAAGTGGCATAGCACATGGAGGAAAGAACAAGTAGAAATATGAAAATTAATAGATATTCTTAGAGGAAATTTCTAAAAATTTATCAGCATTATTAACCAGCAGTGGCCTGTAAGCCTCTGGGACACTGCCTCCAGTGGCTTGAGAGCTCTCTGAAATTTGAGAGAGATACTGGGAAAACCTGAAAAAGCTAACAGCTATGAAGGTCATAGGCCTTCCAGGGGAGCAAGCTACTAATGTTGTTTGGCTAAACGAATATGTTATGTCCTTCAAATTGCTCTCTAAATATTTATCTTTGTGCGCATAGATTAGTGCTGCTCTGCCTCAGCCTCCTTTTTGCAGATGGTGGCAACTGATGGAGAACTCAAAACTCATCAGCATGTTGAATGATAGTTGAGGTCTCAGTACTAAATGTGCAACTCTATCACACCCTCCAAGGCTCAGTGAACACTAAAAAAGAAGTGGAGGAAAGAATCTAAGAGCCAGAGGGTGGAGATTTCTAAAAGCTGTCTTCTGCATATTATGTGGCCATTGCATAGCCTAATTGTGGTTATTACATGCACAAGACCTGCACAATATTGGGCTTATCAATATATTAGCATGCTTGATGGATGAGGGGAAAATGACATCAAAATAGAATAGAAATTACTTAGAAAAAAGAGGTTTTGTGTAAGGGGCGAGGGAAGAAAAGAAAGTAATGGGAAGGAATTATGATAAAATAAATAATGTATATGCAAAAACAAATAGAAGAGTGACTATTTGGAAAGAAGAAGGAGTTCAATGGAAACAGGATGGTGGAGAATAACAAAAGAAGGTAATGGGAAGAGATTATGGTCAAAATACATCATTATGTACATATATAAAATTATCAAAAAAGTTTTTTAAGTTATACAAACTGGACTGGGGGATGGTTCAGTGGTTAAAGATGCAAAGCCTGCCAGTTTGGGTTTGATTCCCCATTACCCACGCAAAACCAGATACATAAAGTGGTGCACATGTCTGGAGTTTGTTTGCAATTGCAAGTGGCCCTAGTGTACGCATTCTTTTTTCTTTCTCTCTCTCTCTTACACACACACAAATAAATAAAGTATTGTTTAAAGTTGGGTAAATAGAAATGTTCCTTTGGGGAATGGCAAGTAGACCAGTGTTTGGAGTTGGACAGACAACCAGAGATAGGAAAGGGACTAGCTAAGTAAAGCAGCCAGAGGCCAGTTCACAGAGTACTACATGACAAAGAATCAGTTAAGCCTTAGGAGAAAGGTTTATGTACACAGTGGTAAAGAACAAGTAGAGAGGATGCTAGTCAAAGCTTGGACAATTCAAAGAAGGTTGTGAATATGGGGAAAAGATTTAAAAAATTTATCAATTTATTTGTTCAACCTGTGTTATGCTCTCTGACTGTTTTGGGCCTGGAGATTTAACAGTGATCAGTCAGAGACATTCCCATCATCACTGAACAGTGTAAATAATTCATTAACAATGCCAGCTTGTGTGGCAGAGGAAGAAAGCATGGAGATGACTTGGGGATGTGGAACAGGTTACTAATGTTGTTTGGCTAAACGAATATGTTATGTCCTTCAAATTGCTCTCTAAATATTTATCTTTGTGCGCATAGATTAGTGCTGCTCTCACTTTTTGTTGTGGAAGCTTCCTTTTGCAGATGGTGGCAACTGATGGAGAGACTCAAAACTCATCAGCATGTTGAGAAGTGACAGTTGAGGTCTCAGTACTAAATGTGGCAACTCTATCACACCCTCCAAGGCTCAGTGAACACTAAAAAAGAAGTGGAGGAAAGAATCTAAAAGCCAGAGGGTGGAGAGGGAGGAGTGCTTTAAAAAGCGGTCTTCTGCATATTAAGTGGCCATTGCATTCAGCCTACCCCCCCCCAGTGGCTATTACATGCACAAGACCTGCACAATATTGGGCTTATCAATATATTAGCATGCTTGATGGATGAGGATTTTGCAATCTTGCCCACAAAATAGAGAGTCTTTCATGCTCCCTGCAGTGCTTTGCCTCCCCTGGCAGCCTGTGCCTGGTGTTTAAATGGCTACATCAAAATAGAATAGAAATTACTTAGAAAAAAGAGGTTTTGTGTAAGGGGCGAGGGAAGAAAAGAAAGTAATGGGAAGGAATTATGATAAAATAAATAATGTATATGCAAAAACAAATAGAAGAGTGACTATTTGGAGAAGAAGGAGTTCAATGGAAACAGGATGGTGGAGAATAACAAAAACTACAGTAATGGAAGAGATTATGGTCAAAATACATCATTATGTACATATATAAAATTATCAAAAAACATTTAAGTTATATAAACTGGACTGGGGGATGGTTCAGTGGTTAAAGATGCAAAGCCTGCCAGTTTGGGTTTGATTCCCCATTACCCACGCAAAACCAGATACATAAAGTGGTGCACGTGTCTGGAGTTTGTTTGCAATTGCAAGTGGCCCTAGTGTATGCATTCTTTTTTCTTTCTCTCTCTCTTACACACACACAAATAAATAAAGTATTGTTTAAAATTAGGTAAATAGAAATGTTCCTTTGGGGAATGGCAAGTAGACCAGTGTTTGGAGTTGGACAGACAACCAGAGATAGGAAAGGGACTAGCTAAGTAAAGCAGCCAGAGGCCAGTTCACAGAGTGCTACATGACAAAGAATCAGTTAAGCCTTAGGAGAAAGGTTTATGTACACAGTGGTGTTTCTTTTCTACAGAGGATGCTAGTCACAGCTTGGAGGAGGGATCAAAGAAGGTTGTGACTTAAAGTGGGGAAATGATTTAAAATATTTATCCAATTTATTTGTTCAACCTGTGTTATGCCGAGCACTGTTTTGGGCACTGAAGATTCAACAGTGATCAGTCAGAGACATTCCCATCATCACTGAACACTGTAAATAATTCATTAACAATGCCAGCTTGTGTGGCAGAGGAAGAAAGCATGGAGATGACTTGGGGATGTGGAACAGGTTAGATGAGTGGTCAATACCTTGGAAGAAGTGGAACGGAGATAAACATTAATTGGCTAGAAGAAATCTTCCACTATTAAACCATGCAGAAGCTGGACACTATTAAAATTTTGACAAGAACATTCCAGACAAATCTGGAAAGCTCAAAGTGCTGAGTTCCCCCGTGGGACACATGTTAAGAAGAGCAGAGAGAGAGCTGGGTGTGGTGGCATACATCTGTCATCGCAGCATGCAGGAGGCCAGCTTGGGCCACATAGTGAGTGCTATGCCAGTCTGACCTGGGCTACAAAGCCAAACCTGTCCTAAAAAGAAAGGAAAGAGGGCTGGAGAACTGGCTTAGTGGTTAATGAACTTGCCAGCAAAGCCAAAGGACCCAAGTTCATTTCCTCCAAACCCACCTAAAGCCAGATGCACAAGGTTGCACATGCATCTGGAGTTCATTTCCAGTGGCTAGAGGCCCTGGAGTGCCCTCTCTCTTTCTCTCTCTCTCTCTCTCTCTCTTCCTCCCTCTCTCTCTCTCAAATAAATGAATGAATAAATAAAATATTGGAAAGAAGGAAAGGGAGGGAGGTAAGAGGGACAAGGAGAAAGAGAGGGAGGGAAGGAGAGGAGGAGTGAGGGGGGAGGGGGAGAAAGTGGGGGAATGGATGGAGGAAAGAGGGTAATGGGGGCAGAATCAGGGGCTAGGGGAGGGAGAGGAAAGGGGGAAAGGAAGATGTGTTTGTAGGACTTGAGGGGTCCACTAAATAATAGCTTTCTTTCCACCTGAGTTATGAATTAGACAAGCATAAAAGAGAAGACAACAGATCAAAATGTTATAGAGCTCACTCTGGAGAAAATGCAGGCATTGTGATGCTGAGCCCCAAAGCTACCCACAGTGAAAGTTACTGTGAAGCAACAGGTAACACATAGTACTGAGAAAATAAGAAAGTGCTGAGGCAGCTAGAGGCCAGAGTTCTCCCTTTACACATTTACCAATTAAATTACACGCTTGACCTACCAAAATGCTGAGCAATGGAGAGGAAAGGGGTTAATATGGTTCTTCTTGTGGGGACATTTCTCTGTGGACAGAAGCATCAGATGGAGAAGAAATCAGTCCAACTGAGGGCAAAGAACAGGAGGAGCAAATCAGAAGCCTGGAGCAGCAGCTGAAGTGATCTGAGGATGGATTGGGTGGATGAAAACGGTCACAAAGAATATGATTCCCCCTGCACATGAATGAAGCAGATTTTTCCTGTCAGTACCAGAGTTCCTTTACTGTGAGATGTTGTTTTAGTAGAATTTAAATTCATGAGTGTTTCAAACCTCCATAAACATTTTCTTGTTAATACTAATCACTGAGGCTGAGGAAATGACTCAATGTTTAAAGATGTTTGTTTGCAAAGTCGGCTGGCCTGGGTTCAATTTCCCAGTGACCCACATAGAGCCAGATTGGCATGCATTTGCAATGGTAAAATACACTGACACAAGTGCGTGTGTGTGTACATTTGTGCACACACACACACACACACACACACCACAAATAAATAAATAAAAATTAAAAAATAATGGGCTTAGTGGTTAAGGTGTTTGCCAGCAAAGCCAAAGGATCCCGATTCTCCAGGACCCATGTAAGCCAGATTCACAAGGGGAGCACACATCTGGAGTTCATTTGTAGTGGCTGGAGGCCCTGGCACGTCCATTCTCTCTCTCTCCCCTCCCTCTGTCTCTCTCTCCCTCTTTCTCTCAAATAAAGAAATTTATTAAATATATTTTTTCAAAATATCCATCACTTATTAAACTTAGAGATGAGTAGTATTTAATCACTATCTTACAGAGGATGCAGCTAGAAGCCAGAGAACTTGAGAAATTTAAGCAAGGTCACTCAGCATAGTCAGGGTCCAGGTTTCTGAGGGTAAGCATAGGGCAGCTCTGTCTACATACACAGCTGGGAAGATACATGAAGATGATCTCTGACTCTGATCCTGTTGAAAGGAAGGATAACTGAGGTGGTTGTCTGGTGCTAGTTATACCTTCTGAAAGGCCAGTGGGTTAATAAAAAAAAAAGCAAACTCTTCCATTCTCTATAAGAATGAAACAATTATGTTATGAGTATATTTAACTCATGTTGTTTATCTTTTAAGATGGAGCTCTCACTATGTAGCCCAGGCTGCCTTAGTTTCCCAGGGTGATGGGATTCTAGTCTTCAGCCACTGTGCCCAGAAGCTTAGTGTTCTTCTAACTCTAAAGATTGGTGTCTTTAGTGTTCTTTAGCACAAGGAAAGAATCCAAAGGTGTGGTAAAAGTCATCTCTAAGAAAACATGGATTTTACATTAGTGCTAAATTGTCATTTGTATGTCAATTTCATCTAAACATGGAAAAATAGCATTTAACCTAAGAAAGCTAAACTTCAGATATTTTTCTCTCTTGAAATTGTACTTGCCCCTCCTCTTCATTGGGGCATCCTCCAAATTCCTTGAGCCTTAATTAAATAAGAGCAGGAAGGAGCATCAGGCTGGGGTTTTGGATAAATAGCCCTAGCCTGAACAGGAGATGTTGCTTTAATGACTTGGAATATGTCCAGAAAGCACAGACTGGCTAGCAGGCAAATCTGACAGCTGCTGGATCTTGCAGCAATAACATTCTAACCAATTAGAAGCTGAACTAGAAATAATGGTTTGTCACTAAGAGGTGTTTCAAAAACCAATTGGTCCAGATTAACCAGAGGATTAACTTTTCTAACTGAATTTAAAGGTCACAGGAAACTGACTTTAATGAAAGAAAAAAGCATTCAATTAGAAGGGAAAACTTATATATAGAAATTAGGTTAATAAATCTTTCTATGCTATTTATAGACAACTAGTATGATCATCTTATTTTCTGGCATAAATTCGTAGTCAGGGATAAATATGTTCATTATAAAAAATTAAATGAGCAATAATCAGCTACTTCTAAGGAATTTCTCTAATAGAAAGGGCATAGATGGGCTTCCACCATCCACAAGTGTGCTTGTGTTATAAAGGATTCATCGCAGGTAATCCAGCCTAGTTTGGAATGACACTTAACTCTGATGGAATTGTTCAAGTCAATGAGTTGATCTATGAGTATGAAGACACCTGAGATCAATTCTCCAGAAGGCATTTGGGTGGATGAGGCCATGCCAGTGGTCCATCCTTACTCTGTTCCTTATGGAACATGCTCATGGAAAGGATGGCTTTACCTATGATGTCGGTGGGTAGTACTTCCACTAAATGGAATGGCTGCTCCTCTAAAATTCACTCTTCTGCAGTCATCTGCACCTGAGGGAAGCATCCATCCCCTGTGCCCATCATATGGAAAGTGAAAGCAGCTGCTGCAAAAAGGAGAAGTCTGAGGTAGACCTCTTTTATCCTTTTTAATCCCTGAATTACTGGCATGCAGTTAAATTATACCTGATTTAAAGTTGTTTCCTATCCTAGTAAAATGCCTAAGAAATGATGTGTTGTAATAAGCATCTGCTCAGAAAAGGCTGGGTGGGTAGATGGCAATGAAAGGGAGAAAGAGCAAAATTGGTCTGAGAGAAGGAAAGCATTGCTCCTGAATGGAAGGGATGATCATAGAACCCAATCAACTTCCTTTTGGGAATATATCTCTGGGTCTAGAGTTAAGAAAACTGGATTTTGGTGTGAAAAGTAACTTGTGTTAGAGGCATGTGAAGGGTCTTACAGGTTAAAGGAAGTTTTTTTGGTCTTTTATGTGATGTGTCATTGGCCCTCAACAGGCAGTTGAACCTACAGAAGAGCAGGGATTACAGCAGGTCTGTCAATAGACACCCAGGGCACCATAAGTTTCGTGAATACAAAGGTGGCTTGGTTGACCCAATGTTCATTGTAGCTAGGATTTTTTCTGAATCTGACTACTCAACAGAAACTCCTCATACGTGTGAACCTCATCTTATGTCTATACCCAAAGGTATTTCTCTTCAATTTGCACTATCATGATTCTAAAAGTGAATGCTGAGGAGCTGAACTTGGGCCAGTAGGTTTGTAAGAAAGTGCTTTTCACTACTGAGCCACCTCATCAGCTCCATTGATGGCACTGTATAGCAAGTGACATGGGAATTTCAAGCATCCCTGGCATTAGCAAAAGCCACTTGTTAACAGTTCATTTTCTATGCTGTCAAGTTGTTTCTTTCTTTTAAAATCAGTTTTACTAAGAGATTGTGATCCAATTAATTGACAAATTCCTACATTAAAAAAAATTTAACTTAAATAATTTTTTTTTGTTTCTCAAGGTAGGGTCTTGCCCTAGTCCAGAGTGACCTAGAATTCACTATGTAGTCTCAAGGAGGCCTCGAACTGATGGTGATCCTCCTACCTCTGCCTCCCAAGTGCTGGGATTAAAGGCATATGCCACCACACCTAGCCAAATTCTAAACACCATTATTGAGGAAATGAAGACCTTAGCTTTTTAATAAAATTTCATCTCAACTAGTAATCCCTCACATTTGGTGGCAGAATGAAGCTGACAGGTGGGGTTTGTTTCCCTTCTGACACTCAGTACTACTGATTGGTTTTGCCAGTAGTGCTCAAACCATGCAGACTGAGTTCCTCTGATGAGCCTCCCAGTCCTCCAGCTAGCACAAACTCAACCATGAGAAAAGCAAAGTCCTTTCCTTCTGGACATTAGAATGACCCTGACCTCCTGTGCTCATTGCAAGAATCAGAAATTCCTCAGACATGTGAGGGTCCTAAAAAGACGGTGCTTAACTTTTTTTTTTTTTTTTTATATTTTGTTCATTCTAGTGATCATGCTTTTATATTCTATATTGTGTTCTGGCTGGCAATGAGTAATCCTAAAGGAAGAGAAATCTTGGAAAGATATTCTGGATTATATTTGGTACTTATTTATGCTCTAAATTGTTACTGCTTCCTTATGCAAGTTTCAGAAAAAGAGCCACACATTTGTTAGGCATGGTACCATGCACAGTGCTTAGAGGCCATCTTCCCCAGAGAAGCCTCCCTGCACTGCGTACAGCCTGCCCTCCTTGTGCTACCATGAAAATGACTCCTGCTCATCTCTCTTTCAGTCAATTGCAAACTAACTCCCTTACTCTATCCTTTCTTGTCCATATATTATTTGAAAAAATACTGAGGACGTTATGGCTATTTTAATCCCTGTTTGGTGACTATAACAAAATACTATAGCTTGGGTAGTTTAGAAACAACACAAATGCATTTATGTTCCTTAAGTCTGAGAAGCCCAAGATCAAGGTAGTAGCAGAATCCATATCTGGTGAAAGCCTACTTTCTCATGGATGAAACCTTCTTCTTACATGATGGAAGGGGCTCCTTTTGTAAGGATGTTAATACCATTAATGAAGATTCTAGCCTCATTGTCTAATACAGTTACCTTCTTGTTGCTGGGACAAAACACCTGACCAAAAGCAGCTGATGGGTGGGAAGTTTTTATTTTGGATTACAGTCTCAAGGGGAAGCTTCATCATGGCAGGGAAAAGGATGGCAGAGCAGAGACTGGACATTACCTCTGCCTCAGCAGGTAGAAAATAGCAGTGAGAAAGTGAGCTGAACTCTAGCAAAGGAGAACTGATTATAATACTCCTAAGCTTGCACCCATCAACACACCTCTTCCAGCAAGGCTTCACCTCCCAAACTGCCATCAGCTTGGGGACCAAGCACTCAGAGCACATGAATTTACGGCAGATGTCTGATTCAAACCACCACATGATATAACTTTCCAAAGGCCCCACCTCAGGTAGTAGATTTTAACATGAATTTTTGAGAGGACATATTCAAACTATAGCAACAGCCATATGAAGACCAGAGCTTCCTTCAATGCCTAACTCAAGCACTGCTTGCTCAAGGACCCATCTTTGATTCCCTAGGTCCATAGCTCATCTCTATGACTCACTTGTACCTTTGACTAACCACCTCAAGCTGGGATTTGTGTCTGTATCTGTCTTTGAAACATAAGCTTCTAGAGGACAAAGGCTGTTTTTTAATCATTGTTTGTGTTCCCCAGGATGCCTGGCACAGTGAGGTAGCACAGAGTGGTCACTTACCAGATGAATTATTGAATTGAGTGAACTAAAATAAGTCAGTGTCCCCTCGATCCTTTATTCACTGATGGGAAAAGATGGCAAGAGAAAAACAAATCAGAAACATATTTATGTTTGCGATGTACTGTATTCTTCAACATATCTGTTTCAAGATTCTTAAAGGAAGTGCATTCAATTCATAGATATACTGTATATTGGAGTGCTGAAGGAAATTACGCATGAGGCAGCCTGTCTACAGCATATGGAATTTACAGAATTGCTTATGTTTTGTGGGGCCCCCGAAATGAGGGACATAAAGCCCATCAAACTTTTTTTGAAAGCCACTGAAGAGGAATAAAATACAAAAAGGTAATCATGCAGGAGCAACAGCAAGCAGGCTCCTAAGTGTGTCAAGCTGCCTGACTAGTTAGAGTTGTGCTCTGGCTCTCCTTCTCTCCCTTGCTGCTTTGGGAAGCTTGCCCTCATTAAAAGGGATGTGGAACTAGCCACATCATTACATTCACTTAATGCAGAGTTTAGCTGGTCAGTTTTGCCACTTCTCAGTAATACCTGCCACTTTGGGATTTTTGAACCGTTATTGGCATCAATGGTTTGTGTAGGGATTTTTATTTGTCTTACTTTGAAATTTACATGTCTTTAGAACAACTAAAATTCATAAGAATAAACTAATTAATGGATTCCATTTTTGACAGCTACAAGAAGACGGATGAGAAAGCAGCAAGCTCCTGGCAGCGTGTTATCAATTGGGAGGCAACAGTGCATTCCCTCTATGTGGAACAGTGAGCTGGAACCGGCACTGACAGATGACACGGCCCTTTGACAGTGACGCCTGTATGAGCTGACAGCTCCACTTGCCATCAGTCAAGCCTGTGCTTTGCAGTAGGGTTTTCACAGGCTTGATTTGCAGAATATGCTTTCCTTACTTCTCAGCTTGTAAGAAAAGTGAATAAAAATTTCAAAGTGCTCACATTAAAAGAGGATTCTAGTATCGGTTACCCAGCCTTCATTTCTCCACAAAGATAATAGTAATGCTAACAAATAAAGCATAATCTTTGGAGGGGGGGGGATTGGTAGGGCATTTAAGGAAAGAAAATCCTCTCCTTGAAATTAGGCTTTCTATAAAGCAAGGTAATTCATGTATTCATCAAAATACCTTAGGATGAGATACATAATTTTATCAGAAAAGTATATGTGTTTTCACATTTGTGTGTATGCACATAAATCATCACAAAGGACACTGACTCATCTAATTATGTCTTTAAAACTTATTAAATATACAAAAATACATCAAGATACTGGAAAATATTTTTCCTTAAGAAAATCAGTCTTGCCCATTCACTTTCAGGTTCAGATCATATTTTTATTTTACTATTTTGCAATCTGTTCTCTTTGCACTGATGTGTTCATAAACCTGATTTCCTCTGTGGCTTTTGTAAAGTTGCTATTCTGTGTTTCAGTTCCTTCAGCAATAAAATGTAGCTAATCACCCTGTCACCACCAACATCCCTCAAAGGCTTACAGCAAGAAATAAGGGCACCAGGGGTTGAAAACCAGTGACTGGAAGGCCAAATTGGACTGGCAGGAGTGTTGTGAATGTTTGCATCTGAATGCCCCTAGGCTGGGCAGGCACCCTCAGTTTACATAGCATCTGCTCCCTGTCTAACATTGTGCATTTATGTAACTTGCCTGGGCCCTAAGGGCAATTGAGTTTGTGACCATAGCCTCATCAGCCAATGCATTCTCACTACTCCTCATGGAAACGCATGGTAATTCCAACACTGTCATCCAAAAGACTCAACATAAATGGAAGAAATCAATAGAATTTATTGTGGAGGTAACCAAATACAAATGAAATAGACAACTACAAAGAACAGCTAAAGAACAAAGGTAATATAGTGCAAACTGTGTTCCAAGAGTGATGAAGTACTATTGAGCCACATACATGGCAATAGCCCTTATGGGGTCTTCCTCCTCCACCCTACAACCCATTTCTATACACACATGGTAGAATGCTGAGGCTAGCAAAGAAAAATGAGCCACTTTTCTATCCAAGTAAGATAACTAACCCAACTGTTATGGTCTAAATGCTTGTTCCTCCAAAACTCATCTAATCTAATTTCTCATGTAACAATATTAAAAATGGGGCCTTTTAAGAGGTGATTAGGCTCCACACTCATAGAAAGGACGGTGCTGTTAGCCACAGATGAATTCTCCTCCCTCTTGCTCTCTGGTATTCTCATCTGCCACAGCAAGATATCACAGTAAGAAGCCCTTGCCATGTACTGGCACTGTGATATTGGACTTCCTAGCTTCATATTGCCTCAACATATTGCATTATAGGTCACTCACATTCAGAGAATTTGGTATGAGAACACAAACTGGGCTAAAACACTGTGTTAGTCTGCTTGTGTTAGTACAATGACACACTTGAGGAAGCTAATGTTACAATCAGAAAAAATTTGCTTATCTCACAATTTTGGGGGACAAGGCTGAGTTCTGGTAATGATCTCGGGCTTAATGGTAGATGGCAACAGTGGTTACTAGTGGTCACTTCTCAAGTTAGGAAGTAGAGAGGAGTGGGTAGGGCCCAACTGGAGCTTTGTGGTGGTTTGAATAAAATTATCCCTCATACGTTCATGTGTTTTGGTTGGTGGAACTATGGGAAAATTGAGGAGTCTTTGGGAGGTAGAGCCTTGCTGTAGAAGGTGTATCCCTGAGGGAAGGTTTTGAGGTCATATAGTCCAGCTCCAAGCCCACTACTCAGATTACTTCCTTCTCACCCATTTGGAGATATGACCCAAGCTTCCTGCTCAGTTCTGTCATGCTTTCCTTGACATTATGAAAATTTTCTTCAAAACTGTAAGCCAAAATAAGCCCTTTCTTCCCATGAACTGCTCCTGGCAGGGTGCTTTGTCTCAATAGTGAAATGGCAACTGATAGAGACTTTCATGATAACTCTTCCACAAGAACTTCCAAGGAATGTTGTGAGATGCTCTGGGGAGCATCTCCCATCACTCCCCTCCCCCCCCCAAAGGCTCTACTACCCACCAACAGTTGTAGACCAAGCCTTCAATCACAATTGACCCTTGGGGAACAGTCAAGCCATATTCAAGCCATAGCAGGCTCCAAACTTTACATATATAATATGTAATTATAAATGATTAAAGAATGCAAAAGAGAAGGCATATGAAAAGATGAAGTTTTGAAATGTCATGAAGATGGAATACTTCATGGGTTGGTGAAAGGAAGAAGTTATTTTAAGCAGAGAGAATGGTTTGTGCAAAGATTAAGAGTTGAGAAAGAATTTAGTTGTCATTACTAGAATGGAGCCCATGCATTTTATAGTGAGGAAAAGATAAGGCTGAGTTCCCTGGATTAACCATATATACAAAGTATTACAGCATGTCAATTTGTAAGGGAACACATTTCATAGACTGCACACAAAAACCAAGTAAAATATAATGACCTTCCATTTGTTTTATGGTAATTGGACATTTATTTCATAAAGTAAGTACTGCCATTATACCATGACCCATGATAAAAAGGAAAACTTCTCAGTTTACATTTCACCCATCATAACCTTGAATATTAAAATAAACTTACATGCTCCATTAACTAGAAAATAATTCTTTTCCATGCTTTGAATTTGCCCAGGGTGTGGTTCACAGTGCAGACAAGTGCAATTGATATGCTTGAAGAACTCTAATTAAGAAACAAGGTAAGTTTAAAGCTATGACACTTAATATACGTCAAGAATATTTTTAGTGTGTGTTTTTCATCCTTGAAGCTCCACAAATTTTTGAGGTTTAATTTTTGTGATTTATATGTCAGTTAAATTTTTAAAATTTGTATCTTGTTTAAATCATTTAAATCTTACTGGCCAACATCTTAGACCATAGATGAAAATTACCATTAGCTGATAAAGGATATTTAATCAGTTCTTAGTATTTTTAGGATAATGTAACAATGAGTATCTGCTGGATATCTATGTATCATTTGCCTTGGTGGGTTTTTAAAAGAATTACTGAATGTAATTTTTCCCTCTAACAAAGCAATTGAGAATGTAAATAGATAATTTCATTAAAATATTTTTTCACAATATTTATGTTTCTTATTGTGCTTCTCTTTTCTTGAATTTATAAATAATGCTTTTATTTGCAAAGTCCTTGACAAATTGTTTGATGAGACAAATACAAAATAGTTCCAATACCAACTATTCTGACTAAATAATAGTTTTAAATATGTGAGATAAGTTGCAAAAAATTTAAGAAATTTTTCCATTATGAATGAAAAAAAACTGAGACAACAAAAATTCAACTAAATAACATAGAGAAGAATTCAACTTAATAACATAGAGTGTCTCACACATTCTCAAGGCATCTAGGACCCTGGTCAGAATTCTCAGTCACTTCTGTGGCCTATAGATACTCATGCTTACTCAGTGGAACTGGAAGCCTGTTCTCAGGAAAGCCACAGTGCAGCCACATATCTTGATAATCAAGAAATAGTTGTGAGGTGGGGTACATTGGTAACCATGCCTGGACTCTGCTTTCTAACAAAGTAGCTAATGGTCTTTGTTGGAATATCATCACGAACATGCCAACACTCAGAACCAGAAGTTATAGTTCCTGAACTGAATGTGCTCCATGGTCAAAATAACTTAAAACTAATGAACAACTTGTTAAAAATATTTTTCTTTTATTTTTCTTTTTGAATATTTATCAAATCCAAATAAAGTATTCTATAAAACAAATTTCCAAAGAAATCATTGTAGGAAATTATTTTGGTCAATATAATCCTCTTTCCTCATAAGTCATGATGCAATTAAAAACAAGGGCAAGACTTTATCTGATATTCAATGACAATTGTTTTATTTTGAATTTATAACATATATGGGTAGTACTGAGCACACCACAGACCACAAATATTCATTGTTTCTAAATACTTATTAAATATCATTGCTCCTCTTTTTTTTTTTAATTTGGGAGAGACAGAGAAAGAGAGACAGATAGAGAATGGACATGCCAGTGGCCTCTCAGCCACTGTGAACAAACTCCAGACACTTGTGTCCCCTTGTGGGCAAGTGTGGCATTGCACCCTTGTATCAATTTTTGCATCTAGCTAAACATGGGACCTGGAGAATAGAACATGCATTCTTAGGTTTGGCATTTGGGCACCTTAACCTCTAAGTCATCTCTCTAGCCCTCCTTTTCTTCCCTAACATAATTCTGGACTCAATCACGTCATCACTCATCTTCCACATCCTCCTGAATACTATGGAATGGATCTTGCAGGAGTTGGGAAAAGGGAGACATGGGCTCAGTTCCCCCGCCATCTCTCTGCTGGTATAGTCCATTCTTGTTTGCTCAGGCTGTGGGTTTCCTTCCTCTCCCTTTTAACCATTGATTTGACAAGAATATATTTCTGTGCTGGCTGGGGCCCACTGGCAAAATGCAGTACAAAGTATAGATTCAGTCACTGGATCCTGAAGTGTCAGTGGAGGCAAACTCATTAACAGTCCCAGTGAAACAACAGAGGCACCATCATGGGGAAGTTTAAGAAGGGATCCCAACTCAAAGTCCTGGAAGAGTGCTTTGAGGAGATGACAAGCAAATGAATACTTAAAGATGAAAAAGAATTGGCCATTAAAGAAGTGTAACATGGTCCTGGAAGATGGTAGAGGTTGTGCCAAGGTCCACAGGCAAACAAGTATGAAGGAAACTCAGAAGGCTTGGAGAACATGGTAGACACAAGGTTGGAGCCAGAGAGACAAGTAGGGGCTAGATCATGTGGGACCTTACAAATCATGCTTAGGTGAGATCTTACTCTTAGAGAAAGGGCAGGAACATTATTTGAAGCATGAATATGTTATCTATATCCCCCTTGATATCATGGGCAAGGAAGGGAGAGGGAACATAATTCCTTTCATCAACAATTACCATACAGTCCTTTTCACATTAAATCCTTCATCCCTCCCCACTTAGTCCACTCTCTTTCTGTGTCCCAGAAAAAACAAATTTGCCATCTCTACAGGGCCCCCTTTCCACAAAATGGTCTTCCAAAGGCTTTTTCATCTTCTCTAGCCCTCCAACTTTTCTTTTTGAAGTATGTCTTCACTTATTACAAATACGTATCATAATTAACATAAACTTCTAAACCAGACACAAGTTATGGGAGGATGGGAATTTATTGACGTTTAGAGATCATGGGGAAGTTTCATAATGGTGGAAGAAGCTGACCCACTTTCATAGGCTCACAGAGAGAAAGCAAAGCAACCATTACCACCATCATCACAATCAAGCACACTCCAGAAACTCCAGGCTGCACTCCAGTACTTTGTGTATCTTTAGTCCGGAAACAGATCTTCCCCCAGACACACCTTGGGGATTTCCCTAGGATCTACCCACAGGGACACCTCCTCCAGCCAGGTGGCTGGAGGTCTAAATTATAAGCTTGAATAAAATTTTTGTATCTATTTGGGAATATCCATTCAAACTAGCACATTCCACACCTGGCCCCCAATAGATTCATAACCATCTCAAATTGTATATTGTGTTCAGTCCAAATGTAAAGGTCCCCATAGTCTTTACCAACTAAAGATAGTTCCAAAGTCTTGTTTCATCTGAGATTTAAGAATCTCTCTTAACTGTGAGTCCTGTAAAATCAAAACAAGTTATATATTTTCAACATATAAAGACAGAGAGAAAACATTTCCAACTGCTATAAGGCATAGCAAAGAGAAACTGGAACAATACAAACTCAATAACCATTAGGCAAACATCAAACATCTGCAGTTCAAGTCTGATATCATAATCAGTGACATAGTCCCAAGATTTTCCAATTCCACCCCTCCAGCTTGGCTGAGAAGCCAGGGAAAACTTCTATCCCAAGCCAACAGTGCTTCATGGTAGCCATTGCACAGTCCTGGTATATCCAGAACATCTTCAGATCTCCATGCAAACCATAGTCCATCTTCCAATGGCTTCACTGGCCTATCAGAATCAACCTGCCCTGCCTCATGCTGCATTTCAGCAGCATCTCCTGGAACCATGTGTACTTCATGACCCATGCTACATAGTTTTCATGCTTCTGAAACCAATACCAAATGTGCAGGACACAGCCATATTCTTAATTCAGTGGCAAAATTAATCATGATCCTGAAGAAAAAGTTCCTTCTTGTCAGTCAACAATTTTCCAGAGTTTGCATTCCTATCATTCAGTCTTTCTGAGGTGGAATCACTTCATTGTTTTAATGTAAAGCAGTTGGGACATCTTCCTTCCAAATGCTAATGTATCTGACAACAGCAGCTTCAGCAACCAGTCTCAGTGCCTGCAATTTTAAGCTTGCTTGAGTTTTTCCAACTTTAACTCTTAAATCTCTCAGTCTCAAATCTTTAGCCAAGCACATCAGTACATTACAAATTTAACCTTGATCAAACAGTCTGTCATGGGCAGCAGAATATAGCTAACCCTTATGCCAGTAGCCCGGTTCCAATAAAGTCCTCTGCAGTCTTTCCTTCTCCTTTGAAAGTTCATAAGCTAAGCCTCCAAATAAAATTTTCTCTGCACTTAGCACTTTCAAACTCTCATCAGAATAGTCCATTATACTTGCTTTACCACTGCAGAAGGCATCTTCAGTTGCAAGCACCATGTGTCCCATTTCTCTATCACACAAGTTCCAAAAGACAAAAATCCACATGGTCAGATTATCTCAGCAACTCCCCACACTCTGGTACCAATTCTGTAGTAGCCAACTTCAACCTTGCTAGGATGAACTTCTAAAACAGGCACAGGTGATGGAGGGAAGGTAATTTATTGAAGCTTACAAAACAAGGGGAAGTTCCATAATGACAGAAGAAGCTGGCCCACGTGGAGAGAAAAAGCAACCACTACCAGCATCACAATCAAACACACACTAGAGCTCCAGGCTGAACTCCAGGCACTTTGCATATCTTTAGTCTGGACACAGATTTGCACCCAAAGACAACTTGGAGTGGACCCTAGGATCTACCCACAGTGACACCTCCTCCAGAAAGGCTGCTGGAGATTTAAGTTACAAGCTTGAATAAAACTCCTATATTTATTGGGGGAGTATCCATTCAAACTACCTCCCTTTTTTTTTTTTTTTTTTTTTTTTTTTTTTTTTTGGTTTTTTGAGGTAGGTTCTCACTCTAACTCAGGCTGACTGGAATTCACTCTTTAGTCTCAGGGTGACCTTGAACTCATGGCAATCCTCCTACCTCTGCCTCCTGAGTGCTGGGATTAAAGGTATGCGCCACCATGCCCAGCTACCGCATATTTTTGCAAACATAGAAGATATAATTGTGAGCAAAACTGCCTTTTCAATTGGAACTTACACTTTTGTTATAGTTTCATGTAGAAAACATAAGGAAAAAATAGATAGTCCCTCAGGATAAAAGAGCAAAAATTTAAAGCTAGACATGGTGCTAAATACCTGTAACCCAGCACTTGGGCTGCAAAGGTGGGAGGATTGGGAGCACAAGGCTAGCCTTGGCTACATGACAAGATTAAAACTCTGTCTCAAAAAGATAAACAAAAACAAAACAATAAAAACTTGAGTAAAGGGTTTAGCAATACAGAGTAACTTTTTTTCAAAAATAACACTTTAGAGAATTAGATTTGGATTGAAATGAATCATAGGCTCATGTATCAGCTGTGTTGGCATGATGATAAATAAATATTTAGGCAAGTTATAAACTGATGTGTGAAGGCCACAGCAGTACTTGAACTTCCCCATCCTCTCTCTTGCTTCTCTCAGAAATGTTTGTGAACATGTTTCAAACTGCTGTAGTTTGCTGTCACACCAAAGGCAGGTTTCCAAGAAGAAGAAAAAAAAAAAAAAAGAATGTGGCAGCAGCTTCTCCGTCATCACAGAAATGAATGTTTTTCAGTTATTTATATCCCATAGCATGTGACTCCATGGCATGCCTGAAGGTGCTAGAGAGAAGGGAAGAATAGTGCCCCTTTACCTAGTAGAACACGGGGAGGGAGCAAATGCATGGTTACAGAAGGAGGATCCACAAAGGTAGAGGAAAGAAAATGCAAACAGCTTTTCCTAGGATCCTCTGAGGAGTTGTATTTAAACCACACTGGCTGATTTATACCCTACAGATGATGTGTCACAGGCTAACATCATGGGAGGCCGACTCTAAGCTGATGATCATTAATTAGTCAGTGTATGTTTACTGACTATCATCACGCTAGATAGCACACAGAGATACCAACAAGCAATCTACCAGGACTGTGTGGTGGTTTTGCTTTATTTGAACTCTATAGCCCACATCAGCTGTGAGGAGGGTGAGAGTGCAGCTACTAATTACTGGTTGGAAAATGTTCAGGGGCAAGGATTCTGCCTGGTTAACTCCCTCAAACAATTCCAGGACTTGCTTGCATTGGACAAACCAAGATAATCACAAAGAACACTTCTGGAATGAGGCTGCAGATGCCAAGTTGTAGGCATTCTTTACCTAAGATACTCTTGGGATTGGATTTCCATCTGCTGGAAGCTCATCTAGCCAGCAGAAATACAAGGGAAATCTTGTTGCATGGAAGTGCATTTGGAGCAATATTCCAAAACCTAGCTGTCTCTTGTGATCTTGCAGGGGTAGGAATAAGTTAAAGGTTTGAAACTATATTCAATACTAGACTGTGGACTGACGAGGGATTTTTCAGACCGTCAATCTCCTAGTTCTTCAAAAGTTTCAGTATGAGCCTTATGCAATCCATACTTCAAATGTTCTTGGGAAAGAGTAAATGGCAAGCTATACTGACACTAGATTGGGGATTTTTAGACAATTAACCTACTGAATGTCAGTTCAACAATTATAATGAAAATATTTGCCAAGTATAATTCAGTAGCCATCAATAAACATGACTGAAAGTTATTCTTCATGTCAATAAACAGCTTTAATTATTAACCTATGTTATGGGCATCATGGGCATTATTTTATTTAGTGACTACATAAACACTAGGTCAGTTCAGTTATTCTCCCATGCTATAGATGACACATTGAGGTTTAAACTGCTTAAATATCTTGATTAGGTCATGGTGGGATTTGAATCCAGTTCAGTATAACTCAAGGGCTTGAGCTTCTAACTGCTCTGTTTTCCGAATCTCTCTATGCATTTAATGAATAAACATGGCCTGGGGCTCAGGAGACTGAGGCAGGAAGATCATGCATATGAGACCAGACTAGGCTACATAGTGAGACCCTGTCTCAAAGCAAATAAATAGTAAACAAATAAAAACATAAGATATAGAAACAAAGATGAGCCATATAAGAAAATATTGTCCAATTGTTTCCAGTGAAATTTTTAAACAATTTAAAAATTATTATTTTTCTGAGTAAAATGCATTAAGTTATTTGCTTAAAGATATGTTTAAAGAAACTTGGTGAGTAATATGTAAGCTCTCTCCAAGGGTATGAATCCAAATTTGCATGTAATATGACTATGAGTAAATAGTTACTAGTTCACATGGAGGAGGTGTCCATGTATGTCAAGAGCAATAGATTTTTCTAAATATATTTGTATAATAAAAGCAATAACATTTCTTAGTTTTTTGTTTTGTTGTGCTATGTAAAATACAGGTTTTAATATAAGACAGAAGTAGGCAGATGTTCTACCACTGAACAACATCCCTCAGCCCACAAAATAATATTTTTGAAAGCTAAAAAAATCAATCTCATAGAAGAGAGAGGAACAGTGGTCACTACAAATAGGGTAGCATGGAGGGAGATGGGGCAAAGAGAGGGTGGGTACAGTTATATAGGCTAAATTATTTTTTATAATATTATTTATTTTTATTTTTTATGAGAGAGAGAGAGAGAGAGAATTTTCATGCCAGGGCATCCAGATACTGAAATCAAACTCCAGGCATGTATGCCATCTTGTGTGCATGTACGACCTTGTGTACTGTGTCACCTTATGCTTCTGGCTTATGTGGGACCTGGAGAGTCAAACGTGAGTCCTTAGGCTTTGCAAACAAGTACCTTAACAGCTAAGCCATCTCTCCAGCCCAGGATGAATTAATGCTGATATTCTATTATCTACAAAACTTTATGATATGTTTCAAAATAATTAGAAGAGTCTAAATGTTTTCAAACTTAGCAATGACAAATCTTTGATAAGGTAGCACAGTCTTACCATATGTTGTTGGGATGAAACATGAAGTGACCTGGTTGGAATCTGGAAGAGGGTCGGTCACCAGACAGTTAGCTTGTCTAGTGCCAGAGGGTGCTGCACAAGCAACTGGGGGAAAATGACCAACATCTGTCCAAACAACTCGCAGTCTAAGCTACTCAGCAGTAAACAACCTGATGTGATTCTCAAACAAGTGCAATAGTGGCACACAGTCATGGTGGGTAACCAACTGCTCTTGATTTGACTAATAGATCCACTTAGTGGAATGGAACTCATAGCTGGAACTAGGAAATAAGTCAAAACCATGTACAAAAAATGAGCCCATTCTCCAATATCAAACTCTTACCAAATGTGGGCTAGAAGAGGGCCTATGCATATAAAATTCTCTCTAAAATAACTATGGACATTCCATCTATCTAGTACTAACTTCTCTCTCCATTGGAGATTTGCTTCTCTTTTTCAGATGGATGACAAACCTGAAGGGAGGATCAGCCTATCACACCTCACCAGGGCCCCAGCTGAAACCACAGAGTAATGGGGGAAATGGGCAAGAGTGCAGCTTTCTTGGTGAACCCAACACCAGAACAAGGCTGAAGGAGATAAACACAGAGAACATTCAACTCTTACTAAGCCAGATATCCAGAGACACAGAGGGTCCTAAGACCTCATCACTGAAGTAGAACTAAAATGAACCCAACATGGCTCAGGGAAATTTGGGAGAGAGGGGGCAGAAAGAGTGTTAGAGCCACAAGTTGGGTCATTATGCACAAAGACTTTGCCTGTCCCCCATCACTGTTGGCTACCCCCATAATGCAGGACCCACATTTCCCAATGAGGAAGGTCCCTTCAGAGGGAGGAGGTCAGGAAGGAGGCTACCAGAGGCACCAACATGAATGTAAAATTAAAATTAAAAAGATAGCACAGTCTTTATGAATATATTATTGGACTGCCACATGTGCACCATAAATATGTATAATATTTTACCAATTAAAAACTAAAATTTGTTTTGAAATAAAATAACAAAATGACTGATGAAAGTGATTCTATTGAGTAATAGCAAATAAATCATATGGCTTCACAAGAGAGTCCCTCAATTATTTTATTGTGCTTTTAAATTTTATTTTCAGTAGAGGCATATTTAAAATCAAATGTACTAATGCAAGGTGATAGTATTTGCCAGCAATTTTGTTTTGGCCAGAAAAGAGGGTGATGAAGATAAGAAGGCATTTACAACAAATCTATTGGAAACCAATAGCACAAGCTGTGATCTGGGAAGTTCCTTAACTGATGTTCTCCGCTTTAATTACCGTGAAACTCTGAACAAGTTCCTTACCCTTAAAAAAAAAAATTCTTCAGCTTTCTTATCAGTAAACGAGACTTTCAAGTAGTACTCTCCTCAGGGTAATTGAAAGGATGAAATGAAATAATAAATGTAGAGCTATTTCAACAGTACCTGGCACAGTACAGGCACACAATATTATTGGCTTTTGCTATGAATTCACTTCAACAAACATTTATTGAATGCCAATCAAACAACAACATTGAGCATCTTGTAGCTAATAACCTGTTTATCAAACACTAAGCCCCACAATTTATATATATTATTTCACTAAAATTTCATGATAACACTATAGAGTTATTTTACAAAATAGGAGATAGACTTAGGAGATGACAGAAAGGTGACAAGGCTATTTAATGCTGACACCAGTGTTCTTCCAGAAAGTAGTCCAGGAATGCAGTGGTAAGGCAGGGCTGCTTCCCTGAATACAAAATAGCCATTAATCAAGCAATTTATCTTCACCCATTTTGTGTTCTCCAATGGAATATCATAAAATTCCTAGCTTTAAATAAAAGAAGCATTTCCACAGTTTGGATGGCTATGAAATCCAATACCAAAAGGCCAATGTTTGGTGAAGGCTTTCTATCATCCCATGGCAAAGGTGAAAGGCAAGAGAATGAGAGAGTTCAGTGAGAGGCAGGTAAGGAGCCAGAAAGGGAGGGGATATGATGGAGACCAGTTCTAAAAAAAGGGAAATATCAGGTGGGGTTTTTTATAAATTAAAAGTCATTTTTTTAAAAATATTAATTGAGAAAAATAATCAGAGAGTCACAGAGAGTGAATATAGGTGCAACAGAGTCTCTTCCACTATACATGAACACCTGATGCATACCTGACTATGTGCATTGAGCTCTATGTAGGTACCTGAGAATTAAACCCAGATCATAAGGCTTCGCAAGAAAGAACCTTTAATCACTGAGCTATTGCTCTGACCCCAGAACATATCCTTTTATCAGGTTCTCTCTCCTACAATGGTAACCCACTCCTGGTATGATAGTTTATATTGATGGTCAACTTCACAGGACCTAGAATCACCTGTGAGGTGTTATCTAGATAGGGTAGCCTCTCGTGCCTGTAATTAGGTTAATTAATTCGTGCCTGAAGTAGGAAGACTCACCTTAACTGTGGGTGGTACCATTCCATAGGCTGGGGTCCTGGACTGTTGTGATAGTTTGAATGAATATTGTCCAATAGATTCAGAAGTTTTATTCAAGCTTGTAACTTGGTGTCACTGTGGGTGGATCCTAGGGTCCAGCTCTAAGGTGTGTGTTGGGGGCAGATCTGAATTCCATCCAAAGTTTGCAGAGTGTTTAAGCTTTGTCTGGGATTCCTGGAGTATGCTTATGGTGCTGGTGGTGGTATTTCTCTCTGAGCAGACTTGTGAAAGGGGCCCAGCTTCTTCCTCCACCAGTATGGAACTTCCCTTTGATTTGCAAACTTCAATAAATCCCTCTTCCCATAAACTGTGTCTAGTCTGGAGGCTGATCCCAGCAACATGAAGCTGACTATGAAAACTGTATAAAAAGGGGCTGGAGAGATGGCTTAGCGGTTAAGGTGCCTACCTCCTAAGCCTAAGAACACTGGTTTCCAATCTCCAGGTCCCATGTTTAGCCCAATGCAAAGTGACGCAAGGGTGCAATGCCGCACTTGACCACAAGGGGGCGCACGTATCTGGATTTCATTCTCAGCACTGAGAGACTGCTGGTGTGCCCACCTCTGTCTGTCTTTCTCTCTCTCTCTCTCTCTCTCTCTCTCTCTCTCTCTCTCTCTCTCTCAAAAAAATGTTTTAAAAAACCTGTATAAAAAGGTGAGAGCTAGGGCTGGAGAGATGACTTAGTGGTTAAGGCGCCTGCCTGCCAAGCCTAAGAACACCAGCTCCCACGTTTAGCCAGTAGCAAAAAGTGACGCAAAGGGTGCAATGCTGCACTTTCCCACAAGGGGGCACACTTGTCTGGAGTTCATTCACAGCGGCTGAGGCCACTGACATGCCCATTCTCTCCCTCTCTCTCTCTCTCTCTGTCTCTCTGTCTGTCTTTCTCAGATTGAAAAAAAAGGTGAGAGCTAGATAAACAGCAGCATTCATTGCTCTTTCTTTCCTCACTGATGGTGGAATGTGATCAGCTCTGATTCAAATTCCTTCCACCATGCCTTCCCTGCCATTATAGGCTATAACCTGGGACTGTAAGCAAGAGTAACTCTTCCTTCCTTAAACTGATTTTTGTCAAGTATTTGTCCAGCAACAAGAAGGCAAATCACACACCTGCCATAGTAAACCCTCTGGCAATGGTAATGCTGTTCTCTTGCACTTACTCAGCACTATTGCATTGAGATTATGTTTCCAACATTTGAATGCTGGGCTGAGGGACACAGTCAAATTATAGCTCACTACAAAAGTAATTATGGCCTGATCCTTCCCTGACAAATGGACCTTTGAACTGGTGTAAAGCATCAAGAGAAACTTGGCCAGGGAAGGATGGTGACAGTCACTGGGAGAAGATTCCAATTAGAAAGGCAGCAAAAGCAAAGTCCTGAGATGGGAAGGAACATGGTTGATTCCAGTGAAAGTTATGTTAACTTGACACAGCAGAACAGCACTTCAGGGTGGCAGAACACTTTTAACCCAAGCTATAATCTCATGATATTCCATAGAGGAAGAGCTTCTGAATAAGGGGAGAAGAAAGTCTTCCAATATGTAGTCAACCTAGAAAATATGTAAGACTGAAGTCGGAAAAGTTATGAATTCATTCTCATCAGGAGTACCACAGACATTTAGAGATAAGAGAAACTGTAGTCTAACAAGAAATAGACACTTGGTTGGGGAAATTGCAAATAGTCAGTTTCTAGCCGAGAGCCTGGTAGATTGTGGTTGGTGAACCAAATCTGACAATCTATCTGTACTTTTAGAGCCCACAAACTAAGAATGATTTGCACATTTTTAATGGTTGCAAATAATTCACAAGGATAATAAAATTTTACACAGGAAAACCATATGAAATTTACCTTTCAATGATCATAAGTAAATTTAATGGATCAAGTCTACACATTTATGTATTTGTCCCAGGCCATCTGCATTCACAAACAGAGCTGAGTCATTGTACTAGAATTGAATAGCCAGGTTGTCTGTATTTTGTACCTAGCCCTTCATAGGAAAATTTTTCCAACCCTGCTGTAGCTGATCATAATTGCTAGGAAGTATGTAGATGCCAAAAGGAATTTAAGGGCTGGAAAGATAGCTTAGTAGTTAAGGTGCTTGCCTGGAAATCCTAAGGACCCAGGTTTGACTCCCAAAAACCCACATAAGCCAGATGCACATGGTGGTACAGGCATCTGGAGTTCATTTGCAGTGGCTAGAGGCCCTGGTGTGCCCATTTTCTCCCTTTCTCTCTCTTTCTCTTTCTCTCATAAATAAATAATGTGGAATTTTAAAATGAAATACAAATGCCCCATAACTACATAATAGCAGGCAAAAGGCTTGTAATTTTTATTTACAATCCTGAACTTTGAAGATTGCAGACATTGACAGGAAAACTCAGTATAATCTCCTGTATATGGATATGACCAGCCCAACACATCCTAGTGTGGATTTGTGTTAGGAGGCAGTCTGTGGTTGTCTAGGACAGGGGCTGGCTAATGGTATGTACACACCTTTTCCAGAAAGGCTCCACTTCCCAAATTGCCACTATCTGGGGACCAAGAATTCAAAACACTTGAGACTATTGAAGACATTTCACATTCAAACCACCACAGCTTTTTTTTTTTCTTAAACTATCAGTTATATAATAAGGTTTTTAGTAAGAAATTTAGAAAGCTAATTTGTGAACAAAAACTCCACTTGTTAGAGCAAAAGAGCCCTGATGATGAGGAATAGCTCTCATTTATCTTTGTAAATTTGTTGAGTCCAGAACTTTAGCTAAGTCTTACATTGCTTTGTTACCCTGGTATTTCTCTTTCTCTTCACTTCCTCATGTCTGGTCCTCTGTAGGGCCCTCTCTTTGAAGTAAGCATTAGTAAAGCATTTTGGGATTCTCATCTCATTGTTAACACTCTTGTGGAGATGGTACATTTCTTGTGTGTTTACTGCAGAGGGATTCAATTGAGGGAAGGAGGTGCTTGGCACAAGTAACAGTTCACTTACTCAGTTGTTTTGGGAAAACCACTGTCTTGCTCTGTGACAACCAGTGAAGATGATCAAGATGACACTATTCATTGTATTAGCTACTTCATGCATTGTTGTGACTCGAAAGGAGCAGCTTAAGGAAGGAAAGGAGTTATTTGAGGGGCTATTTCTGGCCATCATGGTGGAGGAAGCACAGTAGCAGAAACAGGAGAAGCCTAGCTGGTCACATCGCATCTGTAGTCAGAAATCAGAGCACAAACATGAAGTTGGGCTAGGCTAGATGTCTCAGCCCATCCTCAGTAACCCACTTCTTTCAGCAAGACTTCCCCTTCTGAGTATTTTGAAGCACTTTCCCCCTTACATGAAATGACTGCTACATTCATGAATTCACAGTGGTTTTGAGTATCCCCACAAGACCTGCACTGCTCTGAAACAGTCAGTATTTTGACATGGATGATGGAAGATGACAAAAGGAATGAGACAACAAAATCAAGGGAAGACTACTTGGAAAGAGGAGGGACCTCAGTAGAATGAGGGTGAGGAAGAGGGGACAAAAGGGGATATGGGATGGTAATGCAATCAAATTACAGTTCTCAATACAAAAACAAAACAAAAAAGACTACATTTACTAAAGATTCTAACAGTTTCCAATCAGCACCACCAGCTGGGGACCAAATGCTCACACACACACACACACACACACACACACACACACACACACACACGTATCTATGGGGGACAGTATACATTCAAACTACAATATCCTAGGAGTGACAATAGCTTGCAGTTTCCTCATGTACTTACTGAAGGTCTTTTGCTGTGCCTCAGCAGCAGTCATGACACATCTTCAATCAGATAGTATCTAGGCATTTTGAATAATTAAACTCCTAGGTATCACCATTCTTGTCACCACCATCTGGTGTTGTGACAGTATCAAAGATCTTCTTTTCCTTTTTAACCTTGGCCTTACCAGAAGAATACTTCCCTTTGTACATGGTCTTTCTGTACATAGTACACTGTCAGTATCTGTCAATTCCTCTAGTCAGGACAAGGATTTCCCTAATTGCTTGTCTGCCTTCTTTCTTGCAAGATGGGAAAGGGACCGAGGAGGCATTTTGATCAACATTAGAACAACACTGCCCCTCCTGGCTGAGAATTTTTCTGATTCCCAGTGCTTGTAGGGGTGGTTTAGATGCCTTTTAGCCATGCTAATTGCCCCATGATTCTTCTCACTAGTGTCTGGCTTCTCAGCTCTTCCACCAGCCATCTTGCAAGATGGGAAAGGGACCGAGGAGGCATTTTGATCAACATTAGAACAACACTGCCCCTCCTGGCTGAGAATTTTTCTGATTCCCCAGGGAGCAGCCTTGTAGGGGGTGGTTTAGATGCCATGGTTGGGACTAAGCACACACTAGTTGCTTATTCTGGTAACTTTTCTGTATTAACCTCTGTGGATATTCGTCTTTTGTGGGCATAAAGAAATGCTTCTGTGCACCAAGTGTTATGGACTATTCTGATGAGAGTTTGAGAATGCTAAGTGCAGATAGTACTGAACTTCGAGGATTGGCTTATGAGGTTTCGGGGAAGGAAAGACAGCAGTGCAGCATGAGTGATTTTCTTTATTGTTGTGAGACTCTGAGATTTTAAGATTTTAAGTTGGCCCAGGCTAGCTGTTAAAAATGCAAATTCTTGGAAAGAGCTGATCCTACTGCTTCAACCTTCCATGTGCTGGGATTATAAATATGAAAAATGCATGGAGTGTTATGCCACCACACATGAGGCAGGGCATGAAGATTGTGCAACTTTGGAAGATGGACCGTGGTTTGCATGGAGACCTGAAGATTTTTTAAATAATATTTTTGTTTATTTATTTGAGAAAGAAAACCTGGAGACTGAGAGAACTTGAACTGCAGAAGTTTGATGATCATGGTGGTTGAATTTGTTGTTCTAGTCTCTCCTTGCTATTCCTTATAAGTTAAAAATGTTTACCTGCCTTTACATGGGCTATCTTAAGTTGGTCAAGACTGCCCTTTTGAAATTGGACTGCAAATAAATCTACTGGGGGCCAGGAGCTATATATATTGGGGGCCAGGGGCGGAATGTGGCAGTTTGAATATATGTCCCCAATAAACATTATAGTTTGCCAATCTTTGTGCATCACTTAGGTGTTGATGGTTTGAGATTCCATTGTAATCAAATGTGCTAGGGCTATCAGGCTGTGCTCTGTGTGCTGTGGTGGCTGGTTGGCTTTTGCTCTCTCTGCTCGGCCTTGTGAAGAGCAGGCTACTTCTCCTGACTTTATGGAACTTCACTGTAAGCTTTAAATAATATCCCTTCCTCCATAACTGTGCCTGGTCATCTTTCCAGCCCTGATCCCTCTTTTTGCATTTCTGAGCCCATCCCTTTTTTATTTCCGAGGCAGGATCTCATTCTAGCCCAGGCTGACCCAGAATTCTGTTGGCAAGGTGACCTCAGACTCAAAATAATCTTCCTACCTCAGCCTCCTGAGTGTGGGGATTACTGGCAAGTGCAGTTCACACCAACTCCATGGAGGCATTTGTTTGTAAAGTGTTTCCTAACCCCATTATCCATGGGATGTGTATACATCACTGGATGCCTGAAACTATTAATTATCCTGAACCCTATGATAAGACTTAATTTATGAATTAAGCACAGTAAGAAATTAATAAGAACCAATAATAAAATAGGATTGACAGTAATAAAAGTTCTGTGAATGTAATCTTTCTGTCTCTCTGTCTCTATTTCTCTCTCTCTCTCTCTCTTACACACACACACACACACACACACACACACACACACACACACTATCCTATAAGAAGCATTTTATGGCTTCTCCTTGACATACCTGATCAGGCAACATTACTCCTTCCATGGTTTGGGGCCAACATTAAGTTAATAAAGACTACTTGAAAACAAGTCCTGCAATATTACAGCAATTACTCTGATACCAGCACCACTACTAAGTAACTGGTGAGTGGGTAGCACATACAGCATGGTTACATTGGACATGGAGATGACTCATGTCCTGGATAAGAATGAATGAATTGTACATGTTTTATCATGCTAATGAGAAGAGTGTACAATTTTAAAGCTGATGAAGTGTTTGTTCCTGAATTTTCTCACTAATATTTGTGGTTTGTAGTTGGTGTTGGGGAATTGTAATTGTGAAAGAGGAAAGCATAGGGCTGGAGAGGTGGCTTAGTGGTTAAGGTGCCTGCCTCCTAAGCCTAAGAAGAACGCTGGTTCCAATCTCCAGCGGTTCCAATCTCCAGTCCCACGTTTAGCCAGATGCAAAGTGATGCAAGGGCGCAATGCCGCACTTGACCACAAGGAGGCGCACACATCTGGATTTCATTTGCAGCAACTGAGAGGCTGCTGGTGCGCCCATCTCTATCTGTCTTCCTCTCTCTCTCTCTCTCTCTCTCTCTCTGTCTCTCAAAAAAAAAAAAAAAAAAAAAAAAAAGCATAGCAGGGGAAGGAGTGCCTACCCTAATTGATCATTTTAGATTTAGTCTTGGGTCTTAGATGAAAATTCCAGGGGTATAAAAGTATGTCTAATATATATTGTTATCTGCTACATGTTCCTTGCAGTTCACACTACTCAACAAATGTATGCTACTACTTAATACCTTTGGTAAGGTGTGTGCATTCTTGCAAACCCCAGCTTCTTAAGCACAGACCTCCCTGTTGGTTCTATATGTTAACTATCATTTATGCTCACATATTTCTTTTCTGGGGCTATTTTATGTGTTTACTAGTGCCAGGTGCTCCTTGGGAACAATCAATGAACCAAGCAGATAAATTGTCTGTCTCTCTGGAGTTTGTATTCCAGTGATGGAGCAAGCACTCTGTAGGTAGATGATTATATGCAGGAACCAGAAAGGAGTTAAGTCTCACTGAATGCCTTGGGCTGGTCCAAATTGTTGTTTCTCTCCCCTCTCTATCTTTCACACACACACACACACACACACACACACACACACACACACACACACACACACGTCTGTCTTAACTGTATTTCTTTGGCAACCCATAAATTTCTTTCTGAAACTGTCTTCCTCTTGACCCACTCCACTGAGCCTGATTTGTTCTCTGTACACTGAGACTAGAGCCACTGAACTCCTCCTCACAGACCCCCACACATGCCTCCCCCTTGTCTCTTAGAATGCATCCCCCTTGTCTGCTTGCTCCCCCTGCCCTTGACTATTCCTTCAGTGTAGTATTTGCTGCAGTCGTGGGCAGGGGCTAGGTCACGTCTCTTAACTCCCTCCCCTTCACAGACACACAGACACACACACAGCCACCTTCACTTCCATTACTGGCACTACCGCCCATGCTGAGTTACCAACACTACCATCTTTGTGCCTTGGATAAAGTAGGGAGTCCAAAGAAATTGCTTGAGTTGAATTGTTTATCCATTAGCGTTTAACCTTTCATGATTAGTGCAGTCTTTAAACAACTCTACCCAGTCAGATAATGGAAGGGCTCCTCCAATTCCGAACTTGCAAGAAGGGCAGTTTTTCATGGATGGTTCTGCAAGAAATGACTGGATCTCACTGGCCAGTGTGTTAGCTGTGGCTATTGTAAGAATAACCAGAGGCCTTCAAATTCCATGTCCTCTCATGATCCATGAACTCCAGAAAGTGGATGCATAAAAGAGAAATCTGTTCCAAAAAGCTTTGCAGTGTTAGCCAGTCTTTGAAACCTTATTTATTGTCTTTCATAATACGTCAATTTAGGACTCATGTTTGGTCAACTCTGCTAAAAAATGTTAGAACTGCAATCTAAGCTTCCTTTGTTGGTTTGAATTTTCCATAAAAGAATTTCTCCTATAATGAAAATAACCAAAAGGTCTTTCATTCATGAAAATATTTGAGGAATCCAAAAGCCTAGTACATGTAGGAGTACTTTTGTACTGGTATTTTTGAAGAAAATTTCTTTTAACTCTTTTTCAACTGTATTAAAAATGTTATAACAGTTCCCTTAGAAACTGCCTCTTCACAAACAACTACAAAACAGATACTAATTTATAGAAAAATATTTTCATGGGAAATGGAAAAAAGTAGAGGGTAGATTAAGGTTAATCTCAGTCAAATAAAAGAAAGACCAAAAGGCTTCCTGGGGTAATGTGCTGAAAAAGGTAAATGATGAATTTTTCAAGGCCAATATATGGCAAATTTGCTATGGTATAATTAGTGATTAACAAAAGAGACAGAGAGAGATTCACATTCTGTTTATTCTTCAACTTGGAGAAATTATGTAATATAGGCTCATCAATTTCCTTCTTGCTTTTTAAAAATTATTTATTTATTTTAAGAGAGAGAAGGAAAGAGAGAGAGAATGGGTGTTCCAGGGCCTCTAGACACTATAAACAGACTCTAGATGCATGTGCCCCTTTGTGCATCTGGTTTATGTGGGTCCTGGGGAATTGAATATGGGTCCTTTGGCTTTGCCCAGCCCTCTTCTTGCTATTTTAAAAGTCAAAAAGTTCTAAAAGACTTTATTGTCTAGTTATAGAAGTAAAATCAAGGCTGGAGAGATTGTTTAGTGGCTCAGGCGATTGCCAACAAAGCCAAAGGACCCAGGTTCTACTTCCCAGTACCCAAATAAAGCCCAAGATGGCACATGTGTCTGGAGTTAATTTGCAGTGGCTAGAGGCCCTGGTGCACCCATTCTCTCTTTTATCTCCCTCTCTCTCAAATAAATAAATAAATTATTTTTTAAAAAAGAATTGTAAAAGCCATCCTTTGAACTATAAGCCACTCAATAATTTCTAGTAGTAAGATGATCTTTAGGAAAAGTTGGGGAAAAGTAAAATTTATCATTACAAATGTGAAGGAAAGGGAGACTGCATTGGGGTAGGGATGAATGGAATTATAGTCATCAATTTTAAATTATTTTGAATAGAATTGGATGTCATTTACTCCTATTTGAAAGGAAAACATAATAGATTATTCCCTCTTTACTCCATTCACTCTGTGACAAACATTTAGTTTGCATCTATTATGTGCCATGATAAAGAGTAAAAGCAGATAATTAAAGCTAGAAAAAATACCCAGGTAATCAAATTATCTTTATTTATTTATTTTTAAAATAAAGACTCATGGGCTGGAGAGATGACTTAGTGGGTAAGGTGCTTGCTTGCAAAGCCTAATAATGCTTGTTCGAATCTCCAGGTTTCACATAGCCAGACACACAGTGACACAAGTGCAATGTTGCACATGTGCCACAACTCGTCTGGAGCTTGTCCGGCAGCTGAAAGGCCCTAAAGCACCCATTCTCTCTCTCTTTCTGGCTCTTTCTCTCTCTCTCTCAAAAGTAAAATAATAAAAGGACCACTTTTATAAATAAAATTTAAAAATAATAAAATAAGGACTAATATTACTAGTATACCATTTATTTTTTAATTTTGTTTGTTTTTATTTGTTTATTTGAGAGCAACAGACAGAGAAAGAGGCAGATAGAGAACAGGCACGCCAGGGCCTCCAGCCACTGCAAACGAACTCCAGATGCATGCGCCCCTTGTGCATTTGGCTTATGTGGGTCCTAGAGAATCGAGCCTCAAACCAGGGTCCTTAGGCTTCACAGGCAAGTGTTTAACCACTAAGCCATCTCTCCAGCCTGAGTATACCATTTATAAAGAAGCAATCCATAATTTTTGATAACAAGGATTCTTATAGGTTCTTCCCATGCTAATTCAGACTCAAACTCCAGCTTTCAGAAAATCTATTTAAAAATCCTATGTTTCTAGACTTTTCTAAAAATCATGTAAGGCAAGGCAGTAAGATTGTATCATTGATTTTGGAAACTACAGTATGTGGCTAAAGGTGTGTCACAAAATAATGTATCTAACATATTGGAAAAAAAATTTAATTTTAATAATAAAAATTTTCATAGTTGTAGGAATATTATATGACAGATATTCTGTCCTTCCCATCTATAGAATAAACCCAAAACAAATGTACATGAATAATTCAACAGTTCATAATAAAAAATACAGAGCAAAATATCGAAGAGAGATCTTTTTCGTTTCAAATTGACAACTATCATTTGTAATGATATGGCCTGCTGTTGGTGGGCATTTTTGACAACAGGCAACCTGAAATAAGCTATCAAAGAACATTTTAATAAACAGATAAAAAGCATTAAGAGATCTTTTTTATTTCTGATCCCACACTTCTACTTTGAGTAACGAAGACCTACATGGAAAGGTAAATCGTGGCATTGTTTTTAACAAGAAAAATAGTTAACAATCATCTTAATGTTCAACAACAGGGAGATATTAAAGATTTTGGTAAAGGGTGGGGTGAAGGCTCCATCAGTGAAGTGCTTTTTGCTGCACAAGTGTAACGGTGTGAGTTTGAGTCCCCAGCAGCCAAGCAAATGCTGGGCATGATGGTTCGTGCCTGTGTAGCAGTTACCTTTTCACTGCTATGACAAAACACTTGACCAAAAGTAGTATAAGGAAGTAAAAAGTGTATTTCAGCTTCCAGCCTTGAGGGTATTACATCTGGTCACAGTACTTTGGAAGTAGCAGCAAGAGTAAACCAGCTCTGGCTAGGAGGTGCTGGGCTATAACTCTCCAATGCCAACCTCCCCTAGCAATATACCTCTTCCAGTAAGGTTCCACCTCCCAAAGTCGCTATTAGCTGGGAATTGAATATGGGGCTTAATTACAAACATATGAGGCTTTGGGGGACATGCTGCAGTGAACCCACTTATAGCCTGTAATTCTTGGGAGGCAGAGACTGAAGGACTCTGGAGAAAGCTGGCTAGCACACATGTGCATGTGCACCCCACAAACCTGTGTGCCCCCACACCCAAATGCATACCACACATATACACAAAAATGTAGATTATATCCATATTTTCTTATATTTTATCACAATTAAAATCAAATTGTAGAGCAAATACACTGAGAGATTTTGACAACTCTGTCCTCTTAAAGGAAATAACTCTCAAATAACACAGATGTATTTAATGTAAGTGACAAATGCTCAGGGGCTGTCATAAAAAATACAACAGACCAAGTGACTCAATAACAAAAATTTACTTCTCACGGGTCTGAAGGCTGAAAGCCCAAGATCAAGGTTCTAGTTGGCTTGGTTTCTGAAAAGGACTTTCTTTCTGGTTTAAGGATGGCTGCCCTTCCATGCTAGTATCCTCATCTGGCCTGGGTGGGAAGGTGAGAGAAGTTATTCAATGTCTCATAAAGGCTGTAGTGCTATCAGATCTGGCCCCCTTTCTTAAGACTTTATTTATTGTTAATTATCTCCTAGAAGCCCTAGCTCCAAATGCACTCCAATTGGCAGTTAAGGCTCCAATAAATGGATATTGGGAGACACCAGCAGTCTACCTAGCGTGTATTTTATGACATGTAAAATATGACATGCATGGAAAGGAGGCCTGAAGGGTACATATAATATACATAGAAATATTACCAATGTGTATGTTCAGGTAGTAAGGTTGAGGTAGTTTATAGTTTTTCTTTCTTCGTGTATTCATGCCTTTCTTTCTTTCTTTCTTTCTTTCTTTCTTTCTTTCTTTCTTTCTTTCTTTCTTTCTTCTTCTTTCTTTTAAGGCAGAGTCTCACTGTGGCCCAGTGTGATCTGGAACTCACTTTGTAGCTCAGGCTGGCCTTGAACTCATAGCATTTCTACTACCTCAGCCTTCTTAGTGATGGTATTAGCATACATGTGCCATCATGCCATGCTTTAATTTTTTAAAATAAGTGTGTGTATTACTTTTGCATCAGAAAACATTATAAATAGCTTAACCAAGCTGGTTGTTTGCACGTGTGTGTTCTTTGCCTGTGGACTTAAACAAATGTAGAGTGAAAGTACTGGGGGGGGGAAGCATTTGTACTGAACATGGATAAACTTTTTCTTGCCATAATCCCCTAAGCAATACAATATAACAATTGTTGGCATTGCATTAAGTATTATAAATCTAAAGCTGATTTAAAGTATACAGAAGTTTATGAGTAGGTTATATGCAAATACTATACCATTTTCTATTAGGGACTGGAGCATCTACAGATTCTGACTTCCTTAGGGGTACTGGAATCAACTCCCCAAAGACAGCAAGAAGAAATGACGTTCTAATCTCATCACCATAGCACCAGTTCTGGCTGAGCAGACCATGTGCCAAGCAGGCTGGCCACTGGCAGACAGGCCTTGGCATTGCTCTGTGCATGTGTGCACAGCACAGCAAGAAACAGAGAAACATGCTGAGCTTCCAAAGGAAAGACAAAGCTTTCATGGGATTTCAAGAAATCGCTACTTTTCCAGGACAGCTTTATTATACATGGGATTTCCAAAGAATACAAAAGCCAAATGGGAATAACTCATGCTTAAGGGGCACTTTTAACTTTTCTAAAGCACTCTCCCATTTATTAATTCATTTGATCTTCATAATAACGATGCAGGCAGGGTGTCTATTAGCATTCCTCTTTAATAATGAGAACACGAAGGTAGAGGGAGATTAAGATACAAACCTCAATTCCACAGTGAGTGGAGTATGGCACAAGCTTTCAATCCAGTGCTCCCTTCATGCCCATTCAGCCTCTCTTACAGGACTTTTTCTGCAGTTCAGCCTTGAGGTAACTTTAAAATATTTTTCAGCTCTTATTAAGAGGAAAAATTTCCTTTAGTTTTCTTATGAAAAGGATGAGGCTGGATAGGGCTATAAGAAACTATATAATTCAAAAAGCAAACTATAATGTGTATTTCCACCCAGACTACATGTTTTCAGCTAGAGTGTGAATTATACTGTTATTTCTGGGCCTACAAAGGTGTGACTCTTCTTTATTGGTTATATACTATTTCTCATTTGTCCTGAAACTTAGACAAGTAATGATGCTTCAGAAGCTAAGTATACCAAGACCACAGGTTTGGGGACAATATGTCTTTAATACTGGATTGAGTAGCTATTGTATAATATAAAATTATACAATCCTAACCTCTCTCTTAATTAAGAAAGGGTTTCCTATTTAAAGACATTATTTTATATACTAGATGACTTCACAGTTCTACTCAAATGTAGTGTAAGAATATAATTTAAATAATTTTTGTTTTAAACACTCAAATATGGCAGTTTGGGAGATAGTTTACAACTCTATTTTTAATGAACTGATTTAACTATAGATATTATAACTGCAAATAAACCACATTTACAAAAAGCTGTTGTCTTTAGAATTGTAGATCTGGCAATGTTTTTAGCAGTAGAATCCTAGATAAATAAAAAGTTGCATCTTTTTCAACTGTGGGTGCTAATTGGGCTTTTCTTATCATTATGGAGAGTAAAAGCAGATGTTGATCTGAAACAACTCCTTATCACGCATAGTCGTCCTAAGAGATGGCATTTTTTTGATGCCCTTATTTATTCAGATTCATTATCAAACCAATTTATCCGCGGGTCACATACTTATTCTGACTTGGAAATACCAACCAATGATAATTCAAGAGACAGCTATTACTAGCAAGGAAGTATCCAACAAGAATGTCACAAACATGTTTTGCTACTGGACGACAGCCCTGTCAAGGTGAGATAAACTAATCATTTCACCTTGACATGCTAAATTAAGTAGTGTGAACAAATCAGAAGACAATGGTGAATAAAATGAGCTGAGTGAATAACTTGCTATTTCCTTGCATAAATAAATTTCTTGTGATGATTAAAGCTTAGTGAATACCTTCAAGGATTGGGGGAGGGAGAGGCAATTATTCTACATAACAGAAGAAAGCATCGATAATTATTGCATGATAACTATTTGGCGTCAAACAGAAATAATCACCAAGGTTGTGGTGACATATTTATCCCGTAAGCCCGAAAAAGACAAATTTGTCATCCTAACTGAAAAATTGAGTTCAACCCCATCTCTTTCAAAATGAAAAATAAATATAAACATGGTCATGTAAGAGAAGTCCAAATATTAAAAGAATGAATGCAAACATGAATCTGTGGCATTGGGGGCATGTGGTGGAGGCTGTATGAGAATAAGAAAGATGATTTTCCTTTTCCTCTCATGACTATATATTTCTCCCTCACTTGTTTATTCACACTACACACTGTATTTTTAAGGCACTTTCTATGTTTGAGGTCCTGTATCAATAAATAGGCTCTAGGAATAGGGCTGGAGGCATGGCTTATTGGTTAAGGCACTTCCCTGCAAAGCAAAAGGTCCCAGGTTCAGTTCCTTAGGACCCATGTAAACCAGATGCACAAGGTGGCACATATGTCTGCAGTTTGTTTTCTGGAGGCCCTGGTGCTCCCATTCTCTCTCTCTCTCTTTCTCTCTCTCTCTCTCTCTCTTTCTCTGCCTGTTTCTCTCTTTCAAATAAATAAATAAAATATTTAAAAATCAATAAATAAATATGACCTGGGGAAGCAGCTGAAGTAGTTCTCACACCCAGAGACTTCAGTGTAGGAAGGTGGCTTTATTAGATGAAGTTCTTGCTATAGTTAAATTTAGAGCAAATGGAACACTTCCACATCACAGTGGATATGAACAATCAATTTCAAAGCAGCAAGTATGATCTGAACACAAAAACATGCTACATGAACTGTTGATGGATACTAACCCTTTCCATGGGCTTTATGGCTAATTTCCTCCTCAAATGCATGGGGAGATATGTGTACATGTTCATGCATGTGTGTGTACAGGGGAGTATGAGTGCATGTGAGTGTGAGTGTGTGTGTATGGTATAATATAAGATATATTTGGTCTTTGTCTCCAAGTCTTGCCATTTTCTTGAAATTTCCTAGGTGAGAGAACTATCTCTTATAATTCATAATGATTCCATTTAATAACTCCCGAGTTTATGTTAATGAGGCTCCCTAGGGTGGGCCCCTAGACAGACTCAGGAAGACAAGAAGGTTGCCATTAAAGCATGGACACAATGTAAACTGAAGATATAATGTCATAGGGGGAACAATGAAAGTCAGAATGACTGTTAGACTACAGTCACCAGAAAGACCAGGTGATTAGAGAGTTAGAGAGCTGTAACTTTCACCATGCCCACCAACCTCTGGCAAAGAGCTGAGGAGATGGAGACAAAGCTCTACTGAGAACTCTAAATCCATAATATCCCATGAGCTTCTAGGTGGCAGCAGCTGTGGATGTACTCTGAGGATGTTGTGCACAAAGAGGGTACAGGAGATTTGGCTCCAAACCCCATACCTTGCCCTGTCTTCAGACACGTCTATATCTTTTATAATAAGCTAGCAAATCCAATAAAGTGTTTTCTCCTGTTCTGTGAGCAAAACTGCAGCAAGAAAAGGGGGTAGAGACACCATAATTAGTTGGTCTGAAGTGCAGCCTGGACCTTTGAATTGACATTTGAAGTGGGCAGTCAGATGGCATTCAGTCTCAACCTGCCTGACCCTATCTCCAGGTAGACAGATCCAGAATTGAATTGGAGGACACCTGCTGATGCTGGCTTGATGCTGTTTAAAAGAATGAAGAACTCCAAACACATCCCCATATGTATCACAAAAGTGTGTCTTGAATGTAATAGTAGATGAGAAATGGGGAAAAAAATTAAATTTCAGAGTATGTATGTTCATGTATGTACTTGTTCCATGTGTACTCACCTGTAAAAGATCAATAGTAAGTGTGGCATGGAAATTTTCAACTCTGAAGGCCTAATTCTAGGACTTAAACAATCCTACTTTTACAATGTCATTTATTCTACTTCAAAAGTTGGTGGCGCACGCCTGGGGAGGAGCAGAGGTGGAGGATTGCCATCCTGAGTAGTTAAGCCTGGACCAGAGTGAGACCCTTCCTGAATTGGTGGCAAGGGCTGGAGAGATTGCTCAGAAAACCTAAGAGGACCTGAGACTACCTGAGTTCTAATTTCTAAACCCCAGCTGCAAAACATCTAGGCATGGCTATGTACATCTGTAACCCTTGTTTTGTGGAAACAGAGACCAGAGAATCTCCTGCCTCATGAAAGGGAAGCTGTGGAATTTGTAAGAAACTCCATTCCATGGAAAAATCTGTGGGTGGGTGAAGGAGGAGGGCACCAAATGTTCTTCTCCAGCTGCCATAGGTGAGTGCCCAGTCAGCACATACACATGCATACACCACACATAACATACCACAGACACACCACATGACACATAGTACAAATGAGAAAAAAAAAAAAAACCTAATAGCATGTCTATACTAGCTTTACATTCTGACAGTAGACCATCACCAGATTTCCTTCTGACTGACACTGTTCCTCTTGTGGCTTTTTATGTCTTTTTTTTTCCCATTATGCCAACCCTTTTGCTGTAACTTTTCTTGCCTACTCTCACTTTTACTCTTTGGCTTATTCTCCCCCCACCCCCATTCAACTCTAGGAAAACATCTGAGCAAAACTAGTATAGGGACATGTATTTAGAACTGTTTTGCTTTCTTTATGGAGGAACAAGCTAACAAGTTCACTGAGATTTTGAAGATACTGCATTTCCCTGACAATACTAAGTAAACTGGGTCCAAATGCTAAACATAATAGGCCTTAACTGCTGCTTTTAAGAGTGTGAACTCAGCTTTTCTACACAGCGCCGTGCAGCAGGAGTCATGGCTTACTGCTAAGCCTGTGGTGGAGGCACAGGACCTGGAAGAGGTGCTGTCTCAGCTGGGAGGTGGTGGGTGACTAGGAGCTAGCCAGATAAAAAGGTAGTAAGGAGGGAACAGATTCCATGCAGAGAGCCCAGGAAGAGCTGTCCAGGCTAGTCACAGCTCACAAAGCTTTAGTTTGGCTTGCCAGAGCTACCATAATAAAATTCTAAGACTAGGTCCTGTTGTCACTAGACAGAAGGAGTTTATGTCCTCACTGTTTGGGGGGCTGGAAGCCCAATATCAAGCTTCCAGTGGCATTGGTTTCCTCTGAGGCCCATTATAGGATTATAGATAGTTGTGTCTTCATAGGATCTGCTCATTGTGCATGTGCATGTCTGGTGTCATTTTTGGTATGAAAATTTCCTCTCTCTATAAGGACCCTAATCAGCTTGGATTAGGGGTTATCCCAATGACATCATTTTAATCTTATCTTTTAAACTTTCTCATTTTTTGCTTTAATTTTTCTTCATAATAGCAATTTTATTAGTGTATATTAAGTTTATATAATAATAGTTGTGTCTTGACACTTTAGTGCATGTATATGATGTACCTAATCATCTCTCTAAAGGCCTTTTATCCAAACACAGTCACATTCTGAAGTTTGAAGATTCAATGTATGTACTTATGAGGGAGGCATTCAGTGTATCCAAGGCAGAGCTACAGCAAAAGTTGTTCTTATCAGAGCATTGAAAAAGATAAAATAATTGCCTAAATGCCACAACCAAACTACAATGTTAAATGAGCATTTTGAGACAACTATTTTTTTTTTCAAAAGGAGCTACATGTCTCCCCACCAAATGGTACTGAAAATAGTACTTTTCCCATATGAGTTGAAAATATAGGCTTAACAGCATCTTTGCTATGTGATACTGGCAATCTCTGGAATATTTGTTAAACAAACAAAAGCTCTGCTTTTCAATGCTCTTTTGGGTCTCTGTGGAAGAACTAATAGCACTACCATGTGTGGTTATGTCCAAGTACCTAAAGTAAAATCTCAGCTATTGGACAACAGACACTAGTCACTTAATAACACTGTGTATCATTTTATAAACATAAACATTCCTACATGGATAGAAAATGCACCTTTGTAAGTTTGTAATGAAAAGATACCCACAATGATGTTTGGGCCTTTGGAGTACATGATGGAGATCTAACAGAGAGAAATGAGGTCAACACTGTCAAAAATCTGGATTGAGGTACAAGTTACACAGCTTACTATAATCCTGATGTTGCTTCTGGTATTCTATGACTCTATAACCCCAGTACATGAGGCTGTGTCTGAGAGGAAGCACAGCTAAATACTTAAGGCTACACTTATTCCCTGTAAACACTTCCAATCATAAAAGATTAGATGATGTCAGAGAGCTGTCCTCATGTCCCCCCAGCCCTGAAGACTACAAGAATAGTAATATTAATGGTGGGACCCCTGCTTTTCTTTTTGGGGCTTCTGGACATTAAGCAGTGAAATCATGCAAAGCTTGGAAAGCCCTTTCCAGCATGATTTATGGTTATAGCCATTTCTTTATTCCCTCACTTTCATAAGCACCAAATTCTGCTAGAAAACTGGGGAGAAAGCTGCCAATCCTGAGCTATTTTGGGGTTTCTTCATCATCTCTTGACCTTTGTTTTGACAAGCCAAATAACAAATGAAAAATGGGCTGTGCAGTCTTGACCATGATTACCAACCCGAACAGGCAGCAGCAGGAAAGAGAAGTGAAAACACCCCACAATTCAGAATCAGAGCTTTGGAGTTGACGGCAAAGGAGAGATTTGAGATTTTGGACACAATGTCCCAATAAAGCAAATTATTTTAAGTATGACAAATTGTGTTCCTAATTTGCACCTATCTTTGTGAGATATAAACGGAAGCTTAAGAAATTGTCTTGCCATTTTAACTGTCTGCATCAGGCATATCTTGAAGGGTATTTTCCATGTCCTTCACTTCTGCAAGACTAGAGTTATAGGGTCTATGTCATTGAATCCATGCTAGTGCTATCTGCAAGGTAATATGCAAAGTTAACATTTTAAGATCTTGCTTACCAATGATCATGATTTTTCTGCATCCTGTTGTAATCTTGTATGAACATCAAGGTATTTCAGGGCTGTTGACAGTTTTCCATTTTTGCTATATATAACATGACTAAATTTGAAAGTGAAGACAAAGTAATGAGGAAATTTGCAAATCACAGAAATATATTCCACTCATTCCTCTCCTGAATTTTTCCTTGCAGGTAAGGAAGAAGGTGCAATGTGTGAGTTAATCTATTTAAATGAAACCCTAGCTTTTTAAGATTTGAGGGAAAATATTTTCTCAGATATTTACATGCATAAACAATCGCTCTATGAAAGCTAAACTTAGTCATACAGCCTACCTAGGTCTTTAGAACATGCGCATACATTAAACCATTTCAAAATTAATAAAACTCTCTAAATTATGCATGGCTCAGAGGCTGAAAAAGTTGATAACAGGAACTGCTGCCTGCCCTGGTGCTAAGAATTTGGTAACATACAAGGAGTAAGCCTATGGCTGTGTGCTAGAGAAAATCATAATAAGGTATAATTATTGCTTGCTCATTTGTTTGAACTTTAAAACTATAACAAATCACACTTAATTATACACATAGAATACCATTACACCAACGAACTCACACTTGAATAGCTTGGTATGAGTGAGGACATTTAATATTATTTGGCTCCAATAGGTACGAAAAAGATACAAAGTAGCAGCTGAGAATTAATTTGGAGTTCTAGATTTGCAACCTCAAAAGAAAATCTAAAGAATATTTCCTGGAGTTTGAATATGTAAAGTTTTAACTGCTCCATCTGGTATATGCCCTCTGATTACCCAGAATGTTGGCTGGCAGTTTGAGGGACGCATCTGATAGCTGGCCAAGTTTAAAGGTCTATTGGAGGTAAAACAATGCCCACCCTTTAACAAGAGCAGCATTGTTCCCTAACAATGGCGCTCTCTGGCTTATTTGAATGTCAACAATTCAGAAAAGTTGATGTTTGGAGCCATCAAATAAAATGTTTTTGTGAAACAGTTTATTATTTCAGTGGTAATTATTTGAATCATTCATGGTAAAGGATGTTTGCTAATGAGAGCTTGGCTGCTGCAAATTCCAGGGAGACTGAATGCTCTTTGTGCTGACAAAAAGACCCAAATCACTGGAGAGAGACTGACTGGACAAATCATTCATCTATGCAAATGCCAGCCGAAATGGTCAGATGCATTTATTACCCTCCTCATTATAGTAAACAAGGCAGGAATCGTGACTGGCAGTTATCAACTTGCCCTGAAGTATGATTTGTTCTCCTACCACTATTTAAATGAGAGGAAAAAAGGCATGCCACCAGGGACTTTGTTGGTTTATAAAAGAGTAAATGTCACATAGCCCAATGCTTAAAGACTTTTGATTGACAAATGTTTTATTTGACATATCAAACAATGATGGTTTTCATATCAAATAGTCCATATTTGTTAGCAAAAATCTTAACCCCTTGAAGTTTGGCCAATGCTTTGAGCTCACTTCTGCCAATGCTTAGAAACTAGAACACAGATGGCAAGTTACATTAAAGGCAATATCAAATATCTCTACACATAATGTGCAAAGACCTAAAAATACTCTGCATTGGGTGACAGAAATGACACAGTGTTTTATCACAACACATATAGTGTAAAATGTTCTTCTGAACTGATAATGCAAATTAAAGTGATGTTGACCTACTTGCACTTACCAAGTATTCTTCTGCTGTTTAGTGCAAGATAAGCTAAACATTCAAGAATTTATACAGCATATGTCATAGTGAAATCTAAATTGTCTGGTGTAACTCTTCTTAAATGTCACAACAGTGTCACAACACTTTCAAGATTTCGGGGCTTATAGTTAAAGCCATAGTACCCTTATGTAACCTCTTGTTCTCATGTGCTTCAAACTTTTGCCCTCTTGTTTTCTGTAACTTGAGTTTTGCAAATGTGCTTCAGTTCAGACAGATGGATTTTACAAGTATACTGGACTGGGGATGTGGCTCAGTGTGCATTTGCCCAGCATATGCAAGGCTCTGGGTTTGAGCCCCAAACATTGAAACAAAAAGAAACAGATTACAAGTGTACTTTATGTCTGGCTGATTCTTGGGCTGATTAAGGTTGTGACATGGTAAGCACCAACCATAACTTGCTTTGATACACTTACAGACATCCTTTTTCTTTTCTTTTTCCTTTCCTTTTGTGCTATGTTTTAGACTGTCACTACTTCTGGAGTTTCATTTTTTTTCTGAAGAGTTAGAATGGAATTGCTTATTTTGAAAAGACAGAAGTAACTGCAATCACTGGATGTCCTTCTAAAGGAACCCAATACTGTCCTTTGTTTCTAGCTTGGGCTACAGTATGAAATGTTCGTGGAAGCTAAGGATTTATTAGTCTATTGTGTGTCACTCAGTTAGACTGACATGATTTATGTTTTGATCTTATTAGCTAGACAAACATATATTTAGTGATTTTCATTGATATAATTTGAGCAGTTGAATGTACATTTTATCAGAAAGAATATTAAATGTAGAATTATAAAAGTTCAATATTCTCACATAAAATTATACCATCCTGGTTCTAAAATTTTTTGCAGGAACATTTCCACTTTTATAAGTCACACTCACCGAAGAGAATGTTATTAGAGGAGAACACAGGCTTTCCCCTCCTTGCTGCTTCTGTTAGGTGGAAAACCATCATTCCAAAACTCTTGCCCAGTACTTTCCCAGTACCCATTGTCCTCTTTCTGGTGCCCTTGGGCTGAACAAGTTTCTCTGATTCTCACTTTGGGATGCATTTGCCTGAAGAAAACATGAGCTTGAATCTTGCTCTGGAACAGAAAAATCTGGGTGCTAGCTCCTCCTGAGACAGTGGATAGACCTCCCTGATAGTTGCTGAATCACCAAGGCCATTGTGGCCACACATAAACGCCACAGTCTGTGGTTCCACCAGAAGTTTGAGTCCTATTCCCATGACTCCACTCCCAGGATAAGCAAGAGAAATTATTAATATCAATGCACAATGACCTTGGCTTCCTTAAAAAGATTGTAAGAATGCAACTCTTCTGCACAAGATGGCACAAATACTTTAAGGGAGTCTGGACTCAGCTGGTTTTAGTAAGTTCAGAAAAATTCAGGTGCATGAAAAGCAGTAACAGAATAAGTTTCGGGGGCAGTACTTAGTAAGGGATGCATAAGAAAGAAGTCTGTTCCTGAAAGAGACCATTCAGAGATACGAGCATGAAATACCACCACCTAAAAGCTGAATAAGACCTTAGAATTCCCTCAGGGAGAAGGGACACCACAGAGAGGCTGCAGTAACTAGTGGTGCTTCTCTGTAGTGAGCGGGGCTCTCAGGTCACAGAACTCTAAAAGACCACAGGCTTTATGTTATCTATAAATAAATAAAGTTATCAATTAAATATGTCTATTTGGTCTATTTGTAAAGCTTTAGTTTGGAATGGATAAGCTTTGGGTTAATGATTCAGGCTAGCTATGAAGAAGTAAATAGCATTTAGGTTATTTTAGGATAATACACAGGAACTTTCTCTGGCTCATTTACATGGCACTGGTTCAGTCAAATTTAATTTCTTTATTTCTTTTTTTCTTTCTTTTTGTTTGTTTTTGTTTTTTCAAGGTAGGGTCTTGCTAGAGCCTAGGACGACCTGGAATTCACTATGTAGTCTCAGGCAGGCCTCAAATTCACAGCAATCCACCTACCTCTGCCTTCCAAGTGCTGGGATTAAAGGTGTACATCGTCACACTAGGCTCAAATTTAATTTGTTCTAGAGGAAATAATATTGTGAGTTAAAGAACTATGTATATTTCTCTGTGGTGGAAACATTGGTTTAGGTAGGAGCCATCTGAAAGACCTAAAGTGAAAGTGGTTTTCTGACTAAATGATCTTGTAGTCCTGGAATGACACCTATTTCTTTTCCTGTGTGGCCTAGGAGCACTTTTTGTCATGGAAAGCTTTTTTGGAGCATTACCATGCTGACTTCTTTTTTTTTTTTTTTTTTTTTTTTTTTCCCAAGGTAGAGTGTTGCTGTAGCCCAGGCTGACCTGGAACTCATTCTGTAGTTCCAGACTGGCATCGAATTTACAGCAGTTCTCCTACCTCTGCCTCCTGAGTGCTGGGATTAAAGGCATACATATCTAAGCCTGGGCCCCCTGCTGATTTTTTTTGTTTTAGCAATAAAATATGGAGATTTTCATTGGTAACCAGATTACATGTTCAAATCTGACTAATCAGATTGGTTCAGAACAGATTTCATATGTTTGCTTTGTTGCATCTGGAGCCCAAAACTATTTTTTTAAGTCTGTGAATCTAGTTGTCCTTTAATGGGTAACCATCTCTGTTATGGGACTTATGCTGAAGAAATTGTTCCTTCTACATATTAATTTATATTGCTATTGATGATATATGTGATATAATATTGATTTTCTGGTTTGCTCCCAAAACATACACTTTATTTTCCAATATAAGCATGTCTTTATACAGTGGACTCTGTCAATTGATGTTCTGCCTGCTGAAATTTTATCTTCACCACCTTTGGATGGGAAGGTGATGGACAATGGAATTATTCTTTAATTTTATTTTATTTCATTTATTCATTTATTTAAGAGAGAGAGGCAGATAGGGAGAGAATGGGCATGCCAGAGCCTCTAGCCACTGTAAACAAACTCCAGGTGCACAAGCCACCTTATCCATTTGACTTTACATGGTCACTGGGGAATTGAACCTCGTTCCTTTGGCTTTGCAAGCAAGCACCTTAACCACTAAGCCATCTCTCCTTCTTTAGTCTTTTTACATTATTTTTAGGCTTTGCCAAGTTTAACAATTAGGATAGGACTAAAAGCTGTAAATAGAAAATACTCAGAGTTAAAGGATGGATTTACAGTGTCAGTATGGGCTCTCTCCTCATGGTCTTTACTGCTGTTTCTCCACTGATCTTTTTTTCTCAGCTTTGTACAAGATGGCTGCCGAGAGCCCTTTGGGATCACAGTCTTCCCTGGCTCATGTCCAACAAGAAGACTGACAGTATGTGTTCCAGCATTCTCATTAAAAACTCTGAAATTTATTTTGATTAGACCAGTTTAGGTCATAAGCCCATTTTAACTAATTATTGTGGTCCCAAATATGATGTATTGTTTGGCCTGGGCTTCAGTTTAGTGCCCGGGGTTAGCAAGGAGCCTTATCTTAGTGCTGGCAATAGAACTGAGAGTGGTAGCTTGTTGCTAATCAGAAATCTCCCAGGCAGGAAAACAACAAAGGTCCACATCATGCTTCTGGGCATCTTCCTGTGAAGTGACCAAGAGAACAATTACTGATAGCATCATGTGATAATGATCATATGGCTTTTTCAGCACATACTAGAATCATCTTGTCTGTATAGGCTGTTAGGATTTTTGCCATGGAGATTTTTTTAAATGATTTTTATTGTTTATAAATGTCATATGGCTTTGTGTATAGCACATTGAGTTTCTGGCTTTTCTTTTTAAAATTATATAAGCCTTTGAGAACTATAAAGACAAACTGGGTATGTAGATAGTTTTGGAAGTAATTTCAGAAAAATCAGTTCATTGAAATCCTTATAGGATGGGGATATATCTCAGTTGGAAGAGTGCTTGTTTAGCATGCACAAAGTCCTAGATTCAATCCCCAGCACTACATAAAACCCAGTATGGTCATATAAGCCTGTAATTCTAGCACTTAGGAGGTTCAGGTAAGAAGATCATAACTTCAAGGTTATTTTGGGCTATATAGCAAATTTGTGGCTAGCCTGGACATGAGATCCTGTCTCAAAATAAAATCCATATAAAGGTCTGTACTCTAAATCATAGAGACTTACTAAATCAAGTGTTGATAGATATAAAGTGAGAAACTGAACACATAAGTAGGTGATAGAGACCATATATAAAGATAGAACACTGCCTAGCAGCAACCTGCAAGAAAACAAAGTCTATCCCAATTAGAGACCAGATCAGAAAGCCCTGGTTTCAGTCAGACCCATAGGCAGGCAGACCACCAGGAAGCCAGCCAGTAACAATTGATTACAATTGACAATTTCCATAGGTTTTGTTCCTGCTTCCAGCTGTGTATCGGACAGAGTTGTCTATAGCTTTCCCACATCAACAGCCTTCAATCTCTATTCTGCTATGTTTTCCCACTCCTCTACCTGCTTTTGAGTCTGCCAAAATGTAATGATCCCCTTGCTATGTTCTAGTAATCTCAATCACTTCCTGGCCTTTTGGCTAAGATCAATAGTAGCAATCTCTGAAACAATAGCCTTTGTTCTCATCATCAAAGGATCACCTTTGTTTATTTATGTGTCACTTATCTGATAAGTCACTTAATTGTCTAATATACACATCCTATAGTTTTTTTCTACAAATAGAAAGAAATCTGGAATTCTATTCACTAAAATATTTTTAGCAATTGCACTTATCTATTATTTTTAAAATTAATTAATTTGTTGCAGTGCTGATATTAAATCCAGGGGCTCATGTATGCAAGACAAATGCTTTATCATTGACCTACATTCCAGGTCCACATATTTTAAAAGTATTAGTTTTACCAGGGTGCTCATCCTGGTATCTCTACTTCACAAATGAAGAAGGCAAAACAACTAAATGTGAATGTAACGGTTACCTTTGCACAAGAGAGGAAAGGGTTTATCTTGGCTTACAGTTTCGCGTGGAAGCTTCATCGTGGCAGGAATAGCAGGGCAGGAACTATTAGAGTCCTGAACACCCAGTGCGTAGGATAAATCGTAATGCCTGCCCCAGTGACACACCTCTTTCATTCACAGTTCCACTTCTCAAAGTTCCACCAGCTGGGGATTAAGTATGAGGCCTAATCAAAGACACTTAAGGTTATGGTGGACGTTTCACATTCAAATCATCTTGAGTAACTTATAATAAAGGAGAAGCAGAGGTTAGAATTCAAACTCGATATTTTTTCTTTCATAATTGATATTTAAACAAACAATTAAGAAACAAGTAAGAAAAATAGGGCTACAACTAGGTTACATTTTAAAAACCAGAGTCATAGGAGAGACAAAATTGAAGTTTATGGGATTGGAGAGATTTCTCAATGGTTAAAGCCCTTTCCTGCAAAGCGTAATGACCTGGGTTCAGTTCGCCAGTGTCCACATAAAGCCAGATGCACAAGGTGGCTCATATGTCTGGAGTTCATTTGCAGTCGCTGGAGGCCCTGGCATACCCATTTTCTTTGTCTCTCGTCTCTCTGCTTGCAAATAGATAAATTAAAATTTAAAAGAAAAATAACATTGAGGTTTATAAACCAAAGTGTGTTTATTATGGGTATCTTCTGATATTTAAAAGGCAACGTGAAGGCAAATGAAAGAAACTATTTCATTCAGTTGACATAAAACAGTTTTTGTTTCTGTGTTATTTGAACTGATAATGGTAATAGGCCAGTGGAAGAATTGAGTAGTTAAGCAAGACATAGGTTTCTCGTTATTGTTTCATGACTGGATATATTCATCTGAGTAATTAAAGTGAATTCTCTTTACTTCTCTGAACTTGAATTTCCACATATTTCTGAATGAAAATTTCAGCTTCTATCTGCCAGATGGTTGTAGGGCAAACTGAATATCTTTCTAGCTATGTCCCTTTCCCTTCAGTTTTATTCTCTTGCTCATAATTTCTATGAGGTCTACTTATCTTCAGTTAATACAGCAGCTCCTCCATCACTCCTTTTTCTTCATTCCTCTTCCTCAGTTCCACATTTTCTTTTTCTTAGAACACTCATGCCATAGATTTACATATGTGTCATAGTGTAAACTTAATGAGACATGAGTGAAAGGTCTTTGCTTTTCTCCAATGATGATTTCCAAGTACCTGGCCTCAAGAAACAATAATTCAATGAATAAATAAACACAAAGTTTTCAGTCTTACTAAAAGAAGAACAAAACCAAACATCAGAAAGCCTACCTTAAGCTGGTATTAAGTTACTGATGCTTTTGCTTCCCAGCCTACGATCCTGGCCATTTGGGTAATACTTACTTAAACCTAAAACCTAAAGAGAATCTGGACCTGTATTCTTTCACTCATTTACATGTTGAAAGTCAGTAGAACTTTAAAGAAGTTAAAAGAAAAAAGAGAAAGTAATGGGTAGAGAGGTGCAGACTTCACATTGGTATTGGCTAGAACAGGGGAGACAAATCCAGAACTAAAAGCCCAGGATCAATGAACCTGGTTTCAAAAGTGTATTAAGAACACCTGAGGGCTGGAGAGATGGCTTAGTGCTTAAGTGCTTGCCTGAGAAGCCTAAGGACCCCAGTTCGAGGCTCAATTCCCCAGTACCCATGTAAGCCAGCTGCACAAGGTGGCGCATGCATCTGGAGTTCATTTGCAGTGGCTGGAGGCCCTGGTGTGCCCATTCTCTCTCTCTCTCAATCCCTCTTTCTTTCTCTCTCTCTCTGTCACTCTCAAATAAATAAATAATAAAAAAACTTAAAAAAAAAAAAAAAAAAGACCTGAAGTCTTGATTCCTTTCCTCAGAAAGCTAGAAAGGTCAGGAACCTTGGCGACAGAGTTTTGTTTGATCTTTTAGCTGAGGTTTCCAGATATTTAAATGTGGATAAAAGGTCAAATATCTTGAACTAAACGTTATAGTCAGGCTTTAAATTCCATTGCGTTAAACAGTTATACAAACCAGCTCACCATAAGAGAGCAAGAGTCATTTAGAAACAAAGGCAGTGACACTTAAACATTGATACTCAAATCGTGATTTGCCAATCAGCTCAATTCTAAAAAAATGTTTTTTCCCTTAATGGAGAGAATGGTTCTAAATTAGTCAGGTCATTTTGTGCCAAATGACCATATGCTAGAAATTTACATAGAAGTTTCTTACTAAAGTTAATAAGGCTACTTTTCTATGGCACTCTGTTGTTTGACATTAGCTAGTAATTAAAAGTTAGAACATACAAGTTGTCTTTACCTCTTTCTAAAACTCCTTCTCCAACTTAGTAAAAAAGCATTAACCCCTTCTGTGAGTCTTTAGTCATGCTAAGTGTCACTCCCTCCTCTGCAGCACCTGCTGGAGGCCCTGGATGATGGAATCTCTGTCCTTCTCCCATCCAACCCAGAATACGGGTGTCATGCTAATTCTTTCCAGCACAGGACAGTTTTACTTTCTAATTATTTTTTTATCTGAACTGTCTTCCATTTCCACTGATATTGTCTGAAGTCAGTCAGCCCTCTCCCAATGAATGCAGACACCTCTGAAACTGGCTCCCATACTTGTCTCACTCATCATTATATTTAGACTGATTTTTTTTTTTTTTTTTTTTTGCAGGGTCTCAGGTATCCCAGGCTGGTCTCAAACTTGCTTTGTAGCCTGAGAATAATCTTGAACTTTTGATCCTCCTGCCTCTGCCTCCTGAGTGTTAGAATTACAGGCATGTTTCACTATTCTCTGTAATTTTTAAAGCATGTCATAGTTTTTAAAATGTAAGTAGGCCTTGGGCAATATAAATTTTTCAGTAGCTTCCCAATTCTTCCAGTTTAAAATTCAATTTCTTGAACATGGTTGTACCATTTCTCCTGGTCTGGTCTTTCCTTGAGCTTAAATAGTTGCTGTAGTTCCTTCAGTGTCACTAGGAATTACACTGTTCTCAACTCCATCCCATGTGTCCCAGATCTAAGCATGCTAATGATCAGCAATAGAGCATAGCTGGTTCAGTCAATGTGCATCATGCGAGGTAGCATTCAAATTCTGCAAACATTGTCTCCAATGTATTCTAAAGTTCCAAAACGTTAATGGATCACCTCATGATGCTGTGTGGTAAAGTGTACATGAAGTTTTAGAACTTGGAGTGATATCACCCCAGAAATCATTAAAACACCTAGAAAGAGCAGAAAAGGATCTGGCATTTCAGCCCATGGTTGTTTCCTGTGACATCAAGCTGCCAGGGACAGTGTTTGGATTGTAGTGGTTTGAATCAGAAGCACCCATAAACTCAAGTGTTCCAAATGCTTGTTCCCCAGTTGGTTGCAATTTTGGAAGTAGAGCCTTGCTTGAAGAGGTGTTATTAGGGTTGGTCTTAGGGATGTTAGAGCCAGATCCTCCTTGCCAGAGATCATCACATTCTCATGCTGCTGTTTTCCACTTACGTTAGTAGAGTTGACGTCCAACCTCTCCTCATGTCCATGTTTTCCTTGCCAGCATGGAAGATTCCACTCAAGACTGTCAAAATAAATTTTTCTTCCCATCAGCTACTTTTGGTCAAGTGTTTTGTCCCAGGAAGGGGAAGGTGACTGCTACAAAGGGGATTCCTCTTATTATGCTAATTGTATCAAACAAGGTTCATACTGAGAGCAATGAGACTCCAGGAACAGAGCTGTGTGTTGGGAAAGGGTTAACTCAGTGTAGGGCTCTCAACTACTGACCATTTCAAAGAAAGTTGTAAGGTTCAGGAGTGACCACAACCACACAAACCACTCTGAGGCAAAGATGAAAGCTTTTAGTCAGGAAAAGCACAGGCTGCCAGGGCTGGCTCACAAGAGAGGAGCACAGCCCACCTGAGTTTGCAGATATTGGGCTTTACAGGGCTTTCAGTTGGGGGAAGGTGAAGAAGGGAAAAAGCTGAATAAGAATGGTTCCTGGGGGCTGGAGAGATGGCTTAGTGGTTAAGTGCTTGCCTGTGAAGCCTGAGGGCCTGATTCGAGGCTCAGTTCCCCAGGACCCATGTAAGCCAGATGCATATAGTGGTGCATGCGCTTGGAGTTCATTTGCAGTGGCTGGAGGCCCTGGCACACCCATTCTCTCTGTATCTATCTGCCTTTTTCTCTCTCTGTCTGTTGCTCTCAAATAAATAAATGAATATACAATATACATATTGTATCTAAGATAGTCAGGGTGTGACATCAGAATAGTGACCAGGTGATTTACAAAATAAGGGGGCAGGAAACCATGACCTGGGGGCATTGTAGGCAAGGAAGGAATAAAGGCTGAGTGGTTTCTTGAGGAATGTGGATAATCCACTTCCTTATGTCTCTGTCCCATCCTGCTGTCCTTAGTGACTCCATTTTTGGACCTGTCTGACCTAACATTCCAGCCTTTTGTTAATGAGAGACAAACTTTTTTTTTTTTTTTTTATGTTGACTGTAGGAGTGATGAGTTCTTATGGGAGAGGCTGAATAATGTGGTCAGTGGGTCACCCTTCAGGGCAGATGATGAGGAGGCAGTTCCATGGTGGTTTTCTCATAGCATCCCTGTGTTGAGCTGGTTTCTGGGCAGTCGCTGGCATCATCTGTTATAGAGAAGGTGAGGGAGATGGGCTAGGCACACCCCATGAGAGGACAGAAGGAAGAATTAAGGAGCTTGTTACTCTTGTCAACAGCTATGACCTCAAAACACCAGATGCAAGGGGAGAATGAGCACTCAGAAGGTGAGGGGTAGAGGGCTTGGGGCAAGAGAGAGGAGGCAGAGGGGCATTAGTGTTTTGGGATTAGGGGAAGACTAGGGATGCGAGAGAGTTTAAGTATGAGAGTGTCCCTTAGGGTGACAGTGTACTTATCCCTGGATGAGATAGGGTAAGTGTTAAGGAAGGAGGGAGCCCAAGGAATAGCTCTGATTCTGGCTAAGGCAAATGGGAGGAGCTGGGGTCAGGGTAGGTGACGTTAATCAGGGACAGGCAGAGACAGAAGGCATGAATTGATGTTCGAGCTTAGTATTGTAAGTCAACATCAGATAGGGGAGTCTATTAGTGCCAGCTCCTCCGGCAGGTAGGGCTGAAGAAGGAGCCGGTCCAGCAGGTGCCTTCTTGGGGCTGAGCGGGATGGTGAGTGTCGGCGACCCAGAACCCCCTCCTCCAAGGCACCGGAGAGAAAAACACACTGGGTCGGGAGTCTTGTCGAAGCAAGATCTCATCTTATTGTAGTAGGAAGATGTTTATATAGCATTGAGAAAGAGGGTGGGGTCTCAGGATGGGATAAAGGTGTAGGGGCCAATAGTATTTCACCACGTTAGCAGTAGCTGGGCGGAGGCAGTTTTGGCTTAGGTCTTGCTGAGTCACTCCTAAGTGGGAGTAATAGGCCAAGGACAGGTCGCCAAACTCTAGCCAGGCTCAGGAAGTTCCACTGGGCCTTGCGCCCAGGCCTCTTAGGGCCCAACATATTAGTATGAATCTTTGTTTATATTGTAGTTATATTTTTCTTACTGGGTGATTAAGACCATGTAGGTTGCCAGAATTAACTGTATATTTTGGAGGTCGGTAATGAAGAGACTTTTAGGGACCTGTGAGGAGTTCTATGACTCTCAGCATTGTCATCTGCTAGGATAAGTCAAGGTCATGCTGACCAAGTGGCCCTCCCTCTTTTGGGAAACCTGGAGGACTGATTTTCTGCCAATGTGACTCTCCTGTTGCAGATACACTGACTTGGAGATTGTCTCTGGGTCTCCATCTCCTCTCTGGTTGAGAAGATAGGTAACTTGCCAGAAGCTAGACATTAGCACTGTCCTACCATCTCCTCTTTGCTTCTGACCTGGGAGCAGGAACCAAAATATTGGTCATCCTTTTAACTCCAATGTTTCCAATTGACTTTGACTTCTACATATGGTTATTAATCACTCAGAGAGACTGTACATAGCAAAACAGATTAGTTAAAAGGTGCAGAACATATCTGGTTAGCAAAGCAGATCTGGTTAGAAAATGACACAATAGTTTAAAATCATTCTGATTAATATTTAAGTTTAGTTGTCAGGTGACAGTGTAAGCTATATCTAGGACATAGAAAGCATACACATTCTATCTTTTAAGTATCTTTGAGTTATAAGTATAGGCAGAACATTTTAGTAGCCCTGAAAACAATATTTTATCAATAATTTTAAGCAAATTGATTTAATCTAAAAATTGTATGTCAGGAAAAGACAAGACAGTATCCTTGGCATCTGTATTTGAAAACAACTTTGGCTACTCTGTATACCAATGTAAGTACCAATTACCTCCCAAACAAGAAGCAGAACAACAGTTTAAGATTATTTTTGTAGGGCAGGAAACATGTCTTATGTATCAATATTTTTATAAGCAATAAACATAAGATAACACAATTAATAAAGTGAAACCTTGACTGAGACTGATTATACATAGCTTACAAAAAAATAAAACAGTTATTATTGAGTTAAGCAAGCCAGATTTTAACATACATTAGAGACAATATGACAGACACGAAGTAATTTTTAAAATAAGTACATTTTACCATTGAACAATTTTAAGGCTTAACTAAAGAAATATTTATGACTATTATATGAAGCTTAGACAAACTATATTAACATTGTTTGTATACAGTGGATTTCCCTAAGACTTGGCGAGCTTCCTCAATTCCCCTAAGAACAAGATTACAATAAGTTACTTTTTATAAGACTTAGATTTAACCTCAGTGATAATCACCCAGCAAAACTAGCATGAACAAGACAAGAACCATCATAAAATTACAGTCTTAGCTAGGCATGGTGATGCATGCTCATTGATAGACAAAGCATCATGTACTTTGTGTAATCCAAATTACAATATTCTGATACCTGGAAAACTCTGATATTAACAAAAAGTAGAGTTCACATATTTAAGGCACATGAAGCTACAGAGAGCAAACTACGAACAAAAGATCTGCTAACAGAGTTCAACATAAACAAGAAATCTATATTATGTAGTAACATTTTGGCTTAAATATGAAGACATTGAAAAAAATTTATAATTTTTAAAGTTCATCAGAATCAGGATAGCCATATATATACATATATACATACACACACACACACACACAAACACACATGTATATATATATATATATATATATAGAGAGAGAGAGAGAGAGAGAGATATTTAGCTCTTTAAAAGCTAAATAAGATGCCATCTAGTCTATAAGTCAGTTTCTGAAATTAATTTGGTTATATCAAATATACCCAAAGAATAAAGGAACTGGACTAAACTGCCTTGATCTAATGAAAAAAAGGAGACAAGTCTCATGGAAAAGAGGGAATGGGCATGCCAGGGCCATTTTCCACTGCAAACAATCTCCAAATACATGCTCCATTATGTGCATCTGGTTTTACAAACAAGCACCTTTAACTGCTGAGCCAAAAAGAAATATTTTTAATCTACTCCAAATCAATTTTATAGAACTATAGTGAATTCCAAACATACACAAAATTTCATGACTGAATCTGTAACTACTCAGACCTTAATCAACTCTATAATTCTCTGTGGCACTTTGGTAAACTTATTTAGTAACGATGTAAGTTAAACGTAATGTATTAAGACTGATTGTTGGAGGAATTGAGGAATTACATCTTAAATCGCAATGAAGTAAATAGTTTCCAAGTGTATGACAGATAAATACTGTTCAGTGTTTCCAAATGTGGTCTATTTACTTTATAAAATAGGAAAAGAGCCAGGCGTGGTGGCACACGCCTTTAATCCCAGCACTTGAGAGGCAGAGGTAAGAGGATTGCCAAGAGTTTGAGGTCACGCTGAGACTACATAGTGAATTCCAGGTCAGCCTGAGCTAGAGTGAGGAGACCCTACTCAAAAACAAAAACAAACAAACATTTAACATAGGAGAGTAGTTAATTCCTCTGAGAATTTTTTTTTTTTGAAGCAGGGTTTTAGATATAATAACCTTAGGAAAGAATTAAATATTAATGAGCCAACTTTCCTAAGACATATATGAAAGCAGATTTGAACATTATTAGGAATTTTGGAAATTTTCTTATAAACTCAGAATCAAGCGCTTTTAAATTTAAACATAAATCTTGAGGCTGTTTCTGTTAGTGGTTCCATAGAAGCATAGAGAGATAAAGAAAATGTAAAAATAGTTGCAAATTCTTATAAGAAATCCTCATCTGTTTGCAGCAACTTGGTATCCACCAAGTGTCATGCTGGGGCCAGGATCCTGAGATTCCCTGTGCCTGTAGCCCCCTGATTCTGCAAAGCAGGGAACCTAAGAAAGAGCCATCAGGTATTTTCCTGGGGCAGCATAAACACCAGAGAGATCTGTGTCTTATTTCTCTGTCCACCAATGAGATTTGTGTGTTAGGCTTCCCTCTTATTCTTAGGGACACCTGACCATCTACAGATCAAGCCCTTCAGGGGAAAGCACTAAGTAACACATTACAGGTACATCTGCCTGGACTGGCCCAGAACTTAAATTATTTTTTATGTACTTTTTTTCCTGGGGAATACAGTGGGACAACATAACTCCCCAATTACTTTGTATTTCCTCTGGGGTACACTCAAAAGTAAAAGTTGGCCCTGCAGGCTAGTACAGTGGGCTTGGTGGAGAGCATCCCCCACAATGAAATGGCACTGTTTAGAACAGAAATCATTCTACAGCCTTAGGGCTGTGAGACACATATATACTCATACACACACATTCATTTCAAGTGCACTTTTCGTATAGACTCCAGACAACCATTTCCCCCCTCACACATTCATTCATTCATTCATTCATTCAGAAGCTATATATTTTCATTTTAAATTTCCATTCTACTTACAACTCCAGAGACAAAAACCAAACCTTGTTAGTGGGAGCATGATAGAGCAGAGAGAAAGCCATGCACATAGAGTGAAAAATTTCAGACCATTTGTACATTGGCAGAAGTTTTCTAAACCAGTGAGAATTTGGAAATCAAAAGTACCATGTAAAGGCCATTTTTCCAGTTTATATTGTGGCCAGGCAGAGTTGCAGAGAAAGATCAGGCAACGAGGTTTGATGTTGTCCAAGAGTCATAGAGGATTTAAGTTCTTAAAGAGACAGGGAAAGAGCAAAACAAGGGTGAGAGAAAGGAACCAGGGCTTAAACTGGGTTTACACAGAATATCAATATGACCTCCTGGCCCATTAGGATGAATGGGGCCTGCACCTCCCATGTGGGCAGAGGCCATACAGGTAGCAACTGTTGGCTTTTTAGCCTGTTAGTGGGCAAGGTGGGTGACTGTGCTCCTGATGGCAAAAGCGGCTGGCAGTGAAAGATGAGACCTCAGGAGGGAGTGTCGTGAGATGGCACAGCCAAACCAAAAGGCACACCTTAGGGTGCGGCAGGCCAGAGAGTGAGAGACCTGAGGTGTTGAGTGTGCATCTTTCTCAAGACTTGGGGTTGGGGCTCAGAAGCAGCCCAGAAGTGTAGCCTGGTGTACCAGCACAGCTTCCACCAGGAGGGAATAAACCCAAGAACAGGCCAACCTGAGAGGGACACTTGCCGAGAAGGAGGGAAGAAGAGCAAGGCCGAATTTTGGTGGGTGTGAAAAGCCGGTACCAGGCAGAGATGGTGTGAAGCCTCCAGAGGGTCAGTGGCAGTTCAGTGGTCTGGTCAGGGGAAAGGAGGTCTGGCTGCCCAAGAAGGGCAACTGGAAGCCTCCTATCTGAGTCAGGCACCAGATGTAAGGTTCAGGAGTGACCACGACCAGGAAAACCACTCTGAGGCAAAGATGAAAGCTTTTATTCGGGAAAAGCATGACCTGCCAGGGCTGACTCTCAAGAGAGGAGCACAGCCAACCTGAGTGTGCAGATATTGAGCTTTATAGGGCTTTTTAGTTGAAGGAAGACGAGGGAGGGAAAAGATGATTAAGAAAGGTTCCTTCCTAAGATAGCCAGGATGTGATATCAGAACAGTGACCAGGTGGTTTACAAAATAAGGGGGCAGGAAACCATGACCTGGGGGCATTGTAGGCATGGAAGGGATAATGGCTGGGTGGTTTCTTGAGGAATGTGAATAATCCACTTCCTTATGTCTCCGTCCCATCCTGCTGTCCTTGGTGACTCCATTTTGGGACCTATCCAACCTAACAGACATGACTTCTGAGATGATGCTGTATTCAGTATAAAAATGGATTCTGTGTGCTTAAGGCCTTGAGCTATGCTTTACGAGTTTGATCAGATAAGTGTACCCTAAAAATGTGATTTGTAGTGAATGTGGGTTTCTGCTCTGGATAGCTAGGTGGAGGTCTTAATAGCTGAGATCAGTCACGTAACACTGCATGCCTACATGACACTATAGACTATGTCTTACTCCAAATTCCTGGGTATGGCTAAGGTGATATTAGATAGAGGTGGTGCCTTTGGGAGATGATTTGACCATAAAGGTGGGGCCCTTATAGAAATCATCCTACAAAACTTTCTTGATCCTTCTGCCATTGAGGTTAGAGTGAGGAGGTGCCACTAGCAAACTCACTTAACATGCTATATCTATTGATGGCTCCTGAGTTTAGCAGACTCTAGAACTGTGGTTGAAAACAATTCTATTCCTTGTAAGTGGCCCCAGTTATGGGTACTCTCTTATAGCAAACCAAAGACTAAGATAATGATAGAACACCAGCAAAATTCCTGGATACCAAAACTCAGTCAAGTTGTTTTGTGTTGTTAAACACTGTTGCTGGAAGTTTTGAGTACGTTACTGTTCAATTCCATTGAGAGGCAGCACCTAGAAGTTTGTGCCTCTGGCATTTTCTGAACTTTTCTGTAGTTTTCTTTCCCCTTTGTTGGTTTTCCTCCTTATCTTCTCACTGTAATTCACCATAACCATGAATATAACAGTCTTTTAACTCTTGACACGGTACCTACACACAGAAATTGCCAAACCATGTTTTAAGAAGGTCATCATGGGGCTGGAGAGATGACTTAGTGGTTAAGGTGTTTGCCTGCTAAGCCAAAGGATCCCAGTTCGACTCTCCAGGACCCACGTAAACCTGATGCACAAAGGGGCACGTACATCTGGAGTTCGCTTGCAGTGGCTGGAGGCCCTGGCGTACCCTGTCGCTCTCTCTCTCTCCTTTTCTCTCTGCCTCTCTCTCTCTCTCTAAAAAAATAAATAAACAAAATATATTTTTAAAAAAGGTCATCATCCATATTAGATTTCAAATGTCATTTCATGTCAGTTTGCAGCACTATTTCATCCTCTGTAATTAACTTAGTGTTACAGACTTCATCTAACTAAGGATACAGTCAAGACAAAGAATTAAAATATTATTCCAAAGTGACATCTACTTTTAGCTTTATTCCCAAATGGACTACTAGGGCATTTGTCTGTCCACAGCAGGCCATGCTTCTCTTCCACACAAGCACTCTTCAAGAGTGTGAGTGACTCTTAGGAATCCCAGCAACAGGAAGTGAGTTTCTTGAATAGAGCCAATGTTTTGCAGGCAATGAAGGTTCTAAGGTATTCAATAAATAAATGTACAAAGTTCTTGGCAAAGGCAGGACAGACAAGGAAAATAGGCCAAGCTCAGAATAATTGTCTAATCCCACAAAAACAAATTGTTTTAACCTCTATGATATAAAGAGGCCAGTGTGGTCAGCTCGTCAGCTGAAGTCTCAGTTCCCACTCAGCCACATGGTCTAGCAGTTCAGGGTTCTTGGTGGTTCTCACACATCCCACACTGTTTCACACCTGTGCATTTGCTCACACTCTCCCTCTGCCTGCTATGTCTTATTCTTTGTTTTCCACGTGGCTAATGCGTACTCACATCCTCAAAAGTAGGCACTGTGTTTTATTCTTGCTAAGTTTTGTTTCCTTATAATTAGCAGTATACAAATACAATGAATGTCCATTGAATTCAGGGGAAAATGAACTCATCTAAAGAAGATAGAGAATAAGTCCAGAGGAAAATCAGAGGTGAGGTGACAGAGAAAGAAATCTTTCTCTCTCTCCATATATATACACACACACACCCCCACACACATATAAAACATATATAGTACATATATTCACTTTTTTTTTTTTTGGTTGTTTGAGGTAGGGTCTCACTCTAGTCCAGGCTGACCTGGAATTCACTATGTAGTCTCAGAGTGGCCTCGAACTCATTGCGATCCTCCTACCTCTGCCTCCCGAGTGCTGGGATTAAAGGCGTGCACCACCACACCTGGCCATATATTCACTTTTATATGTGATGTGGAAGCCAAAGGAATAAAAGCTTCAGGAAAGAGGGTTTTTCAGGTCACAGAGACTCCCAAACAAGGGCTCATGCTCAAACCAACTCCATTTGGTATCAATGGCAAACTCAGTTTCTGTATCCTCTAGTGTAACAACTAAAACAACGTCTATTTCCCAGACTCTAGCCAGGAACCTAATGCTAATCCTCACTGTCTCTGATGAGCCATTCATTAGGAAGGGGACACAGGCAGAGGCTCTTCTGAGCCAGTCTTCACCGTAGCTTGGGTATGGGATCAGCTCTACCTGAGCCACATTGACTGAGAATGAGTTAAATCAAGAATTTTGCTATTCATTCGAATCTGTATCAGAATTCGGTGGGGGAAGTACAAAGTGCGTAGTAATCTACCTGAAATCTCCTCTCCCCCATTCTTCAGTGTGAAATTCCTAAGGGCTTGCCACTCTCATGTTCACTATTGGCCTCCTGCCTGCCCCCCTACAGAAAAAATGCATTACTCACTCTCAGTTAACTGAGCTCATTTCATGTTACCTTTACCTTCTCCAGTCACTCACAACTATTCAGAGAATATTATTTTTTCTTCTTCTTCAACTCTTGTCCACTCATTTGGTCCTTATGACTCTTTGTCTGGTAAAATCAAAAGATGGGGATAAAGAAGATAATGGGAGAGACAGGGAGAGGTTTATGGCAATCATAGTCTAGAATATATTCTTATGTTTCTAATCTGGCCTTACTATCTATGAGCAGAACTGCAGTCATCCTTGCTCAGGACAATCTCTATGCTCCCAGAAGAATTGATTGACTGGGTGAGCTTTGCATAGTTCTTGGCATGCCTCATTCATATAGGGCTTTGCTCTTCTCTGTAGCCTTTGTGTGACATGTCAATGCTTTTTCCTGCAACTGGAGGTGCTTTGTCAGCTTTTGAAGGAGGAGGGTCACGGTTTGAGAGACTATTCTTAAAATGTAGTTGTGTGCCCTGTAGGCCCTTATGTCTTTATGGACTAACATTTATCCTCCTCTTTTACTCCTACAGGCTCCCCAGTGAATCTAATTGGAACAAAATGTCCAGAACAACAGTAAATATTCAGTGTGGTTCAAGGCATGACTAAGGTAACAATTTCAGTCCTGCTCCAGATGGCTGTGCTTCTTGTATTGAGCTGAGCTGATGGTTTCCATTGTTTCTCACTGTTTAGATGCTTATTTCCCATATTTAAAAATTAACAGTTCTTTAACATTTAAAGCTATTAAGGGTAATATGAAACTTGCCATTTATTTTTCAGTGTTGTGTTAAAGCGATCAGTTTGGAGTTTGTATTCACTTTACAGAAAGGATGCTGACTTATATAAGGAATACAGATAGCTTCTTTCTTTATCTATGTTCTGAGCAAATTTATATAGCACAGAAGCAACTAGTTCCTAGAAAGTTTGAAATGATTCATTTGCAGAACCATCTGGATCCCGCACATTTTTGAAGAGTACTTCTATGACAACTTTATTTTTTTTCATGAAAATTGATTTATTTAGGTTTTCTACCTCTTGAAGGGCCAATTTTGGTAATTTATATTTTCTTAGACCACTGTTGATTTCTTTCAGATTTTATTAATATAGATATATGCAAAGCATTTTCTTATAGTTCTTTTAATATCCTCTGTGCTCCCTTTTTGTTTCCAACTTTGAGTAAGTGCAATTATGATAGCATAATTTGTTCTTGTATGATAGGAGTCAGGTTATGCCTAGGCCAGTTTTTTTTTTATTCTGTAGATAATGTTACAAATTAAGAGTTCTGGTCCTTCTCATTCTATACCATATCAATCATAAGAGTAATTGCAAAGAAAAGACAAAATATATCTGCTAGTTAGATGCAAATATTTATAATGCCTAAATAAAACATTTAAGATTTGAAGTATTCTTCTTGGATGTTTTTTCTCTGTCTAATTAAACTAGATAACTTCTTCGAGATGAACCCAGAAAGTTTTGATCAGGTTTATTTGTTTTCTTAAACAATGAATACTCTTCATTCATCAGTGAGGATTTTTCTTCTTTGAACATTACTACAATGAAAGCTATTAAACAATACATTCTAGATCTTAGGTAATTATTATCTTAACTTTATATGGCTGATCACAAAAGACAGAGGCAGAGCCAAGGGCCATGTGGATATATATTTTGTTGCAGTGTCATCTATGGAGTTTGGGGCCAGCATCTATAGAGGCTGGAAGCTATTGAGGGGTGTTAGTCAACTGTACATCAGGACCATATTGCATGTGTAAGGACAATGAAAATAGTAATGTGTGAGACAGGTTAGAAAGCAGGAAACATGAAGACAAGGATACTAGTTATGACAGTAGGGAAATGAGTTAGGAAGCTAGAAGGGTCAGACTCCAATAATGCTTTAAAAAGCAAATGGCAAGATTTAGAGACTAACTGAGAATGAGGGGTGAAGTAGGGGAGATATTTACATTGGTGTCGAGATTATCGGTGGCCTAAATCCTCAGGTGGATGAGGACATCATTATTAAGATAATCTGGAGAAGGAATAGGTGTTCATAGGAAGATGATAATTAGCTTTGCACATATTGAATTTTGTATTCAATCAATATTCTTTGGAACATTCAGGAAGAGCTGTGTTTGAGAATCAGCAGCATGTACTAAAGTTAATTGGACAGGTTGCTGGACATTGGCATGAGGAGGCTATAGCTAGCATATTTGAATTCATGAAAAGAGTTTGCTTGAAGAGAGAGTGCTTTGAGAGACAGAAGAAGCATTCATGATTAAAGCCTGAGAAAAAATGATGTTTAAAAACAACTATACTTCTTTTCTTAAAATAAACATTTTACAGGCTGGAGAGATGGCTCAGTGGTTAAAGGCACTTGCCTGCAAAGCCTAATGACTAGGGTTTGATTCCTCAGTAGCAATATAAAGCCAGATGAACAAAGTGGCACATGCATGCATCTGGAGTTCGTTTTCAGTGGCTAGAGACCCTAGTGTGCCCATTCACTCCCCACCTCCTTGAAAAAAATTATTTTACTTTATTTTATTATTATTTGAGTTAACATATCTTGATTGTACATAATAATGAGTTTTATTATGACATCTTAATGTATGCATATGTTTTTATCCTATCCATCCTGTATTACCCTCTATATTTCAATAAATGTTTTATTAACATTTTATTTATTTATTTATTTGAAAAGTAAAGAGAGAGAGAGGGAAAGAAAGAGGGAGAGATAGAATGGGTATGCCATGATCTCTAACCACTGCAAATGAACTCTAGACACAGTACCACCTGGTGCATCTGGCTTCTGTGGATACTGGGGAATCAAACCTGGGTCCTTGGGCTTTGCAGGCAAGTGCTTTCACCACTAAGTTATCTCTCCAGCCCCTCTATTTCAAAAAATGTTTTCATTATTGACTTTTCAAATCGGGTACTCCCCTCTGATAATTGTCTTTTTAAGAACTTGGATCTGAACCTTGAGTTCATTTCAAGTACTTGTCCTCCTTCTGTGCTCACATGTTTTTATTTTAATAAACAGAAACTTTGTAGGGACACATCATGTGTAGGTACCATCAAACAAGATTGGGCAGTTCAGGGTGGTATGGCCATAGACAAGATTTTTTTGTGTGTTGGTACCATCATTTTCCTCCTCTTTGTCCCATCCCACTAAGGGACCTCCTCAGTGGGATTGCTGGTATTCACCATGGGGTTGTGGGTTATGAATTTTGAGTGTGTGTATGGAAGGGCAATTCCTGTGGATAGTCCCTCCCACCCTGTGGCTTTTACAATCTTTCTGCCTCCTCTTCTGCAAAATTCCTTGAGCCTTGGTGGTTGTGTTTTAAATCTATTCTAGTGTTGAGCTCTCAGCAGCTTCTGGATTTCTGCTTTGGTACGTTTTGAGTATCCTTAGTGTCTGTCACCATCAATCACCCTGGCATAGGTTGTTAGGCTTGCCATAGAAGCAGCACTCTTGCTTATCTCACCAGTTCCTCTGGGGCCCAGGTGAAATCACATGTTTTTAAACTGCTGTTGAGTCTGTTTGCAACATGTCTTTCACCTCTGCCCCTTGCCTTCTCCCTGTATCCGTCCTAGGCCCCCAACATCACCCATCTAGCAAAAGCCTTCTATATGAAGAAGACTTGTCTGAGGCCATCAGCACCAATAGCTTATTAACTTTGTTTTAAGTCTTTTTCAGCAGAGAAATAAAAGTAATGATACCTTAAAAATAGGTAATTGTGTATTTTCCATTTATCTTTTGGTATAGCCATAGTCCTTTCTTGATTATTGATGGATTTTTGGCTGCATGGTCCTTCTCTTAAAAGTCATGCCCATGATGCATAATAATGATCTTTATAATTACTTTCTATGTACATAAAATCTATTATGAAATTAATTTTTTTTTCATTTTTCTGTTTTTCAAGGTAGGGTCTCAAGCTCTAGCTCAGGCTGACCTGGAATTCGTAGGTAATCTCAGGGTGGCCTCAAACTCATGGCGATCCTCCTACCTTTGCCTCCCGAATGCTGGGATTAAAGGCATGTGCCACCACACCCGGCTGAAATTAAAATTTTTACCTATTAATCCTCACTAAAACTGTGCAGTAGTACCATGAAAAACCCTAATAATGGGACAAAGATACTGAGACACATAAAGGTTAAGCAACTTATCCAAAGTTTTATGGGTAGCAAATGATAGACTTGAAATTGAATTCATATCAGTCTAGATCTCTGGGTTTTAGCCCTCTGTTGCATTTTATCACCTGTTTTGAAAATGCAAGACCTCACAAAAGAACATAGAATCCTACACCATTTTAATCCCCCACCCACTCACCCTTATTGAATCTTTCCAGAGAGATGGTTTGGTTTTCACAGAAACAACCACCCTGTTTCCTTTTATACACACAATTGTTTTTAACATATATTATTAAGTTATACAATTACAATCCAAGTTTATAAACAGAGTTGGGAGAAAATATTTTGACTCTTGGTAAGCAAATGACTCATATAGAAAGAGTAGGAATGCAGGAGGTGTTACAGTGTGTCTTTCTCAGCACTCAGAGTAACCTGGGTGCACCAACTAGTCTGTGAATTTTAGATTAGTTTTTTTTTTTTTTTTTTTTTTTTTTGAGACAGGATCTTACTATAGAGCCTAGGCTGGCCTTGGGGATGTGATCTTCCATCCTCTACCGCTTGAGTGATGGCATTACAAGAGTGTAACATGTCTTACCACATCTGGCTTGCTCTGTGCATTTTTTTTTGTGTGGACACATCATATGCTTATACCATCATTGCCCTTCTCCCTGCCCCCATTTCACTGTAGGCCCTCCTCAATGAGATTGCTGGTATTGATCATGGGGTTGTGGGTTATGAGTTATAAGAGCAGCAGTCAGTCTTTGTGGTGGGGGGCAATGCCTCTGGATAATTGCTCCCACCCTGTGGTTCTTACAGTCTTTCTGTCCCCTCTTCCCTCTTCTGAAAATTCTTTGAGCTGTGGTGTGTGTGTTTTAAGTGCACTTTAGAGGTGAGCTCTTAACACCTTCTGGACTTCTGATTTGGTACATTTTGAGTATCCTCAGTGCCTGTCTCCATCAACCTGGCACAGGTTGTCAGGCTAGCCCTGGGAGCAGCACTCTTGCTCATCTTGCCAATTCCTTTGTAGTTATACCTGGGCCCTACCTAATTGTGAGGGGCGGTTCTTCTCCTGCCAGGGAGTCAGCTATCTTTTCTTATCTTGTTGATAGATTTTGGTTGTCCTTGGTTCTCATTGCCTTCAAAAAAAGAAAAACAGATTCTCTAACAGAGAGTGTGATCATCATAGATTCAAGGGAATAAGCATTGTTAATTTAGAGAGATTTTGATTGGTGTAGTTTCTCTTTTGACCACAAAGTAGTGGGAGCTTCTCATTGAAAACCATAATCTTGGTTTCCATAGGATTCTGACTTGGTTCTCAGTTACAGATATAGTTTCCTTTCCACTTAGTGTTCTCTTAGCCAACCAGAAAGCCATTGGTTACCTCTCCTAGACTGGGTGCCACTATTGCACAAGTGTGTATGTCTTGTCAGGCTGGTTGCTGTCATATAGCAATGCCCCTGCTTTTCTCACAGCATTGTTGGCCATTTTCCTCCAGCAGCTCATGTAGGTTATCCAGCACTATACAGGCTAACTATCTGGGAATTGGCTTCTTTCCAGATTTCAGCTGGATATCTCAATGTTCTGTGGCAGCAACATGTGGTGTCTAAGGCCATATGGTTTTATCTTTTACCTCAGGTGGATAATCAAGTGCTTTGACAGAAGCCTGTCTTATTTGGGGGACCTCATAGGCACCTCTGATTAAGAGCTCAGTGTGGGTTGTAACCAATTTCTGATACTGGGAGTTGCAAGCCAGAGCCGAATGTTTTGAGGTTAGGCTTCATCCCACCCTCTCCAGGGCCCCATACTCCTATTGAAGGTTATATATTTTAGTCTACTATCCTGGAGGAGGGTTTCTATGGTACTGATTCATTTTGGAGTTAGCTGTCTGTGCAGTTTAGACAGAGCATTGAGTATTGAGAGCAAGGGTTAATAAGGCCTTTCTGTTCAGAAGAAGTCAGGGAAGAGAAGCTGCACTGTTTTCTCTGCTTCCAAACTTGCCACTATGATTCATCCTGCCCACAGCTTCCAGAATGAGGCATTTTCCTAATGGTTATGTCATTCACTGATCAAAGACATGCAGCCATTTCTCCACTGCCACAGAACAAAGTCCTGAGGACAGTACAGACTTAAATTCTCAGCATGGCATTTAAAACCCTCAGTGATTTATCACAAGCCTCCTCTCCAGAGGCATTTATCACTTATCCCTTCCATGCTCCAGGAATATTAATCTGGATTGAGTTTGAATTTTGAAAACTGATAATAAACTTTATTAATAATTTCTCTAAGCAGAGACTAGTCTTATTAAATTCTCTGCCTCCCTCTTCATTCGAGAAGTAAGAGTTGTAAAGTGTGGAGGAAATGAAAGAAGAGGGATGAGGCCGCAGTACAGTATTTGCTGAGTTCCATGAGGTCTTGAAGCAGTTTCTATTTTCCAAACCTGCTTATGGCAAAATTTCTATTTCTACCTAATTTTACTACTTTCACAGAGGCATATGTTTACTCATCTTGAATCTGGAACTTGAAAACACATTTACAAAAAGAATATGATGGAAGTTGTCGCACTACATGACTTCCAAAGCCAGGTCACAGACAAGATGTAGAATACACTTGGCCATGTCCCTTACTCTTTGTCCTTTTAATTCTGCCACCATATTGAACTCAAACTCAACTTTTTTTTTTTTTCTTTTTTTTTGGAGAGAGACACAGAGAGAGACAGAAAGAGTCAGACAGGAAGACAGATAGAGAATGGGTGTGCCAGCAGCCTCTCAGCTGCTGTGAACAAAATCCAGATGCATGTGCCCCCTTGTGGGCAAGTGTGGCATTGCACTCTTGCATTACTTTTGCAGCTGGCTAAATGTGGGACCTGGAGATTGGAACCGGGGTTCTTAGGCTTAACAGGCAGGCACCTTAACCGCTAAGCCATCTCTCCAGCCCTCGACTTTTTTGTTATAAGAACATATGGTAAAGCCCAAGTAGAGGAACTGAAGTCACCAATTATCATTTAGAGTTGAACCATAAAATGTGTGATGAGTCTAATAATCAGTTTTCATGTCTCATGTCTTACAGCTAAGGACGAAGGACAGACAGGGAAGAAGCAAGATAACCCCATTATGCTCTGCTCCAAATCTTTATCCAAAGTCTTAAGATTAATGGATTTTCTTATTCCACAAGTTTTGGAATGCTTTATTATATGCCCATAGAAAGTGGATTAGGTGATTTGGGCAAATAAGCACATAAATGGAATTTCCGTCATTGAGTTTAGAATGAAACTCCTGTGCTCAGTGTTTTTCTCTGAAACTCCAAGCCCTTGGATTTCAAATGGAGTATGAAGTGATACCTGGTCCCTGAACATCTCTGCTGAAAGGCTTTCATTCCCTTTTCTCTTATGCCTTGCAGGCTATCTCTGTGCCCTGGGCTTGTCAGGTCTTTGCCAGTATACTCATAGCAGACAGTTCTTTAGGGCACCATTAAGTCCCTGGTGAACATTTACATTGTTAGTGAATATAATACTCAGTTGTCTTGGGAAACTGGAGAAGTAGTTATTGTGTAAGTGCTCCCTAGCAAATTGCTTCCTGCTTTAGAATTCTGCTAACAGCCACAGACAAGAAAAATGTTTCTATAGCTGTAATGGAAAATAAGTAGGATGATCAGAAAGTGCTGTGAGTTGAGAGGGGTCAGAGAAGTCCTACTCTCTCCACCATTCTTTTCTCACTTCTAATCCCAAAACATTTCCTGCCCTTTCTGCACCCTAACTCACTGCATGTTTTTTTGTTTTTGCTAGTACCTTTGCCTGGAAATACTCCAAACTTTTCTTTTTTGGCTGAATTCAAATAATAACTGCTTTAAGAAGCAAGACCTAGTGATAATCTTGTACAGTTTTATAATTCCACAGAAGTTTGTTCATGTTTTCATACTTCTTTTTATGTGGACACATAGATCATGTCCTTATCCAGACATTAAGCTCCTTGTAATCTTTATTTTCTCCAAATATTTATCCTAGTGCCTTTCACATAACAGGATCCTCAGCCCGGTTTGCTGAGTTAAATTTGTAATGAAAAGGAACAGTGAAATACAGTTATGGGCTGGAGAGATGGCTTAGTGTCTAAGGCACTTGCCTGTGAAGCATAATAACCCAGATTCAATTCCCTAGTACCCACATAAGCCAGATGCACAAGGTGGCCTATATGTCTGGAGTTTATTTGCACTGTCTGGAGGTCCTGGAAGTTCACATTCTCTCTTTCTATCTGCTTCTTCCTCTCTCTCAAATATAATATTTTTAAAAGAAATATACAGTGATCATATTGTGTCTTTTTATCATATAATAGACCATAAGAAGCTTTATAAATTTCATTTTATTTTGAGAGAGAGAGAGAGAGACAGAGAGAGAGGAAGAGGCAGAGAGAGAGAGTGAATGGGTGTGCCGGGCCATTTCAGCTGCTGTGAATGAACTCTGGACTCCTGTTCCCCCTTGTGGGAAAGTGCATCATTACACCCTTGCCTCACTTTTGCGTCTGGCTAAAAGTGGGACCTGGAGATCAAACAGGTGTTCTTAGGCTTGGCAGGCAGGCACCTTAACCACTAAGCCATCTCTCCAGCCCTAAATTTCAGTTTTTAATTTTAGAAGGATCAACACGATTCTAAGGTTGTTGTATGCACATACATAGATTTACATATGATGTTCCTGGATATGTAAGCCTTAAGCATTTCTATAAATTATTTTTCCCACTATTTGGCCTTAATTGTGTATATAAATTCAGAAAAGTCTTTAAAGGTCTATCTGAGAGAACTAAGGAATCTTAGTGAGGGAAAGTTATGACACCTCCTTAGTGTAAATATGGATAGTTGGTAGAAGCTTATACTAATTATTTATATCAGATTAAGAATTAATAAATTGGGCTGGAGAGATGGCTTAGTGGCTAAGGCACTTGCCAGGAAAGCCAAAGGACCCAGGTTTGATACCCCAGTACTTATGTAAAGCTGGGTGCATAAGGTGGTGCATGTATCTGGAGTTTGCAATGGCTAAAGGCTCTGGCATGCCCATTCTCTCTCAAATAAATAAATATTTTTTTAAAAAGTAACAAATCAGTATAACAGCCTAATGTGAATATTTGAACATCAGAAGTAACAGAAAATATAAAAAACAAAGATATTTTAATACTTTAACTTCATATTTACTTCAAGCTGAGAAATATGTTAGCATTTACTATTTCACAATATTTTTTAGATACACTGAAAAGCTGCTACTTTGGAAATGAGATAAACTGTATAAAATAGTTATTTAGAACAAGTGTTCATGAATGAATTATATCTTACTAACAATATGACATACATCTTTCATTCAAAGATATTAATATCAATCTTTTCATTATGCTACAGCTACAGTATTCCAATTAACACAACCATCTATTTCCATATGAACAGGGATCTGTGCCGATTTAACACTAATTTTTAAAACGAATAATTGAGTTATTGGGTGAAATGTCTCAAAAAACTGAATCTTGTTTGGTGCTTGAAGTAACAAGTCCTGAGCCATGAGTTAATCAAGAAAACTATACATAGTCCTTCATTAACATACCAAGAATCAGCCCACCAATAACAGAATCAGTGCACATACACATTTAATAGTGCAGAATTCAATCACATTTAACTAAGTCTGAAAATATCAATATCTTAATAATTTCTTGTGTTTACGTAGACTAGAATCTTTCCTGTGGGGAGAACACAGTTCTTCTGAATATTTTCTTTGATTAGCCCCATTTAAGAGCAGAAGTCATTATCCATAGCTGACAAAAAAATCAAAAAAGTGAAGTAACTGCCAAGGTCATACTGCCAGAGAGAGAATCCTAAATCACCTGTAGACATGCTGGATGCAATTAGCACTCTCCTACGTCCATAAATGTGTAATTCTATAACTGGAAACTCCCAATAATTGTGTGGTCTCAGTGTTGCTATCACCAATCTTTGCTTCCCTCAACATGATACATGTGGTGAGTGAGAAAGTGTGGAAGGTGGAAAAAGAGGCACTATACAGGGGAATTTGGGGGTCCCAATTCTGGTAAAATAAATAAATATAGATGAAATCCCTGAGACAAATCTATTGTGAGTAGCAGTGACTTGACCATAAACACCCTAAATGGTGGTGACCATAAACTTTCTGTAGTATGTTAAGCATGGCTGTCACTTGTTAATTCATTATTGTGAAACTACCCAGTAGTAATACAGGCCTCTCTGGGAATTTAGGAGGCCAAAAGTTGCTACAGATATGATTCCTGAAAGCCCTTGGTAGTGGTTAATAATCAAATAGGGGTAAAGGGAATTTGATGGTCAAATGAAAGTGCAAGAGTTGTCCTAGATTCTTAGTATGAGCCCAGTTTTTCCTCAGACATAATTTGGTGCCTAGTTGATGTGTGTATTTAGGTAGGGGGTACAGGATAATGAAAAGAAGGGGAGAGGAGAGGGGAGTGAAGAAAAGGAAAAAAGGAAAAGGGGAGAGTAGGGGAGAGAAAGAAAAGGAAGGAGAGGGGAAGGAAAGGAATGGGAGGAAATGGAAAGAAGGGGAAGGCGAGAGGAAGAAAGAGAAGGGAAATCACAGTATTAGGTCTGGGTTGGAAAATAAAAGGCACACCTGCCCACATTCCTCTGCTCTACAGCATTGAACGTGAAACCCATTTACTCTCTTGGACTAAAAGGGCTTTAAGAAGCCTTCCAATTGTGTTTCTACTTTTCCCAAGTTAAGCCAAAAGCTTTTTTCAAATCATAATTCATTTTCTGATTTGCTGTATTCCAGTTAGTTGCTCTTCTTAAGTGTGTAGAAGTGTGGTTGATTTTCTAAACAGAAGCTGAAAGCAAGTGAAGCTCTTCAAGGTAGGATCAGTACCAGGTAAGAGAGCAAAATGGCCTCTCTTTAGGTCTGTAACACCAAAGTTCACAGGGAACATGAGCTGACTGATTCAACATGCTTCCAGAAGATGAAGGTATATTAGATTTCTGAAGAAAACAAGGTTGAGAAAACTTTGCCAAGAAATCAGAAATTACTGGTAGTTAGTCAATATCATAAGGTTGATTAAGTGCCAGAGCCCACTAATGGTATGAGAACATTAAGACTTTGGTTAAAAAGTCATAGCAAAGCTGGGCATGGTGGTACACGCTTTTAATCCCAGCTCTTGGGAGGCAGAGGTAGGAGAATCGCCATGAGTTCGAGGCCACCCTGAGATGACAGAGTGAATTCCAGGTCAGCCTGAACTAGAGTGAGACCCTACCTCAAAAAAAAAAAGTCATAGCAAGTCTTTGCTCAAATTTCCTTTGGAGCTGTCTGGACTTGGAGCTGCTGCTCTGAATAACAAGCGTAATGTTTTTCTTATGCTGTTATTCCAAAGCACTGTGTTGCTCTCACAGCTGGTGAGAATAAACATGCCAGGGTGGACAGAAGTGGGAGCTGTGACGTTACTGTTTTAAATGTCTGATTTATAGACAGTTGAACTAATCAAACTCTTGTATGCACAGCACATGCCCAAACTCCATCCCTTAAATTTTGCTGATATTTCACTGGGTTGCCCAGTTACTTGCAAGACAGGGCCAACTCTCGTGTTCTGAGACTAAAGATATACCTACGTGGGCCATCATCCTTTATCTTGTATCAACTTTCATAGTAAAATGAAAATAGAACATGAATTGAATCTTCCCAATCCTCAGAAAACCTAATACTGTCTAAAGTAATCAAAATAAATGTTTAATAAGAGTCTATCCATTTGCATGGCCAGTTGAAGTTCAAGTGTTGTTTTGTAATATTAGTGCCCCTTCATTATAAGCCTTTATAGTTCAGATACGATATTCGGTAATGAAATGACCTTACGCTTTCTACTCAAGATATAATTCAGGGTTTGGTTATATCCACATCATCTGAAAGCTTGTTATGAATTCACAACTCAGACTCCACCCAGAATGACAATCTGCATTTTATCATGATCCCCAGAAAATTCCTAAGCACACTGAGCCTTGGGAAATGTTGGCCAATAAGACATTCACTTTTTTCACTGCAAATGCTGTTTGTCCAGGAACTCATAACTGCTTAGATCGCTTTCCTGTTAAAAGCACACAGAAAATGTGATACCCGCCTCTCAGTTCAAGTGAATATATTTTCCTTAGTGAGAAAATAAGCTACTGAGACTGAACTTTCCCAAGATGGCCCCATTATCAATATTTGACCTTCAAAGAAAGTAGCTCAAAAGGTATTCTTTTAAAATGCTTGTGTTGGTTTTCCAAAAAAAGGTATGCTTTCATGATTTCATTGAGGTTTTCTTCCAGCTGCACTAGACAGGATGGAAAAATAGTCATGATTAAAGAACTAGGACACATACATGTGAAACTAGCTCATGGCTTCTCATTTATAAAGCAGTCCAACTTGATATGAATGGAAATGTGCTTAGTAAATAATAAATAAAGTGCTTGGTTCCATAACAGATCGATACCAACTGGAGGTTTTTAGACCTGGTCTGACTCATCTACAAGTTGTTCATGCTGCCCTGGCAGCTGCAGGTGTTCCATGGAGCAGGAGGACAGGAGGCAGGCAGACAGGGAGAGTGCCCACAGCCCATCCCCCTCCTGGCTCCTCACCCTCTCCTCTTCTCTATGTGGCCTGTCCTGTGGGCCATTTAATTTGGAGGAAAGCTCCTACCCAAAAGCAATTAAGTTCTCACCATTAAGGCTGAAATAATAAGAACAGAAATAGCAAAAGAATACTGTATCATAAAGAAGGCTTATTCTTGGTAATATTTTGATAAGTCCATTACAGAAACAAGGTCAATTTCTCCTGAAAATTCTAGTAATCATCTGCCAACTTATAAACTTGGAGAAGAAAAAAAAGAGAAAGTCTATTTAAAAGTCATTTTTCATATTTTTAAAATGACTTCGAAATAGCTGGATTTTTTCAAACAAGGCAATGAAGAATTTAACAAAGGCTGAGGCAGGAAGAATATGAGTTCAAGGTCAGCCTGGACTACACAGCAAGATCCTAACAAAAAGAAAGAGAAAGGAAGAAAGGAAGGAAAGAAAGAAGGAAAGAATGAAGGATGTCAAAACAGTCAGAATAATATCACAAAAAAATAACATTTAAAGATACTTTTGAAGGAGCTTCCCATCAGGCAATTTTTGTATTTCACAGAGTATTTAGCAGATGAAGGAGAGAGAGACATCAGTGATGAATGTGGTACACTGTCAAATGGTACTAGGTTTAGGAGAGATTTTTACAATAAATGTTCATCAATTATTATAAATATTTAATTTAAATATATTTATATTATTCTTGAATCATATTTATTAGATATTTAAATTTATTATTTATGTACATGGAGAAAATTTATGGCTCAATAACAAGACAGAATTTACAACAACATGCATGAAGAGCGATAGGTAACTAATTAAACACATCACCCTCAGTTGTTTAAATTTTAAATGAATAGGCTGTGTTAAGATGGGGAAGGGATATTAAAAGTTGTGTAAAGATAATTCCCACAGACACACATATGCATGAATACTGAGAGCTTATTGGGATAATGTAGTCTTTTCAACTCTTCCACTGAAGGACTGATCGATATAGTTCAATGGTAGACTATTTGTCAATCATGTGTGAAGCATTGGGTTGGATCCCCGATGCTGAAAAAAAAAAATCTTTCAATGAGGACAAAGTAGTTGTGAACATTTGAAAACCTTGAATTCTATGAGCTATTCATAATGAAATTATCCAATGATCACTTATCACTTTTGCTTTACCTATATGAACAATAAATCTTTTTTTTTATTGATTACCATGTCATTCTGTGAATAGATGCCAGGGGATTGCCTAATGCAGGTACTCAACAAGTCTTTTGAAAGCATCACCACTTACAGGAAAGAAATAGGAGGGAGAAGAAGTGCAGCCTTGCACCGCTGACTTTCTGGCCATGAGCTTCAGCTACATGGCTGTGGGTTCTACCCAGTCTAAAATCATTGAGTAAAGTTACCTCAGAAAGAGATTCCGGCTGTCCCTGGTCTCTGTATGCTACTTCTATATCATTCCCAGTCACTGATGACCTTTACTAATGCTAATATTTGAAGTATATGAACCAAGAGAGGTACAAAGAAAGAGTGAGAATTTAAATTGCACAAATATCATAGGGTTTTATTTTTTTAGTATAATATATTTCCTATAGGCCCAAATCACTTTATTTTAATGCTTATCAAGTAATTTTGAACTATCCATGCTCACTTATTAAAGATATTCTAAGTTGCTCACTGGAAACTGCAAGTGAGGACACTGACATTCAAGTCTCAACTTTGCAAGCAACTTGGCACAACTCTTTGGGTACATCACCCAGTCTTTTAAGGGTTTCATTTTGTCTGGCAACAAAGGATTTAGACTAGAATAAACTGACATTTTGCAGTGGAAAGCCTAAATTACCAATCTTCATTTAAGAAATACTAACAGTATTCCTCCATTTGCATCCAGTTCTATCACTCACTGAGTACTTTTACTTATATGATCTTTTTAAATTTCTCCAGTGCCTTTGAGTTAGGCACATTTCAGAGAAATGCCAACCAGACAGATAAGTTTTAACTTATCCTAGATCACAGGGTTATTAACATGGTGAGGATGAATAGACAGGTCTTCCTGTTCCCACATTATTTTTTTCCATCTAATCATATAGCTACTTCAAGGTAATGGTTAATATTGGAGAATAATTAGTGAAGTTTGTATTGAATCATGAATTAATTCATTATCATTGAAAAGCAAGTTTCTCTGATTTAAAGATGGAGAACTAGGTAACACTGACATGTCAGACTCTGCTCTGGACACTTCATCAGAGCTCTCTGAGTCCATTTCCTAGTCTGTACAAAAGAAGTTTAGGTCTTTCTTCTTACTTAATATTCTGCTTTTTTTCTAATGACTAATACTGTCTTTAGGTTAACATAAAATATTAATATTAAAATCAAAATCTTATGGCCTCTAAGAAGTTGAAAAAGCTAGAATGAAAGATGTTCTTTAGCCATTAGTATATTAAAAATCATGAACTAATATTACTGCTTGAGCTCTACTTTTTAGCAAACTAGTTTGTTTAAGAGCTCACATAGTCAAGCCAGGTGGCTCAGGCTTGTAATCCAAGCTACTGGGGAAAGTGAGGAAGGAATATTTTAAGTTCAATGCTTGCGTGGGGTGCAGAGTAACTTCAAAACCCCTCTGAAACTTAGTGAGAAGTTCTTGCAAAAAAAGTTAAAAATTAGGTTTGGGATGTAGTTCAGTGGCAGAGTATTCAATGGTTCAATCATTAGTAACTCTTCCCTACCACACATGCAGATTTCACAAAAGGGTAGATTATTTTGGCCAAGTTATTTACAGGAGTTGCTTTTTTTTTAAAAAAGAGGTCTTACCTAGAGAGAACATATGTGGCCACTACTTAAAGAAACTAGGAGAACTCACTGTGAGGACATTTTTGTTCTGAATGATGTGTCCACCTCTGGTCTAGTATTTTATTGATATTTATGCTCATGATCCTAAAATCTCAAATTGGTAGGCATTTCCTTTTAAAATGGAGAAAAAAATGTCTTGAAACTAGTGGAGGATTAGGATGGTTCCAAGAGTTCAGGACAAAGGAGTTCTGAACCTGCTGCTGCTGGTTGGCTCGCCTCCCCACGAGAGTAGAACATTGTAACTTTTGAAGCTATCATAGACTGGATCATAACCAACTTGCTGAGCTGGTGGTTTTATGTACAATTAAGCCTTGTTGGGATTTTTTTTTAAATTTGTAATAGTGCCATCACAGCGTGGGATGCTATTCAGCTCAAAACAACAATCCATTTAATAACTAGACATCAGTTCACCCATTAAATCAGGGCCATTACTAGCTGATAAGCATCACTCTTGTTTTTAGACTCACTTGCTCCCCTGACCAGCCAAGAAAGTACAGTATAGCATGGCCCTTAGGATGAGAAGACTAGAGGAAGGGCTGAGAGTTGGTGATCAAAATTCCATCTTGGAACAAAAATAAAACTTTGCCCTAAGCTTTATCTTTTCTCAAATATGATCTTTTCTATTTGGCAAGCAGTATTTTAAAACACATTAAGAGCAAAACTATAGAAGCTCTCAGTTAATTCCTCAAAATCAAAATAAAATAACAGCACCAACTACATCTTTGACATTGAGAAAATGAAAATGTATCTAGAAGGTCATGCACACAACAGATATGTACCAAAAAAGATATGAATGCTAATGTCAACAGAGCATTCTCTACAATAATCAAAACTAAAAATAGCCCAATGTCCATAAAGAATAGAATAAATTATGGCTTATTTATATAAAAGAAACTCAAGAAACTACTATTATACTCAACAATCCAAATCATTCTCACCAATCTGATGCTGAAAGAGGCCAAACCCAAAAGAATGGATAATGCATGATTGATTACATGTACTTAATGGTTAAAGCTTTGCAATATTTATTTCTTGTTAGAAGTCATGAGAGTGTAGTGACCTTTGGGTATGAACAGTGGGAAGGTTCAGTGGCTCACATGCAGGCTTCTCTGTGTTAGTAATTACCTGTTTTTGATCTAAGTATATAAGTACACACCAGTGCACGAGTATATAAGTACACAAGTGTGTCCACTGTTATCAACCATCCATTAATATTTTGTGTCTTTTATTTTACTTTATTGGCTTTTTTTTTACAGCAGAGTCTCATGCAGCCAAGGCTGACCTTGAACTCCTGATCCTCTTGCCTCTACCTTTCAAGGACTAAGATCACAGGCCTGTGTCACTGAACTCTGCTTTTGCCTATTTTTTTTCTGAACATATCTCCCAGTGAGTTTATTTAGGAATTATATTAGGAATGAGAAACTGCTGCAGTTTGTGTGGGATTTGAGGACTCTACCGTTGTGATGAATAGATTGAGAAAAGCTGCATTGACTGTACAGAGATTATATATAGAGCTCATTCAGTTTTCCAGTCACACCTTATTACAGTGCATTCTATCTACTTATCACTGATAGTATCAATCTTTATCTGGCCAAGGTAGTGTTTACCAGTTTCCCAAATATTGTTACTTTTCTATTTTTTTCCAAACTCTGTTCTTAGGAAGCAAGTCATTAAGTCCTAGCTATACTCAAGGCTGAGGGACAGAAATCAGGTTTTAATTTTAACTTCTGTATATAATTTATAGTGTATATAAATATTCACTTCATATATAAAATTAAAAATCATTGCTATTTGGCCTCTTTATGAGGAATTAATGTGTGATTCAAAATATTATTTAAAATTTTCTATTCATAGAAACTGTGTGACAGGAGAAACATTTTGTAAACTAAAGAAAGGCCTATGTCCTATCTATTGAAAAGAAATGAAGTCACTATGGAGACCTTGACTGCATCTTCTGTATAGAGTAGTGGTCATGGGTTTCTGAATGTTAGGATAAAAACGAGCCTACAGGAAAGATTTCCATCTGTGGTGAAGACGTTTGCTAAAGTGGTGGATATGTCTTCAGACCATTGAATAATATATGTTCCACTGCTTCTATGCAGATGTGCCCCGCTAGACACAGTACCTACATCACTAGTTCTGAGGACGCTCCCTAGCAATACTACTCTACCGTGTGGGATTTACATTGCACCCGCCTCGGGAGACAGCCAGCCAGGCCTAGAACAGGGCGGTACCAAGGCGTGCCTCCGCTGGCCCCGCCCCGCCCCGCCGCTGGCCCCGCCCCGGAACCCCGCCCCGTCCCCAGCCTCCGCGCTTCCTTCCGGGTCGCGCTGGGCCGGGCTTGCCGCCGAGGTTCCGCCGTGCGAACGCCTAGGATCCGCCCCCGCCTCCTGGTTGGGGTGAAGCTTCCAGGGTACGGCCCTTCCCTTCCTGTCCTTTCCGAGGGTCTCGGTCCTACTCCTCAGGCTCGGCCGAGGGCTCCTCCCGCCGGCCGCGGGGCTCGCGGGCCTCCGCACTGCAGGGCCGCCCCGAGCTCCCTCCCCACCCCCAACCAGGCGCCCGGCTGCCGCCTACCTGCGTTTAGGGCTGGGCGCTGGGAGTGGTGAGGACCCTGCACCTGGCCTTGTCCACACGTTTGCGGTGGGGATGGTTCTGCGTTTCCTCGGTTTCCCCAGGGTTCATTGCCACAGAGCTTCGGGATGCCATCACGAATTGAAACACACAGTTAATTAGAAAGTTCAGATGGTGTAAGCCTGTGGTGAGGTACGTGCGTTGGGGTGGCAGCACTCTGGCCTGCTTTATGTCCTGGGCTCACTGCTCCCAGCGTCGGGAATCTGCTTGCTCCTGTGTGTGGTTCGAAAACAAGCTAAGTTGCCTCTTCTACCAGCGTGCACTCCTCGGTTAAGCTCAGAATATAGGTACTTTCTGTTCCCCTTTAAAGCTCACATCAGGCTTCTCTTGTCCTATATTGTGTATTATACTTGCTGGTTGAGTGGAAGAGCACCTAGAAGTCTTCCAGCAAGTAGTGAGTTCTTGATGGGATAGCTCTTTATAGAGGCAGGGCATCACCCGTAAGTAGATACACCGAGTGTTTACTGAAATGCATTCGTTTCATATTTGGAGCACCAACTTTTTTAACTTTCAAATTTTGGCTCATTGGAACCCTACGTTTTCACACTGTTCTATTACTGACTTAAATCTGAGGTCGGAGCACTGTGAGGTTGTTGATTCTTTCATTCGTGCCTTGATGAGGTAATTATAGTCCTCAGTAAATAACATCGTAAATGTTAATAGCATATCCTTGCTTGCACGTGTAGTCAGGGACCTGCTTTCTCTACTGTGGCCGTTTGATCATGTGAACTGGGTTAAATCTGCCCCCCTCCCCAACACACACATACCATGCTTAGTCTCATCCAGTTATTGTGAAGATAAATAAAGCTCTTCTTTGGTGGTTGTTAGCCAATGACTCCATGTCATTTGTTGAATTCTGCTTTTCCCTCCTGATGAGTACTGTACATGTCATAGGCACTAGTTCCTATATATTCTTTTTTTTTTTATTTATGTGTTGCCCAGTCTGGCCTCATACTCCTGATCCTCCTGCCTCCGCCTCTTCAGCAATATCCTACTGGCCCTATGTATTCTTGAGACTGTGAACTAATAGTGCTACAGATTAGAAGCAAGGTAGCACTTCTGTTAGATGATTACGGACTGTCCCATGGAAACATGGATACTACCTGGCCTGCCTTGGCAGGACTAGAACTGGTGTCTGATACATTCTCATCCAAGATGGTAACCAGCAACAACTCCAGAGTCATCTTCCTGCTTTTTTCTCAAGTTTTCCCAGGCTTAGGACCCGTGGGCTGGCCCTTCCTGAGGAAGGGGATATAAAGGGAATAGAAACGGGGTGAGGGAGGGATTTAATAGGATGATATATGTATATAAAAATTATTTGAGAGAAAGTGAGGGAGGGAGAGAGAATAGGGGTACCAGGACCTCCAGCTGCTGCAAATGAACCCAGGTGCATGTGACACCTAGTGCATCTGATTTACGTGGGTCCTGGGAATTGACCCTGGGTCCTTTGGCTTTTCAGGCAAGCGCCTTAACCACTAAGTCACCTCTCCAGCCCCTGAGTCAGCTTCTTGAGCCCAGCAACTACTCTGGTCCCTTCCCTTACACACCTGAGTATGATGATGAGGCTCATTCTAATTAGATGCCAGGTCATATAATTAGACCTTGACTACATGTGTGGGAGTTTACACTGCCCCTATACAATTCTTTGCCCCATATACCTTTGCAGAGGCTTCTTTCTCAAAGGGAGATGTAAGGAAGATTTATTTGTTCTCCCTCCTCCCAACCAACCTTGCTGAGAAGGGGAAATTTCTTTGACTTGGGCCCTTCCTTGCTTTGCTTTCCTACTTAACTCTCCCTAAAATAAATTACTTACTCTTCCCGTGAATTGCATTTTCAGTTATTTGCTGAAGTAGATAAGAACCTGAGGCTTGAGAGCTGCTGGTGTGGGAGTTCTAATCCCACAGAGGTCTCTGGCATCATGGTGGCAATGGTGATGCCATGCTTCTCTTACTCTAGCTTTTAATGTGTTCTAGTGCCTGGTGACTTGAATGACACCTAGCATATTTTGGACATCATAAACAGTTTTGGAATGAACATTTAGTGGAGATAAGTTGAATCCCTTGTTTTCTTTTCTTTCTTTTTTGTTTTGTTTTGTTTTGTCCTTTTGAGGAAGGGTCTTGCTCTAGTCCAGGCTGACCTGTATTTCACTATGTAGTGTTAGGGTGGCCTTGAACTCTAGGCAAGTCTGCCTACCAAGTGCTGGGATTAAAGGTGTGCACCACCATGCCTGGCTGAACCCCTGTCTTGATGTCTTGCTCCCCCTTCTAAAGTTCCTTGCAATTAAATTTTTAGTTTGCCTTCTCCAGGGGCAATTTAATGTTAAATAAACCCCTTCTGTTGCTCACTCAGAACTCACTATATGGAGTTGCTCCTTAGAGTTGTACATAGAAAAACTGATTCAAAATCAGCATGTCTTTCAATGTTGTACTTTGCCTTAATATTTATAGTGTGTCTCAATCAGCTACAATACAGGACATTCAGTACCTGCCTCTCTTAGATAGCCTCGTGTCCATTTGTACTCAATCATTCTAACTGGATGTTCCCAATCCCCAAATGTAATAAATCTTCAGGTGTTGCGACAGGCAACACTAGGCAATAATCAATGACTATTTAGTAATTCCTTCTCACTTTTTTTTTTTTTTTTTTTTTTTTTTTTTGGTTTTTAGAGGTAGGGTCTCCCTCTAACCCAGGCTGACCTGGAATTCACTATGTAGACTCAGAGTGGCATTGAACTCACAGCGATCCACCTACCTCTGCCTCCCTAGTACTGGGATTAAAGGTGTGCACCACCATACCCTGCTCATTGTTATCACTTTCTAGATTTGAAAATATTTGTAGAAGTGTATTCTTGTTTCAAAGGTGTCAGTGCACCATGTGATTTTTCTGCAGCTTCTACTTCATAAGAATTGATGAATATCTCTTTATTTTGGTGCATATAATATCGTGTCCTTTTAAAGTTCTTTTTAGTTTTTAATGTAGAAATCCTCTAACATTTAACCAATCCTCTGTTGATATTTTGGACACTCCACATTTATTTTTCTGTTACAAGAGAAATTGCAGGATCATTTTTGTATGTGAATAGTTAACCTTCTATTTTACTTTACATGGTTTGAGTTACTTGCAGTCAACTTTATTTTGAAAATATTAATTAAATTGAAATTTTCATAACTGAGCAGTTGTTAGCTTTAGATCCTGTACTTTTTGGGGTAGGACGATGAAACTTTATGCCTCCTACTCCATGACCAGATCTTTGCCTAGCCATGCATCACCATCTCCTAGTCATTGAGTAGCCTTCTTGGTGGTTTTGTACTGCTTCTACTCTTATGATCTTTATTTTACTTAAAAATGGCTCCAAATTTGGCCCAAGAACAGTGACCATAGATATTCAGATATGCCAGAGAAGCAGTCAAGCACTTACTTCCTTTAGGTGAAACGGAAAGTAGCTATGTACAAGAAGAGACATGGAAACAGTATCTGGAGGTTTTTCTACTCTGTGCCTCAGGCATTCACAGCAGGATTTTGAAACATCCTCTAAAGATTGGAGAAGATTTCTGTCTATATTTGTATAATTTTTATTTCCTTAGTGCAAATAATTAAATTGATTGAGCAAAGGCTCTTTGCAAATTTTAAATTTGTGGAGATTTTGCCATAGTTCTCTTTTAAAAGATTGTTGGTAAGAATACATTTGTGAAAATTATAAGAATGCTGCTTTTATCATATTATGGTCAAGAATGGTCACAAGTTTAAGATTGTCCTACTTAGAAGGTGAGAGTTTCATCGCTGATCAAAGATGTGGGACTTCTGGGTCAGAGGTCAAGCACGGCTATACTAGTAGACAGGATCATCTCTGAGCCCCAGAGGCTACAGGTGACTTGACAAGAGCCAGGTGACACAGGTACCTGGAGTAGATTATGTTACAAGAGAAAAATCCTGAGTCCCACTGTGAAAGTGGGCTGCAAGTAAACCTGCCTGATTTCTTGCCCTAGAGGGAGACATTATGTTTATTTTCCTGGATAGTTAACAACCTGCCTGCTACTCCTCAGAGAGACCTGTTTTATCTAAAAGGCTGTTTGCTGTATAAATGCTATTGAAAGATAATCTGGAACAAAGACCACCAGGACTTCTGTGTATAAGACTTGAAGAAACTCAGATACTTGTTCTGTCTTACAGAAATAAGTGCTAAGATGATGTGTTCATATTTTACATTTGGTAGTTTTTTGGGGGTAGAAATGCTAATTTATTATTGTTTGAATATTGTATTTCTTTGTTTATTGATTGGTTTGGAAATTGATCATTTTAATTTTGTCACATACATATCCTTTGCTTATTTTTATTTGATATGTTCCTCTTTTCTTGAATGTTACACATTTTTACATATTGGGTTTTGTTTTTACATAGTCTATTTCTTTGAATGTAAAAGTTGACTTTTTTTGTAATAACTTAGTAAACTATACTGGGGTACATATTTTGGAATGCAGATTATAACCCAAATTTAGGTTTAACAGCGTTAGACTATTTTAGTTAATTACTCATCTGTAATGGCTAGCCAAAAGACACCTCTTGTTAATGTACTTGATTTTTGTTAGGCAAGATATCTGTAGGTCCTCTGTGTTCTTATTAGGTAAGAGTTCTCTATTTTGTTGTACAATTATGAATAGCTAGTATTTGGCTAAACTGAATTCATATAATTTGTATGGTTTTCATAGTTCATGATTACCATTGTTTCATTAACCTGATATGCCTAATTTTTTCTGTTTCAGTCAAGTGTATGTATCCGCTAAAGGTTCTTCTAAATTCCTAATTCCTCCATTCAGATGATTTAGTCTTACCCAGAATGAAACAATGAAGAAGGTAAAACATAGGTAATATGGATTTATATCTGTGTCTGAAATATTTTGTATTATCATACCATTACTTAATTGATTAGAAACATGTCCTTTCTATAACTGTGTGAGGTAGCACTGTGGGCAAAAAGAGGGTTTCTACATTCCTTCTTTCATAAACTCACTGGTTCACTCATTCTAAAGATTTTTTTTTTTTAAGGAATTAATGATTTCTCTAATTCATTTCTTTTGGAGTCCTGATTTCTTAAATAACTCTTTTTGTTCTTTAGTGTAGCAGAAGTTTCTGAAGAGCCTCCTTATCTTACCTCCTTACAGTTTTGAAAGCTAGGGCTATCTTGAGACGGAGTCTTGCTCTCCCTTCAGGTTTTCAGCATTGTGGGTTTCTGCTTTTTCTCTCTCTCCCCTCTCCTGAAGTTTCAAGATGCTTCCAAACAGCATAGGAGTCTTGCCCCTTGTGGTAGCTTGAATCAGATGTCTACCATAAACTTGTGTGTTCTGAATGCTAGGTTCCCAGCTGATGGCAGTTTGGAAGATGGAGCCTTGCTGGAGGAGCTGTGTTATTGGAGGTGGGCTTAGTGGTGTTACAGCCAGCTCCACTTTTTTAGCGTTCAGCTCACTCTCTTGCTGTGGTTTTTCACCTGATCTAGCAGAGGTGATGTCCAGCCTCTGCTCTGCCATCTTTGCCCTGCCATCATAAAGTTTCCCCTAGACACTGTAAGCCAAAATAAACCCTTTCTTTCCATAAGCCTATCCTGATGGGGTGCTTCACCTCAGCAAGGAGAAAGTAACTGCAAAAACCCTTTTAGTTCATTTAAGAACTCTACATGTTAATTCTATTCTGGGGCCTTGGATAGTCAACATTCTGTCACTATAACAAAATTGCCAAGATAAGAGGGAAGACAGGTTTTGTCTCAGGATTTCAGTTTTTAAAAAATCATAGTCACATGGCCATGTCGCTTTGGGCCAACATCACGTAGAAGTGTGTAGAAGAGAAGGTCTATTGACCCTATGACAGCTGGGAAGTAGAGAAGGGACTCTGATCTCCGTATCCTCTTCAAGGTCATGACTCCACTGGCCTCTTTCCACTAGTCCTCACCTCAATGATGGTCTACAAGTGCCAGTATCACCAGAGGCCACTGGCCAAGCTTCAACACAAACCTTGTTGAGGAATAATAATAATGATGATGATGATGATTAAAGCTTTACTCTATAGGAAAAGGAGGTAAAATGTTGAGATATCATCTCAGTAGTCTTATTACTGTACTTTCATTTGTTCAGTGTGTTTTAAGCATGTGGTAGGTGGGAATGTAAATAATTCAGTGAAAGAGAAGACAGGCTTCTGCTATTCCTGGCTTTGCTACTTCATAGCATATCTGATATCAGATTGATGCTAGCCTGCCTTTTACGTTATTCTTGTATTACTGCTTTTCATCTGTAGTTTTTCCAGCTCTCCATAATCAGCCTATGGTCTTGTCATTGATTTGGAATGCTAAATTTTTGCTATATTTGAGAAAATAGCTTTATTTTACCTCTCTAGTCCTATCTTTCATGAATCTTTCTTTACTTCCAATCAGAGGTTCTTTGTGGCCAGAGTCAAGTCTTTTATCTATTCAGGGGCTGCTTTTGTATGACAGAAGTGACCTCTTTTTAACATTCTCTTTTAACAGTAAAATTTCAATATGTGTACTGTTCTATTGTGGATCCCTTCAGAAAATCTCATACTTTTGACCTATTGTGTTTCAGTTTTTATTACCCATTTTTCCTCCTTTTTCTGTATCAAGATAGGGAACTTTTTTCATATGTGCTTTGTCTAGAAGAATTTGGGTTTATTTATTCATTTTGGTTTTTCAAGGCAGGGTCTCACTCTGGCCCAGGCTGACCTGTAATTAACTATGTATTCTTAGGGTGTCCTCGAACTCATGGCGATCCTCCTACCTCAGCATCCCGAGCAAGTGCTGGGATTAAAGGCGTGCGCCACCACGCCCAGCTCATTTCTGGGTTTATTTTAAACTTGTCTATTACAATTCTTGAGGCCACCCTCTATATATAATAAACAAGGAGTGTTTATTGAGTACATGTCTAGGCCTTATGGGTATAGTTAAAATTAAACACATTCTGTAAACTTGAGGACTTCATTGTCGGTAAAGAAAAATCTCTGCAGGTGAGAAATAGCAAAGAATATGTCACAAGGTGCAAAGGAACATGAATGGTGGGTACATTCTGAACCTGTCTGGGTGAGAGGAAGGAGAAGGCATTCTCTCTTACCTCAGCTGAAGATTTAAAGATGCCCAGGTATGAAAACCTAGTGCAGCTGCAGGCATAGTGATGGGTCTGCAGGAAGAATGTTGGGTGTGTGGAAGAGAAAGGGAGAGAAGGAAGACAGGTGCTAAGGAACTCCTTTGTATATATCATACCAAGAAGGCAACTTGCCTTGAAACCCTTTTTTCTCTGTATAGTGGAGAAGTGTGAAGACGTAGAAGATCCAAGGGGCAGCTTGAGAAAAACTCCCAGGGAAGCAGCATGGAGTATGAGTATAAGGGAGTAGACCAGGAAAGAGGCTGAAGGGAGTGTTGCAAGTAGTTACCTTCAAATGTAATCCCACTCCTCCATTCCTTGCTTATTGCCCTTCATTCATTGATACAGGTTTTGATTTATAGGTTGAATCTGAGCAGTCTTAGAAGTGGTATCTCTTAACAAATTTCAGTAGGATTTGGAGGGGATGAGCATTTCTTTCTTATTTGATACCACATGGTGTGCTCTGTTGCTATAGGTACTATGCTGCAAGGCCATCTGTGTCCTCCTCTTCGTGTCACTTCATGGACTTGTTTCTATGTGCCACTTTCAAGTGTTGTGTTGTGACTTGCCTTCAAAGTATGTCAGTGCCATATTGCTTATCGTTTTCACCTTTACCCGTGTCTTTTCACTTCAATGTGAGCTGGGAAGCCCGAGTTTTAAATTTGTTTTTTCAGTTCCTTTCCTCACACTCTGTGCCTAGTGATGCACTGTCATAGCTTCTGTAGATTCATGAAATCCTTGTTGGTTTTCTCCTCCAGAGCACAGGGTCCCCTCACAGCTCCTGCCATCCTGCTTCTCTCTGCCTCATCGACTCCCATCTCACTTCAGGTCTCAGTAGTAAACATATGTTCTCTCTTGTCTTTACCTCTTAATTTTTCTTTTCTATTCTTATTGCTTTCTCTGAAATTGTACTTTTTAACACTGATAAACATTTTATAATATGGAAGATGTGGTTTAAAATAAAGTTGTATTATAATAAAAGTATGTTATATAAAGCAATGTTTCCCAAGGAATATAAGTCTCAAGATACAAGTTTAAAAGATTGTTGGTTGTATTCCTTGATTATGCTTGTATAAAGTGTGTGTCTTGGAGAGTTCTCACCTCATAATCATTGTTGATGAGTGCTTGGATTAAGCAGCAAATAAAATGAATATCATTCTGTTGCTACTTCAAACTTCTTATTAAACTTAATGTAATATTTTTATATGTTACTAGAGTCCTTTTCAGTAGTTTTTTGAATGAAATGGAAAAAGAAATACCTCCCTAAATTACATTTTATAATCCCCCTTTTGGAAGATTTAGTGTTCCAGGCTAATATTTATTTATTTTCCCCAGATGGAAAAAAAATCATTTGTCTCTGAATCCCATTCTCATAAAGTAGAGTTATTATATTTTTTGCACTTGGTTCATTGCCCATTGGGATACTCATTAGTTATCACAAATTGCCTCTATGGCTTGGCAAAAGTCCAGGTAGTACATGGACAATTGTGAACTTCTGAATTGGGTACTTTTACTCACAGAGTTCTGAGACAATGACTGTTCCTTTTCAGCTTCATTTCCCAGGGAAAAATAGAGGGAGCCATCTTTTCTTTCTCATACGTTTTTCCTTCTGTGTCATCTTAGTATATGGGAAAGGAGCTAAAAATCAATGAAGTGTTAGCAGTGATCATGCACATTACCCCTTTTAAAACTTTCTGTACATTGTTTATTTTCAAAAGTAGATTTGATTTCTATAACCTCTGAATGGCACTGTTGGTAGAATAAAAATATTTACCTTTTCAGTAAATGATAACTGTTTTTGTGTCTTTCAAAAAGTTATTGTTGAGTTAGAGAAATGGCTTAATGGTTGAGGCGCTTGCCTGCAAAGCCAAAGGACCCAGGTTCAATTCCCCAGTACCCATGTAAAAGCCAGATGCTCAAGGTGGCACATGTGTCTGGAGTTCATTTGCAGGAGTTGAAGGCCCTGGAGCGCCCATTCTCTCTCTCTCTCTCTCTCTCTCTCTCTCTGCCTGTCTGCCTCTATCTCTCTCTCTCAAAGTAAATACATTTAAAAAAAACCTTAAAAAGTTATTGTCAATGTAGTTGTAACTTCATTTACAGAAAATTGCCTAAGGATTATTTTTATCCAGAGCTGAAGAAAACCAAACACTAATTTTACATTTCTGTACTGAATATGCTTGAACATTTGACATGTGTATACATGCAGCTGCTTATTCAGCTTTTATTCAGCTTAATTCAGTTTTTATGTATGTTGCCTCAATGCAAATTTTACTTTAATACAGCTTAAAAATAATACGCACATGAGCTGGGCATGGTAGTGCACGCCTTTAATCCCAGCACTCAGGAGGCAGAGGTAGGAGTATCACCGAGAGTTTGAGGCCACCCTGAAACTACATAGTTAATTCCAGGTCAGCCTTGACCAGAGTGAGACCCTACCTTGCAAAACCAAAAATAATAATAATAATAATAATACACATGAAAGCTTATCTTACTTTATTATCTGCAGTGGTGAAAACTAGCTTTGAAACAATTGTTAAGTATGTGGCTTGTATATGCACTGGAATTTGATTTTCACAACTTAGGTCAGTGTTTCTGTCACAAATGGTTGTGCAGTCTCACATAAATGAGGATACCTTATTTTGCAGATATTGCTTACATTTTATTAACTGATTGCTCTCTAACAGTTTTAAATAGAAATTGACGAGAAATTAAAAAAGAAGTTGGGAGTAAAAAGTGGTGTCCAAACGTCATGCAGTTGACTCTTCTGTCACTCTGACTGAAATGTCATCTTGCAGCACTTGACTGTATGTTTAACCAGTACATCACTGCCCTTCAGAAGGTCTTGTTCTAATTGTTGTAACACTGTGTCCTTGGAGGTACAGATTCCTCTGTGGTGAGTGTAGGGCTGAGCTCTGGTTCATTTTTACAGTGCCCTGTACTTTTCTTATGATGCCTCTCCCGTGGGGCTTTGCTCTGCTCTGGATAGAAGCATCCTGGCAGAATTTGACCAGTTTGAGATTATTTATTGTTTTCCTTTTTCAACTTTTTTTCACTTTGGGTGGGACTCAAAACCATGAAGGTGGTATGAATTTAGGCACATGCTTAATTATGTGGACCCCCCCAGCCAGTGAGTAGAGTTATTAGTCTTGGTTTCATGAATATGTGATCCTTTTTATAGGTTTAACCTCAGTATAGGTAGGTTTCAGTGTTGTGTTTTCATCATATAATGTAACATTTTAAAATATGTTAATTCAATTTGTCCACACAATTCTGAAAAATATAGTCTGTAATTTAGCTTGTAATAAGTGGCTATTGAAAACTTTTTAAAATATGTTTTTTATTTATTTATTTGAGAGACAGAGAAAGAGAAGGGCTGTGCCAGGGCCTCTAGCCACTGTAGACAAACTCCAGATGCATGCACCACTATGTGCATTTGGCTTTTGTGGGTACTGCGTCTTTAGAATTCACAGACAAGTGCCTTAACCACCACACCATCTCTCTAGCCCTATTTTTAAAAAAAAAAATAATAATGGATATTATTGAGGATATTTGACTATTTGATAAATCAGTAAAAATGTTTTCTAAAACTCTTATATTACAGGTAAAAAAATATGTCACATTTCAGCATTGATACCTGAAAGCAGCATGCAGATTTCAGACCACATGGATAAAGGCCAACTTAAAGTGCATTTCCTGTGTGCATCCTGTGACATTCTAGCTGGGGTGAGTGATGTCTAAGAGTAGCTGGCAATATACTAGATGCCATCCAGCCAAGAAATGCCCTAACAAATAATGTTAAGAGTTATAGATTAAATACCATCTGGTGATCTGAAATGTGTAAGGTAGTTAAAACTTTCACTCTGGGAAGTTACTTTGCAAATGAAGCCTCTTTGTTGCCGTATCCATGCATTTTTCTGCTTATTTAAATTATTTTACTTCACCAAGCCATTCATTTTTTTTAGACCATCCTTCAGAGTTCATGCGTCTTACTGAGGACACCTGACCTTTTGAAGCTTCATATTTCACGACTAGATGTCACCAGTCTTTCCCATGTTAACAGTTCTGACTATGTTTTATTATATGTGCCTTCGGCGTCGAGCCAGGACAGCTACAAGGGGAGAAGTGATGAACAGCCACAGAACTGTAGTACCGAACAACCGGACTTCCCCTCTCACTACAGAGCTGGTCCAGTATGCCAAAGAAGTGGTGGATTTCAGTTCCCACTATGGAAGTGAGAATAGCATGTCCTATACCATGTGGAATTTGGCTGGTGTTCCAAATGTATTTCCAAGTTCTGGTGACTTTACTCAGACCGCTGTGTTTCGAACTTATGGAACATGGTGGGATCAGTGTCCAAGTGCTTCCTTGCCATTCAGGAGGACACCACCCAATTTTCAGAGCCAGGACTATGTGGAACTTACTTTTGAACAGCAGGTGTATCCTACAGCTGTTCATGTTCTGGAAACCTATCATCCTGGAGCAGTCATCAGAATTCTGGCATGTTCTGCAAATCCTTATTCCCCAAGTCCTCCATCCGAAGTAAGGTAAGTCTCATTTCTAATGACCTGGGTTATATGGCTAGAAGGTAGAATTATTATTTTTTTTTTATTTTACATTCATGTTGGTGCCTCTGGCAGCCTCCTCCCTGTCCTCCCCCCTCCGAAGGGCCCCTCCTCATTGGAGAATATGGGTCGTGCATTATGGGGGTAGCCAACAGTTACGGGGGAGAGGCAAAGTGTCTGCATAATGACCCAACATGTGCCTCTAATACTCTTTCCTCCCCCTCTTCTGTGAATTTCCCTGAATCACATTGGGTTCATTTTAGTTCTACTTCAGTGATGAGGTCTTGGGAGCCTCTGTGTCTCTGGATATCTGGCTTAGTAGGAGTTGAATGTTCTCTGTGTTTATCTCCTTCAGCCTTGTTCTGGTGTCAGGCTCACCAAAAAAGCTGCACTCTTGCCCATTTCCCCCATTACTCTATGGTTTCAGCTGGGGTCCTAGAATTGTTTTAGTACTGAACATATTTTTTCTTTTTGTTTTCTTGGAAGCATTCTTTTAAATTATTTAAATTTGATTTTTAAGATTTTTCCATAATTCCTGATGGGTTAGAGAAATCACACATGTCAAGATTTAATACATGATTTCTGCTTGTAACACCTCACACTGTAATATTCATTGATTGGGTATTTGCTTGTTATAGAAGTTACCATAAATGAGAAGCATAATTTGAATTAATAGGGACATGGCACAACTTGAGAAGTTAGTAGGAAATATGACTTGTCACATATTTTCAAACACATCATGTTAATTGTTCTTAAATACTTGTAAACACAACTGAAAAGAGACATGTAGAATGATACTTTAGAGGCGCTCTTGAAAAGAGTAGCCATGATATGATTACTTCATATGATAGGATTACTTATTCATAGTAAGTATATGCATTTAAAAATGTGTTAAGTAATTCATGCATTTTCCCTATAAGCCTGCTTACATCATTAGTTTTCAGAGCAGTTCCTTTGTCTCTTGTTTTTGTAGTTCATCCTTCCAGTTTTTAAAAACATAATTACTTAAGTAGGTGATATAAAGACACAGGCCCATAATGTTAAAAATATATATAGTGTAGCCTTGCATATACCCTGATCTCCAGGTGTTTGGGACCCATCATTTCCCCAAAGAAATCACTATTATCAGTTTATTTACACCGTTTAGCTTCTCTGTGCAGATATGGACAAATCAAATCTATTATTATTTTCAATATCCACAGACATAATCACACTAGTCAGCATGATTTGTGTTTAGTTTGTCTCATTACTGAAGAGTAGAGGACCAAGTACTTATTTTGTTTGTTTCTTTCTTAAAATAATGTATTATGCATATGTAGCTATTTATTGGCTAGTCATTTCTAGTCTTTTTCTATCTGATTGTATTATTTGCCCATTTTTCTATTACCTGTTGATAGTCCGTTTTTAAATCTTAAGTCATTCATTAGCCATTTTAGTGTCTGTCATGAGCTACATATTAAACTAGGTACTGAGACCACATCAATGAACAGTGCACAAAATAAAATCTCCGCCCTCTGAGCTTATGCTAGCAGGTGACCCATGAACTGTGGGAGCCCTGTGTAGTGGGGTAGACATCATCCACCACCATTGAGAAACAGCATTCCTTTCCTCTGTCCTCAAGTCTAACAGAACCCCTCCACAGCCTACCAGAATACAAATGCAGAGGCCAGTTCATCTCAGGTTGGAAAATGCCAAAGTTGGCTTGACCTGCCCTTTTGCTCTACTTTGATAGTTCTGTGTAGTGTTATTAATGAGTTTTTAAAAACGAAAAAAAAACACAGCATCCTTCAATATAAAAAAGTAGGGTTTTGAACACTATTTTTTCTCATGTGAGAATTATTTTATTAACACACTGTCATTCTTTGCTTCTTTGCTACAAGTCACCACATTTTTTCCCCTAAAAAAGCTGAACAGATTTGGAGAGGAGATCTATGAAACATTCACTGCACTGTCTTTATGCCAATCTAAAACTTAATGGCTGTATAACTGATTTGAGTTTATAGTATGTGATTGTGATTAAGTGTAGAACTATTTTCAGATGTCTATGATGTGCATTACTGATTGTTAGCTTTATTCTTCAGAAAACTTCATTAAATTTTAAGAGGAAGGGGGTCTAGCCAATATAAGATATAATCCCTGCAATATAAGAAAAGCTTTTATTTTATTTTATTTTATTTTATTTTATTTTATTTTATTTTATTTTATTTTATTTTATTTTATTTTATTTTATTTTATTTTGAGACAGAATCTCACATTATTCTAGTCTGGTCTGGAATTTACAATATAGCCCAAGCTGATTTTGAACTCACAGCAGTCCTCCTGCCTCAGCTTCCCAAGTGCTAGATTATAGTCATGAGCCTCCATGCCTAGCTCAAGAAAAGGCATTTAAAAATTTTTGCTGATTACGAACTATATAAATGTCTCACTGTAAAAAATTAAAGAAAACTTGGAAAACATGGGGAGAAGGAGCCAGAGGAAGAAGGGTACAGACAGAGAGGGGAGAGGGACAAGGAGGAAGAAAAAATATATATTGGAAAAAGTACCTGTATTTCTTCTGCCAGATTCAAGAACTGTTAATATTTTGGTGAATTTCTTTACACAGTGAGAAACATTCATTGAACATCCTTTTTGCTAGTTCCCTGCTGGGAACAAAACAGGGAGCCAGACAAAGATGTCTTTGTTCTTTGAGCTCACAGGCTGTTCTAGAAAAGATCCATGGCATTTTAGGGAACAGGCACTGGCAGAGGGAAAGCCTAGTAGTGTAGAGGCTGAGGGAAGGATAAACTGGTCATTTCCTCATGGAGAAAGAGCCTAATGTAAGGGCTGAGGGAAGGATAATCTAGTTGTTTCCTCCAAGAAGAGAAATCACTGAGGCTTCACATAGGCAGCTTCAGCATGGGTAAGAAGGTGGAAAAGGAAAGCACATTCAAAAGTGAGATCAGCCAGGCATAGTGGCACACGCCTTTAATCCCAGCACTCAGGAGGCAGAGGTAGGAGGGTTGCTGTGAGTTTGAGGCAAGCCTGAGACTACATAGTGAATTCCAGGTTAGCCTGGGCTAGAATGAGACCGTACTTTGAAAAACAAAAACAAAAAGTGAGATTCTGGTGTTTGAATAAGTAAGAAATGTACAAGAGTACAGAGAACAAGCTATTGGCGGCTACGTACATGGGAGAACATTATTAAGATCTAAGCTAGTGATTTCTAGAGTGTGGGATTTCACAAGTAACTTGGGTCCTGCTTCTCAGAAGCAGACATTGGGATTCTTTCTCCTATGTAGGTATTTGCTGTCCAAGGGCTCTGAAACATGTCGGTAAGAAAAGGGGAAAGCTTGGCAGAGAAGGAGAAATCAGGCAAGGATGAAATTTCATGGGGAGTTTCAGTCTTTTACACTAGTCCATCTGTACCTGTCAATCTTTGGCTGTGGGCTGGAAGGGTATAAGGAAGATTGAAAATCATTGATCTGTTTCAATTAGCCTCAGTTGTTGGGATGAACTTCCAAACCAGGCACAGTTATGGGAGGAAGAGATTTATTGAAGCTTATAGATGGAGGGGAAGTTCCCTAATGGCAGAAGAAGCTGACCCACTTTCACAGGTCCACACAGAGAGAATAAAGCAGCCATCACTACCATCATAAGCAAACACACTCCAGAAACTCCAGGCAGAAATCAAGCACTTTGTGTATCTTTAGACTGGAATTCAGGTTTCCCCCCCCCACACACACACACAGTAGGGCTGGACATTAAGATCTGCCCACAGTGACACCAAGTTACAAACTTCAATAAAACTCCTGAGTCTATTGGGAGACATCCATTTAAACTACTGCAGTACGTATCCTTCAGGAGCCCAAGATAGTTCTGTGAACAAAACTCCAGATCTCAGTCTGAAGGATGGGCCACATAACTGACCAAGGCTGTATGTAAACAGAAGAACAGAGTAAACTACTACCAAGTAGTAAATACGACAGTCATAAAAAAATGGGGCACTCAGAATTATATGATTGCTTTCTTTGTTTATAAGCAGACATTGAAAAGACAAATGAAATAGCAGTGTCATTTAATATTACCTTTTCATAAAATAAATCTCAGTTTTTATCAAGAAATTAGCATGATCAGAATCTTGACTAAAGAGAGGGTAGCAATTTTACAAGAATATGTATGCATGTGTGTGGACATGTTACTATGCATTCTCTTTCACATTTAGTGAAGAGAACTCTATTATACACTGAACTTTTGCCAATTGTTTTAATTGAGCACACATTTTTTTTTATTGATAGCTTCTATAAGTTTAGGCAATAAAACATGATAATTCCTACAACACCCTCATTTTCCCTCCTCTCAAATCAACCCTTCATTGGAATCCCCTCTTTCCAATTAGTCTCTCTTCTATTTTGATGTCATACTCTTTTCCTCTTATCATGAAGATTTTGTATAGGTAGTGTCAGGCACTATGAAGTCATGAATATCAAGGGCATTTTGTGTCTGGAAGGGTTACATTGTAAGCAGTTCTACCCTTTGGCTCATAAATTCTTTCTGCCACCTCTTCTGCAATAGGCCCTGAGCCTTGGAGGGTGTGTTAGAGATGTCTCAGTGCTGAACCTTCTGGTGTCACTTTGTTTCAGCACTATGGTGACTTTTGAGTCACCCCAGTGGTCACTGGCATCTGAAAAAAGAAGCCTCTCTAACACAAAGAAAGTAGCATTAATGTATTGGTATAAACATAAAAGTGCTTAGAGGGCAATTTGGTGGGCATAATGTATGCAGTTAGGCAGACAACAGCTGGCATTATTGCTCTAGGGCTCATGACCTCCTCATCCATAGGCTTTTGACTAGGTGTTCAGAGCACACAGCTTTATGCCATTAGGAGTTTAGCAATGAGTATATTGGAGTAGGTCTGGAATTTATCTTTAGAAAATGAAATTCTTGTGGCCTTAAACATTCAAAATTTAAAAAGCTGTCTTTTCCTGTTTAAGTGCTTTCCTTTGATTGGTTAAAAAGTAGGAAAGTTTCCATTGGTTCTATAAAACTTTAGTGTCTTTTTTGACTCCTTGCCTAGTTGTTGTTGTTGCTGCTGCTGCTGCCTCCTTCTCCTCCTCCTCCTCCTCCACCCCCCCCCCTTTTTAGACAAAGTGAGAGAGAAAGAGAGAGAATTGGTATGCCAGGTAATCGAACTCCAGACACTTGTGCTACCTAGTGGGCATGTGCAACTTTGTGCTGGCCTCACCTCTATGTGTCTGGCTTACATGGGATCTGGAGAGAGATTGAACATGGGTCTTTAGGCTTTTCAAGCAAGCACTTTCACCACTAAGCCATCTGTCCAGCCTCCTAATATCTTCATAATGGGAAAAGAGGTAGTATAGTGTCCTAAGACTTAGGTAAGATCTTAATGGATTTATATGTGAGTCAGAAAATAGAAGTTTAAAAGACAGAGAAAGGAGGATAAAATTACAAGTTGATATCATACTAAAGAAACTGGGATTATGTTATTTGGGAGACAAAATTTAGTGGTTTTTTTAGTCTTCAAAGGCATATTTTTAAGTTCAGCAGAGAAAACGAGGCTGTCACAGAGAAAATGAGGCTGTCTCAGAGAGAACAAGGCTGTCAGGAAGAGTTTGCTACCAGAGTAGTGGCTTAGGCAGCAGTTTCACAAACTTGTGTAGTCTTGTTCCTTTGACCTTGTGGGCCAAGAAACATGATATTATCATTCAGGTTGGAAGTTACCAGGCTCTCAATACAAAACGGTTTATTGTGTTAGTTTCTAATTCAAGATGTGCTGGAATGTTGTCCCTAAATATAGATATGGGCTCTTCTGTTTGGTGGGTTTTATTTCTAATTTTCAGGAGAGAATCTTCCAAAAATAACAAATCTACTGTGATGATAGAGGTTCTCCGTACTGTGAAACTTCCTTTTGTAGTTCTCGAGTCTGTGGCTCATGATCCTAAGTTTACTAGAATTCCCATTTAGTTGCATACTTCTGAGTGTAAATTCAAAGGAAGTGAAATCATACCAAAGATAACTGTACTTTGAAGTTTATTGTGACAGTATAATAACTAAGAGAAAGAATTGGCCTAATGTCCATCATCACAAGAGTGGATAAAGAAAAGGTGGTGTATATGCTCAGTGGAGTATTATTTAATCAAAGAAAAACGAAATTTTGTCATTTGCAGCAAAATGGTGGGACTGGAAAACATTGTGGTAAATGGAATAAGCTAGACACAGGAAAACAAGTACCATGTATTGTTTGGTTTCTTGTGAGCCTGGGACTGTAGCTGTTGTCACGCCAGGCCTGCGCAGGATGCCATGTTCACAGCAGCCACTTCCTGGTTTCTTCTGACATGTGGTCTGGCTAGGGCCAGACCTGCATTGTGCCATACATATCCTCCTTTTTGTTTTTATTATTGGCAACCCTGGGAGGCATGGTTCTTTGCCAAGCCATTGTTGAACCCAGGCCCCAAGGGATCATCACATGCGATAGTGCCTGTCCTAGGTTGCCCCATCTCATGGAGTCTTACCCATCATTGACTACCTGCCATCCTAGTGAGAAAACCTGAAGGGTGTGGCCTGGTTTCTTTTAGCATGCAGTCTGGGTAGGGCTAGACCTGCATTGTGCCATACATGGAAGTTAATATACAGTCAACCCGAAACTAGTGACTGCTGAAGATTGAGAATAGTGTGGGGAGAGGGCCAAATAGAGGTTGGATTTGATCAGTACATGCTATATGCATATTTGGAATATCACACCAGACCTCATAAATTTATACCATTATTATATGTTAAGAAAATGAAAAAGTACAGTTCTTTACTGTACAACTCTGAGAACCTATGTTTGGATCCCCATGTAAAAACTGGAAGCTATAGCAGGCTTCTGTAATCCTAGTGGGCCTGTGGTAAGAAAGATGAGAAGGGAGGTAGAAACTGGAGACTCTCTCAGAAGCTTGTGGTGAGTAAGAAGACACTGTGCCTCAAGTGAGTTGGAAGACAAGGACCAACCCAAATGTTATCCTCTGATCCCCACATGTGCACTATGGCACATGGGTGCTTGCAGTCACACACCAGCATGCAGATACACATGAACATGAACACACACACACATACCCCAAATAAATAAAGAAAGACTATTTAAAGAAAAAGTTTTCATTGAACTTTGCTATGCTTTGATTCCTGAAGGTGGAAATCTCCACTCTCCAGATTGGAGCAGTATTACCTCCTTGACACCATCTCAGTCTCAAGACATGAGGATACTTACAGATTGGTGGCACTCACAGTTTAGATCTTTCACTTGAGTTTCACACTTGTCCTTTTCAGTTTCTATATGCCTTACTGCAGGTAATTAATTTTTACTTATATTTCAGAAGATAATTGGTCCATGGAAACGAACTAATAGTTTATTAGGGTAAAAATCTCATATGTGACGATTTAGATACTATTAATAATCAGTGAATTGTATATTGCATCATAAGATGGTATGGCTTACTGTGACATCAGTGATTACCTTAAACAATAGATAATGCTTTCAGTGGTCATTCTTATGTCCTACCTGACACAAGCTCTGGAGAGCAGTTCATGGTATGTATTGAGAGACTTAATAAAATTTAAAACTCTATTACCTAAAGTAAATGATTTGATGTTTCTAATGTTCTCTGTTGTATTAGAAAATATTAGAGTAGTTAATTATGGCCTTTATAAGGATACTAAATATGTGATGATGCTGTGTTAGAACAGTTTTATAAGAAGACTTGTCATTGAGTATGAGACAAGATGAGCAAGTGATAGTATGCCTGGCTGGAAAGTGGAAGTTCCTTTGCAGGGACAGGAAAGAATTTTTTTTCACAAATAAATTGTTTTAGATATGTGCCAAATAATAGGAATACAAGGAGAAGGGCATATAAGACAAAACTTAATGACTCCATTTACAAAGCAGAAAAAGATGGTCACGTGAAAGTTTTGGGTTTACATGAGGCCAGTAGCAGGAGTGGAAAAGCTGGAGAGGTGATTCATGAGGATGCTGACTGGTTTAGCATCTGCAGTGCAGTAGGGTGTGCACGCTTTTCCTTGAGGGATTCTGCAAAGCTGATGGTGACTCTTCAGTGACCTTCCACTGCCCGTTCTGGATTTTAACCAGAGTGAAGTCAGAGTGGGTGGGAGGGGACTTATAAAAATGTCAGTAATAATATCTATGACATTTAGCTGTTTTTAAAAATCATATCCTTGAAATGATTCTTGTGTTTGAGTCTGTTCACCACATTTGACTGCTCTGTTTCACACTGTAATGTTTTGGGTATGGGCCATACCCTTAAAGTACTGGTAGGTCTCAGTATATACTCTATTATAGGGAAGTTTCTTTCTTTGGCAGATGGGAGATTCTTTGGTCAGAGAGACCTACGAAGGTGAATGCTTCCCAAGCTCGCCAGTTTAAACCTTGTATTAAGCAGATAAATTTTCCCACAAATCTTATACGACTGGAAGTAAATAGTTCTCTTCTGGATTATTACACCGAATTAGATGCAGTTGTGCTACATGGTACGAAGGACAAACCACTGCTTTCTCTCAAGACTTCCCTTGTTGACATGAATGACTTAGAAGATGAGGACTATGAAGACAAGGATACCTGTGGAATAGACAGTCTTAACAAAAAGTTTAACAGTGCTGCTCTTGGGGAAGGGCCAAACAATGGATATTTTGATAAGCTACCTTATGAGGTAAGCGTAACATTACAGAGTTTTAAATGTTTAGCTACTAATGTTTATTTTACTAGATATCAGAGAACTAGAAGCATTGGTAAAATGTGTATAGTATGGTGAGTTACATATTTCAGTTTTGGAAAATCTAGGCAATTTCAATGTTTTTGTTTTGGGGTTGACTTCTTAATGTTTCTGAGTGAACTATTAAATAATCACAACCAAATATATAAACCAACAATAAATTATACTCCATTTTAATTCACAATTATATAATATGGGCAGTATGTGCTTAATGTTATGCCAGTTATATTAAAGACTATTTGCTGTTAGAAATAAAAGGTAGAATACAATTATGAGGTGAGTACTTATTCCATTTAATAGCTCACAGCTTTCCTCAGGGACCTTTGTTCTTCACCAACTCATATTCTTCTAATTATAATGTTTGCTCTAGGCTGGTGCAGAGTGCCTTTTTCCTAGATACTTTCTCTATATCTAGTTTGAAGTCTTGTTTCCACTGCATCTCTATGGGAGTGCTTCTGGGGTACATTTAGTATCCTTAGCTTCTCATAGCCATGTGATAACAAAAACTCTCCATGTGGTTCCAATATCCTTGGGAGGGGTATGGGTACAAGGGATTTATATCTTCTTTTGAATACTACTTTGTTTAGTGTGTGTGTGTGTGTGTGTGTGTGTGTGTGTCTGTCTGTCTGTCTGTCTGTCTAGAGAGATGGGTCAACAGTTAAGGTGCTTGCTAAGCAAACCTGATGGCCCTGAGTTTAATTCCCCAGTACCCACATAAAATCAGATCACAAAGTGGCACATGCACAGTTCTTCCTGATATACCTATTCTCTCTATCTCTCTTATCTCTCTCTCTTTCTCTCCTTGCAAATAAATAAAAATATTTAACATTTGAAAAAATATATAATCAGTTTTTAATAAAAAAATTAATAGACCCAAATTCTAACCAGTCTAGATAGCTTCCTTCCAAACTGATGAGTACTTCAGATTTCACTATCATGACACAAGTAACTTAGTTTGCATGGAATGATAAGGCAGCTCTTGAATGACTAACAGTAACAGTAAATACAATATTAAAGTGCTGTGGTATATCTGTGGTTGCTAAAGTGTTAGATATAGGTGAATTTAAGGGATTAAAGTGATTTAGTCACTAAGCATGGGACATCCCAGATTTGGGCAAGATCATCTGGCCCTTTGTGGTCAAAGGGTGGGTAAATAGGAAGAGTCAGTTGGGGAGGGACATGAGACATAGATAGGGCATGCCACAAGGCTTTGAGATCTACCTTAATAGCAGTGGGAGCAGTTCACTGGGAGGAAACTAAATCACTTCCTGATTTTTTTGCCCATGTCCCATAACTACAAAATAGGAATTTAAATTTAATGTATATATTTTAGAAGGTTTATTGAATTTTATCCTCATAAAATACCTGAAATATTCAGTATTACAGTATGGCTGAAATAGATTGGATGGGGGTTAGAGGTTTAGGACTGCTTCAGTGCACACCTCCATTCACAAGGGTAATAGTTCCTGGACCACTGTCACCTTATAGGAAGCCACTTTTGCTACACCATAGGGGGCTTTTCTGAGTGTTATTACCAAGAGGTTGGCATGTATCCCTGCAGGTAGTGGTCTTTGGGGATATGTGTTTCTCTAGTACACAGTAAAATTGCTTAAGATGGGGAGTACAAAAACTTTAGACTTGGTAGATAATTTACTTTTGCTAAAATCCTGGAGCAGGGGCTGGAGAGATGGCTCATTGGTTAAAGGCAATTGTGTGCAAGGCCTGATGGCCCAGGTTCGATTCCCCAGTACCTATGTAAAGCCAGATGCACCAAGTCACACGTTCATCTGGAATTTGGTTGTGGTGGCAGGAAGCCCTGGTGCTCCCATACTCATTCTCTCTGTCTACCTCTTTCTCCCTCTCTCTCTCTCAACTAAAGAATTTAAAAAAAATGTAGAGGAGATTCATGATTATAATTTATACCTCTTGTATTTGTTGTATATCCTATTTGACAGGGACAGACAAATATGGAATGTAGAATAATAGCTCAAATTCCCAAAATTGTCCATAATGTTCAGGCATTTTTGTACAGAATTTGTCCTACAGTTAGGGAATTATCCAGATGTTGGTCTCATATGAGTTGCCTTTCATATGGAATAAAAAGGATTATGAGTATTAAAGGTTTTATTGATTTATTGCAGGGAGAGAATGAATGAATGAGTGAATAAATATGGGTGCCACATCAGGGTTTCCTGCCACTGTAAACATCCTCCAGATGCATGTGCCTGTATATCTGGCTTTACATAGGTACTGGGTTTTGCAATTAAGTGCCTTTAACCTCTGAACCATGTTTCCAGCCCAGTTTTATTTTAAGAAGGAACATAGTGTAGTGAGTCCCAGGCCAAAAATGAACAGAAGACCACCTGAATAAAAATTAAAAAGGAGAGTCTTTATTAAGCTAGCCGGCATCTGTCCCCTCACAACAAGGAGGAGGGCAGCCATCCTACTTTTATAGTGAGTTTTTAAAGGCAAAAACCACATTTCTTTATAATGATCTAAAAACTTCCTAACTATTCCCCCTTCCCCAAAATCATCTTTAGCAAGAGCAAGCAAGCATGATTACAAAAGCAGAATTTTTGCAGTTAGCACCAAGCAGGAAGCAGGTACCAAATATCAGGACATCTTGACCTCAGGGTGAGAGCAAACACCAGATGCCTTATTCGGACCCATCTACGTTTTTATAATTAATGCTCTGTGCTAATCTTTAATCTTTGATGGCTTCTTGAGAATGTCAAGATGGCTCAGTGGCCTAAGATGGCTTCCCTCAGGTCTGTTCACCAGAGGTTATTTCATTCCCTGCTGGTTTTAGTAACTGAGTCAAATCTTAGACTCATCTGTTACCATAGCCTTATACTTGGTCCTGAGAGCCATTAATTTTACTGAGGAAATTCTCTGTTGGATAAACTTGATTAGAGCATTTAAAATGCAGGGGCCTATAATCAATCCTAAAAGTAACGGAATTATGGGTCTGGAGATGGCTGTAATCAGAGTGGTCAACCAGGGTGACCAAAACAAACAAACAAACAAACAAATGTTCATACAAACGAACAGGCAGCTGGTTTATAGAAGCAGGACATGATAGCTTGTGCAGTTTATATGATATAAAACAATTTTGCAAAACAGACCTATGAACCAACATGCATATGAATCATGTAGTTGGGTCGTCCTAACCATGAGCTCTATTGTATTCTATTTTAGTCTTAAATTATCCCTCCCTCTTATCACCCCTCTGGGTCCCCCTAGACTGTTCTGTCTTTCGGATTCCTTTAGCTACTGACAGAGATAAGTTCAGCTCCTTAGCACGTAACTCTTACAGTGACTTAGTGCATCAGTCCAGCTTTCAATTTTTTCATTGCATTTCTGTCCTTTTCTTAGTCATAATCCCTTATGTTCTAACGTGTAACTTTCCTAACCAGTCACAGTTATACATCATGTCCATTTTTTCTTTTATTCATTCATTCATTCATTCATTCATTCATTCATTTTGATATCTCACATTGAATTCCTCAAGCTTCTGCCGTGTGTAGACTAGTCAGCTTCTGGAATGACTAGAGCAGGGCTGTAGTCTCCTTGTCAGGGGCAGGTGTCCTTCAGACCTTGACTTGGAGGGGAACCTCCGGGTCCTTGGTGATCTGTGAGCTGCTACAATTGGCAGAGGACACTGTCCTCTGAACTCTGATGTGATGAATTTATACCCTTGGCTGATGGGTATGGGCCCAATTCCCTGAGGGTATATAGGTCCCTTTGTGTTACAAATTTTATGGGAGCACCATCAATGGCAGGTGAATCCGGTTTATCTCTATAATCTGAGCAAAGAGACAATCTAAATTGCTTTTACATGTCAGGATGGGTAATTTACCAGAGGCTAGAAGTTAGCAAGTGTCCCATCATCTCCTGTGGCCTAATGTAGGAGCAGGAACCAAAATATTGGTTACCCTTTTAACTCCAATGTTTCCAGTTGACTTTGGCTTCTACATATGGTTATTAATCACTCAGAGAGACTGTCTGTTTCTGATTACCAAAATGGATTTAGTTAAAAAGGTACAGAACATACCTGGTTAACAAAGCAGATCTGGTCAGAGAATGACACAAAAGTTTAAAATCATTCTGATTAGTATTTAAGTTTAGTTGTCAGGTGACTGGAAGTTATATATCTGGAATATAGAAAACATGTACATTCTATCTTTTAAGTATCTGTCAGTTATAAGTACAGGCAGAACATTTTTTAAAAAATATATTTTTATTTATTTATGTGAGAGAAAGAGTCAGAGAGAAAGACAGAGAGAGAATGGGCACGCCAGGCCCTCCAGCCACTGCAGACTCCAAATGCATGCTGCCTCTTATGCATCTTGCTTATGTGGAGCCTGAAGGGTCAAACCAGGATCCTTTGGCTTTGCAGGCAAATGTCTTAATCACTAAGCATCTCTCCAGCCCCTACAGGCAGAACATTTTGGTGGCCCTGAAAACAATATTTTACCGATAACTTTAAACCAATTGATTTAACCTAGAACTTGTCAGGAAAAGACAAGACAGTGTAAAAACTTGGCATCTGTGTTTGAAAACAACTTTGGCTAGTTTGTATACCTATGCAGGTACCAATTTCCACCAGAACTGGAAGCAGAATAGCAGACTTTAATATTATTTTTATAGAGCAGGAAACATGTATCAATATATCTATAAGCAATGAACTTGAGATCCTAGAAATGAGACAATTACTTAAGTAAAACCTTGACTGTGACTGATTATACATAGCTTAAGAATAAAGCCAAACCTGGTCATTGTTGAGCTGCATTAGCCTGACTTTAAACACACGTTAGAGACATTTTGACAGACACAAAGTAATTTCTTAAACAAGTATCTATAACCATTGAACAATTTTATATCTTAACATAAAGAAATATTTATGACTGTTAGAATATATGAAGCTTATATAAACTATATTAACATTGTTTATATACAGTGGATTTACATAAGACATGGGGAGCTTCCTCAGTTTTCCTAAGAACAAAGTCATAATGAGTAAGTCACTTTTTATAAGACTTAGTTTATAACCTCAAAGATGACCCCCAAGCAAAACCAGCATGAACAAGACAGGAACCATCTTAAAATTGCAGGGTTTTGGCCAGGCATGGTGGTGCATACCTTTAATCCCACCACTTGGGAGGCAGAGGTAGGATCACTCTGAGTTTGAGGCCAGCCTTGGACTACCGAGTGAGTTCCAAGTCAGCCTGGGCTACAGTGAGACCCCTTCCCTTGAAGAAAGTAAATAAATAAAAATTATCCTAGCCTTTAATTTTTTGCAAGAGAAAAAACACATTAAGAAAAACTTTAGATAATTTTCAAGATTTTTCAGTGATCTGACTGGCCAAAAATAATGTTAAGCAAATGAAACATAATATCTAAATGTTTTCATTTTCTTTTATATTCTATTACTACTGATTGGTTCAGCTGAATAGTTTTGTTTATTGATAGCCAGACATCATGGACTTTGGATCAACCAAATTACAATATTCTGATATCTGGAAAAGTCCAATATTAACAAAAAGTAGACTTCACATATTTAAGGCACATGAGACCAGAGAGAGTAAGCTATGAACAAAACATCTGCTAACAGAATTCAAAATAAGCAAGAAATGTATATTTTGTAGTAATATTTTTGGCTTAAATATGAAGACATGAAAAACTTTACAAGTTTTAAAGTTCATCAGACTCGAGCTACATTTATATAATATTTTCTTATACATTTTTTTCTTTATGAGGAGATTTAGCACTTTTAAAAGCTAAATAAGATGTCCACCCAATCTATAAGTCAGTTTCTGAAATTAGTTCAGCTATATCTAACATACCCAAGAATAGAGGAACTGGACTAAGCTGCCATGATCTAATGAAAAAGGAGACAAGTCTCGTGGAAAAGAGAGGGAATGGGCATGACAGGGCCACTTGCCACTGCAAACAATCTCCAAATGCGTGTTCCACTATGTGCATCTAGTTTTATATGGGTACTATTGAGTTGAACCCAGGCCATTTGGCTTTGCAAATAAGCAACTTTAACAGTTGAGCCAGATAGAAATATTTTCAATCTCCTCCAGATCATCTTATAGAACTATAGTGAATCCAAACATACACAAAATTTCATGGTGTAATCTATAACTACTCAGACCTTAGCCAACTCTATAATTCTGCCTGTGGCACTTTGGTAAACTTGCTCAATAATGACATAAATTAAATCTAAAGTATTAAGACTGATTGCTAGAGGAATTGAGGAATTACATCTTAAATAGCAATATAACTTTGTTTAGAATTTTCTTTTACTGTTCACCATGAAGTAAATAGTTTCCAAGTGTATGACACATAAATGCTGTTCAGTGTCTCCAAATGTGATCTATTTATCTTATAATTAGGAAGAGAGTAAATAATTCCTCTGTGAGATTTTTTTGAGCCAGTGTTTTAAATATAATAACTTTATGAGAGAATTAGATACTAATGAACCAATTTTAACCTTAAGATTTAGTTAAAAGGATGGCAAATAGAGTAACATAGCTAACTTTGTTGAGTACTTTAAAGTCAGTCTTTTACAACCATTATCATGTCCAGATTAACATCAATGAGTTAAAAGTTTTAAGTTTACAACCTGAATACCATAGCAACCTGCTATCAGCCAGGGCCATACTTTGTTAGTTATAGTCATTTTATATCTCAGGAAGTCTGTAATCTAAGCAAGTACTTTAAAACTTAGTTAATCAACTTTATCTTTACCCTATTGAAGCTTATTCATACCTTCATCCACATACTTTACTTATACCTTCATTTATATACTTCTACGTTACAATGTACGTAACCACTGTATAACAATCTTTTTCATCAAACATTTACCAATATTTAAAGTTTTCTCTTCAGTTTATCTTCCTTAGTCAGTTTGTCTGATTACCAACAAAACTTTCATTGTCCTTATTTTAAGACTTTTAATATGATCGTTTGAGTTTTTTTCTCAAAAGGCTTTTTGAAATAACTTTTTATAAAAGAGTAGACCACACTTGTCTTATACTATTTACCCAGAATATACATATAGATTTTATCATTTGTTGATTGTGTAACTTCTTATAACTTCTCTGAAACACATTTTTTAAATATGAAAGCAGATTCGAACATTATTAGAAATTTTAGAACTTTTCTGACAAGCTCAATATCGAGTACTTATAAATTTAAACATAAATCTTGAAGCTACTGACTGTTAGTAGTTCTGTAGGAGCATAGAAAAACAAAGAAAACTTAAAAACAGTTACACATTTCTTATAAGAAGTCTCCATCTTTTCACAGCAACTTGGGTCTCACCTATCATCATGCTAGGGCCAGCATCCTGAGATTCCCTGTGCCTGCAGCCCCCTGGCTCTGCAAGACAGGGAAGCTAAGAAAGAAGAGCCATCAGTGATTCTCCTGGGGGCAGCATAAACCTCAGAGAGATCTGTGTCTTGTCTCCCTATTTAACAATGAGACTTGTGTGTTAGGCTTCCCCTCTTACTCCCAGAGCCACCTGGCCATCTGGAGACCAAGCTCTTCAGGGGAAAGCACTAAGTGACACATTGCAGGCACATCTGCCTAGGAATGGCCCAGAACTTAACTGTTCCTATTCTACTTCTTGCCCCTGGGAAACACAGTGGGACAGCATAACGCCCCCCTCCTTTTCCCCTCCTAAATTCCAGGGAGAGTTTTGGACTTTCCTCAGGCTACAAGGCAACTTTCTGATCTTGTCATTTTACAACTTAAAAAAATTTTTTTTAATTATTTACTTGAGAGAGGGAAAAAGGGAGAGAGAGAGACAGAGAGAGAGAATGGGTGCACCAGGGCTTCCAGCCACAGCAAACGAACTCCAGACATATGCACCCCCTTGGGCATCTGGCTTATATGGGTCCTAGGGAATTGAACCGGGGTCCTTAGGCTTCACAGGCAAACGCCTTAATGGCTAAGTCATTTCCCAAGCCCCCATTTTACAACTTTTTAAGAGTAAGAGACTTGCATTTTTCCCTGCCTATGATTTTAATTACTTTCAGTGTTCCTTCTGGGGGACAGTCAACAGTAAGTTGGTCATGCAGTCTAGGACAGCAGGCTTGGTGGAGAACATCCCCCACAATGAAATGGCACTGCTCAGAACAGAAATCACTTGTAGCCTTAGGGCTGTGAGCCACATACATACTCATACACACATATCTATTGCAAGTGTACTTTTCATCCAGAATCCAGACAACCGTCCCTGTCACTTACTCATTCATTCATTCAGAAGCTATGCATTCCCATTTTAAATTTCTATTCTATTTACAACTCTGGAGACCAAAACCAAACCTCGAAATTACTTTGAGTATAATTCCAGACCTCACATTTAGTATTTTTCCAAATCAAAATGTGACTAGTATCAATCCCAATTTTCAGTTTTCAATTTCCAATTTGCCCCAAGGTGGTCAGGATGTCCAGGTTGCCCAAGGACACCCTGTTCAATAGTTGGGAGGTCAAAGGTTCCCTCTGATGGCCATCCCACATCAAAGGATGGCCAATATAATTCACAGAACTTCCTCAAAGAAAAGTCATCTCACATGACATCTAAGTCAGACACCTGCTGTTGGAAGAAGGAAAAGTTAATAAGGACGCTGCAGTAGGCTAGATGTACTAGATGTGGAGCTTGTCTGTCCCATGATGGAGTTTTCAGATTCTGCAGCTGGTTTCCTAGGAGGATCCAAAAATGTTAAGTACAAAAAGACAAAACAAACACTAGAAAGACAGACACGTGGCCTCACAGAACTGAAACAGATCAGGTGTCGAGGCAATGTCTCGCCATTGCCCGGGATTTGTAAAGTAGTGCTGCGTCCAGCCTTCCACTGAATCCCCCTTACCTCTGGAGTTTTTCAGACCAGATGAGACTCTGCTCACAGTGGTGTTGGGCCTGGAGAATGTCCCTAGGGCTGAGGAATGTCTCTGAGTGGCCGCCCCCTAGGTTCTCTAATCCCCAGTCAGAGTAGAGTCCTAGGAAATCAAGACTCTGTGAGACCAGATTCAGTAGTCAGTTTGAGCAAGAAGAATATAGTATCTCCCTGGGGCATCCAAATGTAGTGAGTCCCAGACCAAAACTGAACAGAAGACCACCCGAATAAGAATTAAAAAGGAGAGTCTTTATTAAGCTGGCTGGCGTCTGTCCCCTCACAGCAAGGAGGAAAGCAGCCCCATGCTACTTTATAGTGAGTTTTTAAAGGCAAAAACGACATTTCTTTATAATGATCGGAAAACACCTCAGCTATACCCCCTTCCCCATAATTGTCTTTAGTAAGAGCAATCAAGCATAGTTATAAAAGCAGAATTTGTTCAGTTAGCACCAGACATGAAGCAGATACCAAATATCAGGACATCTTAACCTCAGGGTGAGAGCAAACACCAGATGTCTTACTGGGACCCATCCACATTCTTATAGTCAGTGCTCTGTGGTAATCTTGAATCTCTTATAGCTCCTTAAGGATGTCAAAGTGGTTGAGTGGCCTAAGATGGCTTCCCTTAGGTCTGTTCACCAAAGTTTGTTTCATTTGTGCAATGAAATTTCTGTCTTTGGTTCCTCTGTAATGAAGAATAAACTAACAGAGGGTCAAAGTGGTTAGTAGAGATACCAGTTAGGAAGTTATTGCAATAATTTAGGCAAGAAATGTTGAAGCCCTGGAAATGAGGATATCTGAAAAGAAGAGGAAACGGGAGTATTCCAGAGATTGAGGAAGTAGGTGAAAAAAGTGACTAGGAAATGGGGAAATGAAGCAAAACAGGAACACTTTGGTTTAAGATGGACCGACTTGGTCGGCAGACATGACATCAGTAACAGGATAGTAGGTAAGGTAGGAAGGTACCTGACTGATTTGCCTATGAACACAGTGGGCAGTTTCTATTGAAGTCAGAAACTCAGCAGGAAGGGCTGAGTTTACATTTGAGTGAGTCTTCTCTAAATAGGAGGGGACATCATAGTAGATGAAAGTGAGCAATGAAATTGCAGAGTATGAATAAAGGGCCAGGAATTGAATTCAGAGAATACTCACCTCTAAGTCTGATAGGGCAAGACAGGTCAGGAAGGGGATGTGGGACAAAGTTGAGTCTTAAAACTAGAAAATAATGAAGTTGAAAAGGAAGCTGAGCGTGGTAGCACACACCTTTAATCCCAACACCTGGGAGACAGAGGAGGATTACTGTTAGTTCGAGGCCACCCTGAGACTACATAGTGAATTCCAGGTCAGCCTGGGCTAGAGCGAGACCCTACCTTGGAAAAAAAAAAAGGAAGTTGAAAAGGTAGAGGCCATAAAATATGTAGCCATCCACATGGCTGTAGGGGGTTAATTTACAACAGGTTAAGTGCCCCTGGTTTTAGAAAATCATTGATAACCTTATACCATGATAAACTCAATGGAGCATTTACTGTAGAGTGAGGAATAAGAGAATCTTTTTAGTTTAAAATTTAAGTAGGAGGAAGTGGCAGAGAAACACACTTAATCTTTGGGAATAAGTGATTGTTATGGTTCCACCATTAATGAGGAAGTTATACTATCTCTTGTGTCTTACTCAAAAATACATAAATGAGGGAGAATATAAATTTACTGTAGGTGTGATCTGTAAAGTGGCTTTCTTAAAAAAAAAAAAAACTGGCCTTCCCCCACCTCCATAAAAACTGTCAAAAAGATTAAATTGCTTATCTTGTTAAGAGAAAGCTTTAGGGTAAGAAGTGAAAGATACAAAGAGTTTATGGTACAGGTTGGGAGAGCATTCAGACTGTTTGTATGCTGAAGGGAAGAAGACTGTGGAGAGAAAGCTTCAATACTTGGATAGGGTTTAATCAATACAACAAACTCCTATAGAAGAAGACAGGGGGATAGAATCAGTATTCTTGTAGGGTCATAAGTAGCTATGGCAAAAAAGGAGTTTCATGTGAAGAAATAGTGCTGTGAAAATCCACTGAATGGTCTCTCAGAGTGGGTTGAGGTTTGAGGACAGATGGATCAACTGTGTTTTGGGAGTTGTTCCAAACATACTGCCTCCTGTATTCCTTGTGTTGTTTAAAGGTGCTTTATGTTAGGGTGGCCTGTATAAAAACACAGTAAGTTTGATGACAGTAGGTACTATACTAGTAATGATGTTGATCTACTGCTGTTGATCTATGACAAAGGTGCCAATAATGCAGACAGAAGAAAAGACAGCATCTCCAACAAATGGTGTTGGACAAATTGGATGGCCATATGTAGACAACAGATGTTGTCTTTTAGGTCTGAAGTTCAGATGGTTCATAATTTCCTTCAAATATGTAAGAAGCGGACAGTTCCTATATTTGACTTTTATATTATAAAATAAGGCTTTTCAACTTTTTATGAAAACCATACCTTACCAATTAAGAACAAACCACAAAAATTGTAAACCAGTTTTTCTCATATGAGCAATCTAAAGTAGTGGCAAAAGAATGGAATTACCTTAAAAATAATACAATAAAATCTTTAAACACCCCACCCCTGGAATTTCAAGTTGTCTTTATGTGAGAGAATTTAGATGGTTATACTACAGTACTAGAAGGGAAGGATAAAACCTTAAAGTTGTCTTTCAGTAGGTGTGCAAAACCAGTTAACAAGTGAAAGCTTGACAGACATCTGTATTTTAAAATTTTATTTTTATTTTATTTTATTTTGAGAGAGCAAGAGACAGAGAGAGAGAATTGGCATGACAGGATGTCAACCACTGCAGCCGAACTCCAGACACTTGTGCCACCCAAGGGGCATATGCAACATTGTGCTTGCCTCACCGTTGTGGGTCTCGCTTGCATGGGATCTGGAGAGTTGAACATGGGTCCTTAGGCTTCACAGGCAAGCACCTTAACCATTGAGCCATCTCTCCAGACCCTGTGTTCTTAATTTTTACCCACTTCTTTTAAAAAACATACTTTATTAAGTTATCTGGTAATATCTACCAAATATCATAAACTGAAAGCTCATATCCTGTTTAATTATCAAACACTAGCAGGTAGCTATTGGCCATATGTGATATTGAGCATTTGAAATATGTCTGAATTAAGATTTGCTAAATGTGAAAACTATTGAATTTCAGTGAATTAGAGAAAAATAAGAACTAGTTCAATTATAATTTTCTATTAATTTATATGGAGAAATAATTGATTACCTTTTGTATCAGTTAAAATGAATTTTGTCTGTTTTATTATATTTTATTATATTTTATTTTAGTGTTGTTTTGTTTTTTGATGTAGGGTCTCACTCTAGCCCAGGCTGACCTGGATGGAACTCACTCTCTTTAGTTTCAGGGTGGCCTCAAACTAATGGCGATCCTCCTACCTCTGCCTCCTGAGTGCTGGGATTAAAGGCTTGTGCACAACGCCTGGTTTCTTCTTTTTCTTTTTTTTTTGGGGGGGGGTATTTTTTTGAGGTAAGGTCTCACTCTGGCCCAGGCTGACCTGGAAATAACTATGTAGTCTCAGGGTGGCCTTGAACTCATGTCGATCCTCCTACCTCTGCCTCCTGAGTGTTGGGATTAAAGGTGTGCACCACTACGCCCAGCTTTCTTTTTATTTTTAATGTAATTAAAGTTTTAGAAAGATATGTGCCTTACCTTCATAGCTCATACTTCAATTTAAAGGCAAGGAAAAAAAATCAACAATGTTACTGAATGTTGTTCTGAAAGTTCTAGACGTGTGAGAAAAATCAAAGGCATACTTTTTGGAAAGAAAACTGTAAAATGATCATTTGTAGACAAAACGATTTAAATGCCTTGGAATAACTCTAACCAAGGTTGTGAGAGGAGGACTTGAGAAGATGGAAAGACCTTCCATGCTCCTGGATAGGTAGAATTAATATTGTGAAAATGGCAATTCTATCAAAAGCAGTATACAGATTTAACACAATACCAAAAAAAAATACCAGCATCATTCTTCACAGAGATTGAAAAAATGATCTCAAAATTCCTATGGAAAGCTGGGTGTGGTAGCATATGCCTTTAATCCCAGCACTCGGGAGGCAGAGGTAGGAGGATCACTGAGAGTTCGAGTCCACCCTGAGAATACAGAGTGAGTTCCAGGTCAGCCTGGGCTACAGCGAGACCTTACCTTGAAAAAACAACAACAACAAAAAATTCATATGGAATGGCAGAAGGCCTCAGATATCCAGAAATATCCTCAGCAAAATAAACACCTCTGGCGGTATCACCATACCCGATCTAAAGCTATATTATAAAGCCATTGTGACAAAAACAGCATGGTATTGGAATAGAAGCAGAAACATAGACCAATGGTGCAGAACTGAAGACCCAGAACTTTAGGTCAAGTATCTACTGCTGTTGATCTATGACAGAGGTGCCAATAATGCAGACAGAAGAAAAGACAGCATCTCCAACAAATGGTGTTGGACAAATTGGATGGCCATATGTAGAAAAATGAAATTAGACCCACTCATTTCATTATACACAAAAGTCAAGTCCAAATGGATTGAAGACCTCAGTATAAGACCTGAAACTCTCCAACTACTGGAAGAAAAAATAGGCACTCTCCATGATAGAGGACTGGGAAAAGACTTCCTGAACAAAACTCCAGTAGCCCAGGAAATTAAACAAGCACTCACCCAATGGGATCTCATGAAACTAAAAAGCTTTGCACAGACAAACATACCATAAGCAGAGCCAATAGATTACCCACTGAATGAGAGAAAATCTTTACCACATATACCACTGACAGAAGCCTAATACCTAGAATCTAAGAACTCAAAAAACTAAACAATAAAAAGTCAAACAACCTACTCTAAATGTGGGGCAGAGAACTGAATAGGGAGTTCTCAGAGGAAGAATTACAAATGGCTAACACACACTTAAGAAAATGTTCAACATTCCTAACCATTAGGGAAATGCAAATTAAAACAACTATGAGATGCCACCTTATCCCAATAATGATAGCAAACATTAAAAAATCTAATGAAAACAAATGTTGGTAAGGATGTAGAGAAACAGGAACCCTCTTTCACTGTTGTTGGGAATGCAAGCTGGTACAACCACTATGGAAATCAATATGGAGACTCCTGAAAAGATATATAGTTACCAACAGACCCTGTTATTCCCTTACTGGACATTTACCCTAAAAGCTACACATCTACACATCTCAATTCAGAGATATTTTCTCAACTATGTTTATAGCTGCTCAATTCATAATAGCTAAAAACTGATTATATATTAGAATACCCAGGAAGATAGACCAAAACCTGGTAGGAACAATGAATAATATGGCAGATTACAACATTAATAGATAAAAATTGATAGCTTCAGGAACTGTAGAAACTTAAAAGATCATTTAGTAATATATTAAAATCAAAAGTGCTGATTTTCCTTAAAGTAATAATGTACATAATGAATTCCACACTAAAATGCAAAGAGAATTTTCATTTGAAAAATATGAGGAGTAAAGATAATCATGACAGTTGTGGGAAAGACCTAGGTGGAGGACAACAGTCCTCATTTGCAGCTAAACAGTCCATACACTACAATACATATTCTTTTCTTTTTTTCTTTTTTCTTTTTTTTTTTTTTTTTTTTTTTTCTTTTTCAAGGGCGGGTCTCACTCTAGCTCAGACTGACCTGGAATTCAGTATGTAGTCTCAGAGTGGCCTCAAACTCATAGTGATCCTCCTACCTCTGCCTCCTGAGTGCCGGGATTAAAGGTGTGCACCACCACGCCCAGCAAAAATACACATTCTTTTTATTTACAGCTTCTGTAAGTGTAGAAAATAAAACATGATAATCTCCCAGCACCCCAGTTTTCCCTCTCCTAAATTCACCTTCCACTGAATCCCTTCTTTTTTCCAATTAGTCTCTCTTTTATTTTGATGTCATCTTTTTTTCCATTAGCAGGTCTTGTGCAGGTAGTATTAGACACTGAGGTCATGACTATCAAGGCCGCTTTGTGTCTTGTGGCTCTTACATTCTTTCCACCACCTCTTCTGCAGTGGTCCCTAAGTCTTGGAAAGTGTGATAGAGATTTCTTCCTTAGTGCTGACTACTCCTCCTCCATCCCTTCTTCTCAGCACTATGGTGAGTTGAATCACCCCAGTGGTCACCGCCATCTGAAAAAAGAAGTTTCTCTAACCAAAAGTGAGGATAGCATTAATATATGGTCATAAACATAAGTGTTTAGAGGGCAGTTTGGTGGGCATAATATATGCATTTAGCCAGACAACCCGTGGTAGTAGTTTCCCCCCTAAGGCTTATGACCTCCCCTGCTATAGGTTTTTGAGTAGGTTTTCAGTACCAGGAATGTGTTCTGTCCTGTGGAGCAGCCCTCCAGGCCAATCAGAGAGGAGTTGGTTTCCTCATAACAGACATGTCACTATTGTACAAGTTGGCACATTTAGCTTGCAGGGTCCACTGCTGGTTAAGACTTTGTTGCCTTCTCTCTTCCAAAAGGATGCATTCTGCGTAGTCATATTGTTAAACGTGAAAAATGCATTTCTCTTAAAAAGGTATAGAAATGGGAGAAATGGTGAGACAAATACAGCAGAATACATTCCTGGAAGGGGCCAAGAGTTTCTATAATTAAGTTCCTATAATTAGCAACAACAAAAGAAGGAAGAGAAATGAGGCAATTGTTTTTCTCCCACTTTTTTTTTTTTTTGTCTTTCAGAATTATGAGGCTTTACTGTCAGTATTGTCTAGTTTGTGGGCAGATGGTACTTTTAGACACTGATTGTGTACATGAATGTGAACATCCAGGACAGCGTTATGCTTATATCAAAACTTTGAGGAACCTTCTCCCTTGTCCAGCCTTGCTGCCACAGCTGTCTTCTGCTACTCTTGGTGCTGCTTGTGTGTTTCTTTAGTGTAGACCTGGTTTTGTTGTTTAAATAGAGTTGTTTAAGGTGGGGGGGGGGGTGGGGAACTTTTAAATGCATGCACTCTACCTAGGGATATATTTGCGGTTTCCCAAGATGAACCTACATATATAATACATACACAATGATATTATAGTATTATTTGCAACAGCAAAAAAGAAGGAAACTCGTCAATAAACACCTAGTTATTATGTCACATCTGTGAAATGGAATGAGGTAAGTCTCTGTGTGCAGATAAAGAACCATAAGATTTGTTATTAGATGAGAAAAGCAAGATGCTGAACAATGAATATAGTGTCATTCTTTTAGTGCATATCTGAAGAGTAGAATTTCATATACATGTAACTGGAAGAGATCAAAAAAACCATTGCTGGTGTTTATCTCCAAGGAGGAGGGTTGTTAGAATTGAGCATAGACAAAAAGCAACTTCTCAGCTTCTTTCTTTTTTCAACATAGAAAAATATCAATAGAATATTTTATAGGCTTGGATATGAAAAGAGGTTCTAAGATGACATAATATTCCAAAGATTGACCAATAAATGTATGTAACAAATCCTAAAAGTAGAGAAAGTTAATGACCTGTAGAAAATATTTGTAACATATACAACAAAAATAAATATTACTTGCAAATAATTTCAATGATTCAGTGATATAAAAACAATCTGTATTTCTTATTGATTGATTGATTGATTGATTGATTTTGATTTTTATTGACAACTTCCTTAATTGTAGACAAAATCCCATGGTACTTCCCTCCCTTCCATCACCTTCCCCTTTGAAACTCCACTCTCCATTGTATCTCCTCCCCCTCTCAATCAGTCTCTTTTTTCATTTTGATGTCATCTTTTCTTCCTATCATCATGGTGTTGTGTAGGTAGTGTCAGGCACTGCAAGGTCATGGATATCTAGGCCATTTTGTGTCTGGAGGAGCACATTGTAAGGAGTCCTACCCTTCCTTTAGCTCTTATATTATTTCTGCTACCTCTTCCACAATGAACCCTGAGCCTTGGAAGGTATTTTAGAGATGTTTCAGTGTTGAGCACTCCTCTGTCCCTTCTTCTCAGCATGATGATGCCTTCTGAGTCATCTCAAGGTCACCACCATCTAAAAAGAGATGCTTCTCTAACCAAAAGTGAGAGTAGAATTAATATATGGGTATGGAAATTTAGAGAAGTGCTTACTGGGATGTTTGGTGAGCGTAGTTTATACATTTAGCTAGACACCATCAGATGTTACACCCCTAAGGCTCATGACTACCCCTGTTGTAGTTTTTCAGTATCAGTGATGTATTCCCTCCCTTGGAGTGGGCCTCCAGTGCAATTAGAGAGTGGTTGGTTTCCCCATAACAGACATGCTACTATTGCACCCATTGGTTCATTTGGCCTGGCTGGCCAAATTTAAGGCTTGCAGTGTTGACTGTTGAGTATCTTCACTGGTGATTTATATCTCTCATTGAAGTGCATGCAGTGTAGCTTTTTCCAGCTTTGTGTCAGCTGGTCCACATGGAGGAGGCTTTCAGCTCAGTTACAGCAAGATTTTTCAGTGACCTTGCAGCCCAAGTATGTGGAGTCTTCAGCAGTAGGGTCTTACCATCTATTCCTGGTGGGAAACCAAGGGCCTCATCAATGGCCTATAATGTTTTGGGGGTATATGTGACCTCCCTGGCCATCAACTCACTGGAAGGTATCCATCCCTGGCACTGAAAATTTTCTAGTAACAATCTATTGCTTCTGAATGTTCCATTGCCCAGAAAAGTAGGTTTCCATATCACTTATTTATATCCTCTTACATTTTGATTAGGCCTCCCTCCACCTTTCCTTTACTCAATCTCTTCCCCTGACCTCACTTAGGCCTTTTCACCCCTTTCTAGCTTACTGGCTTCTGCTACTGAATTTGAGTCCTTCTCACATAGAAGTCCAATCATTTGTAGCTAGGATCCACATACAAGAGAGAGCATGTGACATTTGGCTTTTTGGGCCTGGGTTACCTCACTAAGTATAATCCTTTCCAGAACCATCCATTAATGAATGTAGAATATCATGAGAACAGTTAATGGAAGACACACAGATTTGGCAAAACACACATTTGAATGATACTGGTGCCATTCATTATGGAAGTGTAAATTATTATGGTAAAATAATTTCATCAGATTGTCAATTAAAAAAACTGATAGTATTTAGTGTTATGAAAATATAAATCAACAGTAATTTGGTGATTAATGGGGTAGTTCCTGGTGATACTTAACATATTCAGAGGTTTGTAACCCAGCCACTATATTTCTAGAAATATATCCTATAGGAATATTTCTGTGTGCTTACAAAGGTCTTTATATTTTCTGATAGGAAAACTGAAGCTTTTTAAATGACCAGCATAGAACAAATATTTTATAACTTCTAATGTATGGATTTATGCTATGGCAAAGTCCTCTGTTTTTCTTAATATTAATAGACCCATTTATTTTGATAAGTACAGCTCTTTAAGATCTATCAGTGGGTAAAGTGCTTCCTATGCAAGCCTGACAACCCAAGTTCAGATCTCTAGAACCCATGGAAAGCCCAGTGCCTAGTGAGAGTATCTGTCATTTCATAGGAAGAAGGCGGCAGAGACAGGAGAATCCCAAAGTGTATAGACCAGTTAGCCTGGTGTGTGCTGCAGCAAAGAAGAAGGAACCAGCCTCTAACAAGGTGGAGGGCAAGGACTGATCCTCAGAGTTGTTCTCTGAACCCAGACACACACTGTGGCATGTTTATGCTCACATTTACACACGTAAACACACAAAGACATCATTAAATGAGAAAATTTTCCATGTATTATTGTAATATGACATTTCATATTACATTATTATTATATTTTTATTATGGATTGTTTATAAATTTTAACTATATAATAGCTTAGAACAAAGTCCATATACATACAAGCATGATACGATATGATACAAGCATGAGCCACCACGCCTAGTTTATTTATTTAGAAACAATCTCACCAAACTGCTCCAGCTGGTCTTAAGCTTATATGGGCTCAATTGATTCTCCTACTTCAGCCTCCTGAATAGACTACAGTTATGTTGCTCTATGCCTGACTTATAGGTAATTTCTGAAAGGTTGGAGTACATTACTATAGGGAACGAGATTGGGAAAAATTTACTTCAAAGACTTTTAAATAGTTTGTCCATTTCTGCTCAAAATTGTCAAACAAAGAATGCATCTTACTGCTTTTAAAATTAAATATTTTATTTGTTTATTTATTCATTTTTGGATACAGGACACCATTCTGTAGCCATAGTTGCCCTGGTACTGTCTATGTAGCCCAAGGTGGCCTCAAACTCAGCAGTCCCTCTCTCAGCCTCTTGAGTGCTGAAATAATGCATTTAAAACCATGCCTGGTTAAAAATATTTTTAAAGAGACAACTTTATGTTTAGCAGTCTAGGTTAAGCTTCTATGTCATATATCATACAACAGCTGTGGGACTAAAATTTTTAAGCTAAGAAAGGCTTCCCATTTTTCTTTTTTGTTTGCTTTAAAATGTTTTGATAATTTCATACACACACACACACACACACACACACACACACACACACACAGTATTTTTATCATCTCACTCTTCTCTTTTCCCAATCCCACTGAACTGCTGCTTCTTCCCAAATAGTCCCTTCCTACTTACATGTTTTTTTTTTTCTTTTGTGACTCACTAATTTAATTAGGGTCACTTGCATGAGTGAGGTGTTATTTACCAGAGCATGTGCAACTTACCATGGCTACACCACTGAAGAAAAGGTCTCCTCCACTTAAGCAACTTTTAACTGCCAATAGCTTCTCATGGAAGGGTAGGGCCTCATGAACTCCTTTCTCATCCATGAAATGTTGATAGAATTACTCTTGTACAGATAAACCCAGCCCCTGTGAGTTCCAGAATGCAATGGCCATGTCATGTCCAGAAGACAGCATTCCATAGCACTCCTCTGATCTTCCAGCTCCTACATTATGTCTACCCCCTTTTCCATGATAGTCCTTGAGCTTTGGAAAGGGTGATATAAATTACCTATTTAGGGCTTGAATTTTTTAAAAGTTATTTATTTTAGAGAGAGAAAGGGACAGAGAGAGGGGAGTGGTAAGGAGGGAGAGGGAGAGAATGGGTGCACTAGGACCTCCAGCTGGTGCAAATGAACTCCAGATGCAAGAGCCACCTTCTGCATTTGGCTTATGTGGATTCTAGGGAATCGAACTTGGGTCCTTTGGCTTTGTAGGCAAGTGTCTTAACCTCTAAGTCATCTCTCCAACCCCCATTTAGGCTTGAAAACTTAACATTTTAACCAATTATGAGTCTGCATTAACTACCACCTATTGCAAAAAGTTGTTTCTCTGACCAAGGCTGAGAGAACAACACTAATCTATAGGTATAAACCTACATATTTGGAAGACAGTTTGATGGGTGTAATATGTCCATTTAGGAAAACCATTAGTAGCTTCTTTCCTAGAGCCTATGATCTCCACAGGCACAGACTTTTGACCAAGTTTACAGAGTCAAACATGAGATCCTTCCTGTAGAGTGGGGACCTCAAATCTAGTCAAAAAGGGTCTATTAAGAGCTGATTAACTCTTTAACCATTATGATACCAGTGCCTGGAAGATCTGTGGTATAGCACTCAAGGTCCACATCTGGGTGAGACTGTTGGTGACTTTTCTCCCCCAGCAGACTTCATAGGACATTACAGCACCATGAATGCTAGCCAGCAGGAAGGAAGCTTCCAGCGCCTTCAACCAAAGCATGCAATGCCTTCAACAATAGCATCTCACAGTCTAGTTCTAGTGGGCCATCAAGAAGAGGAGCAATAGACTGCATTTCAGGGGGAGGTCCTTGGGGTGGGTCCCACCACTGGCACTTGGATTTTCATTTTATAGCCTGGGGCTTTTGGTAGTAATGCTATTCACCCATGCAACTCTTCAAACTTTTCCTTCTCTCTCCCCCCTGCCTCCTCCTTACTAACTCCAACCTCTCTATTTATTCATGGTCTCATTCTAGCTCAGGCTGACTTGGGACTCACTCTGTAGCCCAGGTTGAACTTGAACTCACAGTGATCCTCTCACCTCAGTTTACTGAGTACTGGGATTAAAGACATGATCCACCATGCCCTGCTATGTTTCTAATTATCTGGCAAAGTAGTATATTTCCATATGGCTTTTCAATCCCTGGTTTTGCTTAGTCCTCTCCCATCCCTTCACCTCCTCCACATTCCTATCCTTGCTTAAGCCTTTCCATTCTACATAGAGAATTCCCCTTCTGCTTTCATATCACATGCATGTGCTCTTTGGATCCACCTCCTCCACCACTGAATACCTCCTTTTCATTTCTCCTCCTTTGGCCCCATTCTAGCTTCCTGGCCTCTAGAGACATCATTCCAACACACAATTCTAAAACTTCAGAAGTAAAATCCACGTATTACAATATGTGGCATTTGTCTTTCTGAGCCTGGGTTACCTTACTTAGTATAATATTTTTCAGTTATATCTTCTTTCCTGCAGATATCATGATTTCATTTGTTTCTTTATAGCTAAATAAAATCTCATTGTTTAGCACCCATATTTTCATTATCCATAGGTTAATGGACATCTATGCTGCTTTCATTTTATAGCTATTGTGAATAAACAACAATGAACATGAAAATGCAGTTTTCTCAGTTGTAAGAAATAGAGTCCTTTGGTCATATGCCCAGGAATGGTATAGGTAGGTCATAATAGTTCTGTTTTTAGCCTTTTGATAAACTTCCCATTAATTTCCAAAGTGGTTGTACCAGTTTATGCTCCCACCAACAGTGAAAAAGGATTCATCTTCACCAACATTTGTTGTCCTTATTTTCTTCATGATAGCCATTCTGACTGGGGAGAGTTGTAATCTGAAAGTAGTTTTAATTTGTATAACCTAGTGGCTAAGCATGCTAAACAGTTTTTAAAATATTTATTGACCATTTGTAAGTCTTCATTTAAGAACTCTTCATTTTCTTAGCCCATGTTTATTTTTTATTTTTTATTATTAGTTATCTATATAATGTGCATAGAGCCATAATGGTACCATTGTTAGGCTTCTCCCTGCCCTCCCCCGTCAGGAATTGTGGGTCTTGCATTGTGTGAAGAGCCATCAGTTATGGAGGAGAGACAATGTCTCTGTGCATAATGACCCAACTTATGGCTCTAACAATCTTTTGCCCCCTCTTCCGCAAATTTCCCTAAGCCATGTTGGGTTCATTTTAGGTCTATTTCAGTGACGAGGTCATGGGAGTCTGTGTCTCTGGATCTCTGGTTTGGTAGGGTTGAGTGTTCGCTGTGTCTATCTCCTTCACCCCCTCTGCTGATACCAGGTTCCCTGAGAAAGCAGCACTCTTGCTCATTTTCCCAATTATTCTATGGGTTCAGCTGGTACCCTGGTGAGGTGCGATGGGCTGATTCTCTCCTCAGGTTCTACATCCATCTGAAAAAGAGAAGCAAATTCTCCAACAGAGAGTGAGGTCAGTGCAAGGTACATGGATAGCCATTATTGTTTTAGAGTGAATTTAGTGGGTATAGGCCCTCTTGTATCCCATTATTGATGGGACCTTGATATTGGAGGGTGAACTCATTTTTGGATATGATTCTGACTTGTTTTCCGGTTCCAGGTATAGGGTCCATTCCACTGAGTGGATCCTTTAGCCAAATCAAGAGTAGTTGGTAACCCACCATGGCTGTGTGCCACTTTTGCATTTGTGAAAGTATCACGTCAGGTTGATTGCTGCTGGGAAGTTTACATCTCGAGTTGATTAGACAGATGTTGGTCATTTTCCCCCAGTTGCTCATGTAGTACCTTCTGGCACTAGCCAAGCTAACTGTATGGGGACTGTCTCTTCCAGATTCCAGCCACGTCATTCCATGTTCCATCCCAATAGCATATGGTATCTTCGGCAGTAGGGTCTTACCATTAACCTTTGGTGGGTCATCAAGTACCCTGACAGAAATCTTTCTTCTCAGAATCCTTGTAGGTCTCACTGATCAACAGCTCATTGTGAATGTTGACCACATGCTGGTACTGGGAGTTATAGGTCAGTGCCACAGGAAAAGAAGGAAGAAAAATATAGGTAGTATGAAAGAGAAAGAGAGAGAGAGAAGAGTAAAAAGAGGGGGTGTGAGATAGAAACAGGAGAAAGTTGAGGTTAGTCTTCATCCTACCCTCTCGAGGCCCCTGTGATTCAGGTGTTCTCTCTAAGCACCTGATGAAGGTTTGGCCTTTTAGTATGTCTTACAGGTTATAGGATTTTTGGGTACTATTTCCAATTGGGTCCAGCTTTTTGTCCCCCCTTACCCTCCCTTCCCTCCCCACCATCCCTATTGTCCAGTCCTAAAAATGTTTCTTAGGTGTGTCAGCATCTTGGGCAAGTTCAGGTTAGGAGCCACAGTTTAGTGAGACCATGTGACGCTTATCTTTCTGTGATTGGGTGAGTACACTGAGAAAGATTTGCTCCAACTTTGACCATTTTTCTTCAAATTGCATTGTCATTTTTTCTTACTGCTATGTAGAATTCCATTGTGTAGATATACCACATCTTAGTTATCCATTCATCTAATGATGGACATCTGGGTTGATTCCAGCTCTTAGCTATTACGAACTGAGCAGCTATAAACATGGTTGAGCAAATATCTCTGAACTGAGTTAGCCCATGTTTTGACTGGGCTGTTTTTCATATTTAGCTTTGTAGAGTTTTGGTGTTCCTGGTGTTCCAGATATTCTAGATATGAATCCTCTGTCACGTGTGTAGCTGGAAGAGACTTTCTCCACTCTGTGAGCTGTCTCTTCCCTTGGTTAACTGATTGCTTTGGTATGCTCAACCTTTTCAGTATCATGAGGCCTCGTTTATTGATTCTTGGGCTTGTTTCCTGAATGACCAGAGTCCTATTCAGAAAGTCCTTCCTTATACCTGTTTTGAAGTGTTTGTCCTACTTTTTCCCCTGGCAGTTTTGGAATCTCAGGTCTTAGTTTAAGGTCTTCCATCTAGTTGGAGTTCATTTTGTGCAGAGTAAGTGATAAGGAACTAGTTTTATTCTTCTGTATGTTTTCCCAACACTTTATTAAAGAGGCTGTTTTTCTGCAATGAGTATTTTGGCCATTTTCATCAAATATCAGGTAGCTATAGCTACATGGGTTCATATCTGGATATTTTGTTCCATTGATCTACTGTTTTGTGCCAGTACCATGCTGTTTTTATTATTATGGCTCCATAATATGTGGTAAATTGAAGAAGATCATTTATGCTAAAGGATATAATTACAGGACAGAAAGTTTAGGTGAATACCTTACATTAAAAGCAAACCTTAGCTTCTCTCATTTTTAGCATTAAGCAAATACTCAGTTTTCTTAAAGTGATTCATGTTTGAATGTAGGCAGTTTTAGAAGTTCTTTGAGAACTTGTTTTGAAGTCCCCAACTTTAAAAACAAGACAAAACAAAACTCAGACAAGTTCAAGGAGATAACTTGAATTGAAGATGAGAGTCTTTTATATTCCATCTTGTTAATAATTTTTGTGTCTGTTTGCTGCTCCTTCATTGCCAGCTGCCTTCAGTGGACCCCATTTTCCCCTTTCTTGGAACTACATTAGCTCCTGGCTCTCTCCTGCCTCCTGGAGCACCCTTGCATTGATCTTTCTGAAACACAGTTCTGACCTCCAGTGCAGTTTAATTCCTTTCTGCAGTCCTCATTGCTCCTCTATGTAACTCATCCTTACCACTACACTCTCCTTTCACCTAGATTGCCCCTCACTTGTGACCTGAATTTTCCTGGCATAAGAACACTTCACTTTGGAGTTAGGCCTTATTAGGCTCTGATAGCATTCTTTGCTTATCTCTGTAAATGTTGTTAAAACATACTGTATTTCTTAATACCCTCAGGACTCTGAGGAAGGGAACTTTTTTATTTTGTATTTCCAGTGACTGGCATATAGAAAATGTTGTTTATGAAAAATTATATTATTCAACAGATTACAAAAATAAATCCATGAACCCTATTAAAATGAGTTGTCAACTTGAATGGAGTATTTGAATGATTTTTGGAATTGAATAGTCTCATGTATGTGTAGTTTCTTTCCATTTGGGTAATTTTGTTGAATATTCATTTATTGACTATGAAAATGTTTGAATATATGATAGTATTTCATATTTGCTGACATTTTATTAGGTTAAATTTTATGCTTAACAAAATGGTATGGTTATTTACTCTTGGTTATCTTGATTTTTACTCCTGGATTTTCTGGTTTTTTGCTAGCTCATTCAGCTGATACTGAATCACCTCACATTGCCAGACCTATGCAGACTGGCACAGACTTGCAAACTACTAAACCAGCATTGCTGTGACCCGCTCCAGTACATCCACCTCAATCTGCAGCCATATTGGGCGAAATTAAACGATACTTCTCTTGAGTTTCTCCAGCCACGATGCACTCTTGTCCAGTGGCTTAACTTGTCTTGGACAGGCAATAGAGGCTGCATATCTGTAGCAGGATTTAGCAGGTCAGTGGAACATTTTTCCATAAACAGATTATACTTAAGATATGAGTTGTCATAATAAAAAATTAATAATATATATTGTGTGTCTTACAAAAAGCTAAAAGAGAAATAGTATATGTATTTGGAATGGTGCTATTTATAAAAATGAATGTTTACCATCTTCTTCAGTTAGACCTCCATGAGAAGGGTAACTATATCCTTTATCTCTCTTACTATTTAAATCCCCAGTGACTTTCAACAAAACTGCGTTTTTTCTTTCTCATATTTTCAGCAGATATGATTAACACATTTAAAAAAAACTATTTCCAAATCAAAATCTACCTCTCTAATGTGATTTGTCAGAAATGGAAAACAATTTATTACTGAACATTTTTAATTAAATCTTAATTACATGTGCAATACATCGCCCAAATTTAGAAGCTCATTTGAGCTAATTATGTTGAAAATGCAATTGCCTGCCTGAATAGACGACCACACTGCAGACCTGCCCAGGTGTCTGTGCTCCTTTCTATTTAAGCATTTAGTTTCCTTACTGCTAAATGTCACCTGTTAAGCATTTGAAAGCTTGCATAAGTGCATATTCATTTAGTAATGCCATAGTAATTTTTCTTATGATACAAACAGGTGTTTTCCTCTTAACCTTGATCGTTGTTCTCAATGTAAGCTATGTATGAACTCATCATTTTTGTAAAGTTAGATAATGGATAAACTTTGGAGAAGTTTTCTTTTTAATGAATGAATAATCCTATTTTGCAGCTATCTCTGTATGTGATCAGGTGATACATTCTAGCATAGTATTGTTTGAATTAGAAATTTTAGATAGAGCCTTGTTTCCTGATGGATCAAATTATAAAAAATGAAGGTGTGGTTTTGTAAATAAATATATAATGACATTATACTTGAATGAAGTCATGATATATGAAATAATACTAATGTGTTCAAAATGCTAGTATTGGTAGCTTACATTTCAGTTTGTTTGTTTGTTTTTTCTGTTTTTTTTTTTTTTTTTCAAGGTACGGTCTTTGCTCTAGCCCAGGCTGACCTAGAATTCACTATGTAGTCTCAGGATGACCTCGAACTAATGTCAGTCCTCCTACCTTTGCCTCCAAGTGCTGGGATTAAAGGATTGTGCCACCACACCCATCGGTAGTTTACATTGCAAATGACAAATTAAACTGACCAGTGGTGGCTCACAGCATAATTGAAACTATGGATATACTCGGTTTCCTTCTTTTTTTCCAGAAATAGACCCAGGGAAAGAGTTCAGTGCTAGATGTGTGACAGCTGCCTGTGGGCACATCTAGGGGCAGAAGAGGGATAATTCCTTTCCATCAGAAAGGACATTGTCAACAGTGCATCAAGGCAGGTTAACCAGAAAAGAGGCTAACAGTATTACTTATTCATAGTTTTTCATGACATAGAAGCCTTCAGAACAAAGACCCTCAAGTACAGGAAAAGCTGTTTAATTTGATGCTTAGGTTCAGTAAAGTGGGAGCAGGTATGCAGAAACAGAAGAGTGGGCAAAGTGAGTATGATCTTGTAATCATAGACCCAGCAACATCTGCCTCTTCAGATTCTTCTTGGCCTTTGTAGGAATGTTTCTTCCTCTTGAGTATAGCTTAGGACTCCTGGTATGAGGATCCTTTGCCCTATTGTGCAAAGCAGGTCAAAGAATTTCTTGCTTTTTATTGTCTTCATTACTGAGAATGAACCCAGGAACATTCACATTCTGGGCACATACTGTTCCACTGAGCTATGTATAATTTTCCTGCCTCAGCCTCCTGAGTAGCTGGAATCACAGACTTGTGCCATCAAGCTGACACTATTTCTTTGGGGCCAGTTCTTAAATAGAAAGGCAGTGAAAGGTGAGAGTAATATAATATGTTCAGTGCTATGATTGTGGGAAAAGAAATTAATAGTTTTTGTAACCTGTCTTGGGGAAGAGGAATTCTAGTTTCTGTGACTCCATTTGAGGGAAAAAGAGGAGCAGAATTGTGGAGAGCATAATGAAATCAGAGAGACCTTATGGATCTGGGCTGTTTCTGAGGCCTTCCTTTGCCCCTTAGTTCAAATATTTAGCAAGCTAAATCTTCATACTTTGGAGTGCCATTGTCTGAGTTCCAACAGTATCTTTGTCGTTTTTGCATCTCTGTGGTTCAAAACACTTTTGTCTGTTAACTTTCCTTACTGCTGGTAAGGCCAAGAAGAACTGAAGCTAATCATGACAACTGAGGCCATAAACTATTGAGAGTACTGTTGATCATAAACAACAATGAACTGGATGTGAGGGACAGAACATGTGGTATCAGGAAGCATTATTCTGCACCATAAAGATCTTCAGGGCATTTTATTTAGTCTTGCAACTCTTTCCCCAATGTTTTCCACTATTAGGAATTTTCTTTGTTTTTTTTTTTAAAATATTTTTTTATGTGCAAGCAAAGAGAGACAGAGAGAGAATGAGAACGCCAGACCATTGCAAACAGACTCCAGATGCATACACCCCTTTGTGTATCTGGCTTTACATGGATACTGGGAGATTGAACCCAGATTGTTAGGCTTTGCAGGCAAGCACCTTAACCGCTGAGCCATCTCTCCAGTCCAAATTTTCTTTTTTTTTTCTTCACTTTATTCTGTGCAGTTTAAGAGTTAAAACATACAACCAAAGACAGTTTATAGTACTGAACTATTTTACAACAAACGCTGATTATTATGCAGTCCTGTCTTTATTTTGCATCTTGTTACAAAGGAACTATGTACACAGTTAGTTCCATGTCCTTCTGGCCTATCTGGTTAGCAGATGGCAATGCATTGGAGCATAGCGGAGTGGCCCTGGGGAACCACAGCAGCAGGATTGGGTGAATAGTTGTGCTAGAACTGACTTGAAGGCTCATGCTGGAATTCCTATAGATTTTTTTAAAATATATTTTTATTTAATTATTTGCAGGTAGAGAGAGACAGGCATAAAAGGACAGAGGATGGACATGACAGGGCCTCTAGTCACTGCACATGAACTCCAGATATGTGTGCCACTTTGTGCATCTGGCTTAACATGGGTACTAGTGAAACAAACTCTGATCATTGGGTTTTGCAGGCAAAACTGAGCCATCTCTCCAGCGCCCCCCCCCACTTTCTTTTAAAGTTAGGAATTTAGTTTATTTTCACTCTTGTATCTAAGACATTGTAGCAAATGTTGACATTGTTTCAGATGTAAAGAAACATTTGAGATTCCTAGAATAGATCTTTCTTTGTACTGAGAAGGTAAAGTTACAAAGATGAGCATGGAAACATACCCTTCACTTAGTTTTACAAATAAAATGACAGGTTGGTAACTAGTGACTGTAGACATTAAAAAAAAAAAAAATTGGGGCTGGAGAGATGGCTTAGCGGTTAAGGCACCTGCCTGCTAAGCCTAAGAATGCCAGTTCAGTCTCCAGGTCCCACGTTTAGCCAGATGCAGTGCCACAAGGGTGCAATGCCGCACTTGCCCACAAGGGGCCACACGCATCTGGAGTTCATTCACAGTGGCTGAGAGGCTGCTGGTGCGCCCATTCTCTCTCTCTGCCTCTCCCTCTCTCTCTGTGTCTCTCTCTCTCTAAAAAAAAAATGGTTGTTAATAGCTGAAGTCTAGCTTCTTTGAGTGCTGCCTCAGATCACAACAGGACTAAACTATAGAGGTCGTATTAAACCAAGTTGTAAAACCTCTTTATGTAACCATGCAAGTGCATGAGAAGAAACATGAGTTGTGGGGAGAAATCTCAGCATTGCAATATTTCAGTTTAGAGCTAATGGATAAAGATCTTTTGCAAAGTTTGAGCTCCAATCTTGTTCCTTTTTTTTTTCAGTTCACCCCAGGTTAATTGCTGACAGACTGAATAATCTCAGAAATGCATACGTAAATTTTAGTTACTCATATTTTACTGTAGTATTTCAGCCAGTAAAACCATCCCTTTTAAGTATAGTCACTGCTCCTACTAAGAAGAGTTTAAATAAAGGGAGAGGAAAATTTTTGGGTTGGGGCCTCCTGGACTTCTGTATGCTGATTGCTGTTGCCCCTTTGACTTGGCTCTAAATTGACAGTCATTATGACGTGAGGCAGTACTCCCAGAACAAACAATAAATATTCATGGCTTGATTATTAATAATCTATGAATAAGTATGGTCTATTTATGTTCATGTGAAGAAGACTTATTTATAATGCTTTTGAAAAAAAGTACATTTTACAGCTCGAGACTCCTGATGATGAGCCACTTTTAGAGTGAGTCTTTGGGAAGAAGCATGCTGTCATTTACCTTCACAAGTTAGGACTTAGTAGATTTTAAAGAACTTCCCAGGATTTTTTTATTGCTTAAACTAGCAGAGAAATAGCCAAATTGGAGCAAAGAAAACTAAAAGATTTTAATCAGTTATTAAAATCCTATTCTAGCCACAGATTTGTGATTAGCCATTTTGAGTATTGCTCATGCCTAGAAGTTCTAGTTAAAATCACATCTATTGTAGCTCCCTGTTGCTTTCTGCAGGATTATTTGCCTCCCTTCCCATTTGTGCTTTGAAGTTTAGTCACAAGACTCCGTTAGATGCCCTAGCTCCAGTTGATAGCAGTGCCATTTTTTTTTTCAAGTAGTTTCTGAGCCACCTCGATCTCCCTTTAGATGAGAGCTTGATTTGTCTGTTGAATGCATTTCATTTTCATTCCTTCAGGAGACATTCTTGTATGCTTTCTAGATTCAAGGACTTTATCAGCTATCTTGACAGAGTTCCAGATTTCATGTGTAAAGAGCTTATTACACCTTCTCATATAGTTATTCCTTTGCCTGCCTGTATTGTACATGGTTATGTCTTACATTGATTCCTAGTAAATGCAATTTCTAAACTTTCTTCTCTCTTTCTTCTGCCATTGCAGGGCAGTACCGTATAGAATTAAGTAAGAAGTTTTGTTTGTTATGACTTTATTTTTAGGCTGAATATATTAATATTATGAGTTCTTTGGAGTTAAAATTACCTGAATTATCACCCTTTTGGATTAGCTAGCAAAAGTTAAGATTATGAACTAGAAGCCATGAGCTTTTATACCCAACTCTCCTCTTACCTCTTTGTGTCATACAGACTGTGGTGACGAGTACTTTTTATTTTGTGATGAGTAAACTCAGATTCAGATGTCTACCCACATGATGAATTTAAGTACCAGTTAACATTTAGTAAATTACATCTTCTATCCTTGCATTCTTCTAGATGAATTATAAAGATAAGTAACTTACTTCTTAATATTTTATTCTTAGCAGGAGACCTAGTTAAGGATTGTGTGTCTGAACATAGGTGTCCTCATAAAATACTCACTATCAAGAAATTCTTTATAGAGGCTGGGAAAATGGCTGAGTACAAGAAGTGCTTGCCATGCAAACATAAGGACCTGAGTTCAGATTCCCCAGAACTCATGTAAATGCTGGGTGGACATGGCACCCTTTCCTATAATCCTGGCACTAAGAAAACAGAAACAGGGAATTTCTAGGGCAAACTGGCTAGCTAAACCAACTGAATCAATGAACTCTAGTTTAACTGACAGACCCAGGCTCAGTAAATAAAGGGGAGAGTGCTCAAGAAAGACACTTGATGTTATCCCTTGTCCTCCACACTCAAACACATGCATGCACACTGGCACACAGGTCTGCTCTCACAAGCACGCATACACATACACATGCCAAAAAGCCCTAAGAGACTTAGCATTGTAGAATGAATAGGCTATAGAAAATATAGAAGCTAATCTCCATCCAAATGATCCATGTCATGGTTGAGATAAACAATTCATTGACCAAGACAAAACATGTATGTTACTATGTATTAAAATAACACTTCCATAAGGAATATTAAGGAAAGAAATGATTTATATCTGGCCATTTTTATTTTAAGGGTTCTGGGGTTCTCTGACCTTATCAAACTGCTTTCACATATTTGATGTTCAAAACTGTGAGGCAATGTGTTAAATACTGTTCCAGTGTGCCTCAGAGTGGAGACAGTGTTAAGACCCACAATGCCTTTTCCAGGTCACTGCTAATAAATAGTAGGGTAGGGCAATAGAAGAAGAGGTCCATGTTTGACTTCTATTCCAGTGTTCCTGCATTTACACGAGTGCTCTGATTTAGTTCAAGTCCACTTTGTATGTCTTTTTGTTTGCTTCTTAAGTCATTTAGAAAAAAAGATGAGACATAAGATGTGGTAGTTTGAATAGATGGCCCCCAATATATTAAGTGTTTTATTAGTTTATAGTTTGCATCTGCATCCACCTGGCTGGAGGCAGTGTCACTGGGCAGATCTTAAGGTATGGTGGTGGGTTTAAGATTTCAATCTAATGATATGCAAAATGTGCCTAGCTGGAGTTCCTGAAGTATGCTGTGCTGTGTGGCTTTTGGCTTGTGGCTTGTGGCTTTTCTCTGTGTGTTTGGTCCTGTGAAAGCAGGCCAGTTTCTTCTGCCATTTTGGAACTTCCCCTGAACCTGTAAGCTCCAATAAACATCCCTTCCTCCATAACTGTGCCTGGTCTGGCAGTTCATCTCAGCGAACCTGAAGCTGTCTGCTACATAAGTTAATATAGTGCTAACATTGCTCAGGTGACACTGGTTGGTAGGATTGTCTAGAGAACTCAACAGGGATATTGGTGCCCTGTATAAGGGTTCAGTTCCCTTGATACAGGTTCATTGAGTCAAATGCATGAGATTTGTGTTTACTTTTAGATCACTTTTAAGTAACAGATGTGAGCAGAACTTGTTAAAACCCTGTCATGCAACTAGGATAAATAGTGTGATGTCTATTCTGATAAAACATTTTCTGTCCTTTGTCTTGAACTATTTCTTTGTATTATGTGACATTGCAATTGAATTTTAGCATCAGGTAGTCAAGTTACTAAATAGTAACAGCTACAAAGAAGATACCACAACTATATGGTTAAACCAACCTAGATCTGAATTAAGAGGAAGCAGGTCTGATTTGTTTTCAGATCACTTAAGTAAAGCTGTCATTTTGTATGAAGTGTTGAAAATATATTACCAGATACTAAATGGGCATTATTAAGAGGAGAGTATGTTCCAAAAGTTTTAAGCTTTGTTTTTTGGATTTGTCTAACTCAAATGTGGATTACAATAGAGAGAATTCTCTCCTCAGCTTTCTTAATTTCCATTTAGCATTAGCTGACTTTGTATGATATGAATCCATTTTATCCTCTCAGTTTGATTTATTTTAGCCAGCCATGCAGATTTCAGCATGCAATAAATACAAATGTAAGTGAAACAACTTATTTTTTCCTTACCATAAATATATTTTTCTAAGCATGTCAGTTCAGAGGTGATAGAATTTCATAGTTCTTATAAAAATACTTTTTAATTTTAACAAATTTACATGGAATATTGTTTTCTCAGGTTTCTGAAGGTATGTGGATCTGAATTAGTACGCCTCGAATTATCTTGCAGCCATTTCCTTAATGAAACTTGCTTAGAGGTTATTTCTGAGATGTGTCCAAATCTACAAGACTTAAATCTCTCCTCCTGTGATAAACTACCACCTCAGGCTTTCAACCATATCGCCAAGTTATGCAGCCTCAAACGACTTGTTCTCTATCGAACAAAAGTAGAGGTAAGAACAACTCATTTTCTTAGTTTAACAACCAACTGTATGTTTAATTGCCTGTAATTGTTCATGTAATTTCTGATTTTAAAATAAAGGTTGTGATACCATCTGACTGCTCTAAAATTGTTAGAGCCACTTTAGTCATTTCAAAGTTAGAATAAATTATGTTTTTAAATTATAAGAAAGTGATCTTCTTTGCACTCTTAAAATGTTTGTATTTCTGTGCCACTCATGTTCCTGGGTAAAGAAATGAGCAGTAAGTTAAGATGAACCAGAATGTTAGCAGGGAATGAATTAGAGAAAGAGTGGGTAGATGGCATATAGGAGAATATTTGCTTGGAGAAGGTGGGATAAAAAATTGGAATTGTGAGCTTGGCGTGGTGGCACACACTTAATCTTAGCACTTGGGAGGCGGAGGTAGGAGGAGTGCTATGAGCTCAAGGCCACCCTGAGACTACATAGTGAATTCCAGGTCAGCCTGGGCTAGAGTGAGACCCTATCTCAAAAAAAAAAAAAAATGGAATTGGGCTGGAGAGATGGCATAGTGGTTAAGGTGCTTGCCTGTGAAGCTTAAGACTCACATTCAACTCTCCAGGTCCTACATAAACCAGACGCACACTGATGCAAGAGCCCACGGTCACACATGTGTACAAGGGGGTGCACACATCTGGAGTTTGATTGCAGTGGCTAGATGCCCTGGTGCGCCAATATTCTTTCTCACGCACACACACAAATTTGGGGCCAGGCGTGGTGGCGCACGCCTTTAATCCCAGCACCTGGGAGGCAGAGGTAGGAGAATTGCTATGAGTTTGAGGCCACTCTGGGACTACATAGTGAATTCCAGGTCAGCCTGAGCTAGAGTAGACCCTGCCTCCAAAAAAAAAAAAAAAAAAAAAAAAGGAAGATAAAAAATTTGGAATGTATCATGAAGTAAACATGGGCTAAACTTAATGATACTGTGATAGATAAGCTTCATGTTACTAAAATAAAATCATTTCATATATATTAATCTGCTTGTTTTAGTCACATAATATGTCTTGGACATCTTTCCAGGCATGTATGTGGTGCTGACTCTTACTGTGTGCTGTGTATAATCTTGTCTCTGTTTTTCAAGTGGTAAACACTGCATTTTTCTAAGCATTTTCATTGTTAAAAATGTCTAATTACTAACAGTCTTCTGCACGTCTTATTGAGATACATACTATTGCTGTAGAAGAATGATGTTACTGGTTTAAAGACTAAATGTGTAGACCCTGTAATGAACACCAGTGTGCTGTCACTCCAAGCATGTTGAGCTGCTTTCTAGTCCAAGAACACTCTTACCTAGCCCAAATTAAGGCTTTGCTCTTTGAATGTCTGGAATTTTTTATTAGGTTATTAAAAATCCTAATAATATTTAACATGTAACCATGTTTACCTCATCAATTTTTTTTTTTTTTTTTTTGGAGAGAGACACAGAGAGAAACAGACAGAGAGGGAGAGGAAGACAGATAGAGATGGGCGCGCCAGCAGTGTCTCAGCTGCTGCGAACGATATCCAGATGTGTGCACCCCCTTGTGGTCAAGTGCGGCATTGCGCCCTTGCGTTACTTTGCATCTGGCTAAATGTGGGACCTGGAGATTGGAACCAGCGTTCTTAGGTTTAGGAGGCAGGCGCCTTAACTGCTAAGCCATCTCTCCAGCCCATAATCAATTTTTTTAAAGATGGCTTCTTGAATAGTGATAAAAAGTAGAATTTTCTATCATGCCATCCACTTTTATTTCCTTTGTAGCATCCCTGTCACTGTTTGAAGTGATATTTACTTTTCTGCTCATATTCTATCTCTCACATTAGGATATAGAACACTGTATAGTGGTAATGTGTAACTTTTTCATTGCTGCATTTAGGATTTGATAAAGTTTAGCCATTCACTAAATATTTGTTAATTGAATGAATAAAGATAACCAAATTAATTTTCCAAAATGATGTACCAGAGACTTTCCCACAACAGAAGACCTTTATCTTGAATGTTACTTTGGTCAAGATATTCTGCTTCTCAGTATTTCAATTTCCTCATATCTAAAATAAAAACACAGATCTTGTTGGATCATTAGGAGGACTAAATTATATGTAACATACATACATACTTAGAGCATGGTAAACTCAATATATATGAGCCACTGGTAACATAATAGTGACGTGTCTGTTTTGTATGTTTTACTACATGTCAGGAAAGATTGTTTACTCTTCTGTTTAAAGATTTTTTTTTTTTTTAAGTTGGGTTTCACTCTAGCCCAGGCTGACCTGGAACTCACTCTGCAGTCCCAGGCTGGCCTCCAACTCCCAGCAATCCTCCTACCACTGCCTACTGAGTTAAACACACTTTTTTGGTAAATCTTTATATTTATTCTGTCTGACACATCTTTCAGCAAAGATTTTATTTTGATGTACAGTCATTGTATTTCATTTTGCTCTCTAATGAGGCTTCCCATCTGTTTTTGTAGGTCTTGTAACATCTAAGGACAAGTTTCAGTTTTCTATATTTAAATCCTACATCTTGCCTGATAACTTTGTTGTATTTATACTTTCAAGTTCATTTAATTATAACTGGTCACTGTTTGTATAATTGTATAAAGGAAAAGTTAGTTTTATCATTAATATCTTTGGGTTTTCTCATCTTGAAGTAACAATCTGAAAATTAATATACTTTTTATCATTTTTTAAAACTTTGTTATTGACAACTTCCATAAATATGGACAATATACCCAAGACTATAATCGCTTTTCACCACCTTCCCTTTTACACCTCCCAAATCCTTTCTCTACTGAATCCCTTCTTATTTCCAACTAGTCTCTCTTCTATTTTGATGTCACCAATTTTCTTCCTCCTATTATGTAGGGCTTGTGTAGGTAGCATTAGCCACTGTGAGGTAATGAATATTAAGGTCACTTTGTGACTGGTGGACAGTATTGTAAGCACTTCTCCTCATCCTTTGGCTCTTACATTATTTCCACCACCAAATAATTCCCAAGCCTTGGAGGATGTGATAATTGTCTCATTTAATGTTGAACACTCCACTGTTCCCTTCTTCTCAGCACTGTGGTGAGTTTTGAGTCACCCCAGTACTCACCACTATCTGAAAATAGAAGCTTCTTTAACCAAAACTGAGAGTAGCATTCATATATGGGCATGAACATAAGTAGAGGACAGTTTAGTGGCATAACTCCCCCCATCCCCCCACCTAGAACTTATGATCTCTCCAGCCATAGGTTATCAACTAGGTTTTCAGTACCAGTCATGGATTCCCTCCTGTAGAGGAGGCCACCAGTCCAAGCAGAGAACAGTTGGTTTCCTCCATAATGGATATGCCACCATTGCACCAGTTGGCACATTTAGCATGGCTGGCCATCCATAAAGCTTGCAGGATCCACTGCTGGTTAAGACCATGGATGATTTTTTTTCTTTCTCAAAAGGCTGCATGCTGCAAAGCTCTTTTTAGCATCCTGACAGCTAGTCAACAAGAAGGAGGTTTCCAGCTTAGCTCCAGCTTGATTTCTCAGAGATCAGCAACCCAAGCATGTGGAATCTTCAGCAATAGTGTTCTGATGGGCAGCCAAACCCTTGGCAATACCCTATGATGTTTTGGGGGCATCAGTAACCTGCCTGGCCAGTAACTCACTGGAAGATATCCCACTCCTAACACTGAAGTTTTTAAAACGTATTTTATTATTTATTTATTTATTTATTTATTTGAGAGAGGGGGAGAGAAATAGGCAGGAAGAGAGAGAGAGAGAAGTGCACCAGGGCCTCTAGCCACTGCAAACAAACTCCAGATGCATGCGCCCCCTTGTGCATCTGGCTTATGTGGGTCCTGGAGAATCGAACCGGGATCCTTTGGCTTTGCAGGCAAATACCTTAACTGCTAAGCCATCTCTCCAGCCCTTGAAATTTTTCTAATAACAAATCCGTGACTTAAGGGCACACTGTTACCCACCTCCACAGGATGTTTCTGGCCAAACTCTCTTTTTTTTAACATATATTATTAGTGACAAAGTAGATTCCCATAAATTTTAAATTTTTATTAACCCTTCTCCTACCCCTGACTCTCCTCTACCCTCTTTCCTTAGATCACCCCCCCCCAGTGTTTTTCCTCCTACTTGCATATCTACTGTACCCTCCCCTTAAGCTCCAGCCTTTCTTCCCTTTCTTATAGCCTCTTTCTAGCTTCCTGGATCTATTACTAACTTTTATTCAAACTCATATGCATATTTAAACATGTGAAGCTAGGTTCCATATATGGTTGAGAACATGTTTGATTTTCTGGGCCTGGGTTACCTCATTTAGTATAATCTTCTCTGGATTCATCCATTTCCCTATAAATTTCATAATTAAATTTTTATAGCTGAATAAAACTCCATTGTGTAAATATGACACATGTTCATTATCCATTCATCAGTTGAAGGGCATATAGGCTGATTACATTTCCGAGCTACTGTAAATAGAAAAGCAATAAACATGGATGAGAAAGTATGTATAAGGCAGTGAATAGAGCCCTCAGTTATGCCAAGGAGTGGTATAGCTGGGTCATATGGTAAATATATTTTTATCTGTCTCAGGAATGTCCACACTGATTTCCACAATCAGCTGGTGTTCCAGTTTTCATTCCCACCAATCAGGCCTTTTGCTTTCCCAAACCCTCACTAGTGTTTATTGTCATTTGATTTCTTTTTTTATTTTTCTTTTTATTTATTTATTTTTATTTGAAAGCACAGAGAGAGATAGAGAGAGAGAGGAGACAGAGAGGAAAACGGTCATGCCAGGGCCTCCAGCCACTGCTAACGAACTCCAGACACATGCTCCCCCTTGTGCATCTGGCTTACGTGGAGTACTGTGGAATCAAACCTGGGTCCTTTGGCTTTGCAGGCAAGTGCCGTAACTGCTAAGCCATCTCTCCAGCTCCTCATTTGATTTCTTGATGGTAGCCATTCTGATAACAGTGAGATGGAGTCTTAAAGTAGTTTTAATGTGCATTTTCTTAATGGCTAAGGATTTAGAACATGTTTTTAGATGTTTATTGGCTATTTGTATTTTATTCTTTTGAGAACTCTATTCAGTTCTGTAATCCCTCCCCCCCCCTTTTTTTTTTTTTTTTTTTTTTTTGGTTTTCCAGGATGACTTGGAATTCATTCAGTAGTCTCAGGGTGTCTTCAAATTCATGGTAATCCTAGGCCTCCTGAGTGCTGGGATTAAAGGCGTGTGCCACCACACCTGTCTAGCCAATTTTCTTTTTTTTTTTTTTTAATTGATTTTTTATTGACACCTTCTATATTTACATACAAAAAACAACATATTTTCCCTCCCCTTCCCTGCCCTCCACCCATTCCCCTTTAGAACACCAGTCTCCATCATATCCCCTCCCTCTCTCCATTAGTCTTTCTTTTAATTTGATGTCATCATCTTTTTTTTTCTATTTTGAGGGTCTTGCGATGGTATTGCTAGGCACTGGAAGGTCATGGATATCGAGGCCAATTTCTGTCTGTCTGGGCAGTTGCATTGTAAGGAGTTGTACCCTTCCTTTGGCTCTTCCATTCTATCCGCCCCCTCTTCTGCAATGGTCCCTGAGCCTTGGAGGGTGTGACAGAGGTGTTTCAGTGCTGGGCACTCCTCCATCCCTTCTTCTCAGCACTATGTTGCCTTTTGGGTCATCCCAGTGGTCATCGCCATCTGAAAAGAGAAGCTTCTCTAACCAGAAGTGAGAATAGCGTTAATATGTGAATATGAGCATTAAGTGTAGTATTTTCAGGGCAGCTTGGTGGGAATAGTATATACATTTAGTCATACAAGAGCAGGTTTTATACCCCTAAGGCTCATGACCACACCTCCCATAGACTATTGCTTAGGATTTTTCAGTACCAGGTATGTATTCCCTCCCATAGAGAGGGCCTTCAGTCCAATTATGGAGCAGTTGGTTATCCCAAGAGTAGACATGCCACTATTGCACCCGTTCAGTCATTGGGCCTGTCTGGCCAAATTTGGATATTCAGCGTCCACTGTTTTCACTGCTGATGACTTCTGTCTCCCATACACTGCATGCAATGCAGCTTTTTCCAGCTTTCAGTTGGTTGGTCTACAGGGAGAAGGTTTTCTGCTCCGCATCACCTTGCTTTCTCAGTGACCTTGCCTCTCAGGCAAGAGATGTCTTCAGCAATAGGGTCTTACTATCTGTTTCTCAAAGGAAACCAAGGGCTTTGGCAAAAGCCTTTAATGTTTTGGAGGCTACCAGGACCTCCTTGGCCAATAACTCACTGGAAGGTATCCCATCCCAGGTACTGAAAATTTTCTAGTAATAGTCTACAGCTGCTAGTGCCATTATTCAAAAAAATAATTTTACATAAGTCTTATTCCTAGCTATAAATGTATAGACTTGTGTGTGAACTGGAACCAAATATAGGTACCAGAAACCAGTAATCTGGTAAAAGGCTATAAGGGAGGGAGGAAAGGGAAGGACTTAAGTGTATGGTATTGCACATATGTAAGTAGAAGAACTGATTACAGGGAGGGGAATGGCCTAAGTGAGGCCATGGGAAGAGAATGCATAAAAGAAGGGCAGGGGGAGGGTCAATTTAAATCCAATTTTCTTTTTGATTTGGTTGTTTGATTTATTTAATTTTTTGAGTTACTTATAAATCCTACATACTAATCCTCTGTCAGATGTATAGCTGACAAAGATTTTCTCCCATTCTGTAGACTGCCTCTTTGCTCTATACTCAGTGCCCTTTGCTGTACAAAAGCTTTCTAATTTCATGAAGTCCCAATGGTTGATTATTTGTTTTACTCCCTGAGTGACTGGGGTTCTGTTTATAAAGTTTTTATATTGGAAGTGTTTCCTCTGCTTTTCCCCCTAACAGTTTCAGAATTTCCAGTCTAATACTGAAGTCATTGATCTATTTGAACTTGATTCTTAGGCACAGAGAGAGATCGATTTATATTTATCCTACTTTCCTAGTATCCAAATATCTTCAATTTCTCTCTGAAGTGTTTTAAAGTTTTCATTATAGAGATTCTTCACTTTCTTGGTTAGGTTTCTTCCAAGGGACTTAATTTTCTTTGGGGCAATTATAAATGGGAATTTATCCCTGATATTATCCTCAGCATGTTTGTTATTGGTATATGGAGAAGGTACTGATTTCTGTGTATTAATTTTCTCTCCTGCTGCTTTGCTGAAAACATTCATTACCTTTAACAGTTTTTTTTTGGCAAGTCTTTAAGGTTTCTTATGTATAGAATCATATCATATGCAAATAGTGCTAATTTGATTTCTTCCTACCCTGTTTGTATCCCTTCTATTTATGTCTCTTTGTCTTATTGCTATAGCTAAGACTTCCTTTACTATATTAAATAAAAGTGTCGAAAGTGTCTTGCTCCTCATTTTAGGTGAAATGCATCGAGTTTTTCCCCATTTAGCATACTGTTAGTTATAGGATCATTATAAATAGCCTTTATTATATTGAAATATGTTCCTTCCCAGCTTAAGAAATTTTATCATGAAGGGATGTTGGATTTTGTCAAATGCCTTTTCTGCATCTATTGAGATGATAATGTGAGTTTTGACCTTGAGTCTCTTTTAATGGTGTGCTTCATCATTATTGATTTGCATATGTTGAACCATCCCTGCATCTTTGGAATAAAACCCACTTGATTGGGTTGAATGATATTTTTTGTTGAATTATTTATTTGCAAAGAAGAGAGGGAGCAAGATAAAGAGAATGGGTGCATCAAGGCCTCTAGCCACTGCAAATGAATTCCAGATGAATATGTCACTTTGTGCATCTGGCTTTATGTGGGTACTAGGTCGTTAGACTTTGCAGGCAAATGCCTTAACCATTGTGCCATCGCTTCAGCCCCATTAATGATGTTTTAGGTAATGCTGGCTTCATAAAAGGAGTTTGGTATTGTTCCTTCCTTTTCTGTTTCATGGAATAGTCTGAGAAGTACTGGTGTTCTTTTGTAAAGATCTGATAAAATTCACTAGTGAACCATCTGATCCTAGAGTTTTCTTCAGTTGAAAGATTTTTTTTGTTGTTGTTGTGTTTTGATATGCATACTTTGTTATACGTCTGTTTAAATGCTTTAATTTTGGTAGGTCATACATATCTAGAAATTCATCCAGTTTTTTTAGATTTTCCAATTTAATGGAACATGAGTGTGTATTCTTCAGATATGTGCTTATGATTCTGAATTTCATTGATATCTGATGTAATGGTCTTCTTTTCATTTCTAATTTTATTGATTTGGGTCTCTTCCCTCTTTATTTTGGTAAATTTTGTGAAGAGTATCAATCTTGTTCATCCTTTATTTCTGCCCTGGCCTTTATTATATTATTTCTTTCCATCTATTGACTTTTAATTTAGTTTGTTCTTCATTTTGTAAAGTATATCATTAACTTAATTATTTGTGACCTCTCTAATTTCTTAATATATATTAGACACTTAAAGCTACAAATTTTCCTCTTTGGCTTTTATATGTTGTAATTTTACTATCATATGGTCCTAGGAATTTTTTTATTTCCTTCTTAATTTTTTGCTAAAACAAGTTTTTATTTTAGCAAGACATCTGCTAAATTAACATTATTTTTCAATATTGCATACATGTGTAGAAGGATTTATAAAAATTGATTTTTATTGATTTGCAGTTCCAAGTATAATAAAATTTTGCAGTGATGTCGATGGCAAATTAAAACTGGAGAAAGATCTCCCCAACAGTGTTTAGTTTTAATGCTTTCCAGGAACACTCAGTGCTCCCTTTCTTTGCCTACACACTTGTGATCACACCCCTTTAGGGATCTACATCTGAGTCCCACATGGATGGCATGTATATCACAACAAGGAAAGAAGGCAGCCAGGCTCTTCAGAAGCAGCAACATTACATTTTGATCAGTCTACCAACACAATACCTTCCTTTCTGCTTAAGCAAAGCATGTGTTACCTCCTCCTTTCTCCACATCCTTTAACTCCTGTCATGATGTTGGTGGATGATTTTAAAGACAGCAAGATGATTAGAAGACTGTTCTCTCTCTAAACTTACTTGTTCAGCCTCAGGAAGTAGATGAGGAAAATAAAAGTTGAAATTGAACTTTGTGGAAGAATTTATTTTGTTTTCAAAGGACTACAAATTACACTACCATGTTTTGTTTGTTTAAGACAGTCTTCTATGTTTACCTAGGATGGCCTTGAACTCCTGGGCTCTAGAAGTCCTGCTGCTGCTGTTCCTGAATAGCTAGGACTATAGGTATGCACCATTTTGCCCAGTTTCCAGTGCCACTTTGAACCTATGAAATAGAAAATAAGCAAAAATTACTATTATATAATGTTGACTCTATTATATAATACTGACTTTAGAGGTCAAATTTTTGGTATAACAAAGTTGTATTTTATGTGCCTGTATAATTAACATTAATAAGCATAGTATATTTAAATAATTTTATGAACCATAAACAATTTTGAACAAAGACTTAGAGAATTTTGGAAATGTAGGTTTTGTCCCAAAGTTCAAGAAAACTTATTGATAGACTCTGTTCGTTGTCTTAGACATGTCATTGTTATTTAACTCTTTAATCAGCTCAGTGAGAGTAGGTGGTATTTCCATTTCATACATATAGAAATTAAAGTGACAAGTGGCACAGAACAATGTTTAGAGTCAGGGTTTTAACCCAAGTTTGCTGACTATAATGAGGTAGTTAAATTATAAAATATGTAAGGTCATAGTCAAAAGTAATTCTAGTGGCTTGGCTGCTTCTGTCTAAAATACAGAAATTTCTTAGTCATTTTCATTTAGTAATTTTCTGATTTGTAATTGGCCATGAAACAGTATTACTAACATACATAATATTATAATCCAGTATAAAATACAAACTCAAAGGTGGTGATGCATGGCTATCCGTAGTTGGTAGAGTTAAATTCCAATAATGAATGAAATTCTGGCCTGTTAACTACTTATAAGGACTCCAGCAAAGTGAAGGAGAAAGAAATCATGTAAACATTCTCATTCACAGCAGTCCTTTGCCAATACAAAATACCTGGGAATAAGCATAGTCAAAGATAGGAAAGACCTGGATGATGAGAACTGTAAAACTAACAAAAGAAATTAAAGAATTAGAATGTGAAAAGACCTCCCATGTATGGACATGGGAGGAGCATTAATATTGTGAAAATGCTTCATTGCCAAAAGTACCTACAAATTCAATGTAAACCCCCTTCAAAATCCAATAACATTCTTACAGAAATTTCTTTTTAAAAACAGCCCTAGTAGTCTTACAGAAGCACAAAAATACCAAATAGTGAATGCAATCTTAAATTAAAAAGAACAATGCTAAAAATATCTTAGTACCCAACCTCAAGTTATACTACAGAGCCATAGACCAAAACAGTATGGTACTGGCCCAGAAACAGACATGTAGACCAACTTGGTATAGAATAGAGGACTCAGAAATAAATCCATGCAGCGACAGCCATCTGATTTTTTTTGTTGTTGTTTTTTTTGTTTTTTTTGTTTGTTTGTTTTTCGAGGTAGGGTCTCCCTCTAACCCAGGCTGACCTGAAATTCACTCTGTATTCTCAGGGTGGCCTTGAACTCAAAGCAATCCTCTTACCTCTGCCTCCCCAGTGCTGGGATTAGAGGTGTACGCCACCATGCTTGGCTCCATCTGATTTTTTTGACAAAGGTTCTAAAAGCCTGCATTGGGGGAAAGACTGTGTCTTTTAATAAGCAGCGCTAGGAAACTGGATATAACCATGAAGAAGACTGAAATTTGATGCCTGCCTCTCACCCAATACAAAAATCAACTAAAATGGATCAAAGACCTAAATGTAAATCCTGAATCTTTAAAGTACTGGAGGAAAACACTTGAAGATATGGGCGTAAGGCAATGATTTCTGAAAAGGACTCCAGAAGGTCAGGAAATAAGATTAAGAACTAGAAAATGAGATTGCAAGCCGGGCTTAGTGGCACATGCCTTTAATCCCAGCACTTGGGAGGCAGAGGTAGAAGGATCACCATGAGTTTGAGGCCACCTGAGACTACATAAGTGAATTCCAGGTCAACCTGGGCTGGAGTGAGACCTTACCTCAAAACACTAAGAGAGAGAGAGAGAGCACTAACTAAAAGCTTCCGCACAGCAAAGAAAACAGTTACTAGAATGAAGAGACAGACTACAGAATGAGAGAAAATCTTTGCCAGATAGTCATTTGACAGGGTATTAATAACCAAAACATATAAAATACTCAAAAAATAAATATCAAAATCACAACCAGTACATGGACAAATAAACTGAAGGCTGAAGAGATGGCTCAGCAGTTAAGACACTTGCCTGCAAAGCATAATAACCTGGGTTCATTTCTTCAGTACCCACATAAAGCCAGATACATATAATTGGCACATGCATCTGGAGTTCATTTTCAGTGGCACTATGCCCTGGCATGCCATTGTCTGTCTGTGTGTCTCTCTATGTCACAAAAACAGTCACAAAATAAACTACTTGGAGAATCAGTGACCTGCAGTTTTTGAATTTTAGTAGGTACACAACAGTAACTCCATACCTAAGAAAGAAAGGACAGCATTACACTAGTGAGGTGGAGTGAGCTCACATGGGATCCTGTGCATGCTGGCAGTGTCTTGTGTCTGTCTGCACTGGCAGAAAGCATTATGCCCTGTAAGGGGAAATGGAGCTAAGATTTAGGCTGTATTCATCATCTTTGTTTTGTTTTGTTTTGTTTTGTTTTGTTTTGTTTTGTTTTTTTGTGTTTGTGTTTGTAGGATTTAGTGGATCCTTTAGAGGTGAATAGATTATATTAGACGAAAGAAAAAATGTAGAAGAGATAGGGAAAAAAAACTGTGCTCAGTTTTTCTCTATTTATGTACCAAGGAATAATTATAGTACAGTTTAGGCATCACAGTAATTGGAAGGAAGAACTTAGAGTTGGTCACTTTGGTCCTTTTCCATGCATAACATTCTTATGATTGCAAGCATGATGTATTTCCATGTGAATGTGGCTATAAAAATCTAACTTATTGAATAGACTTTGAGATACTTAAAAGAAAAATCTTTTATTTTGAAACAATTTCATACTTTTATAAAAGTTGACTTTAGACTTTAAAAATATTCCCATATGCTTTTACCAAGATTCCTCCACTATATGCATAACTGTGTTTCTGAACCATTTGAAAGTGTAACTGTTTACTTCTCTAGGGGAATTATATGTAGAAATGTAGTTTGCTCTAGGTGGGCATAGATCTGTAATGTGTTGCTAACTCCTTGCGTTAAAGGCTGAACTCTGCCTTCTCAAGATTTCTATTTTGAAATTCTAGCCTGTAGTGACTCCGAGTATAGTATGGAATCAGGGTCACTAGGTCATCAGGTCATTAGGGTGAATTCGAATCCATTGTGGATGGTGTCCATTATCAGAAAGATTACTCTACAGACATGTATACATGCACATCAGCAAACAACGGTACCTAGGAACCAAAATGAGAATGTTAGCAAAAGCCAGTGCTACCATGCTTGATCTCAGACTTGCTGGCAGTTGTGAGGAAGTAAGTTTCTATTGATTTGGCCATATCATCAGTGGTACTTTCTTATGATGGCCCTGCTCAGTAATCTAACTCAAAAGGGAACTTTAACATAGTGCATAAGGAGTGTCTCTAAGATAAGTCCTGTCCATTTACTAAAACAATCTGGGTTACTGTAAAAAGTTTGAACATGTTTACCTTTTCTTTGTTTGGAAGAAAATATATATCGAGCATGAGGAAAAAGGGGCATGACAGATATCTCAGTAAGAATGTCATTCTGTTGCTTAGCAGCAGACAAGAAAACTAAGAGTGTTTTTTAAAAGTTGGGGTTATAAATGGAACACCTGCATCCTGTTTTGATTACATTGCTTCAAGAATGTTAGAGCATAAGTTGAAAGAATCTGAAGAAGTGAAAAAACTGATCGTAGTTATTGTGTAGGACTGGCATATGACAGTAATCCACAAGTATGGTTCAGTAACTGTTTATTGTGTTTACTGGCCCACTAGATAGTATCGATAGCTTCAAGGGCCCCTTTGCCTACATGTTTATGTACTAGCATACAACAAAAGTAGTATATCTCTTCTTCTATTGGATAGTAGCATATCCATTTTCTTTTTTATGTGCCACTTTATTACACAAAGTATTACATAAGTAGAAATTCATACACTGTTGGGGAAGGCATCTGGATTTTTCCACAAGAGGTATCTGAACTATTCTTTGAAAGGAGTATGTTTTGATTGGGTGTCATGAATTTGCTTCCTTATGTACAAATATGGTGATCTTACTGCTTTTTTAATTTGATGTTTTAAGCCACATTATTATATCCTGGTCCCTCCTTGTCTAGAGCTAGTATAGCTAACTCTGCCTGTATAGCCACATGAAAGGAATGGCTTCCCTCGCACAGAGTCAATTCTGATAACTGAGAGGAAGGGAAGGAATGGAAGCAGGAAGAAGTGATTCTGGTTAACTACATTGACTGATGAATGCAGACTGACTTGCTGTCATTTCAAGTGCTATTTCAGACAATTTACTTGTCTAGAGAGCATACAAGATAAAAGGATGCTAGTAATTACTTTGTTCTTAAACAGAATCAGGGTTTTTAATAATATGTGTTTGTTAACTAACATCACATTATAAAACTAACAAACTTTCTTATAGTCCCTAGGTATGTGTACAGGCTAGAAAATATCTATTCTCTAATTGGCCTCGTAGACGTTCTAAATTTTTTTAGTGGCATTGGTTGTCTGTGACATCAGTGAGTGGATTGTGATTCATTCAGGGTCACAAGGCCTGTCATGTTGGTACTATAAAGGAAAAGGGTTACCTCTTGGTTGACATACTCATTATCACCCACAATTAGACAGTGGCCAGTAAGCCAGGTATAAGAACTCTACCCAGAAAGGACACTGTTCATTAGTGATGGCTGATGAGTTCATTCTTTCACTGTTGGCATGCCTTAAGAGCAGACAATATAACACTTGTTTGATTTGCATGGCTTGAGGATACTGAGAGACTTACTGTACAATTAGATGACACTCCTTTTTATTAGTGTATATGGAAGAAGATAATGGATTTCAGTATGACGTTTTCATGTCTGTGTTATGTACTTTAATCATATTCATTGACCTGTTACTCTCTCTTACCTCCCTACTCCTCCTGTTGGTCCCCTTCTTCATAGTTTTCTTCCTGTTTTGTCTAGATTCTGGAGCTGGGGAGTTGGCTCAGAGGTTGAAGGTGCTTGCTTGAAAAGCCTGAAAGTTTGATGGTCTGGGTTTGATTCCCCAGTGTGCACATAAAGCCAGATACACAACTCCAGAATGCATCTGGTTTGCTTGCAGTGGCAAGAGGCCCTGGTGTACCCCTTTTTTCTCTGTCTCCTTCTCTCCTTCCCACTTCTCCTTTGTTAAAATAAAAAGCTGGGTGTGGTGGCTCACGCCTTTAATCCCAGCACTCAGGAGATAGAGGTAGGAGGATCACTGTGAGTTCTAGGCCACCGAGACTACAGAGTGAATTCAGGTCAAACTAGATTCTACATATGAGAGAAAGCATGCAACATTTGTTTTTCTCTGAGTCTGGCCTATTTTGTTTAGTATGCTAATCACAATCTCTTAATTCCATTCATTCTGCAAGTGACTTTATTTCACTCTTTTATGGCTAAACAACACTCCATTGTATACATATATTTTCTTTATCTTTGGTGGATATTGAGGCAGATTTCATTAACCTGATTTTGTGACATCTTAACAGAGAGAAAAGAAATGTTTTCAGAAGAAGATTGCCAGTCTTTAGACCAGAGCACTTTCTTAGCTGAGCATCATTTTTGTGGATAGTGTCAAGCAACATATGCCTCAGGCTCCTCTTTCAAGCCTCCATGACAGCCTAACCCTTACACTCTTGTGGGAAACAGTCCTATTTTCAGTAAGGTTGTTGACAAGTGCAGCTGGTGGTGTAAACTGCCACGTATTTTTGGCTGAAAGTCTCTCCTTTCATCTTTATGAGTTGTCACAGAAATCTGTCAGTTTAGTCATCTGTAGGGAAGATGAAATCAATTGTATTGTTTTAGGTAAGCTCTACTACAATGGTAAAAATAAGTTCTGAAGTGAGTCTGTAGGGCAAGGCTAAAGTATGTGAATATTTAGTTTTACATTTTGTTCCATTACACACATAGCTTGTTGGAATTTGACAAGTTATCTGAACTTTGTATTAAAACTGGTACTTTAAAGCTAAAATTCCAAGTCTCTGATTTAGAGCAACTATAAAACATCTATAATTAGGTTTAGAGAATGCTCTCTTCCTGTCAAGAGCTTGAGTGAAAAGTCCTGTTAGTATCGTGTATCATCTTCACCCCCTTTAAACATCAGAGTTCTAACTTTTTCACCATGGTATTGATCGTGAAATTTAACTTATAAAAGAAAATATATTATTTTCAAATTGTGATTATGTATTACATATTTGAACTGTTTAAAGAGAATACTTTATAGTCAGTGGTATAATAAATCACTGTTAAATAAACAAATATTCTGAAATGATGATTATTTCCACAAATGGTTAGTTTCAAGTACTTTTTGTAGTTCCTAAAATACTTTCAGTTTGTTCTTTATTCCCTTCAGATTTATTGAGATTGAATACTTGGGTTAAAAAAAAGAGAGAGAGCCTCATGTATGTGTGTATTTTAAATTTCAAGTAATTGAGTGACTATGTTCTTAGGATTTCATTGTGAATTTTTGTGCATAAATTTCATGAATTTTCATTCAATGAATATACTTTTATAAAAATCCAAATTTATTGTATCAAATATTGCTGTGGAGTGTTTGAAATGTTGTATTTTGAAGCTGCTGGACAGTAGTAGGTAGATTTTAGAAAGAATGCAAAAAATTCTCTCTTTATGAACATATATTCTATCAGATGAAAACATTGTCTTAGAGTAAATTTTAACAATTGTGCATAAATACTTTGGTTTCAGTCACTCCATCCCATAATGATTTGTTTGAGTAAGGTTTTATTTTTTTTTGCTTGAAAATTATAAACTCATTTAAAACTGATTGTGTGGTTTGTATTATTAAATCTGTTGTTTGAATTATACATGTGCTTACTGAATGAACTTTGAGGTACTAACCATTAGGATACATGGAATTTGCCAGAATAAGTACATGTAACCATTAGAATACATGAAATTTAAAAAGATACTTTTAAATTTTTAAAGATTTATAATTTTTTCACTTGATTGCTGTGCCTTTTTTATAGTATACTTAATGCAGTTTTGATTATTCCATTTGTATGTTATAGATATCTGGTAATGTTGCAAGTACTCATTGTGGTAGAATTATTTTGTTCTTTTTTGGTATGTGTGTGTATGTAAAGTGTATGCACATATATGTACAGATGTGCATGCCCCAAGTGCACACATGTGGTGGTGGCCATAGAACATGAAACATTTTCTTCTGTCATTTTTTGTTGTTTTTGTTTTGTTTTGTTTTTTTTGAGGTAGAGTTTCACTGTAGCCCATGCTGACCTAGAATTCACTATGTAGTCTCAGGCTAGACTTGAACTCATGGCAATCCTCCTACCTCTTACCTCCTGAGTGCTGGGATTAAAAGCATGTGTCACCATGCCTGGCTTCTCTTCTGTCATTTCTACTCATTGTTTTCTTGAGATGGAAACTGAACCTGAGGCTTTTTGGTCAGACTAGCTAATCAACAAGCCCTGGCAATTCTCTGGTTTCTGTCCCTCACAGTACCAAGCTTATAGGCATGTATGGGCACTCTCCACTTTGTGGGTACTAAGGATTAAACTCAGGCCCTCATGCTTGCCTATAAAGTACTCTTACCCAATAAGCTATCTCCCCAGCTCTAAATTACTTTGTTCTCTTAAGTAGTGCTCTACAGATTTTTTTGGTTAATGGCCAGAGAGTATCGTATTTTAAATTTTGTAATCCATATCTGTCATAAATACTCAAATCTGCTATTGAAGTTAGCAAATAGAACTAGCCAATAGTTAAATGATTTCCTATAGTACTGTATTTATGAAAGCAGTTAGCTCAGTGAATTTTGCCCGAGTTGTAGCTTGCCAATTCCTATCTACTGAGTCTATGGACTTCATAACATCAGGCCATTTTATATCTGGAAATGAAGAATTAGTTTCTTCATGGTTTCTCTTCATTGCTTTGACATCAGTAGTAATACCTTAATTTTGAATATGAGTGCATGAATGTTGTGGTTTGAAAGTAAAATAATTCCTGTAGGCTTGTATGTTTAAACACTTGGTCCCTTATTGCTGGTGCTGTTTGGGAAGGTTGTGGAACTTCTAGGAAGTAGAGCCTTGCTGGAGAGAATGGATCACTAGAAGTAAGGCTTGAGGTCTTATAATCACTTATAAACACTTGCTGTTCCTGTTTCCTTTCTGGCCTGTGTAGCCTTCCCCACCATGATAAATCTTCATCTGAAGCCAAATTCAACCCTTTCCTTCCATATGTTGTTTCTGGTCAAGTATTTTCACCCAGCAATGGGAAAGTAGTTGATGTAAGGGGGAAAGAATATTACAAAGATATTCTTGGAGGATTTAGAGTGGTTGTAACTGATGCCAGAGATGGAGTCTCTTACCCTGGTTCTCTCCTAGGCCCTGGTTTATTGCTTATGAGCTCTGTTGTAGAGCCATGAGACTAGGTAATTTGTATTTGTTCACTTCAGTACCTGTCACCCCTTTGATTTCTCTTTATTTGCCTCCTCTTTCCATCCCTCAAGACATCTCTTCCTTCAGCCAATCATTTCTGTTCCTCCATATCTCAATCTTAACACTTGATCTCACATCTCTTACTCAGTTGAGTGCTCAACATGAATCTTCTTTTGTTATATTAGTCTTTGTTTAAGGTAAGAGTAAAATTATGGTTCTTTACTATTAAATGGCTGTATAATTTCATATTTAATCTGGAGATTAGTTAAGTTTTTATAAAATATTTGCCAGAATAAGTACATTCAGACATAACTTCCCTTTCAGCATTTTAAAGTTCTCTCCAAGAAAAGAATGCGTGTACTGTTTCCTAAGATAGTTTTCAGATACATTTGATTTGACTCATTTCAGAAGTGAGTTTGACCAGTCATATGTACCTGGAAAGTATGGAGGAAAGGGCAAAAGGATACATGGGTCATGTAAACAGAAGGTGTGAAAAATATGTGGGTGGGAAGGGAGATAGAAATCAACAAAAATAAAGATTTGAACATGTCAAGAAAAGTGGGTTTGGAGGTCTGTGCTCAAAGTTACAGTCTGGAAGACTGATAATAAGTGGTAGGTATGCTCTCTGAGGCATAGTTCTGACAAGTAAATAGTGGTGTCTGTAGCAGTTTGTTTGTAGTGACTAGACTCCCTGGCATGCATATGTGAATAAGCACATACACCACACACATACATATGTAAAAAAAGAAAGAATAACAGGCAGTTAAGCAGTATTTTTGAAGTATTGAAGTATGATAACTGTCATTTTAAAATCCTAAGCATGGGTAACCTTCCACTCAAGATTGAGCATGAAGCGCATGTAAGTTAGTTAACTGTGAGACTCAGCTTCTCCATCTGTAAATGGCAAAAGTGATGTTTATCTTATCTATCTCAGATTTACTGCTTTATCCCAAATGCCTGGTAGGCATTCAATAGCTATTAAGTAAATGAATGAATAAATGATGATGTTATAAGGATTAATAATATAACTCTTAGGATTTTCTGATAGGTATAAGGAATTTGTAATAATAAGAATATACCGGGCTGGAGAGATGGCTCAGTGGTGAAAGACAACTTATTTGCAAAGCTTGATGGACCATGTTCAGCCAGATGCACTAAGTGACACATGTGTCTGCAGTTTGTTTGCAGAGGAAGGAGGCCCTGGCATACCCATACTCATTCCATTTGTCCCCTTCTTCCTCTCTGTCTCTCTCAAATAAATAAATAAATAAATAAATAAATAAATAAATAAATAAATAAATAATTTTTGGACCAGGCATGGTGGCACATGCCTTTAATCTGAGCACTTGGGAGGCAGAGGTAGGAAGATCACCATGAGTTCGAGGCCACCCTGAAAATACATAGTGAATTCCAGGTCAGTCTTGGTTTGAGTAAGACACTACCTCAAAAAAAAAAATTTTATAAAGAACATATAGTAATTTACAAGAATAATAATTACAGAAATTAACAAAATACTAATTAACTACTGACCACAGAAGGGGAAAAATGAAGCTTTTGGGTACATTTTCTAAAAGATAATGTCAGCCAAGCTTGGTGGTCCACCCTTTTAATCCCAGCACTTAGGAGGCAGAGGTAGGATTGTTATAAGTTCGAGGTCACCCTGAAACTATATAGAGAATTCCAGGTCAGCTTGGGCTAGAGTGAAACCTTACCTTAGAAAACAAAAACAAAAAGATAGTATAAAAACTTTTAAGGTAATTATAAAATTCATGTGAATGAAAAAAAGGCCAAGAGAAGCTGAGAGTTTGGAAGAATGAGAGTTTATCCACCCTACTAGATTGACAATTTTATTATGAACTGTAATAAAGACTGAATTATTTGTATAGGGAAAGGCAAATGAACTAGTGAAACAAAGTAACCCAAAATTATATGTGTGTGTGTGTGTGTGTGTGTGTGTGTGTGTGTGTGTGTATGCTCAACTCTCACATGCATGCACATGTACGCCTATGTATGCTTGTAAGCTTAATATGTGAAAGAGTATATCCCAAATTAGTGGATAGCGTGTTTGGTAAATTAACTGAAAAATGGGTAGGGTAAAATTTGATTTCATAAAATATATTAAAGTCAATTCATTGGATTAAAACCATAGTTGCCATATAAAGCGTTTAAAGCTGTTATTTAAAAGAAAATGAATAATCTTCTGGGGGTAATGAAAGGCTTTTTAAGAAAAAAGAAAGACTAAATATAAAGAGGACAAAGAATTGATGTGATATTTTACATTCAAAATGGTCACATCTCAGAGGAGAAGATATGTATAATGGTATAACTGACAGAGACTGGTGTTCAGCATGTGTTAATAATTCTTGCACATCAAGAAGGAAGACACAACCCAGTGGAAAATCAGCAGAATATAAAATTAAGCAGTTTACAACACAGAAAACATGAATGGTGAATAAATGTATGAAAAGACCGTATCTTCATTGTAATCATATTAACACAAATTATATTGTTCAGTATTCCTAGGGTAGGCTAGTGTTCTAAAGGGCGGAAAACCTGTTTGTCAGCAAAGCTGCATGGATCTGACACACTGCTGGTGTGAGAATAAATTGATCCAGATGCTCAGGTGAACTATTTTGCAAAGGCAAACTGTATCCAAACACCTGGAGAATCCTCTGCTGTGTGTTTTGGAGAAATGCTTTCCTCTGAATGCACAAGGATGCATGTATAAGAATGCCTATCAAAGAGAGTGTATACTGTAGTATATTTTCATAATAAAATATCGTGCAATAGTTAAGAGCTATGAAGAAAAACTATTCATCCACTTGGACAAATGGCTCACAAATACTGGTGAAGAAGATGCAGAAATATACATATACAAAATAGAAGCCAAGCAGGATAATACTAAATGCTACTTATGAATATATAATGTGTAGTTAAATTATTATAAGCATACTTTTAAATACCAACTCATGATAAAGGTTACCACTGAAGAAATACATTAATGGATGGAGGGATACAAACTAGAGATAAGCAAAGAGGGCAAAATAGGAGCAGACCAATCTGTTGTTGGCTTCTTGGGTGTGATGTTAGACTGTGGTTGTCTGTATACTTGAGATTCTGCATAGTATGTAGTTATCATATACTTTTTCTAATGTATACATTCTGAGAGTTACATGGGATTATTGAAACCTAAGTCTAATATAAACTTTTACTTTGCCTGTAAAAAATATATTTATTTGCGAGAGAGAGAGAGAGAGGTTGAGAAAGAGAGAACGGGCATGCCAAGGCCTCTAGCTACTGCAAATGAATTGCAGATGCATGTGCCAGCCACCTTGTGCATCATCCTTATGTAGTTGCTGGGGAATCGAACCTGGGTCCTTAGGCTTCTCAGGCAAGTGCCTTAACTAATAAGTCATTTCTCCAGTCCACTTTGATTTTTTTTTTTTTTTCAAAGCTTAGCAGGGAAATAATTAGGTTGAAGTTTAGTATTCTCTAGTGCCTGCTGTAGCTATTGCTATTTCATTTGTGCTTTAATCATCCCTATTCTGAAATACTTCATTATCATTCCCAGTAGAAAACTTACCTAAGATTTGGCTGGATCATCGACACATTGCCCTCCCTTCCTTCCTTCCTTCAACTGATCTTGTTTTGTTTTGTTTTGTTTTGTTTTGTTTTGTTTTGTTTTGTTTTGTTTTGGAGGCAAGCTCAACAAACTGGCCTTCTTTTTTTTTTTTTTTTTTTTTTTTTTATGACAGTGAGAGATAATTGGTGCTCCAGGGCCTCCGGCCACTGCAATCAAACTCCAGACACATGTGCCACCTTGTATGCATGTGCAACCATGCATTGCTTGCATCTCTTTGTGCGTGTGGCTTCTGTAGGACCTGGAGAGTCAAACATGGCTCTTTAGGCTTCACAGTCAAGCACTTTATCAGCTAAACCATCTCTCCAGCCCCAACTAATCCTTTTCAATGTCTGAATACTTGGAAGATTTAACAGTTTGTATAATAGCTTAGATTTGTTGAATGCAATTAGTTTAATTGTTTAGAAACTTTGCCGTTTATATTTAAATTGTTTTATCCTTAATAAAAAGAAATAGAAATGTCACTGTACTGTTTTATTTTCTAGTTTTTTTATGGTGGAATGTCATGAGATAAAATTAGGACCTTAAAAAATATTTTCTTTGTCATGATTATACATCAGTTTAGCATGCTTTGACGGTTTTAGTGGTGAAATCATTTTCATTACACAGGAGAGATGAACTTAAATAGCAGGAATATGATGAGAAAGTGCATTCTAGGTATGTTTCTGTCAGCATGTTGTTGCTGACAGGTGCTCAATGGTCATTGGTATCCTTGTCAGCAAAGAGAATCCTTTGACATTAAAGTCACCAGCTCCATCCTGACTTGAGGTGTCTTTATTGGCACTTCCATCATGCTGCAGCTGATCAGTGAATGTCAGAGCTGCTGAGTTCTTTGGGAATCACTAGTGCCCTGTGGGGGTGTTGCCTGTCTCTCTCTTTCTATCTCTTCCTCTCTCCTACTTTCTCTTCCTCTCGCCTACCCTCTCTTGGCTTAGCTTGTCATGTGTATTCTTAACTAGACTTTCAAATTAGTTACCTTGGAAATAAACTGAGAGGATACAGGGACTATTAAGTGTTTAAGAGTATGCAAAACCACATACAAAGTGACAACTTATATGGAGACTACTAATGATTACCTTGATGCCAAGCTAATCGATGGTGGGAGTACCTGGGGACTCATTAAATGGCATTTGTGGGATCTGTAACCTGGGTTTTCAGCCGTATTTCAAGAAAAGCAGTGACAGCCTTTAGTGTCTAATTGACCTCTTCTCTTTGTTTCACTTTCCATATTTGCCTCTGATGCATCCCTGGTGACAGCAAACAGCACTGCTCAGCATTTTGAACTTCTGTTCAGAGCTTCAGCACCTCAGTTTGGGCAGTTGTGTAATGGTAAGTGTTTGGCAAGCCTCCATGCTTAATGACTTGCTCCATTTCTTTTTGTGAGGGAGCTCTTTCTTGACTGCTCCACCCCATACCTGTCCATAGTTTCTCATATTTATTATTAATTGTTTTGTACCACACATTCAAACATGTTTTTCTAAATTAGAGGGTATGTCTGAAACACTGACCTTCATCCACAAGAGCAAGGGAAGTATATAATATGATAGAAGGAATTCAATTCTGCCCAACTGATGTTATCTCACATAAGTCATATATCTATCTAGATTTCCTTACACAACAAGTGTGAGGCATACCCCACATGGTTTGATAACATTTTCACCAAGCTAATTTTAGTTTTTAAATGTGGAAATTATTTCTTTGAAATGTTGGTGATAGTGCATTTTAAGTTCTAAACCAATTCTAAAATTGATCTGTGGAAAATTAGACCTGAAGAACACCCAATTATAAGAAAGTGTATATATAAGGACAGAGTAGAGATTCCTAAGCAAAGTTAGGAAGCAATGCTATTGTGTCCTTTTAGTGTTTTACCTTAATATGCATCAAAGAAACTATTTACCTCTATTTAACACAGTGCTTTCCAACCTTCCCTAAACATCTATTTTTTTTTTTTTTGAGAGAATGACAGAGAGAAAGGGAAAGGAAGACAGAGATGGGCGCGCCAGCAGCCTCTCAGCCGCTCCGAACGAAATCTAGATGTGTGCACCCCCTTGTGGTCAAGTGCGGCATTGTGCCCTTGCATCACTTTGCATCTGGCTAAACATGGGACCTGGAGATTTGAACCGCTGGAGATTGGAACCAGCGTTCTTAGGCTTAGGAGGCAGGTGCCTTAACCGCTAAGACATCTCTCCAGCCCCCTAAACATGTATTTTTACATCTACTGATCATATCAGGTTATATGAAACACTGCTTTAGATAAATAAGTTATTTTCAGATTGAAGTATATAGTTATCAGTAACATATTGGTAATCTCACTTGTAATCACCTCACTCAACAAACCAAGATAGTCCAGTGACTGTCATGACTATTTCTGGAAGGAATTGGGGAGCTTCAGTTTTTCTTTCTATTAGGGAAGAGATTTAAAATGTTTTTGAATACCTAGCTGTCTCTTCAATTTAAAGTTGTTTTGGGGGGTTGGAGAGATGGATCAGTAGTTAAGGCACATGCCCACAAAGCCAAAGGACCCAGGCTTGACTCCCCAGGACCCACATAATCTAAATGCACTAAGTGGCACATGAATCTAGAGTTATTTGCAGTGGCTAGAGGTCTGGGGTGCCCATTCTCTGTCTCTCTGTCTGCCTTTCTCTCTTTCTCTCTCAAATAAAGAAAGAAATTAAAAAAAATCATAACTTTTTTTTTTCATTTGCTTAAATCCATGAGGGGCACAGTATCACACTGATTCTGTGTCAGTAGAAGGAAGGTCATTTTGGAATTTGCCACAAATCCTGCTACTGCTTCCAGGTGTGTGAGTTATCTTTATCCTGGCTGCTATGGTTGTTATCAGTTCTCTCCAGGATTTGCTGGGTTGTTTTTTGCCTGGTATCTGTAAGCATATCTCTTGGTCAAAAACTAAAAGCTTAAATTTTAAGAAGAGTTGTATATTTAACTTTGTTTGGGAGACACCAGCCAATACTACAGCCTTCGAGACATACTTGCCTTATAGAAGTCTTATTCCTGCAGACCTTATCTGGCTCCAATATGGTACAAAGGTCAGTTTTATTGTCCATGGTAATGGAAAGCAGTGAACAGATAGAAAATAAAGCCCAAAGAAATCTCAAGCTATCTTTAACTGTTTGTTTTAAGTCAGTTGAAGCAAGTTTATATGCAATGTTTTTGTTTAAATTAGGTAAAAACTACAAGTGACTATATTTTAAAAGATTGTTTATTTCTCTTATATATGGGAATTGAGCAATCCTGGTTGATTTAATAGTTTGACTTATGCTCCTGAGAAACCTGGACTGTACCTCACTGTTCTTACATACTCTGTGGTCACACAGTTGACCTCATGGTTTGGAGTGAAGCTCCAGCCATCAAATCTCTATGTCAAACTGTAGGAAAGGAACAACGTATATACCTTTCTTTAAGGAAGCTTTATGCCTTTGCAGATTTACTTCCTATTATCCAAGATTTAGTCATCTGATAAACTGCAGCAGAGGAAACTGAGAAATACAGTTTTTATTCTGAGTAACCATGAGCATAAGAAAATTCAGAATATAAGGATAAAACTTCATTGAATTGAGTTTTGTATTTATTTTCTTCTTAGCAGCCCCAGGAAAGGGGGAGAAACACATGATTAAATGATCCATTGATAAAATGAAAAGTAAAGTACATAGTTCCCTAAAATACTCTAACTTCATAATCAGACAAAGATGGTAGGTGATGGCCACAAATGAAATATACTAGTCCAAATTTTGGTGTAATATAAATGCAAAGTATATATTAAACTTTAAAAGTTTAGTATCAAAAATGTAAAGCATTTTAATATTTTAATGTTTTAACATGTTGAAAGTGTTATGAATAAACAAAGTATACTGTTAATTTTATCTGTTTTATGTGACTATTTAAAAAGTGACTTAAAAAGTTCCATATGTTATTTGCACTTGGTGACTTAAAAGTTCCATGTTTTTGCATTATCTGATTCTTTTTGATGTACTTTAAAGTTGGCTGAAGAATTGTAATACCTAGATTGCATTGTCTTAGGTTTCCTACTAATTGTGTGAGCTTAGTCAAGTTATCCAACTCCTTGGTTATAGTGCCCCAGTGACTTTGTCTTAGTTTTTTAAATTAATAATAAAAGCCAGGTATGGTGATGTACACCTGTAATCCTAGTGCTAGGTAGACTGAGACAAGAGGATTGGGAGTTCAAAGCCAGCAAGGGATTATATAGTAAGACCTTATATCAGTTACTCTCTTGTTTCTGGCACAGAATCCCCGACCAGAAACAATTTAAGGAAGGAATTTTGGCTTACAGTTTTGAGGAGAGGTTTCATTGTGGTAGGGAAAACATGGCAGGAGCAGGAAACTGGAGTTACATCACTACATCAGCACAAAGGAAGGAGAGAGAGAGAGCAGCAAGTGAGATGTATTATAAATAAAACCTGAAGACCCACCCCAACAACACACTTCCTATAGCAGGGCTCTACCTCCTAAATGTTCCATAGCGTTCCTGAACAGCACCACCAATATATGAGTTTATGGGGGACATTTTGCTTTCAAACCATAACATCCCACCTCTGACATCATCAATTTGTGGTCAGCTCATGATGCAAAATGCATTTAGTTCACTTTTAAAAGTTGGCATAGTTTTAGCCGGGCGTGGTGGTGCATGCCTTTAATCCCACCACTTGGGAGGCAGAGGTAGGAGAATCACCATGAGTTTGAGGCCACCCTGAGACTACATAGTGAATTCCAGGTCAACCTGGACTAGAGCAAGACCCTACCTCAAAAAACCAAAGAATAAATAAATAAAAGTTGACATAGTTTTTACCAGTTCCAGCATGGTACAAAAGTCCAAAGTCTAAGCTCTCATCTAAGACACAAGGCAGTCTCTTAGCTGTAAGTCCTATAAATCAAAACACCTTACATACTTCCATAATGGCACACATCACTCCAGTGGGATGTGTCTTGCCCTTGGGGCATCCTCCCCATTGTCCTAGTGCAGAGCAGTTGGCTTATCTTAAATGGTGGTAGTCTATTTAACAAAGCACCTGCAATTTCTCGGCCTGGGACTTGAAACTTGTTCACATTTCTTTCTTTGCCAAACTTTTGTATTTTTAATGTCTTTCTCTTTCATTGTAGATCTGAATTGGGACACCTAAAAGAAGCCATACCACAGATTAATTGCCATTCTGCTTTGAAGCTTCCTCCTCCAAACCCATTAGTCCATTACTTTTAAATTCAGCTTTATTCAAGTTCTCAGGACCCAGGTGCAATGCATCCAGTTTCTCTAACGGAGAATCACATAAATTGCTTCTAACCCATAGAACATAGAGTCCATATTCCCTTCTGGAACCTCATGAACCAAGCCTCCATTGTCCACATTTCTCTTGGCTTCTACTCTGTTCAGTTCCCACCGGAATGGCTTCTTAAATTCTGCATACAGCACTGTAAGGCTTCCCTAGTCCAAAGTTGTAACCAGGTCCACATTCATCTTGAAAATTCATCCCAAAAAACTAAGAATCACATGTATATGTTTATTGCAGCAGTGACCCCACTTTAGGAACCAGTTGTCTGTATCAGTTACCTTCTTGACGCAAGAAAAATGCCTGACAAAAATCAGTTTAATGGAGAAAAGGTTTATTTTAACTTATAGATCAAAGTTTCATTCCTTCATTGCAGGGGGAGACATGACAGCAGGTCGGGTTAATAGCTGTAACAATCTTAAAATGGTAAACATAAAAGAGAACATGTAGTCTTCAAATTCATCATGAGAGACTGAGGACTTCACACTCCTCTGCAATTTAATTCATTAACATAGTATTGAATTCTGTCAGATTGATTTTTAAATGAGTATTGTTGCTTTTTATAAAACTGGTGAGTCTAAAAGATGAAAAGATGAATGAACTGATCTGTATTAACAAGGATATGAGTAATGTTTTAAAAGCAAAAAAAAAAAACTAGAATGGCCTAACTAGTTCTAAGCAGTTAATGTTCCTGAATGTACAATGTAAAATATGGAATTGTTTGATTTCAGATTGAAGACTATGATGTGATAGCCAGCATGATAGGCGCCAAGTGTAAAACACTCCGGACTCTGGATCTATGGAGGTGTAAGAATATTACAGAGAATGGTATAGCGGAACTGGCTTCTGGGTGTCCACTTTTGGAGGAACTTGATCTTGGCTGGTGCCCGACTCTGCAGAGTAGCACTGGGTGCTTTGCCAGATTGGCACGCCAACTCCCAAACTTGCAAAAGCTCTTTCTAACAGCTAACAGGTCTGTATGTGACACAGACATAGAAGAACTGGCATCTAACTGTACCAGGTTACGGCAACTGGACATACTAGGTAAACATGCAGTATACTACTTTTTTAAGGTAGTAATCAAAGTAGTGGGCTTCATATGATGTTTTTATTATGAATATCATTTTACTTTATTCTAATTAATTTCTTCTTCCCCTTGCCTTCCCCTTTCCCCCAGTCCTCCCTTGCTGGTCCCTCCACACATCTCCAAATAGTGTCGTCTTGTTTTCAAGTCACATGTATTCCATCACTCTTTTTTTTTTAAGCCTCCCTTCTCCCTTAAATTCTGTTCCTCCCCTCTCACAATGCCCTTTCTACTATCATGACCTACCCACAAGCACACACACATATTAACTTAAATCTAAGTCCACCAATGAAAGAAAATGTGGTATTTGATTGAGTCTGGATTATTTTACTTTAACATAATGATCTTTAGTTGTATCAATTTTCCTACAAATGTCATTTCATTTTTCTTTATAGATGAGTAAAAATCCATTTGAATATATACCATACTTTTTTCTTCATTCATCTCCTGATAACATCTCAGCTGGTTCTATTTCTTAGTTATTGTGAATAGTACAGTAAACATGGATGTACAAGTATATCTGTGGTGTGTTGACTTAGAGTCTTTTAAATCTATGCCCAGGAATAGTATAGATGCATTATATTTTTTGTTCTATTTCTGATTCTATTTTTAGTTTTTTGAAGAACTACCTTATTAACTCCCTATAGCAGACAGCTTCAGGTTTGCTGAGATGAACTTCCAGACCGGGCACAGTTATAGAGGAAGGGATATTATTTATTGAAGCTTACAGATCCAGAGGAAGTTCCATAATGGCAGGAGAAGCAACTGGCCTTCACAGGGCCAAGCAGAGAGAGCAAAAGCCAACCAGCCACCACAGCACACAGAGCAAAACTACCGCCAAAAGGTCACACAGCACACTTCAGGAACTCCTGCTAGGCACATTTGCATATCTTTACAATGGAATCTCAAACCATCACCACACCTTAAGACTGGGGCCCCCAGTGACCTTGCCTCTAGCAAGGTGATTGCAAATGCAAACTATAACTAAAAAAAAAAAAAACACTGAATATATTGGGGGACATATATTCAAACTACCACATTCCGCCCCTGGCCCCCAATATATTTAGCTCCTGGCCCCCAATAGATTTATAACTATCACACATTGTAAATTGTACTCAGTCCAATTTCAAAAGGTCTCACAGTCTTGACCAACTTAAGATAGTCCTGTAAAATCAAACAAGTTAAATACTTTCAACATGTAAAGGCACAGAGTAAACATTTTTAACTGGTAAAAGGCATAGCAAGGAGAGACTAGATAATGCAAACTCAACCACCATCAGCAGTCATCAAACTTCTGCAGTTCAAGTTCAATATAACCAGAGACTAACAGTCTCCAGGTTTTCCAATTCCGCCCCTCCAGCTGGGCAGAGTAGCCAGGGAAAACTTTGATCCTAGGCCAACACTGCACTCCATGGTAGCCCTTTTGCACAGTCCTGGTATTTCCAAAACATCTTCAGGTCTCCATGCAAACCACGGTCCATCTTCCAAAGGCTCTTTCAGCCTATTCCTGAGGGTCTTCATGCCCTGCCTCATGCCATCTCAGCAGCGGCTCCTGGAACCGTGTGCAACACATGACCACTCCATGCATTTTTCATGCTTCCAAAACTAATACCAGGTGTGCAGGACACAGCCATATTCTTAATCCAGGGACAAAATAAACCATAGCCTTGACAAGCAGGTTCCTTCTCCAGTCAGCTCTTCCAAGAATTTGCATTTTTAACAGTCTTTCCTCAGGCATCCTCTCCATTGTTTTAATGTAAATCAGTCGTCAGGCCACCTTCCTTCCACCTTCCTTAAGATTGCTAATGTGGTTGACAATAGCAGCTAAACCAGTCTCAATGCCTCTACTTTTAACTTGCTTCAAGTTTTCCAGCTTAAAATCTTAAAATCGCATTCCAATATCTTTAGCCAAGCACATCAGTCCATTACAAATTTAACCTTGATCAAACTTTCTGTCCCTGGATAGCGGAACGTAGCCATCCCTTATGCCAGTAGCCCAGTTCCAACAAAGTCCTCTGCAGTCTTTCCTTCCCCTTAGAAAGCTCATAAGCCAAGCCTCGAAGTTCAATACAGTCTGCACTTAGCATTCTCAAACTCTCATCAGAATAGTCCATAAAACTTGGCTTACCACTCCAGAAGGCACCTTCAGTTGCAAGCACCAAGTTCATGCCCATTCCTCCAAAACAAAGGTTCCAAAAGACGAATATCCACACGGTCAGGTTCATCTCACCCCACACTCCTCGGTACCACTTTACTGTTGCAGACAGCTTCAGGTTCGCTGAGATGAACTTCCAGACCAGGCACAATTATGGAGGAAGGGATATTATTTATTGAAGCTTACAGATCCAGGGGAAGTTCCATAATGGCAGAAGTGGCCTGCTCTCCACAGGGCCAAGCAGAGAGAGAGAAACCAACCAGCCACCACAGCACACAGAGCAAAACTACAGCCAAAAGGTCACACAGCACACTTCAGGAACTCCTGCTAGGCACATTTGCATATCTTTACAATGGACTCTCAAACCATCACCACACCTTAAGACTGGGCCCCCAGTGACCTTGCCTCTAGCAAGGTGATTGCAGATGCAAACTATAAAATAATAAAATACTGAATATATTGGGGGACATATATTCAAACTACCACACTCCCCTAGTAGCTGCATCAGTCCTACCAACAGTGTTTAATGGCTCCTCTTTCTCCACATACTGGCCAGCATTTGTTGTACTTTTTTAGATTATATCCGTTTAACTGGAGTAAGATGGAATCCCAAAGCAGTTTTCATATTCATTTTACTGATACCTCAGGTTATTAAACATGTTTTCAAATATCTACTGGTCATTTGTATTTCTTCTTTTGAGAGCTATTTAGTTCATTAGCCTATTTGTTGATTGATTGGATGATTTGGAATTTTATGTTATTTAATTTTTATAATTCTTTATATATTCTATGTTCTGGTCCCCTCTCTGATGTAAAGTTGGCAAATATTTTTTTCTCATTCTGTAGGCTGTCCCTTCACTTTCATTAATATTTCCTTTGTTATACAGAAGGCTTGTTTTTAACTTTATATAATGTCTTTGGTCAATTCTTAGGATTATTTCTTGTGATAGTGGAGTCTTCTCAGGAAATATTTGCCTATGCCTATATCTTTAAGTATTTTCTCTATGCTTTGCTCTAGCACTTTCAAAGTTTCAAGCCTTACATTAAGGTCTGATCCATTCTAAATTGATTTTTCTGTAGGTGAGAGATATAGATCTACTTTCCTTTTTCTATAGATGGCTATCCAGTTTTACTATAAGCACCATTTGTCAAAGAGGCTTTTTTCCAATGTATGTTTTTTATATCTTTGACAAAAAATAAGGTGACTGTGGCTGTGTGGATTTATTTCTGGGGTCTCTATTCCATTGGTCTACATGTGTGTATTTGTGTAAGTACCAAACTGTTTTTTATTATTATTAATAAACAGAGACACACACATGAGAGAGAGAGAATGGGCACACCAGGGACTCTTGCCACTGAAAAGCAACTCCAGGTGCATGCACTATTCTCTGCATCTAGCTTTACATAGGTACTGAGGAATGAGGCATCCAGGCTTTGTACAGCCAAGTGAATTTTAGGGTGGCTTTTTCTCCTTGTGTGAAAAATGTAATTGAAATTTAGAGATTACATTGAGTCTGTAGATCACTTTTGGTAATATAACTATTTTTATAATATTGGTTCTCTGTCTCCTAATATCTGCTTCCATTTCTTTCTTTGGTGTCTTAAAAGTTTCATTTTAAAGGTCTTTCACCTCCTTGGTTAAGCTTATTCCTAAGTATTTTATGTTTCAGAAGCTATTATGAATGGGATTTCTTTTTCCTGATTACTTTTTATTTTTTAATAATTAGAAACTTTGTTATATGGACAAATCATGTGTTGGTCCCATTCCCCTTTTTCTTGTCCCCATTCCACTAAGGGCCCTCCTCATTGGAGTTGCAGATATTCACTATGGCATTATGAGTTATGAGAGCTGCAGTCAGTTATTGGGGGAGAGGGGCAATGCTTCTGGATATTCACTTGCAGCCTGTGGCTCTTACAGTCTTTCTGTCCCTCTTCTGCCATGTTCCCTGAGCCTTGGTGGGTGTGTCATAAGTCTACTTTAGTATTAAGCTCTCAACAGTTTCTGGATTTATGCTTCGATAAGTTTGATTGTCCTCAGTGTCCATTGCCATCTCCCTGGCGGAGGTTGTCAGGCTGTCTGGGAGAGCAGCACTTATGCTTAACTTGTCATTTTCTCTGTAGTTTCACCTGGACCTTGCTGATGTGAAAGACAATGCTTTTTTTTTCATTGTTAAGAACATATTTTGTATGGATACATCATGTGTTTGTTCCCTTTTTTCCCTCCTCCCTGCCCTCATTTTGTAGGGGGTCCTCCTCAGTGGGGTTGCTGGCATTCCCCATGGGGTTATGGGTCATGCATTGTGTGAGCAGCAGTCAGTTATTGGGGGGAGGTAGTGCCTCTGGGCATGACATCCCAATCTATGACTCTTAAAATCTTTCTGTCCCCTCTTCCGCAAAATTCCCTAAGCTTTGGTGGGTATGTTTTGAGTCTACTTCAGTGATGAGCTCTTAGGAGCCTCTGGATTTCTGCATTGATATATGTGTTGAGTACCCTCAGCATCTGTCTCCTTCACCTTGGCACTGCTTGTCAGGCTCACCATGAAGGCAGCGTTCTTGCTCATCTCCCCACTTCCTCTGTGATTTCACCTGGGCCTTGACTGAGATGCGAGAGGTGTTTTATCTCCTCAGGTCTTACTACCTTCTAAAAAAGGAAAACAGTAAAGTCAGCATAGGTTAAATTGGATAAGCATTATTAGTTTGGGGACAGTTGGTTGTAGCTCCTCTTTTAGACAGACTAGTGGGAACTTGACTTGGAGAGCATAATCTTTTTCTCCATAGGCTTCAGACCTGGTTCCCAGTTCCCGAAATGGGTTCCTTTCCACTGAGCAGATCTCTTTAGCCAATCAGAAAACCATTGAAAAAGCCTGATTACTTTCTTAATAGTTTGGTTATTGATTTAAAGAAAGGCTACTAATTTTTATGTTAAGTTTTGTATCCTACTACTTTTCTAAAAATGGCTTTTGCTCTAAGAAATTTCTAATGGAGTCATTAGGGTCTTTTTAAGACAGGATCATGTCATCTGCAAGTACCGATAGTTTTGACTTCTTCCTTTCCAATATAGATCGATTTTATTTCTTTATCTTACTGTTCTAGTTAATATATCAAGTACTATTGAATAAAACTGGTGAGAGTAAGCACTATTGCTTCATCCCTGATTTTAGCATTAAATACTGTCAGTATTTTTCTCATTTGGTTTAAATAGCCTTTATTATGTTGAGATATATTCCTTCTACTTCTAATTTCTTCAGGACTTTGATCATGTAGTGTTGTTGATCTGTGAGAGGTCTTTTCTGTATCAATTGAGATGATCTGTGATTTCTGTCCTTAAGTCTGTTTATATGTTGTGTTATATTTGTTGATTTATGTACACTGAACCAACCTAGGATGAAACCAACTTGCTTGTCCTATATAATGTGCATAATGTATTCTGATTAGGATTTAGAAGAATTTTATTGAGAATTGGTCTATAGTGTTTTGGGTTGCTTTGTTGCTGTTGATGTATCCTTATCCAGTGTTGGTATCAAGGGAATAGTGGCTACATAGAATGTATAGGATAGTGTTCTTTCCTTTTCTGTTTTTGTGGGTAATTGAGGCATATTAGTGTTAGCTCTTCTTTCAAAGTTTGATAGAATTTGGCAATGAGTCCATGTTGTCTTTGGCTTTTCTTTGTAAAGATACTGTTCTATTTCTGCCTCAACCTCACTACTTGTTATGGATCTGTTTAAGTTGCTTATCTTCTTATGTAATTTTGGTAGGTCATATGTCTCTAGGAATTTATCATTTTCTAGATTTTCCATTTCTTTTGAAATAATTCCCTAATGATTATGTATATTCATTGGAATCTATTATAACTTCCAGATTTTAATCTCTAATTTTAATTTGGTTCTTCTCTCTTTCTTTTGATTAAAGTGGTTAGAAGTTTGACCATTTTGCTTATTGTTTCAAAGAACCAACTTTTTTTGATTCTATATGGTTCTTTTAGTCTGTATTATTCCTTGCCACATACTCCTTTTGAGTTTGGCCTGTTCTTATTTTTCTAAGACCTTGCAATATAATATTAGGTTATTTATTTGATATCTTTCCATTGTTAATTTGTTTTCCTAAATAAATTGTGTAAACTATCTCCTTACAACTGCTTTAGCTGTATTCCAAGGTCCTAGTAAGCTGTGTTTGCATTTTCCTTTGATTCTAGGAATCAAAATTTTTTTTCAGCAGCCCACTGTTCAGTCTTCAAATGCTTCTGTAGTTTTTCTTTCTACTGATTTTATTTTGTTCCAAGATGAAATTATTTCAGTTCTTTTCTATTTAATGCTTGCTTTGCAGCCTAGTAAGTGGTCTATATTAGAGAAGGTTCTAGGGCTACTGAGAAGAATGTGTATTCAATTTCTTCGGCTGGAACATACTATAGATAGCTGTTAAATCCAAGTGATCTGTGGTATATTTTAATTTTGAAGCTTCATTTTTGATCTTTAGTTTAGATGACTTATCAAAAGATAAAAGGCAATGTTAAAGTCACCCACTATTATTTTGTTAAGACCTAGCATACTTTTTATGCCAATTGGTATCCATTTTATGAAATTCAGAGTAACAACATTTGATGTATATGTAGTTACAACTCTTGTAACTTATTGATGGGTTGTTGCTTTTATTAATGTTTAATGGAATTTTTGTTTGTTTTTAGTTTTGAGGCAGGGTTTTACTCAAGCCCAGGCTGACCTGGAACTCACTCTGCAGCCCAAATTGGCCTTGAAGTCATGGTGATCTCCTGCCTCAGCCTTCCAAATTCTGGAATTAAAGTCATGAGCCACTATGCCTGGCTTATATTGTACTATTTTTTAAATCTCTTATATTTTTTGATTTAAAATCCACTTTGTCAGATTTCAGAACAACTACACCAACCTGTTTTCAGGTTTCATTCACTTGATGAATTGACATCTGTCCTTTGACAATTAGTATTTAACAGTGAAATTTGTTTCTTGTAGACAAATATGGTTAGAACTAGTTTTTTAATCCAGTCAGCCACTGTGTTTCTTTGTTGGTAAAATGAGACCATTTGCATTTAAGATTATTAAGAGATGTTTACTAATTCCTGGGATTTTTATTCGTTGCTTTTCTGTTTCGGTGAGTTGCTTGTTATTTTCTTTCTCCCCTGTTAATTGTGGATTTTCTGGGTTTGTATACAACATAAGCATTCCTTCTAAAATTTGTTTTAAAGACTATTTTTTGTGACATAAAACATAATCTTAGACCTTTTGCAAGGACGTCAGAACCAACTTAGGATAAAAACTTTGTCCTCATAAGACTGCTTGGTTTGATGGAAAAAATGCAAGGTAAGTTGGCATTGGATGATTATAATATATGATATATATATATATATATATATATAATTTCATAATTTAAACTGTCGATTAAGAAATATTGAAAAATCTCCATCCTTGACAATGCTAGTTTTTAGGACTAGTTGTACCTTAAGGCAAATCTGTTGCAAATTCTTCAGTCTTAGGACTCCTTGTGTTTGCCTTGCATTCATCAATAGGGGCTTTGAGAGTTCATTAGTTACTGCTTACCTTAGCCAGACATGCAAGTAGTGCCACCATAGTTATATTTGCCCTCAGAGTTGGTTCCTTGTGTACTCACATAGCACCCAAACTGCTTTTGGTAGTAGTATGTTATTACTAATATTAGTCCATAAAGTGCTTCCTCTTTATTCAGCATTCACGAAAAGGAAAACGTGGAAATTCCTAGCCCCTGGGTTTGTGTTTGCAGTTAAAATTGCTCCATGATCATATTCATAGACGATGCTTATGGAGTTATATAAGATTGACTAATTTGAGGTATTTTGAGCAGAAATTTAAAAATTCTTACAAATTGTAATGCATATACTTTGGGCTAACTGTTTCAACAGTTATATTTTACTTTATCTTCATAGCTCGTGTAGTTGTATCATTGTGTCTTTTCACTGGTGCTGTGTCTGGCAGTTACTAAGTAGCAAAGCAAGGATTCAGACCTAAGACCTCTAGTCAGTATTCTACCCTCAGTACAACATCACATCACCCACTTTTGGCCCATTTTCCCCTTGAGTTATCCTAGACCAGAAGAGAAATAGTTTAAAAAGTTCAACGAAAACGTTATGAATTCACAAGCATGAGGAAAGTCAGCCAGTGCCTGTTACAAGGGATGCACACTTCACATTAGGACATTTTCTTTCTCCAATTCACCTGATACTTGTTTCCAGATTAAAATATTTAAGGTATGTAGTGCTATTGTTGGTTAAAACTCATTTTACAACTCTGTCATCGAAACAACAACAGCACATGTGCACTAGATAGGTGTGATAGTCAAGGCCTGGAAGACATGTTATAGAACCACCATGGAGTCAAGGGCACTGGCAGAGCGGTGGGGTAAGTAGTCAGGTGGCTGTCTATGGATTCCAAAATATAAGAAACACAGTAATAGTATATGAAATATAGAAATGTAGTAATGGTATACATGTGACATGAACACAGAAATGGGTACTCTTTGAGGGAGAAGGGACTAGCAAAAAGGGGGAAAGGGATGGAGGGGCAATGGAGTGAATAAGAACAAAATATAATAATTATATATGACAATACCATAACAAAACTCACTACTTTGTTATGCTCACCTTACATTTTTTAAACTTAGAATGAAATTAAAAATAAACACACAGGCAAAAAAAAAAAGACTCACAAGGGCTGGAGAGATGGCTTAGCAGTTAAGGTACTTGCCTATGAAGCCTAAGGACCCAGGTTTGATTCTCTAGTATCCATGTAAGCCAGATGCACAAGGTGGTGTGTGTGTCTGGAGTTTGTTTGCAGTGGGTAGAGGCCATGGTGTGCCCATTCTCTCTTTCTCTCACTCACTCTCATAAACAAATAAAAATCATTTTTAACCAAAAAATAAATTTAAATCCAGGACTGGTGGCATACTCCTTTAATTCCTGCACTCGGGAGGCAGGGGTAGGAGGACCACCATGAGTTCAAGGCCACCCGGAGACTACATGGTGAATTCCAGAGACACTATCTAGAAAAACCAAAAAAAAAAAAAAGACATGTCAAATATTTTAGGTAATGAATAGATTAGTTGTCTTCACTTGGTCTTCACATCTTATTAAAAAATGATACCATCAGCTGGACATGGTAGATCACGCCTTTAATTCCAGCACTAGGGAGGCAAAGGTAGGAGGATCGCCATGAGTTGGAGGCCACTCTGAGACTACATAGTGAATTCCAGGTCAGTCTGAGCTAGAGTGGGACCCTACCTTGAAAAAACAAAAGTAAATAAATAATGATCATATCAAAAAAGAGAATGGGGCCAGGCGTGGTGGCACACGCCTTTAATCCCAGCACTCGGGAGGCAGAGGTAGGAGGATTGCTGAGAGTTCGAGGCCACCCTGAGACTACATAGTTAATTGCAGGTCAGCCTGGACCAGAGTGAGACCCTACCTTGCAAAACCAAAAAAAAAAAAAAAGAGAGAGAGAATGGGGAGCTGGAGTGATGGCTTAGCCTTAAGGCATTTGCCTGCAAAGCCAAAGGATCCAGGTTTGATTCTGCAGGACCCATGTAAGCCATGCATAAGGGAATGCATGCATCTGGCATTCGTTTGCAGTGGCTGGAGGCCCTGGCGCACCCATTCTCTCTCTCTTCCATCCCTCCCTCCCTCCCTCTCTCTCTCTCTCTGCCTCTTTCAAATAATAAATAAATAAAATGTGTTTTTTAAAAAAAAGAATTAGGGCTGGAGAGACCCTCTCCCAGGTTTGATTTCCCCAGGATCTGTGTAGAGCCAGATGCAGGAAGTGGCACATATCTGGAATTTGTTTACAGCAGCTAGAGGCCCTACTCTGCCCATATTCTCTCCCTCTCTCCTTGCAAACAAATAAATTTTTTTTAATTTAAAAATAAGAATGATTTTGCAGAAACATAAAAGTAAAATTTGGCGCCAGTAGGAACTCGCTGAGGAAGTGGAGGGGGGAGAATCACAAGTTCCACGCTCTGCTGGGAACTGTCAGCAGTGACTCCCAAATTGTCTTACTGTGTGTAAGCCATACCTGGTCATATTTTTGGAGCATTCAAAACAGCCTTGAAGTGGGAGGATGAAAGGGCCTGGAATGACATAGTCAGCAAACTTTGGCAAATACAGCACATCTGCAAAACACTTTCAACCTCCAAAAGCATCCCAAAATGTTGGCATCCATATTCAAGAGAAGCCTTACAAATATAAAGATTGTAGAATAGATTTTATCAGTGACTGATCCTCAAATCAACATCAGTGGGTTAGTAAAGCAGATAAGCCCTACAGATGTAAAGAATGTGGCAAAGATTGTAAATACAGTTCAGTCTTAAGTATACACCAAGTGGTTCATAGTGGAGCAAAATGATACAAATGTGAAGAATGTGGCAAAAGCTTCAAAACTGATGGAAACCTTAGACAACATCATCTGATCCATACAGGAGAGAAACCATACAAATGTAAAGAATGTGGCTTCAGTAGACCTATAAAACTTAAAGAACATCATCTAATTCAAACTGGAGAGAGACCTTACAAATACCAGGAATGTGGCAAAGCTTTCATGAGTAACACAAGCCTTAATTAGCATTGTTTAATACATATGGGGAGAAACCATGCAAATGTAAAGTATGTGGCAAAGCTATCAAGTATTGTCCATACCTTATTACATATGAACATACTCATGCTGGACCCATACAAATGCAATGAATGTGACAATGCCTTTAAGTGTTCTGTACACTTGATTCAACATTTGAAAACTGAAGTCCAGATGGATCAGGGGCCTTAATATCAGATCTGAAACTCTGAAACTAATAGAGGAAAAAGTAGGGGTAACCCTTCAACATATTGGCATAGGCAATGACTTTCTGAATATAACCCTAGTTGCTCAGGAAATAAAACCGGGGATCTCATGAAATTACAAAGCTTTTGCACAGCAAAGGACACTATGAATAGAGCATTTGAAAATTCACTGGGAAAACTTCCTATAGATACAACCAATGTGGCAGATGCTTTTAATTATTATGCCTTAATGATCATCAGATTATTCATACTGGAGAGAGACCCATATATGTAATGAATGTGGCAAAGACTTGTGCCGTTCTTCATGTCTTACTCAACACCAGATGCTTCATACTAGAAAGACACCCTATAGAAGTGAGGAATATGGCAAAGCCTGTTACTGTTCTTCCCATCTGAAGTGATATCAGAGGATCCATGTTGAGGCATGCTACCATTGTCAAGCATGTGACAAAGCCTTTAATAATTGGTCAACCCTTCTTGTACACCAGAAAACTCATACTGAAGCAAAACCCTATAGTTGTCTGGAGTGTGGCAAAGCATATTTCTGTTCTCAGCTTAACATCATCAGAAAATTCATACTGGAAAGAGACCCCATGCATGTAAAGAGTGGCAAATCCTTTAATACACATCAGAGAATCTATACTGGAGAGAAATCCTGTAGTTGTATGGAATGTGACCAAGGCTATTACTATTGTTATCAGATAATTCAAATTGGGTTAAGACTATACATGCTTCTTCAAGCCTTAAGCAGCACTAGAAAATTCATACTTCATACCCTGTGAAAACAGGCAAAGCCTTCAACCCTTACTTGATACAAGAGAAAATCCCTGTAAATGCAAAGAATGTATCAAAACTTTTAACATTGCACAGCCTTTACCAGAGTCTTATCAGTACATGAGGGAAACACTACAAATATAAGGACTGTGAGAGAACCTTCAAGACTTAACACTTACTAGTCGCTGACAATCCATAGTGGAGAGGAACCTATAATCAAGTTCTATGCCCTCTCCCCCCGACAGCCTTTTACACAGTACAGAATGTTGAAAAGTTGAAACTCAGCTCTTAATATACATGAAATAATTTGTTTTAAGAGTGAAACCCAATAGGTACATGTGGAATGTCAAAGCACTGAACTGCTTATAATTTACATGACATCATTAGTTAATGAGGGTGAAAGAACTAGAATATGTGATAGTTCTTAGATACCTGTTAAAGGATTTGAATTTGTTATAAAACCAAAATTACTAACTACTGTTAGAAACTGAACAACTCTGAGGTCATTCTATCTGAAGAAGCAGTTTACTTTCTGAGAACTGTTATACTATTTTCTTAACAGACCATAGAATGCATTTTAAAACACCATGCATATTTTGTGTGAACTTTCTTTTGTTAATAAAAGTGAGTAGGTTAGGCGTGGTGACACCTTTAATTTCAGCATTTGTGAGGTAGAAATAGGATCACTGAGTTCTAGGCCAGTCTGGGACTACAGAATGAGCTCCAGGTCAGCCTGGTATAGAGTGAAAATCTACGTTTAAAAAAAAATGAAATAAATAAAAATAAGGGCTCTTAAAAAAAAAAGAAAAGTTAAAACTATAATGATTCTTTTTAGAAACATTTATAACTTTCTTGAGCAAAAAAGCAAGGAACTGTCTTTATCTCTTATGCCATAAATAAATATTAATGGAAAACAGTCAGTCATGCAAATACATTTGAATGTCTTATTAAAAACACAAAGAGGTCAGACATGGTGCTGCACACCTTTAATCCCAGCACCCAGGAGGCAGAGATAGGATCACTGTGAGTTTGAGGCCACCCTGAGAGTACATAGTGAATTCCAGGTCAGCCTGAACTAGAGTGAGACCCTACCTCTGGAAAAAAAAAAAAAAATACAAAGAGTATATGAGCAATAAAGATTATTAACTAAAAATAACAGAAACATTACCATGTGTTATATACTGTCTTGAGCATATGTTAACTGAATTGTCACAACTTTGTGAGGTAGGTGTTAATATCCACAGATGAGGAAACAGGTTCAAACAAATAAGCTGATTTGTCTCATAACTTGTAATGGTATAATGCAGATTTCTACCAATCTGTATTTCCTTTCCTTCTGTTGTTGGGTTTTCTTACATCGTTAACTGTTAGAATCCTTTTGTTTAAATGAGTGCTTAGTTAAGCCAAAGCAGGAGTGTTTGGTTTTGTCAGTGCTTGATTGTGAGTGCTAATTGGCAAACCTTCTTCACTGAATGCTACTTAGCAGTACAAAGCTGAGTAAGACAGTGTGTTCCCACCCTCAATGTCCTGACCAAGGAGAAAGGAAAGACACAATAACTAATGCAAGCTAGAAGTAGGTCTGTTTTGTTGGGGCAAAAAAAAAAAAAAAAAAAAAAAAAAAAAAAAAAAAGCCAATGTGATTAGAGATATAAGGAATAGGTTTATTTTAAAAGTCATTAGATTTAAAGATGCCCAGAAATGGAATGGAGAGGTTATTCTAAGTAGAAGAACTTCCATGAAACTGAAATGTAGACGTTGAAAATATCTGATCCCTTCAGACAGGAGGCCATCTGCTCCAATTCAGTGTGTCCATATGCATTGTTAGTGCTTTCCTGGAGCTTTGGACCTGGAGTGAGAAATCTGCACACAATTAAAGCGGAGATATGGAGTCTAATTTATGGAGCAACTAACACCTTCATTGGCCATCTTTAAGTATTTTAACCTAGAAACAAGTAACAAGTGGGTTGTAGGAAAAAAAAAGGTGTCCAAAATATGAAAAATTCGGTGCAGTTATCCATTAGTGAAAGTTAAAAGCAAGGTGATGACATTTGGAAATTGACCATTATTCCTTATTCTGTCATTCATTCCACTTGTTGAGAATATACTATGCTGAGCCTCTTTTGTAGTAGGGAGATAGAACAGTAGGGAGGATAGCTGTGACTCACCCTAGTGGAGCAAGCTGACTGAGTCCCTAACTGTGCTGTCAGTGAGCACAAAAACAAGTGCTAGGAACTTGAAGCAGAGGACAGGAGACTCCAGCCTAGTTATCATTGACACTCTGGTTTCCTGCATTGTCCACCATGGTTTGTCAGGAGCTCAGATTCTCATTGACAGGTCTAGCAAGTAGAGAACAAACTACCACATAGCTACATGTCTTAAGTTGGGGATCTCTGATGCCCCTTAATAGAAGCTCACTTGAAATAACTCTTAATTCTTATGAAGAAAGTTTTATCTCCCAAACTCCCATGAGTAGGATCCATGGTCAAACCTCAGGAGGAAGGAGAAAACTATCAAAAGGCAAGGAAGCCATTTTCTTTCCTTCTCTTTTTTCTCTTGTCTGCCTTGCCCTATGGTACTGTATTCACATACTTCATGTTTGTTTCTCTCATATCTTGCTTGTTCTCTTCTCCTTATAAAAGCCATCTCTGTTTCTGTGGGCACAGGCCCAAAGAAAAGCACTAGCCCAGCTTTCCATATCTTTAGGGCTAGGGAACCACAGACTCAGAGGCTTTGTTGAATCCCAATTCAAAAGTCCCAGGGGGAAATCTGGACAGTTTTATCTAGGAGCAGATAAAAACTGGGTGGCAGGAATTTACAATTACAGTTCTGGACTTTGATGGGGGGCGGGTTGGAGAGAGTGGGGAGTTCCAGAGGACAGGACAGGTGAATATTCCAGATATCTTGGTCTGGGACTGTAGGTGAGTTGTAGAGCACTTGCTTAGAGTGATCTGGGTTCCATTCCCAGTAGCACAGAAACAATTTCACATCTAAATGATTCTTAGTAGATGTGTGTGTATGTGATATGGTACGATTGTTTCTTCACAGAAAAGCTGCAATTAAAGCAATATGTGTTTTACAACAGTGATTCTCTTAGACTCAAGTGACACTTGGTATTTATTATGTGCTTGCCATTTATATCCAATGCTTTTCTTAATTTATTTAATTTAGCTTCCAACTGAATTAACATGGGCATAAATTACTCATCATCCATTATCCTTCTTTCAGCAATATCCTTTTATAACCCGCCACTCACTGTAATACTTGCCTTGTTGTTTGTTTGTTTTCAGCCCTTGTCAGTGAGTTCCTTAACGCAGACGTGTGCTTTTTCATCTTTCCATTCCCATTCCCCAAGCAGATACACAGTCCTAATAGTAGAATAGTAACACAGCATGGAACTAGAGGTTTCATTGTCTGAATTGCTGCCGAATTTGACCCTGGAGTTATGTAAACTGAGATGTGCAAAGCATTTGGCAGGAAAAGTAGGAAAGTCCAGACATGAAGTAGAAATGAAGGTGGATGACAGAAAATTAACAAGGTCCTAGATGGCAAATTGCCTGGGAGCATTTAGCTTTTACTTTTTAAAAAAAACCATTTCAATATAATGTACTTTGTTTTTAAAAATGCTTTTTTAATTTATATTATTCTAATTTACATTCGTAATGGTGACTCCATTTACCTCCTCCCTATCCTCCCTCTTCCAAAGGGACCCTCATCAATGGAGAATGTGGGTCATGCATTGTGGGGGTAGTAAAGAGTTATGGGGGATAGGCCAAGTCTCTGTGCATAATGCCCCAACTTGTGGCTCTAACATTGTTTCCACCCCCTCTTCCACAAATTTCCCTGAGCCGCATTGGGGTCATTTTAGTTCTACTTCAGTGATGAGGTTTTGGGAGCCTCTGTGTCTCTGGATATCTGGCTTAGTAGGAGTTGGATGTTCTCTGTGTTTATCTCCCTCACCCTTTTTCTGGTTTTGTGTTCACCAAGAAGGGTGTACTCTTGCCCTTCCCCCACATTACTCTATGGTTTCAGCTGGGCCCCTGGTGAAGTGTGATTGGCTGATCCTCCCTTCAGGTTCATCTTCCATTTAAAAAAGATAAGTAAATTCTTCAACAGAGAGAGAAGTTAGTACTAGATAGATGGGATGGCCATAGATATCTTGGAGGGAATTTTATATGTGTGGGCCTTCTCCTAGCCCACATTTGGTGGTATCTTGATCTTGGAGACTGTGCTCATTTTTTGTACATGGTTTTGACTTATTTCCCAGTTCCAGCAATGAGTTCCATTCCACTGAGTGGATCTATTAACCAAATCAAAAGCAGTTGGTAACCCACCATGGCTGTTTGCCACTACTGCACTTGTATGAGCATTACATCAGATTGTTTCCTGCTGGGTATCTTAGACTGCAAGTTGTTTGGACCAATGTCGAACATTTTCCCCCAGTTGCTCGTGTAGCACCCTTTGGCACTAGACTAGCTAACTGTCTGGGGACTGACCCTCTTCCAGATTCTGGCCAGGTCTCTCCATGATTGGTCTCGCACACGTATCCTGTCTTCAACATTACCATTAACCATTAATCTTTGGTGGGTCATCGAGAACTCTGACAGAAATCTGTCTCTTTTGGGAAGCCTTGTAGGTCTCTCAGATCAACAGCTCATTGTGAAAGTTAACCCCGTGCTGGCACTGGGAGTTATAAGTCTGCACCTAGGAAGGTGTGGGGTGAAAAAGATATATAATATAAAAGAGAAAGTGAGTATAGAGAGGAGATGGGGAGAGAGAAGAGAAAGGAAAGCAGGAAAAAATTAAGGTTGGTCTTCATGATGTTCTCTCCAGTTTCCTGTGGTTCAGGTGTTCCCTCTGCGGGCCTGATCAATGTTTTAGCCTGTTGTTTAGAATAAAGGGTTTTATAGTATCATTTCCTTTTGGGTCCCTATTTGTATCCCCCACCCTCTTGCTCCCTCCCATCTTTACCTTCCCTCCATCCCACCCTCACTATTGTCTGATCCTCAGAGTGCTTATTAGGCTTGGTAGCATCTCAGATGGATTCAGGTTAGGAACAACAGATAAATGAGACCATGTGATGATTATCTTTTTGTGATTGGGTGAGTTCACTGATGATGATCTGTTCCATATTTGACCATTTTTTTTGAATTTCATTATTTCATCTTTCCTTACTGTTACATAGAATTCCATAGTATCTTTGTTATCCATTCATCTAATGATGGACATCTGGGTTGATTCCAGCTCTGGGCTATTATGAATTGAGCAGCTATAAAAATAGTTGAGCAAATGTCTCTGATTTGAGGTTTGGAGCCTTTAGGGTAAATGTCCAGTAAGGGAATAACTGGGTCTGTTGTTAGGTCTATGGTCATCCTTTTCAGGAGTCTCCATAAAGCTTTCCATAATGGTTGAACCATTTCACATTCCCACCAGCAGTGAAAGTTTGTTCCTATTTTTCCACAGCCTCACCAGCATTTGTTTTCATTGTATTTTTTTTTTTAATGATAGTCATCCTTACTCTGGGGTAAGGTGGAATCTCATAGTTGTTTTAATTTTCATTTCCCTGATGATTAGGGATGTTGAACATTTTCTTAAATGTGTGTTTTTATTTGTATTTCTTCCTCTGAGAACTCCCTGTGCAGTTCTCTGCTCCATTTTTGTGAGTGGGTTGTTTGATGATTTATGGTTTAGGCTTTGGAGTTCTTTGTAGATTCTAGAAGTTAGTCTTCTATCAGTTGTATAGCTGGTGAAAATTTTCTCCCATTCTGTGGGTAATCTGCTGGCTTTGGTTATAGTATATTTGTCAGTGAAAAAGCTTTTCAGCTTCATGAGATCCCAATGGTTGAGTGATTGTTTAATTTCCTGAGCTGCTGGGGTTTTGTTCAGGAAGTCTTTTTCCACTCCTATATCATGGAAGTTTCCTCCTATTTTTCTTCCAGTTGTAGCAGAGTTTCTGGTTTTATATTAAGGTCTTTGTGCATGGTGAGATGTGTGGATCGAGTTTCATTTTCCTACATATTGTTGTCCAGTTTGTCCAGCATCATTTGTTGAAGATGCTGTCCTTTTTCCATTCTGAATTGGTAGGACCTTTATCAAATAGCAAGTAGCTGTAGTTACTTGACCCAAATTTCAGGTCTTCTATTCTGTTCCATTGGTCTATATGCCTATTTTTATGCTAGTACCATGTTGTTTTTATTACAATAGCTTTGTAGTATATCTTTCAGGTATTGTGATGCCTCCAGGGGTGTTTCTTTTGCTGAGACTATGCTTGGATGTCCGAGGCCTTCTGCCTTTCCATATGAATTTTGAGATAGTTTTTTCTATCTCAGTGAAGAAAGAAATTGGGATTTTTATCGGCATTGCATTGAATCTATATAGTGCTTTTGGTAAAATTGCCATTTTCACAATGTTAATTCTACCTATATAGGAGCATGGGAGGTCTTCCCATTTTCGTAGGACCTCCTCAGTTTCTTTCTTGAGTGTTTTTATGTTTTCATTGTATAGGTCTTTCACTTCCTTGGTTAATGTTATTCCAAGGTATTTTATTTTCTTTGTTGCTATTGAAAATGGGACAATATTAGTTATTTCTTTTTCTGTATCTTTGTCTTTTGCATACAGAAAGGCTACTGATTTCTGAGCATTGATCTTATGTCCTGCTACTTTGCTGAAGGTGCTAATCACCTTTAAGGGTTTGAGATGGAGGTTCTGAGGTCACTTATGTAGAATCATGTCATCTGCAAGTAGGGATAACTTAAATTCTTCCTTTCCAATTTGTATCCCTTTGATTTCTTTCTCCTGTCTTATTGCTTCAGCTAATACTTCTAGCACTATGTTGAAGAGCAGAGGTGAGAGTGGACACCCCTGCCTTGTTCCTGATCTCAATGGGAATTCTTTTAGTCTCTCCCCATTAAGAATTACTTGGGCTTTAGGAACTTTATATATAGCCTTTATTGTGTTGAGATATGGGCTGTCCATGCCTATTCTCTCCAATGTTTTGATCATGAGTGATGTTGTATTTTGTCAAAGGCCTTTTCTGCATCTATCGAAATGATCATGTGGCTTTTGTGTTTAAGCTTGTTTATGTGGTTTATTACATTGACAGATTTCCGTATGTTGAACCACCCCTGCGTTCCAGGGATGAAGCCTACTTTATCAAGGTGGATAATGCTTTTGATGTACTGTTGAATTTGGTTTGCAAGGATTTTGTTCAGGATCTTTGCATCTATGTTCATCAGGAAAATGGGCCTATAATTTTCCTTTCTTGTGGCATATCTCCCTGGTTTTGGAATTAGGGTGATACTGGCTTCATAGAAGGAGTTTGGGGATCTCTCCCTGTTCTCTGATTGTGTGGCAGTTTGAGAAAAAATGGTTTCAGTTCTTCCATGAAGGTTTGATAGAATTCAGCTGAGAAACCATCTGGTCCTGGACTCTTCTTTTGGGGAGTTGTTTGATTACCTCTCCAATCTCGAAGGGTGTGATGGGTTTGTTTAGGAGATTAATCTGCTCTGGGCCTAGCTTTGGTAGGTGGTATGTGTCTAAGAATTCATCCATTTCCTCCATATTCTCTTGTTTTGTGGAGTAGAGGTTTTTGAAATAAGTCCTGATAATTCTCCCTATTTCATTCATGTCTGTTGTGATCTCTACTTTTTCATTTCTAATTTTGTTGACTTGAAGCATTTCTTGTTTTTTGCTTGATCAGATTGGCCAGGGGTCTATCAATCTTGTTAATTTTTTCAAAGAACCAGCTCTTTGTTTCATCAATTTTCTTAATTGTTCTCTTAGTTTCCAATTCATTAATTTCTGCTCTGATCTTAATTATTTCTTTCCGTCTGGAGCTTTTGGGGTTGGCTTCTTCTTGTTTTTCCAATGCCTTTAGGTGGATGGTTAGGTTATTGATTTGGGATCTCTCTGTTTTTGTAATGAGGGAATTTAGTGCTATGATTTTTCCCCTAAGGACTGCCTTCATTGTGTCCCATAAGTTTTGGTATGATGTGTTCTCATTGTCATTGAATTCTAGAAACTTTGAAATTTCATTTTTTATTTCATCCACAACCCATTTATTATTTAAAAGTGTGTTGTTCAGTTTCCAGGAGTTGGAGAGATTGCTGGCATACTTTTTGTTGTTAATTTCTAACATTACATCATTGTGGTCTGATATCATGCAGGAAATTGTATCAATTTTCTTGAAAATATGTAGGCAGCTTTTGTGGCCCAATATATGATCTATTTTAGAGAAGGTTCCGTGGCTGCTGAGAAGAATGTGTAATTGTAGATTTTGGGTGGAATGTTCTGTATATGTCTGTTAGGTCTAATTGCTCTATGATGATGTTGAGCTCTCCTACTTCCCTATTAATATTCTGTTTGGATGATCTATCTATTGTTGATAGTGGAGTATTGAAGTCCCCAACTATGATGGTGTTGGTGGTTATCTCTGTTTTGTTGCCAAGTAGATTTTGCTTTATATATTGTGGTGCACCTGTGTTTGGTATGTAAATATTGATTTGTGATATCCTCTTGTTGGATTGTTCCCTTGATAAGTAAGAAATGGCCTTCTTTGTCTTTTTTGATTACTTTTGGTTTGAAATCTATTTTATCCGATATGAGTATAGCTACGCCTGCTTTTTTTCTTATTTGTGTTTGCTTGGAATATCGTTTTCCACCCTTTCACCCTGAGGAGGTGTCTGTCTTTAGTGGTGAGGTGGGTTTCTTGAAGACAGCAGATTGAGGGGTCCAGTTTTCTGATCCACCCTGTTAGCTTATGTCTTTTGATGGGTGAATTAAGGCCATTAATAGGGGAAATAACTGTGAGGTTTGATTTAATACCTGCCATATTGTGGTGGATAATGTGGTTTGTTGTTTTTTTGGTCTTTGTGTGTTTTTTTGTTTTGTTTTGTTTTGGTTAATGTGGACTGCTTCTTGGGGGCACTTGAGATTGGTTATTTGATTCTTCTGTGTGAAGAATTCCCTGAAGTACTCTCTGTAGGTTTGGCTTTGTGTTTATATAGTTGTAAAGGTGAGTTTTATCATGGAAAGTTTTTCTTTCACCATCTATTATGAGGGATACTTTTGCTGGGTAGAGTAGTTGGGGGTTGGAATTCATAGGTTCTTAGAGTTTGTAGTGTTCCATTCCAGACCCTTCTGGCTTTTAGGGTTTCCATTGAGAAGTCTGAGGTAATTCTGATGGGATTTCTTTTATATGTTATGTGTTGTTTCTTCCTGGCTGCTTTTAGGATTTTCTCTTTGTGTTTGATGTTTAGAGTCTTAATGATAATGTGTCTTGTAGAATTTCTCTTTTGGTCCAGCCTGTTTGGAGTTCTGCTAGCTTCTTGTAACTTGATGGGATTTTCTTTTGAGAAGGTGGTAAAGTTTTCAATTATTTTGTTGAATAAGCTTTCCATTCGTTTAGCCTGTGTTCCTTCCCCCTCTGGTATACCCATGATCCTAATGTTTCAACGCTTTAAGGGTATCCCACATTTCCTTCATGTTCTGTTCACAGTAATTTTTGAACTTGTTGAAATTTTTGGACTCATGAACTGTTTCTTCTGTTTTGTCTTCCAGTTCTGAGTTTCTATCCTCTACTGGGCTTACTCTATTCTTAAGAGCTTCTATAGAGTTTGTGTTTGTTCAATTTGGTTCATATTTTCTACTGTTCTTTAATGTATAGTTTCCATCCCTCTGTCTAGTTCCCTTTTCATGTCATTTTCTGACTTTCTTAAAATTTCTTGGAGTTCATCCTTGCCTTTTTTTATGTCTTCATTGAACTTAGCCAGCTGGTTATTGAGGACCTCTTTTTTTCACTCTCCTTCAGATCATTTAACTGTCTTTGGAACTCTTTCTGGTTCTTTTCTATTAGGTCTAATGTAGCAAGGATAACATTCATAAAATTATTGGCTTTTTGTTGAGTTTCTAAGAGTTTTGCTATTTGCTTGGCCAGGGATGCATAGCTTGTCTCTTCATTTTGGGGTTCTGATTCTATTGTCTCTTCTATGATTTGATTTGAGACATCCATTGTGGGACTGGATAGTCTAGCTGGATTTACTTGTATCTGATTTTTCATATTATTCCTTTATCGCTGTGGTCTGCCCATCACATGGTTCAGAGAGCCTAGGGTGTAAAATACTAACCTGCTGCCCTGGGGTGGGTGGGGTGGGGTGGGGTGGGGTGGGGCAGTGGTGAGTGTCAGGGCAGTGGCCCCTGGAGTTCTGATAGACTGGGGTGGGGACACTGGCCTGCTGACCCAGGTTGCCTATCTGAGGTGGGAAGGAGAGGGGACTGCAACTGCCCTAGTTGGGCTCAGGAAGGATAGTGTGGGAACACTGGCATCCTCCCCTGCGATGGCGCATGGGGGCTCTGGTGGGGGGGATCTGACTTGCCAGGTGTTTCCTCAGGCCCAGGCACTTGGCTGTGATGGTGTGTGTGTGGGGGGAGGGGGGGTTCTGGCCTGGGAGGGAGGATTGGGAGGGATCTGACTATCCGAGTGGCTCCTCAGGCCTAGGCACGTGGCTGCGATAGCACGCGTGGGGCCTCTGGCCTAGGTGCAAGGAGTGGAAGGGATCTGACTAGCCAAGCAGCTCCTCAGGCCTGGGCACCTGGCTGCGATGGCACACCCGGGGCTCTGGCCTCGGAGGGAGGATTGGGAGGGATCTGACTATCCGAGTGGACTCTCAGGCCCAGGCACTGGCTGCGATGGCACACGGGGCCTCTGGCCTGGGAGGGAGTATTGGGAGGGATCTGGATCTGATTTGCCCTGCAGCTCCACTGACCTGGGCACCTGGTTGCGATGATACACACGGAGGCTCTGGCCAGAGAGTGAGGGGTGGGAGGGGTCTGACTCGCCAAGCGGCTCCACAGACCCAGGCAACTGTCTGCAATGGTGTGCGGACCTTGGCCAGTGAGTGGGCTCAGGCAAGTCTGGTGGGACCTGTCAGGCCTTGGTGCCTGCCGGAGAGAGTGGGAATCAGTGGATTCCCTATTTTAGAAACACCCCCTCCCTCTGGAAGCATGCAGGGGCCAGCAAACCCTTTAAAAGTGTCCCTGTAATCTTAAAGTTCTTGCCTTTACTTCCCTGTGAAATGAAGCAAGGTTAGGCAGACACTCTCTTGACCGGAAGTGGAGACCATTTTTCTTTTAAGGGCTGGAGTGATGGTTTAGTGGTTAAGGTGCTTGCCTGCAAAGCCTAAGGACCCATGTTCAATCTCTCTCCAGATCCCATGTAAGCCAGACAAGGATGAGGCAAACACAGAGTCTCACATGCCCACTGGGTAGTACAAGCATCGAGTTTGATTGCAGTGGCTGAGGCCCTGGCATGCCAATTCTCTGTGTGTGTGTCTCTCTCTTGCTCTCTTTAAAAAATAAAAATAAATGCTTTTAAGTTTTTATAGGTTATCTATTTTATATATACTTCAAATAAATAAAGGAACTCATTATTTAGACATTTTATAGATATTATACATAAGGTGCTTTTGTTTTTTTCTTAAACAGGAACAAGAATGGTAAGTCCTGCATCCCTGAGGAAACTCCTGGAATCTTGCAAACATCTGTCCTTACTTGATGTGTCCTTCTGCTCCCAGATTGATAACAGGGCTGTGCTGGAGCTCAACGCAAGCTTTCCAAAAGTGCTCATAAAAAAGAGCTTTACTCAGTGACTTTATGTGTGCACTGTCATTGACATCAACATGCTTTATCTGTGCTCTGTCATTGAAATCAACATGCTTCAGTGGGTTTAGTTTTATAATGGTAATAATTAAGACATTTGTAGATTTATAAGAAAAAATATAATGATCCATTGAGTCAGTGAAGATGTAAATAAATGTGCAATAGTGTAAACACTTTTCTTTAAGAGTATAAGGCTGGAGAGATGACTCAGTAAAGTACTTGTCCTGCAGCATAAGGACCCAAGTTCAATCTCAAAAGAACCACCCCCTCCATACACACACACAGAGAGAGAAATGTAGAAGAATTATGTGAATGGCTGGTGTTATTTTTATATTATATTAATCAGTGGAATGCTCTAATAAATAACTGTATGATGAAAGAATAATATGAAAATATTTTATTTTTAGAGGAGTAGTTTGAACAATAAAGTATCACCATGGTTATGAATAAATAAGTTGATTTTGTACACCCTCTCTATGTCATGATGCCTTATTAAGAGTTAGACCTGAAAAGCATTTTCTTTGGTAAATACAGAATTGGCAGAGCTGGTGAGGATTTGAGGGCATTGAGAATAGTGCTCTCATATGCAGTGCTTATCTGGCATGTGCAGGATCCTGGGTTTCATTCCTACCACCAAAAAATAAGAAAACAAACAAAATTAATTGGGGAGGCTCATTTTTCCACCTAGGACCATTGTTTTTAACTGCACTTAAATTTTATATATTTATTTAGAGACCGTGTCTCGGTATGTACTCCAAAAAGCTTTTTGAATAGCTATACTGTAAAATGTTATGGGTTATAATTCATTTACAAAAAAAGCACATTAGGGCTGGAGAGATTGCTCAGTGGGTAAGTGCTTATCTGCAATGCCTAACGACCCAGGTTTGACACTTCTGTACCCACATAAAGCCAAATGCATCAAGTGGTGCATGCATCTGGAGTTTGTTTGCAGTGGCTAGAGGCCCTGGCACACCCATTCTCTCCTTGCAAATATATATGCAGATAATATACATAGGCAATTTTAGTGTACTGTCAGTAGTACCTATAAGAAAGTCAATTTTCCCTTGCAAATGTTAAGCTAGTAAGTTTATACATATGGCAAACAGACATTCCACATTTATTTAATAAATAATATATGTATTGGTATCACATTTATAAAGTGTGAAGGTTATTAATTGCCAGTGTTTATTATACAGAATATAAAAGAATAGTGTGTCATTTTAAATATTAAAGGTCAGTACAATCCTGACAACCTGCTCCATGGAAATGGCAGTAAACACTGAGGAAACTCAAAACTCATCAAAGCAGAAATTTAGAAGATTCAGGAAGCTCAACACTAAAGTAGATTTATTACACACCTTCCAGGGCTCAAGGAACATTGTGGAAGAGGGAGCAGAAAGATTGTAAGAGCCACAGAGTGGAAAGGAGTATCCTGAGGCATTGTTCCCCCTTTCCAGAGACTGATGCATTCATAATCCCATGGTGAATACCAACAACTCCACTGAGGAGGACCATCAAGGGAATGGGGGAGGGGAACAGGATAAAAGGATAACAAGGGCAATGGGACCAACACATGATTTCTTCATACAGTAATGTGCATATACAAAAGATTAGCATAGTCTCCACATTGTAAGAAAGTATATATATGAGAATTATTTACCTGGTCACATGTGTTTGCTCTACCTGGGCTTCTGCTTGATAAAGTAAAGATCAGATAGAAAAGATGAATTATCCTCCACTTTGATGTGATGGTGTTTTCTTTTCATCTATGGATATATGTAAGCATTTCTAATATTTTTTTTTCTAGTGGGTAGGAGAGAGAATTTAGTGTGACATCTATTTTTATCTTAAGCTACCAGGGCACATTAGATGAATACTGACTTGATGTCAAGTTGAATACCAAGTTTTGCATATGCTAACTTACTTCATCCTCACATGACCCAAGAAAGTAGATACCATTACTCACTTATGTTGACAGATATGGAAACTGAAGGAAAGAAAGACTGATGAATTTTGGGGCTAAGTAGCTGCCAGTGACAGAAACAAAAGACAAACCATGGACATTTGGCTTCAGAGGCAGCGAATTCAACCTGTGGTTTTAAGTGTCTTGAGGGCTTCTGGTTCCAGAGCAGAGATTAGGAATCTTTTTTCTGTAAAGGACCACTGTGAAATGAGGCATTGGGGGATAAGAGGCCAAGTTGAGATTATTAAATAGTTACTTAAATAACTAGAGAAACAAATCACAAAAAAAAATTGGCAAAATTTAAAACATAATAGAAAACATTCTGCAACTCTTTTTGTATGGCTGTACTAATGAGGATAATTAAATATGGTAGGGAGGATTTCACTTAATTAGAATTCAGAGTGTTGCCTGTCATCAAAATTAATTACAGAGGCTAGAGATGGTACACCTTCCCTGGCATATGTGAAGCTCTAGGTTCTCTCACCAGCAAAACACACACACACACACACACACACACACACACACACCCTGTAAGTATTCATCAGATAATGAGGTCTATAATAAGATTTACATATTTTATCTTTGAAAAATATCTTTTCTTACAGATAGATAGTGCCAAATACTTAAGATTGATCCACAAGAATATATATTTTTAATGTAACACTTTCATACACATAAACAATGTATTTTGATACCATTTCCACAATTGCCCTCTCTCATCTTCAGTCTCCGACTAAAATGCTTCTTGCCATTTAATCTCTATCTTATTTTCATGCTTTGGAGGTTTTTTGTTTTTTGTTTTTTTGGTTTTTGGGTTTTTTTTAACCCACTGAATTAAATTAGGGTTGATTGTATGATCATAGGTAGGAAGTTATTCACTGAAGAATGGACAACTCACCAGTGGCTATACCACTAAAGAACAAGACTCCCACTTCCCCCATGTAATCATCAGTAGTTGTGTGTATCTCATGATGAAATATGACAGACTCAATCTTGTGCCAGAAATCATGCCCAGTGTGAGTTCATGAGTGTAACCACCATATCATATCCAGAAGACAGCCCCTGAGCCTTGGAAGGGGTGGTTTAGATGTCATCTTTAGGGCTGAGCACACACATGTCACTTATTCTTGATAACTGCCAACTATACATCTCTGCATTATCTCAGCCCATTGCATAAACTGTTCTGGTCAAGGCTGCAAGCAGTACCAATCTAAGGAAATAAACAGACATTTAGAAGGTCATTTGACATGCTCTCTGTTTATGTTCCACCCCCCCTCCAGGCCCTAGTCCCCTAGTCACAGGCTTTTGGCTGAATGTGCAGTACCAGACATGATTTCCCTCCTGTGGAGTAGGCCTCAAATACAATTAAAGAGCAGTTTGTTACTACCGTGACATTCATGCCGCTGTTGCACCAATGGACACATCTTGCTTTGCAAGTCAGTTGTGGAAGTACACTGGGTCCACAACTTGGTAGAATTGTTGATAACTTTACTCAGAAGCTTGTATAGCACTTCCTAGCTTGAAGAAAGCCAGGAAAGAGGAAGTTTCCAGCTCAGTTCCACTTCAGTTTCTTAATATCTTGCAGCCAAAGTATGTGGTGTCTATCTAATTACCTATATTTCTCTCTCAAGTAAATATTTTTTCTAATTAAGTTTGTGTGGTGATTTAAATCTGATATTTCCCATTAAACTCTCGTGTTTTGAATGTATGGTCCCCAGCTAATGTCAGTTTGGGAGGAGGAAACTTGCTGGAGGTGTATTACTAGGGGCAGACCTTGAAGTTTATTAACCCACAGTTTGCTAGTGCTAGTTCAGCTCACTCTCCTGATGCTATTTTCCACCTACTGTGGCAAGGAGGTGATGTCCAACCTCTACGTGTGCCATACTTTTCCCTGACATCAGGAAGCTCTCCTCAAGACTACAAGCCAAAATAAATCCTTTTCTCCCATCAGCTGCTTTTGGTCAAGTATTTTATACCAGCAATGCAAAGGTAACTACAAGAGAAAATTGGTACTAGTGTAGGGGCATTCCTGCTAGAACTCTGTGTGGCTTTGGTCTTTTGAAACTGATTTAAGAGAGGAATGTGGAGGGATTTGAAACCTTGAACTAAGAGATGCTGTGCAGAGACTTCCGGACAAGATGGCATCTGCCTAACCTCGGCTCACCTCATGGGGAAAGAAAGGCAAGACCCTTAAGGTTCATGGGTTTTTTTTTAAGGGGTTTTCTGACTCTAATAGGCTTTCAGTGGGAGGGTGTGGAGAAGCAAAATAGGGAGTCCACCTATTCCCATGCTCTCTGGTAGCCCACCAGTTCCCCAATCCCCTCAAGCAGCCATCCTAGCCGCACTCCCAGCCGGAGGTCCCTCCTGCACTAACCACAGGCCAAGTGGACCCAAGCTAGCAGGCTAGGACCTCTGCCCCAGGCTTTCTCACCATCGCACAGAGCTCCGAGGTCCCACTCGCCAGTCCACCCTAGCCTTTATGAACTCTTCATGCCAGCCTCGTCCCACAGAGGTCCTGCCCTAGCCTTTCTGAGCTCTGTGCACTACTGTGATCCAACTCACTGGTCCTGCCCCTAGCCTTTCTGAGCTCTGTGCACTACTGTGATCCAACTCACTGGTCCTGCCCTAGCCTTTCTGAGATCTGTGCATCACCATGGTCCCAGTCACCCGTCCCGCCCTAGCCATTCTGAGCTCCGTACACCACTGTGGTCCCACAGCAGTCCTGCCATAGCCTGTCTGAGCTCCTTGAACCATTGAGGTCCCACACCAGTCCTGCCATAGCCTTTCTGAACTCAGTGCTCTATCAGGGTCCCACTTGCCAGCCCCACCCTAACCTTTCTGAGCTCCTTGTGCCATCACAGTCACACACTGGTCCTGCCCTAGCCTTTCTGAGCTCCTCGCCACTGTGGTTCCACTCACCAGTCCTGCCCTAGCCTTTATGAGCTCTGTGCGTCACCATGGTCCCAGTCACTGCTCCCGCCTGAGCCTGTCTGAGCTCTGTGGGTGACCATGGTCCCACTTACCAGTCCCACCTGCCACCCGCTCCACCCCAGGCCAGCAGGCTAGCATTCCACACACTAGGCTTTCTGAACCATTTTGATGGGCAGACCACAGTGAAAAAGGAATAGCATGAAAAATCAGATACAAGTAAATCCAGCTAGATTGTCCAGTCCCAAAATGGGGAATCAAACCCAGGCCATCAGGCTTTTCAAGCAAGTACCTTTAACTGCTGAGTCATCTCCACACACCCTCTTTTAAAAAATATTAGGGAGGGGAGAACAGAGGGAAGGAGAGAGTATGGGAATGCCAGGGCTTCTTGCCACTACAAATAAACCCTAGGCATATGTGCCACTTTGTGCATCTGGCTTTCTGTGGGTACTGAGGAATGTAACCCATACCTACATTCTTTGTAACTCGATATATTTATCTGCTGAGCTATCTCCCTTGCCCAATCCTCTGTTTTTATTTTTTTTTAATTTAGTTGAAACAGAGAAGGGCAGAGAAAGATAGAATGGGCATGCCAGGGCCTTCAGTCACTGTAAATAAACACCAGATGCATATACCACCTTATGCATCTGCCTTATGTGGGCCCTAGGGAATTGAACCTGGGTTCTTTGGCTTCGTAGGCAAACACCTTAACTGCTGAGCCATTTCTCCAGCCCCAATGCTCTGTTTTTAAACAGATAAAGCCAGATGTAATGACTCATGCCTTTAATCCCAGAACTCACGCTGAGGTTAGGAAGAGTTCCATAAATTTGAGGACAGCCTAGGCTACAAAGTGAGTTTCAGACCAGCCTAGGCTATAGTGAGACCTTTGTCAAAAAAAATTCATCTACAGTAGTTGATAACAAGAGACAATGACCGCCTTCTAGTGCTCCAGGTAGGACTCTTCTTGGTTAAGGTATAGGGCCTTCCAAGGTGAAGCCAGATGTAGTAGAAAAAGTCACAGAAGAGGGACCCTCACATATTTCTGGGTGGTGTCATGCTCTGAAGTAAGAAGTGTGAGAGGCTTTGCCTATACTTTGGGATTCACCACCTGAATGGGCAGCATGTCCTCACAAGTGCCAAGCCTGGCCCTGTCTCTATCAAATGCCACTCCCCTGAAGGACACAGGACATCCACTGTGACCCCACATACTCTCTGAATGTGCTCAGTGTTCCTTCACCTTACTGCTGGGACTACTGTAAGGTATACCTACCACCCTTTGTTTCAACCTTGCTGACAGCTTATAGAGAATGAACAGGAATTCTCTATATGTAGTCCTTAATGATCAGGAAGTGAGTTATAAACAAAACAGCTGCAAATTGCAACTGCAAGTGTGAATAGAGAAGCAGCCATGTACCTACTACTTGCAGTCTGTTTCCACAGTTTTTATATAACAGCTGGAAATGCAGTACTTTCTATTTACAACTGTCTGTCACACTGATACTCACTCACTGGTCCATTTAGAATTTCTGAACCTTGCATTTCTTGAGTTTTCTCCATTACAAAGTAGTTGATAGTTTGCAAATTCCTGAGTTATTTGAGTTTCATCCCAGAGGCTTTTGGGATGGTATTTATGTGCGCTTTTGACTCTATTTTATTTCAAGCAAGTGCTATATTCCATCCACAAGGAGAAATTGGGACTCTATGAAGAGTGGACATGGGTAACTATAACCTCTATACAACATTCAGCAAGAGAATAAGTCAGAACTGTGTGATCACAGATAAGAGAGGAGCTAAGCTCTGATAAACAATAAGCAGATTCATACTTGCATCCTAGAAATTATTTTTATTTCTGATGACCAGCTATCAATTAAATTTAATTTGTCAGAGAAAAAAGAATCCCTGTTTTTATTATTTCAAAGAATAACCAGGTGCTTTGCTTAACTGCAATTAAATTTCCTCACTTAAGATTTCCATCATAATTGAAAACGTTCACCTTCAATCCCAGCACTCCAGAGGCAGAGGAAAGCCTGGTGCTACAGAGTGAGTTTCAGGTCAGCCTGTGCTAGAGTGAGACCCTTCCTTGAAAAACAAACAAGATGACGACTTTTATCCAGTGTAGGATTTATCTCCCTTAAAGAATTAAGAGAGGCTAGGAAGGTGGCCCAGTGGGTAAAGCACTTGCTCTACAAGCATGAAGACCTGAGTTCAAATCCCAAGTACCCACTTAAAATGCCCAGTGTGGTAGTGCCTGCCAATATTCCTAGTGCTGGAGAGGCTTAGATAGGAGAGAGGATTCCTGGGGGTGTGCTGGTTAGCATGTCTAGCTGAATCATCAAGACCTTGTTTCATAAAACTAAAGTGGAGAAGAGCTGGGGAAATAGCAGTTAAAGGCACTTATTTTCAGAGCCTGCCAGCTAAGGTTCATTTTCCCAGCCCTTCACATAAAGCAGCATGCAAAAAGTGTCTGGCATTTTGTTTGCAGAGGCAAGAAATCTTGACATGCCTATGCGCACACGCGCACGTGCATGCACACACACACATACACAAGTTGGGCATTGCTAAAAACAGGCTGGGACTGTGAGGAGGCTGGTCTGAACTGTTGGACATGGCCAGAGAACTTGGGCTGTGGGGTTGCAGCTGGCTCTATCCTCAGGAACCCACCCTGGCAACGGTGACTGGCCTTCCCTACCCTCAGTTTTAGGCTGTAGTGTGCCCTATCATTGCCCAGAGTGGGCAGAACTGATGAGGCCCTTCCTCTGGATCCCAAAAATCTCTGACCAATTCCATAAATCAGCCTCCCCCCCACACACACACAGTTCCTGACCTTGTAGCTAGTTGCCCAAGAGACCCTTATATGGCTGAAGTCACATAGTCTTTCTGCCATCTCTCCCACAGCTCCTTCCCCACAGCTTTGAAGTCACATAGCTTTCCGCCATTTCCATTATCTCTCTAGCAGCTCCTCCCCCACAGCTCTGAAGTCACAGTAGCTATCTCTCACAGCTCTCCCTCACAGCTTTGAAGTTACATAGTTCTTCCGCCACTTAGCTAGCAACCCATAAACTATCCGATCGCCATATAGTCTGTATGTGCCATCTCAACCTTCCCCAAGTGTTTATAAACCCACTCCCCTTTTGAATAAAGGAGTGATGTCCATCAGATGGTCTCTGGGGGGTTATTGCCCATCTTCGCATTCACCTGCTGTTCCAGGACCCTGTTGTTTCCTGCCAACTCCTCCCTCACTCACCAAGGATGTCGGTGGCCAATGACCCCAGACCCTGGGAAATGGAAACAGCAAGAACCCACAGCCTCCTGCCTGGCACCCTTTCAAGGGGAAATACACTAACAGATCAGATGGCCTCAGATGGAGGCCTGACCATTCTTGAGGAGGCTGGAAAATTCCATTCTAACACCCATGGAAACCTCAAAGGACTTCAATCGTGCTTTCCCCAAATCCCTACTAGTCAGCTCCAATGTTTCCTAAAACTTGCCACTCCTGTGCCTCATTAATCACCACACCAGCTCTCCAGACTATGGGCACCAACTCCAGAGGTCTTAAAGCTAATGCCCTCTGACAGATTGATGGCACCCATGTGCCCCAATTTTGTCACCAAACATATGTATTTGTAATGGTAGATACATACTCTCATTTCATGTGGGCCACGACACAGACAGGAAAAAATACAAAAAGGCTAATATGCCATATGCTATCTACCTTCACCTTCATGGGCATCCCTCACCAAATAAAAACTGATAATGATCCAGCTTTTATCAGCTCCTCATTCAAAACATTTTGTGTGCAATGGAGGATCACACATCATGCAGGAATTCCACACAACCCTCAGGACCAAGGTATAATAGAAAAAACACACCAGACACTTAAAAAACAACAGATTAATAACTATCCATGAAACCTCCAACTGGCCATGGCACTGGCTACTCTAAATATTTTTAACATATACAAAAATTCCCAACATCCCCCCATCGCCCTTCACTGGAACACACCAAAAATCATACCCCCATCCTTGTACGATGGCGAGACCCTCTACATGGAAAATAGAAAGGGCCTGACCCGCTCCGCACAAGGGGGAGAAGATTTGCTTGTGTCTTCCCACAGGACCAACCCAAATCCATTTGGATACCAGCCAGAAATGCCCGATTCAACCCCACTGACTAAAGAGATGGCTCACCTGAAACTGAAACAAAAGTGTCCCCCTCATCACAAGAAATGGAAGAGGACCCCGCAGGCCCACCAGGAGGAAAAACATGCCAACCTGGGGCCAAATTGAGGCCCTGTGCCAGCAAGGAGTCATGCTGGTGTGAAATTCACAACAGCCTCTATCAACAGAGACTCTGTTTATATCCTTACTTGCTATCCTGACCTTAAAAGTAGCACAGGCTCAACAAGCATATTGGGCTTATGTACCTGACCCCCCTCTAGCTAGGGCTGCTCTTTAGGAAGAACCCCTACCTAAGATACTTTCCAGTGCTTCCCTTACCACTGCCAGTTATGACCTAGAATTCTTACAAGAAGCAACTAAACCAATTAACTTGACCTCTCTTACAGCTGAGCCACCTATCTGCTTTTCAAGTGATAGGTATCATGAGGGATGTTATTTAATGTATACAAACCATCCATTAATTATGGATGGTGAATTCCAAAATAAATATAACTTACAATTATAATTGGGTCCCTGGGAAAGTAAACAATCAGAGGTACCACCCATCTTGAATCCCCAAGGATGGCCTCAACCAGAATTATGGAAAGTAGTAGTTACCCTAGAAGAAAACTATTTTAAGTTTTGCATGTGTCTGCCCCTCCCTTATCTTTTTGTAGTTGGGCCTGGGTGGGTCAATCACCAAAATTGGATTTACTATCTTAATTGTACCTGGAGTATTATCACCAATTGTATCAATTCTAAGGGAGGCACAGCTGCAGACTACTCCTTCAATGTAGTCTTTATTGTCATGCAGCCTCCTTACTTAATCAAGCCAGTCAAAATGACTGAGCCCTGGTACTCCAGCTTCGGAGCTCAAGTGGTCCAGCAGCTCAATAGATTGATGACACAGAAAAGAAGATTCATAGAATGGCTAATTGTGGGGATTGTTGCTACAATCACCATCATCGCTTCTTCCACTGTGGCAGAAATATCCCTGGCACAATCAATGAAGACAGCTGATCATGTTAATGGACTGACTAAAAATGTATCTCAAGCCCTTTCATCACAGATAGATATTAATAAAAAGGTGTTAGTCTGGTTAGATGCTCTAGAGGATGCTGTTAGGTATTTAGGAAGATGTGTTGCCAGTCTGGTGGCTCAAATGCAGTTGGTCTGTCATGCTAATCATCAATTCATATGTGTTACTCCTTTACCCTACAATGGGATTGTTACTGAATGGTGGAAGGTTGAAAATCTTATTCGGGGTATTTGGAATCATAATAACCTCAGCATAGATTTACAAAGTTTACAAAAATAAATATCTGGTATTTCACATAGTCACTTGTCTTTTGGTGATCCTGCTAAGGCAGCAAAAGAAGTTTGTGATGCCTTACAAAACACATTAGAAAAATTATCTCCCAAACAGTTTCTTTCTCAGATTTTCATTTGGCTACTATTGGTGTCAGGTACCCTGCTACTACTCTTATGCATAATCCCCTGTATGTGTAAATTAGGGCTCAAACAATATAGACAAATGCGCCTTTGCCCCACCCCCCACAGTTCCTCACGTTGTGGCTAGCTACCAAAGAGACCCTTATGTAGCTGAAGTCAAGTAGTCTTTCTGCCATCTCTCCCACAGCTCCTTCCCCGCAGCTCTGAAGTCACAGTAGCTATCTCTCTCGGCTCCTCCCTCACAGCTTTGAAGTTACATAGTCCTTCCGCCACTTAAATAGCAACCCATAAACTATGTTATCCCCATATAGTCTGTATGTGCCATCTCAACCTTCCCCAAGTGTTTATAAATCCCCCCTTGAATAAGAGTGATGTCCATCAGATGGTCTCTCGGGTGTTCATTGCCTGTCATCGCATTCACCCACTGTTCCAGGACCCTGTTTCTTCCCCCCAACTCCTCCCTCTCTCGTCCAGGACTTCAGAGGCCCACTGGGGAACAGGAATGGCAAGAACACCCCCCCCCACACACACACACACTCATTCAAATAAGTAAAATACAGTGGAGAAGCAGTAAAGGATGACTCCTAACATAGACCTCTGGCCTCCACATGCATGCACCTTACCTACATATGCACAAGCACTCCAACAATGTAGCCTACACACATATGAGCATGTATTCACCACACACACAATACAAAAGAATTCGTCTGAGCAGGGGAAATGGCATAGAAGTTAAGGCATGATTAATCAAGGAAGAAAAGATATGAGACATGTATTGTTAGGGTCAATTTAGGGCTGACAGCTAGCAGTTTTCTATGATGTTGAAGCTTATAGATCTAGGGGAAGTTTTATATTGGCAGAAAAAGTTGGCCTGTCTTTATAGAGCCATAAAAGAGAGAAAAAGAAATTAATTAGTCATATAGTACATGGAGCAAAATTATTGTAGTTAAGCCACAGCAAGCTTTAGGAACTCCTGTTAGGCACATTTTGTATATCTTTATAATGGAATTTTAAATCATTATTACACCTTAAAATTGGCCCCCAGTGACATTGTCTTTAGTAAGGCGATTGTAGATGTAAACTATAAATTAATAAAATACTGAATATATTGAGGGACATATATTTAAATTACCACATTTTGTCCCTGGCTTTTAATAGATTTATAATAACAGTAACAATAATAATAAAATCAAACAAGTTAATTGGTATAAGGCATAGTAAGGAGAGACTAGAACAATTTAAATTTAACCATCATTAGCCGTTATTAAACTTTTGTAGTAACCAGAGACTGATAGTCTTTAGGTTTTTTAATTTTGTCCCTCCAGTTGGGCAGAGTTGTCAGGGAAAACTTTAATCCCAGGCCAACATTGTATTACTGATTGAGTTAGTTGGGCTTAGTCTTATGTTTTATGAATTGAGTTAGGCAGGCAGAGGGAGAGAGAATGGGCGTGCCAGGCCTCCAGCCATTGTTTACATGGGTACTGGAGAATTGAGCCTCGAACTGGGGTCCTTAGGCTTTACAGGCAAGTGTTTAACCGTTAAGCCATTTTTTTTTTTAGTCCCACATTAATGGGAAGGCAGTGAAGGGTGGGACAATGGTGTGTAGGATATAGCCATATAGACTTGAAAAACAGGTTTGTTTACCTCTAGCAGGACAATACGAATGTCCCCAGCTGTTTTTTTTTTTTTTAAAGTAAACGTTTTGGGCCAGCGGGACACTCAGTTAAGAGCATAGAGGGGGTGCCAAGAGGCAAAAGGGGCGGGGACAGCAGTGGTTGCCTCATGGCCTCATGGCCTCATGGTGGACTGCCCGCACATTTTAAACATATTTTTAAAGCAAGTTAGGAGCCCGCCCACCTGCCTTCTTGTTGTTTGGCTGGCCGTTTTTTTTTTTTTTTTTTTTTTTTTTGACAAAAGTGACCAAAAGTGACACCTGGAGGTGCGGGCTAGGCGCAGCCAGTGAGGCTCGGGGCAGTGCTCGGGCCCAGGCTGGAGCCACCGCTTAGGACCGTCCCATTCCGCTCTCCACAGGGATGTTGGCGGAGCCTGGCTGTTGTCCCTCCGCTCGAAGTGCGCAAGTTTTGTTTTGTGGACCAGTGACTTGTGTTCCACACCTGCGAGGAAAGTTAACCTCGGTTTGGGACGTTTGGGGAACTTGAACTTGTATTTGATCACAGTTTACATCCACAGAAAGCTACATGGAGGAGCTGTCCTCCACCAGGGGTTTGAGCACATTTGCCTTAGGCAGTAGTTAGGGGCTGAAAAGAGCTGAAAAGATAGTTGCCCGGTGGCGGTTTGGGTGGCGGCCTTGGGAGAAAGAAGATTTTAAAAGTTAGTTTTAGCCTTTTTTTACAGTTTTTAAGGGCAAAAATGAACTTTTCCCTGGAAAAGCCTTCAAGGTTGGCAATTAAGGCAAGGAGGACTGAATTAATCCATGGGGCTAAAACAAAAGTTTTGTTCCAAGCGCCATGGAGGATTTTTGTTTAATAGTAATATATATGAGTACAACATAAGCATAAAGTCCAAAAAAATAGTTAAGCATGTTGTAGAATTGAGTTTACATTTAGATTTATGATGGCCAGTGAGCCTGTGTCCTTATGGGATGGCTCGATGAAATTAAACACAGTGTAGCTGGGAGCAGATCTCCCCATTAGGTTTGTTTTGTCTTTTGGGGCGGAGTTTTTATTTAAATGAGGAGGCAAAATGTTTAAAGTCTCCTTTAGGTCTGCCCACGTGGTGCGTCCGCCATGAACTGGCGTTTAGAAATGGCGGCACTGCAGAACCCGGAAATGAAAGCAAAGAGAAAGTGGTGAGTTTCCTTTAGGTCTGCCCACGTGGTGCGTCCGCCATGAACTCGCGTTTAGAAATGGCGGCACTGCAGAAGCCGGAAATGAAAGGAAAGAGAAAGGAAGTTGAAGTAAGCACAGATTATAGAAGTAAAGGTTAGAATATTAAATATGAAGATTACCTCATAACTTATGAGGATACACCCATCAGCAGTATGATTAGCCCGTCAGCTTAATTTTGAATTTTTTCTTTGTCACGTCGGCAGTCCGTAGTCCGTTTTGAATCCTCACACGTCCTCACACGGGGCACCAATTGTTGCACCCCACTTTTGGGCGCCAGTTGCCGGGGTTTTTTCTCTCCACCACCGGCAGGTAGAGCGGAAGAGAGAGAGAACCGGGCCAGCCGCTTCTCTCGAGGCTGAGTGAGAAGGCGGGTGTCGGTGACTCAAACCCCTCCCCCCCTAAAACACCGGGGAGAAAAACCACATTGAGTCATGGAAGTCTGTCTAAGGTGGGAATCTCTCCATTTATTGTCACGGGAAGGTATTTATATATTTTGGGAGAGGGTGGGAAAAAGGATGAGGTAAAGGTGTAAGGGCCAATAGTATTTCACCACGTCAGCAGCAGCTGGGCGGAGGCAGTTTCAGCTTAGGTGCTGAGTCACTTCAAGGACAGGTCACGAAACTCTACTCAGGCTCTGGAAGCTCGACTAGGCCTCACCAGGGAGTAGGCCAAGACTGGCTGGGCTAACCACTCGGCTTCACACTGGGCAGGGCCAACATAAGGACCCTGGTTCAATTCCCCAGGACCCATATAAGCCAGATGCACAAGGGGGCACATGTGTCTGGAGTTCATTTGCAGTGGCTGGAGGCCCTGATGTGTCCATTCTCTCTTTCTAGCTGCCTCTCTCTCTCTCTGTCTCTCAAATAATTAAATTAAATTAAATTAAATTAAATTAAATTAAATTAAATTAAATAATATTTAAAAAAATAATAGACTGATTGGTGATGTAGCTCAGTTGGTAGGGTACTTGCCTAATATACAGGAAGTCCCAGCACTTCATAAACTGGGTGTAGCAGTGTACATGTGTAATCTCAGCATTCAGAGGTGGACACAAGAAGATCCAAAGTTCAAGTTTATCCTTGGCTACATAGTGAGTTCAAGGTCAGCCTGGAATACATGAGACCATTTGAGAGAGAAAGGTAATTTTGGTACAAGATGTGTTTGACAAGGGGAATTAGAGTTTACCCAATTGGAGGGAATTGTGCATGAATTAAGAGGAATGCTTACCAGCAGGTCACTCCAGAGTTCCCAATAGATACATATTTGTAACTGTGTGCACATTCAGACCCTCACTTCCAGTTTTCACACTGTGAAGGTCAGAGCTATGACCCAGACATCTGTATTTTTAAAAACTTCTTATAGGGTTTCTGATCACCTCCAACTGAGAGTCTTTGGATTACAGTAAAGGTCATTAGTAATTAAAAAGCCTATTAGTGGGCTGAATAGATGGCTTAGTGGTTAAGGCGCTTGCCTATGAAGCGTAAGGACCAATATTCTACTATCTAGATCCTACATTAGCCAGATACACAAAGGTGAGACAAGTGTATGGTCACACATGCTTACTAGGTGGCTCAAGCAGTTGGAGTTCAATTGCAGTGGCTGAGGCCCTGGCCTGCCAATTCTCTTTCTTTCTGTAAAATGAAATGATAATAATAAAAAGTCTATTAGTACTTAAAAAGTAATTTTAAAGGTAAGTAGAAAAACCTTCAGTGGAAAGATTAATAGGAAATTGGACAATATTAGTGGCCAGGTAAAATCTTATGGTATTTAGTAATATAAAAATACTTGCTGGGGCTGGAGAGATAGCTTAGTGGTTAAACACTTGCCTGTGAAGCATAAGGACCCCAGTTCAAGGCTCAATTCTCCAGGACCCACTTAAGCCACAAGCACAAGGGGGAACATGCATCTGGAGTTCGTTTACAGTGGCTGGAGGCCCTGGTGCTCCCATTCTCTCCCTCTCTCTCTCCCTCTCTCTCTCCCCCCCCCTGCCTATTTCTGTATCTCTCTCTCTCAAATAAATAAATAAAATATATTGTTAAAAAAATTTGCTGGTTGTGGTGGTGCATGCCTTTAATCCAAGCATTTGGGAGGCTGGTGTAAGAGGACTGCCATGTGTTCAAGGTCAGCCTGGGCTTCAGAGTGAGTTCAAGGTCAGCATGGACTAGAGTCGAAACCCTACCTGGAAAACAACAAAATGCTTGGACTCAGCCAGATGTGGTGGTGCACACCTGTAAGACTGGCACTCAGAAGGCAGAGGCAACTCACAGCCAGCCTAGTCTACATAGTGAGTTCCAGGCAAGCCAAGACTACATATGAGGCCTTTTCTTAAAACAGTGGGCTGGGAAGATGGCTCAGTGGTTAAAGTTACTTCCTTGCAAAGCCTGATGGCTTAGGTTTGTGTTGTATAGCAAATTTCCTCTGCAGTGAAAGGTGTAAAAACTATTTCCAGCTTTTTCAAAAGCAGCTGGGGGCTGGAGAGATTGCTCAGTGGTTGAGGTCCTTTCCTGCCAAACTGAAGACCCTGGATTCAATTCCCCAGTACTCACATAAAGCTGATGCACAAGGTGGTGCATGCATCTGGAGTTCATTTGCAGTGGCTAGAGGCCCTGGTGCACCCCATTCTTTATCAAATAAATAAAATTAAAATTAAAATATTTAAAAGCAGCTGGATCAACTCACCACAGAAGGTGTGGGGAGGATCATCAGACACCCACCTGAGATTTAGGCAAGCCCTCAGCCAGCTGTATACAATCGCACACAAGACCTCATGACCTCAGGGGGACATAGTGTATACAGAGGGTAAAAGGTCAAGGAATAATGAGCTCCATTAAGGTGGTGTTTCTGTTCTCCATGCTCTCTAAGTAAGCCCTCACCTCAAGACTGAGGGAAGAGCATCCATGGGGGTATTCCCAATACAATGAGCTCCATCTAGGTGGTTTCTTTGAGTCTCATGCTCTGTAAGTAAGCCCTCACCCTGAGGCTGAGGGAAATGCATCTGTGGAGATAATCCTGGTATAGTGAGCCCCACTGAAGTGCTGCGTTGAGGTCCCATACTCTGTAAGTAAGCCCTGACCCCAAGGCTGAGGGAGGATCATCCACAGGAGTAATTCCAACAGGGTGAGCCCCACTGAAGCACTGCTCTGTGGTCTCACACTCCTGGACAGGGACAAGGAGTATCTAGAAGTGGTGACAGGGAAGTTGTCGTTCAGGGTGGACTGAGACTTCTCCATGGTGTGGATGCTCTGTAAGTAAGGCCTCATCCTGAGACTGAGGAAGGAGCATCCAAGGAGTAAATCTGACACAGGTATCTCAATCAAAGTGGCTGCTTTGGGGCCCCATGTTCCTATAAGTAATCTCTCTTTGTGTTCTTTATGTGACCCCCCCCCATAAACTCATTGGTTAACTGAACTGGTATTGGTATAATCATACTTTGGTCTGCCATCTGACTCCTATTTGGGGAAAACTTTCTCTCCACACTTCAATTCCTCAGTACTCATGTAAACCAGATGTACAAAGTGGCACATGCATCTGGAGTTCATTTGCAGTGGCTAGAGGCCCTGGTAACATTCTCTCTCTCTATCTATCTATCTATCTCTCTACTTGCAAATAAATAAATAAAATATTAAGCAACATCAACATGTATGGCTTGGCCATACCTTTTAGATTTGAACATTGGACTTAATCATTTCCACTGGAGATGAGTTCTCTTTAGTCAGTGTCTCCTGGCTCCATTTCCCATTGTTGTAGGTATCTCTCATCATCTTTGGTATATTGGGTTCGCAGAAGCATGTGCTACTTGGCATCTGGCCTTACATAGGTGTGGGGGAATTGAACCCTGGGCCCACAGCAAGCACCTTTAACTACTGAATCATTTCACCAGCCCCAGAAATGGATTTTTAAATGACAAGAATTCTTTTTTACAAGAATCACAAAATGGAACTGAGCATGGTGGTATATACCAATGATCCCAATACTTGGGAGATAGAAGCAAGAGGATAAAGAGTTCAAAGTTGGCTGGGGAGATGGCTCAGCAGTTAAAAGTGCTTGCTTGCAAAGTCTACAGCCCAGGTTTGATTCCCCAGTGCCCAAGTAAAACCAGATGCACAAAGTGGTACGTAGATCTGGAGTATGTTTGCAGTGCAAGAGGCCCTGGATTGCTCATTCCCCCACCCCCTGTTAATAAATTATAAAAAATGAAAATTGAAGATAATAATCCTTAGGTATATATGGAGTTTGAGACCAGCCTGGACTACATGATAATTTACTTTAAAATAAAATCACACAGGAGAGATGGCTTAGTGGTTTAGGTGCCTATCTGCCAAGCCTAAGAACACCTCTTCAATTCTCCAGGTCCCACATTTAGCCAGATGCAAGTGACGCAAGCATGCAATGCCGAGCTTGCCCACAAGAGGGCGCACACATCTGAGGTGCCTTCATAGTGGCTGCGAGGCCACTGGTGTGCCAATTCTCTCTTTCTGTCTCTTCCTCTCCCTGTTTCTCTCTAAATAAATAAATAAATAAATAAATAAATAAATAAATAAATAAATAAGCCAGGTGCACATCTTTAATCCTAGAACTTGGGAGGTAGACATACGAGGATCACTGTGAGTTCAACGCCATCCTGAGACAACAAAGTGAATTTTAGTTTAGCCTGGGCTAGAGCAAGACTACCTCGAAAAACCAAAAACAATAACAACAAAAACAGTAAGAAAATTAAATAAGTAAATAAAATGATAATCTAACTTGAATTTCAAAAAAAAAAAACAATTTATTCTTTTTTTCTCTCTCTTCCATCATCTGTGACAACCTGTTGATGGGTTCAATATTGTGAAGGTCTTGTGCAGATAACCACAGTTTTGGTGAGTTCATGAAAAACAAATCATTCTTTTTTTGTTTTTTGGTTTTTCGACGAGGTAGGGTCTCACTCTGGCCCAGGCTGACCTGGAATTAACTATGTAGTCTCAGGGTGGCCTTGAACTCACGGAGATCTTCCTACCTCTGCCTCCCAAGTGCTGGGATTAAAGGCGTGCACCACCACGCCCAGCTATTCTTTTTTTTTTAATGTGAAATTTTATCTTAATTTTTTTGTTCTTTTCAAGGCTGGGCCTCACTCTAGTCCAGGCTCACTCTATAGCCCCAGGCTGGCCTCAAACTCATGGACATCCTCCCACCTCAGCCTCTCATTGTTGGAACTAAAGGCATGAACCACCACACTCTATTCTTGATGAAGCCACATTTGACTAAAAAGTAGTAATCAAAGGTACCACAAAGGCAGATTTCTTGGCCCCTTTCTTTCCTTGGGAGTGGGAGGAGATGAAAACACCTCTTACCAGAAAGTCAAAAACCAAGGCACTTTTCAAATACATTGCTGGAAACATCTGGTGGGTCAGTTATAGCAAAACAGAGACATTTTTGCTATAGGCTGCAGATGTTATCTGATGACATTCTTAGCCTTTGGGTTAGTGGAAGTGATGCAAGATTTTAGGGTTCAGTTGGTTCCCCAGACATATAAACCCCAACTTTTGGGCATTTATCCTATTAGCAAAGAATTGATAAAACAAACTCTAAGAAGGGTAGATTATAAAGTAATAAGTTTCTTTAGGGAGAAATCATGTTTTATTGTAGGGGGAAATAAGATCTAGGAAGGAGGCTAGCTGAAAGACTCAAGGCAGGGGAGAATTCTTCTTCTTACCTGGCTGGAAAAGGAGAGCGGAGACAATATTTCCACAACAGAGAAATCTCTGGGGGTAAAGGGCTCTGGTGGAGACTCATACACCCACACATGAAAGGCAAAGCACAAGAACCAAACAATCCGTTTCAAACAAAAGAGATCAAAGAAAAAAGTCACACATATAATCAAGGTGTGAAAGCACACCAATGCAAGGCGCAGACAGAAGACAAGCAGGAAAATACTGAGGTCAAGTGAAGTGCTTTCCCTGTCCAAGCCTGGCTGGGAAGGTGTTATAGTCAGTTCCATGTTGCTAGGATGAACATCGAAACCAGGAACAGTTTAGAAGAGGAAAAGATTTGTTTCAAGCTTACACATTCACGTGCAAGTTCCATCAGTGGCAAGAGTAGCTGCTTCTTTATATCCAAGCAGAGAGAAATCATTACCAGCTAGCAAATACCAAAAGCAATAAGCACAAAACCTAGCAAACAGCAGCGAACCTGCCAGAGCTCAGACTGTTGTACCTACCTTTGAGCTGGAAATCAGATCTGCCCCCCGTGATGCCTTAGGGCTGGACTCCAGTGGCTAGAGACAAGCTTTACTGAAACACATGAGTCTGGGGTGCATACATTCAAACTACCATAAAAAGGGAAAGACAGACTTATATGTATGTTCAGGTAAGATTACAGGAAAAAGAGAGGGTTGGCCCTTGTGGGTAACTTCCTTCATTTATTTATTTTTTTGGATAAACATTTTTATTCAATTTTTTCTGAACAAAATTTGGTTTATAACCAGAAATCCCATGGGAAACAATTCTGGGAGATAGTGCTGGTGATGGGGGAAAACAACAGCACCACCAACAAAAATATTCTACTTAAAAAAAAAGAATAAGGAACCACAAGAGCTTGATGTGATAAGAAAAGTATCTTCAGTGATGACATATCCTTGTCAGAACCTTTAATATATCATTGTAGTTTAGGTTTTGGGAATTACAGTCTATAATTTGATGTTGGGAGTTTCATAGAGCAATATTTTGATCATATATGAATATGTTTTCTCTTACCTCTCCCTTTTGATTTCTTCACTTCTTCCCACTATATTTCAGCCTTTTATTTTTTTAAATTTTATATTGTTCTAATTTTACATTCATGTTGGTGACTCTGGTAGCCTCCTCCTTGTCCTCCTCCCTCTGAAGGGACCCTCATCATTGGGGGATGTGGGGTAGCCAACAGTTATGGGGAGAGGCAAAGTCTCTGTGCATAATGACCCAACTTGTGGCTCTAACATTCTTTCCACCCCCTTTTCCATGAATTTCCCTGAGCCACATTGGGATCATTTTAGTTCTACTTCAGTGATGATGTCTTGGGAGCCTCTGTGTCTCTGTTTATCTCCTTAAAACTTATTCTGGTGGCGGGTTCACCAAGAAAGCTGCACTCTTGCCCTTTCCCCCCATTACTCTATGGTTTCAGCTGGGGCCCTATTGAGGTGCAATAGGCTGATTCTCCCTTCAGGTTTGTCATCCATCTGAAAAAGAGAAGCAAATTCTCCAACGGAGAGAGAAGTTAGTACTAGATAGATGGAGTGGCCATAGTTATTTTAGAGAGAATTTTATGTGTGTCAGCCCTCTTCTAGCCCACATTTGCTGGGAGCTTGATATTGGGGAATGGGCTCATTTTTTGTACATGGTTTTGACTTATTTCCCAGTTCCAACATTGAGTTCCATTCCACTGAGTATATCTATTAGCCAAATCAAGAGCAGTTGGTTACCCACCATGGCTGTGTGCCACTATTGCACTTCTTTGAGCATCACGTCAAGTTGTTTCCTGCTGGGTAGCTTATACTGTGAGTTGTTTGGATAGATGTTGGTCATTTTCCCCCAGTCACTCATGTAGCACCCTCTGGTACTAGAATAGTTAACTGTCTGGGGACTGACCTTCTTCCACATTCTGACTAGGTCACTCCATGTTTCATCTCAACCAAATACAATGTCTTCAGCAGTAGGGTCTTACCATTAAACTTTGGTGGGTCATCAAGAACTCTGACAGAAATATGTTTTTTTGGGGGGGGGGAACCTTTAGGTCTCTCTGATCAACAGCTCATGATCAAACACCTAATTAGTAAGAGTCATGTTATCAGTTTCAGATGTGTAAGGTGATACCTGACTGGTTCATGGACTCTGGGGGTTGACCCAAAATGGCTGAGCTGAGGAAGAAGAAGGAAGTTCCTGGTGGAGAGTGTCCCTGGTAGCCATGTTGGATAACACGACAAGATCACACAAGAATGGCATCTCTTGTTTCCACTTTGGGCTTCTGTCCCTGACTACTTGTAAAAAGCTGTCTTATAGGCTGGAGAGATGGCCTAGCAGTTAAGGTGACTGCCTGCTAAGCCTAAGAACCCAGTTCCAATCTCCAGGTCCCATGTTTAGCCAGATGCAAAGTGATGCAAGGGCACAATACCACACTTGCCCATAATGGGGCGCACACATCTGGAGTTTGTTCACAGCAGCTGAGAGGCTGCTGGCATGCCCATTCTCTATCTGTCTCCCTCTCCCTCTCTGTCTGTGTCTCTCTCCAAAAAAACAACAAAAAAAATTTTTTTAAGATTTAAAGCTATCTTACTCCTGTTTCTCCTTCACCTTCATAAGCTAGTGGTCTGTTAGCACATTCCAAAAAGGTTTTGCCTGATCCTGCTAGTCACAAGGGTATTAGGTTGGACACAGAGGTGAGCAATAAATGGCTACCAAGGAGACTAAAGATAGCCCAATATGATTTGGTTCTGAATCTGCAACAATCCATCTTTCCACAATCACAGAAGTTCTATCGATCAGCCTTGTAGAGTGAATACTTCACATCAGTAATAAATTTTTGTTTCCTTAACTACTGGATGTGGGCATTCAGCTGCCAGAGTACCCACTCCACCATTTGCAGATTGTAGGAACCCTTGTGATTTCTTCTAACATTTTCTTTCTGGAGATAGAGTCTTACTCTAGCTCAGGCTGACCTGGAATTCACAAAGAAGTTTCAGGGTGGCCTTGAACTCATGGTGATCCTCCTACCTCTGCTCCTGAGTGCTGGTATTAAAGGCATGTGCCACAATGCCCAGCCTCTTTTACCTTCTTTAAGCCTAAGTTTCTGGCCCTCCAAACTAGGAGCCATTAAATGAACTCCAGAGTGAAGATAAAGAGATTACATATTAAGATTTTAAAATGACAGGGACCCAGGCCAGCAGGCCAGGGTTCCCACCCTAGTCTTTCTGAGCTCTGCGAGGGTGATCATGGCCCAAGTCACCACCCCCCAACCTCCAATCAGGGACCCAGGCCAGCAGGCCAATGTGCTTGCCCTAGCCTTCCTGAGCCCCCTGTGAGCAATCATGTTCTTAGTCACCACTCCCCCTTTCCCACCTCCATCATGAACCCAGGCCAGCAGGCCAAGGTTCCTGCCCTAGCCTTCCTGAGCCCTGTGTATGATCTCTGTCTCAGTTGCCACTCCCCGCTCCTGCCCCCAATCAGGGACCCAGGCCAGCAGGCCAGTGTCCCCACCCCAGCCTTTCTGAACTCCATGGGCCATCACGCTCACACTCACTGCTTCCCCCACACACCCCAGTCCAGCAGGCTAGGCTCCCACACCCTAGGCATTCTGAACCATTGTGATGCACAGACCACAGCGAAAAAGGAATAACATGAAAATTCAGATGCAAGTAAATCCACCTAGATTGCCCAGTCCCACAATGGATGTCACTAATCAAATCATAAAAGCGACAATAGGATCAGAACCCCCAAATGAAGAGACAATCTATGCAACCCTGGCCAAACAAATAGCAGAACTTGTAGAAACTCAGCAAAGAGCCAATAATTGTATGAATGGTTTCCTTGCTAGATTAGACCTAATAGAAAAGAACCAGGAAGGGTTCCAAAGACAGTTAAATGATCTGAAGGATGGTGAAAAAAATGAGCACCTCAATAACTAGCTGACTAAGTTCAATGAAGACATTAAAATATGCAAGGATGAACTCCAAGAAGCATTAAGGAAATCAAAAACTGACATGAAAAGGGAACTCGACAGAGGGATGGAAACTATACATAACAAAGCAGTAGAAAATACAAACCAAATTGAACAAGCCCAAAACTCTATAGAAACTCTCAAGAATAGAGTCAGCCAAGTGGAGGATAGAAACTCAGAATTGGAAGACAAAACAGAAGAAATAGTTCATGAGTACAAAAGTTTCAACAAGTTCAAAAATTTCTGTGAACAGAACATGAAGGAAATATGGAATGCCCTTAAGCATCCCAACAGTTGGATCATGGGTATACCAGAAGGGGAAGAAACACAGACCAAAGGCATGAAAAAATTATTCAACAAAATTATCAAAGAAAACTTTACCCTCTCTCAAAAGAAAGTCCCATCAAGTTACAATAACCTAGCAGAACTCCAAGCAGACGAGACCAAAGGAGAAATTCTCCAAGACATATTATCATTAATACTCTAAACATCAATCACAAAGAGAAAGTCCTAAAAGCAGCTAGGGAGAAACAACACATTACATATAAAGGAAACCCCATCAGAATTACTTCAAACTTCTCAATGGAAACCCTAAAAGCCAGAAGGGCCTGGAATGGAACACTGCAAACTCTAAGAACTTATGGCTTCCAACCCAAACTACTCTACCTAGCAAAAGGATCCCTCATAATAGATGGTGAAAGAAAATTTTTCCACAATAAAACTCATCTTTACAACTATATGAGCACAAAGCCAAACCTACAGAGAGTATGTCAGGGAATTCTCCACACAGAAGAATCAAATAACCAACCTCATGTACCCCGAGAAGCAAATCATAATAACCAAACTTTGAGAAAGAAAAAAAAAACCCACAAAGACCAAGAAAACATCAAACCACATAAACCACCATAATATGGCAGGTATTAAATCAAACCTCACAGTTATTACCCTAAATATTAATGGCCTTAATTCACCTATCAAGAGACATAAGCTAACAGGGTGGATCAGAAAGCTAGACTCCTCAATCTGCTGTCTTTGAGAAACCCACCTGACCACTAAAGACGGGCATCACCTCAGGGTGAAAGGGTGGAAAATGATATTCCAAGCAAACACAAATAAGAAACATGCAGGCGTAGCTATACTTATATCGGATAAAATAGACTTCAAACCAAAAGTAATCAAAAAAGACAAAGAAGGCCACTTCTTACTTATCAAGGGAACAATCCAACAAGAGGATATCACAATTATCAATCTTTATGCACCAAATACAGGTGCACCAAAATTCATAAAACAAAACCTACTTGACAATAAAACAGAAATAACCACCAACACCATCATAGTTGGGGACTTCAATACTCTACTATTGGCAATAGACAGATCACCCAAACAGAAAATTAACAGGGAAGTAAGAGCGCTGAACAACACTATAGATGAATTAGACCTAACAGATTTATAGAACATTTTATCCAAAATCCACACATTATACATTCTTCTCAGCAGCCCATGGAACTTACTCTAAAATAGATCATATACTCAGTCATAAATCCTGCCTCCATATATTTAGGAGGATTGATATAATTTCCTTCATGATATCAGATCACAATGCTGTTTTGCTAGAAATTAACAACAAATGATGCACCATGAACCCAACCAGCTCCTGCAAACTGAACAACACACTCAACCAATAAATGGAGAGTGGATGAAATAAAAAATGAAATTGCAAAATTTCTGGAAATGAATGACAATGAGAACACAACATACCAAAACTTATGGGACACAATGAAGGTGGTCCTCAGGGGAAAATTCATTGCATTAAATGCCTTCATAACAAAGACAGAGAGATCCCAAATCAATAACCTTAATATCCACCTAAAGGCATTGGAAAAACAAGAAGGATCCAACGCAAAAACTCCAGCTGGAAAGAAATAATTAAGATCAGAGCAGAAATTAATGAATTGGAACCTAAGAAAACAATTTAAAAATTGTTCAAACAAAGAGCTGGTTCTTTTAAAAAGTAAATAAGATTGATAAACCTCTGATCAATTTGATCAACTGGAAAAAAGAGAAAACTCAAATTAACAAAATTAGAAATTAAAAAGTAGAGGTAACAACAGGCATAAGTGAAATTGGGAGAATCATTAGGACTTACTTCAAAAACCTCTACTCCAAAAAAAACTGGATAATATGAAGGAAATGGATGAATTCCTGGACACATACCACCTACCAAAGCCAAATTCAGAGTAGATTAATCTCCTGAACAAACCCATCACAACCATTGAGAATAATCAAAAACCTCCCTAAAAAGGAGTCCAGGACCAGATGGTTTCTCAGCTGAATTCTATCAACCCTTCATGGAAGAACTGAAACCAATTATTCTCAATTTGTGCCACACAATCAGAGAACAGGGAAATCTCCCCAACTCTTTCTATGAAGGTAGTATCACCCTAATACCAAACCAGGCAGAGATGCACCAAGAAAATAAAACTCCAGGCCTATTTCTCTGCTGAACTTAGACACAAAGATCCTGAACAAAATCCTCACGAACCGAACTCAACAGTGCATCAAAAGCATTATCGATCTGGATCAAATAGGCTTCATCCCAGGAACACATGGATGGTTCAACATACAGAAATCTGTCAGTGTAATACACCACATAAACAAGCTTAAACACAAAAACCACATGATCATTTTGATAGATGCAGAAAAGGCCTTTGACAAAATACAACATCACTTCATGATCAAAACATTGGAGAGAATAGGCATGGACAGTCTATATTTCAACATAAAAGACTATATATAAAGATCTTAAAGCCCTAATAATACTTAATGGAGAGACTGAAGGAATTCCCATTGAGATCAGGAACAAGACAGGGGGTGTCCACTCTCACCTCTGCTCTTCAACATAGCACTGGAAGTACTAGCTCAAGCAATAAGACAGGAGAAGGAAATAAAAGGGATACAAATTATAAAGGAAGAGGTTAAATTAGCCTTATTTGCAGATGACATGATTCTATACATCAGTGACCCAAGAACCTCCATCTCAAAACTCTTAAAAGTGATTAATTCTTTCAGTGAAGTAGCAAGATAGAAAATCAATGCACAAAAATAATTAGCCTTTCTATATGCAAAAGACAAAGTTGCAGAGAAAGAAATAAGTGACATTGTCCCATTTTCAAAAGCATAAAAAAAAAAAAACCTTGGAATAACATTAACCAAGGAGGTCAGAGACCTTTATAATGAAAACATAAAAACACTCAAGAAACAAATTGAGGAGGACTTGAGAAAATGGAAAGACCTCCCATGCTCCTGGATAGGCAGAATTAACATTGTGAAAATGGCAATCCTACCAAAAGCAGTATATAGATTTAATGCAATGCCAATAAAAATCACAACATCTTTCTTCACAGAGAGAAAAAATGGTCTCAAAATTCACATGGAATGGCAGAAGGCCTCAGATATTCAAGTATATCCTCATCAAAAGAAACACCTCTGGGGCTGGAGAGATGGCTTAGGGGTTAAGGCGCCTGCCTCCTAAGCCTAAGAACACTGGTTCCAATCTCCAGCGGTTCCAATCTCCAGGTCCCATGTTTAGCCAGATGCAAAGTGACACAAGGTCACAATGCCACACTTGACCACAAGGGGGCACACACATCTGGATTTTGTTCGCAGCAGCTGAGACACTGCTGGCGCGCCCATCTCTGTCTTCCTCTCCCTCTCCCTCTTCCTCCATCTCTCTCTCTCTCTGTCTCTCTCTCTGTCTCTCTCTGTCTCTCTCTGTGTCTCTCTCCAAAAAAGTAATAAAAAATTTAAAAAATTGAAAAAAAAGAAACACCTCTGAAGGTATCACCATACCTGATCTAAAGCTATACTACAAATCCACAGTAATAAAAATAACATGGTGCTGGCATAAAACCAGGATTATAGACCAATGGAACAGAATCAAGGACCTGGATTTTGGATCAGGTAACTACAGCTACTTGATATTTGACAAAGGCCCTACCAATGCAGAATGGAAAAAAGATAGCATCTTCAACAAATGGTGCTGGATAAACTGGAAAACTATATGTAGGAAAATGAAAATCTCTCCACACATTTTGCCATGCACAAAAATTAAGTCCAAATGGATTAAAGACCTCAATATAAAACCAGCAACGCTGCTACTACTGGAAGAAAAAGTAGGAGGAACTTTCCATGATATAGGAGTAAAACAATCACTAAACCATTGGGATCACAGGAAGCTGAAATGCTTTTATACAAATATACAATAATCAGAGCCAATAGATTACCCACAGAATGGGAGAAAATTTTTGCCAGATACACATCAGATAGAGGCCTACTTTCTAAAATCTACAAAGAACTCAAAAACCTACAAAATAAAAAGTCAAACAACCCACTCACAAAATGGGGCAGAAAACTGCACAGGGAGTTCTCAGAGGAATAAATACAAATGGAAAACACACACTTAATAAAATGTTCAACAGCCCTAATCATCAGGGAAATGCAAATTAAAACAACTATGAGATTCCACCTTATCCCAGTAAGGATAGCTAACATTTAAAAAAAAAAAAACCAATGTTGGTGAAGTTGTGGAGAAATAGGAACCTTCATTCACTGTTTGTGGGAATGTAAACTGGTACAACCATTATGGAAAGCAATATGGAGACTCCTAAAAAGGATGACTATAGAGGTTCCAACAGACCTAGTTATTCCCTTACTGGGCATTTACCCTAAAAGCTCCAAGCCTCAGTCCAGAGTTATATGCTCAACCATGTTTATAGCTGCTCAATTAATAGTGGCTAAGAACTGGAATCAACCCAGATATCCATTGTTAAATGAATGAATAACTAAGATGTGGTGTATCTGCACAATGGAATTCTACACAGCAGTAAGGAAGGATGACACAATGCAATTTGAAGAAAAATGGTCAAACTTGGAACAGATCATTCTCAGTGAACTCACCCAATCACAGAAAGATAAGTGTCACATGGCCTCACTCATCTGTGGCTCCTAACCTGAATTTGCCCCACATGCTGAAATACCTAATAAGCATCTCAAGGAATGGCCATTAGGCAGGGTGGGGTGGGAGGGGAGGGTAAGGATGGGGGAGGGGGACAAAAAAATGGACCCAAATGGAAATGGTACCATAAAATCCTATATATTGAAAGACATACTAAAAGGTTGAACCTTCAATCTGGTGCTTAGAGAGAACACCTGAATCACAGAAGCCTAGAGAGGGTAGGATGAAGACTAACCTCAGTCTTCTTCTGTCTCTCTTTCACTCTCTCAATCCCTCTTCTTTCTCTTCTCTCCTTCTCTTTCTCTTTCTCAGTGTGAGTAAGAGCCAGGAGAAACCAAAGCCCATGGGCCAGCTATGCTGACTTTCCTTTGCAGTCTTGACAAAATTGTCCTCTGATCTCTACACATGCCATGGCTCATGCATATGTTTGTCCATGCATACACACACACACACACACACACACACACACACACACACACACACACACACACACACGTAGTGGCATGCCCCATGTAATTTGTATTGGCTTTTAGAGTACATTGAAAAATTAATTGTTTTTCTGTTGACCTTCCTTTATATGTGACTTACTAGAGGCCCTGGCATGCCCATTCCCTCTCTCTCTCTCTCTTTCTCTCTCTCTCTCTCTCTCTCCTTTCCCTCTTTGTCTCTCAAATAAGCAAATAGATAAATACAAAAAAAAAAAAAAGAAAAAAATGATGGGCTCTGCCTGGCAAATTCCAGGCCCACAATGAGCTGTTGGCCAGGAAGACCCACGAAGTCCCCAAAACAAGGTAGGTCATTGCCAAAACACTTGGTTACCTACTGCAGCTAAAAGGTATAACCCTTGCTGAAGACACCACATGCTGTGGTCATAGGGCATAAGAATAAAATGTGGAACTGAAAGGGAAACTAGCTCCATCCTGGCTAGCCCTCATAGTGCTGGAATTCCCTACAGGAGCCACTCCAGGACAATGGTCACAAATAGCATGAATAAGCAGGGGATCCTTCAGACTACAAAATCAACCTGCCAGATAAGAAGTACACACTTGTGCAACAATGGCACACTACCTCTGCAGGTTATTAACTATTCTCAGTTTGGACATGAGGCCCACTCATTGGGAGAGAACTCATATCCGGCACTGGAAATCAAGTCAGAATCACATGGTCAGGAAACTCAGACCTTAAGAATAAGCCCCCACTACTTTCTGGAGAAGAAGAGTGAGCTTGCAAACCAAAAATAAATAAATAAATAAAAATAAAAATAAAAAAAAGAAAAAGAAAAGAAAGCCGGGTGTGGTAGTACATGCCTTTAATCCCAGCACTTGGGAGGCAGAGGTAGGAGGATCGCCACAAGTTCAATGCCAGGCTGACACTACATAGTGAATTCCAGGTCAGCCTGAGCTAGAGTGAGACCCTACCTTGAAAAAACAAATAACAACAACAAAAAAAAACTCAAATAACTTTACATACTGTCTTTAACCCAAGCTGCTTTCACTATTAGTTGGAGAATCTGTTTTACTTTACAGATGGCAGAGAAAATGGAGGAGAACCAACTCCATCAATAACACATTAACAATAGATAAAGTAACTTTTGATGTGTTTGAGAGTAAATAAAGTTTACTATTGACATCCCTAATTTAATAACACAAAACAAAAACATTCCTCAAAATATCTGTTAATGAATGGTAATATACAACAATAGGTTTAAAACAAACCTTACATTTTCAAGTTTTATTTTGTAAATTGAACCAACTCTTTCTTCCATAAATATTTTTGTTATCAACAGTAACACATCTACTTCAAGTTACATGGAATTCATTTTTTTTCTTAGAAATAATTTTGTCACCGGGCGTGGTGGCGCACACCTTTAATCCCAGCACTCGGGAGGCAGAGGTAGGAGGATCGCGGAGAGTTCGAGGCCACCCTGAGACTACATAGTTAATTCCAGGTCAGCCTGGACCAGAGTGAGACCCCACCTTGCAAAACCAAAAAAAAAAAAGAAAAAAAGAAAAAAAGAAATAATTTTGTCTATAATTGGTTCACACAGAAGTTCATAGACACCACCTCTTCAGCTCCTTGGTCACATCAACCCTGGCATTAACTCATCAAATACACCATAACTGTTAACTCATAGATATTTTGAGAAAACCAGTTCCCTTGATTTGTTTTCCATTTACTATTATTATTATTATTATTATTATTATTATTTTATAATTTTTTTTTGGACAGAGATACAGAGAGAGACAGAGAGAGAGGGAGAGGAAGACATATAGAGATGGGCGTGCCGGCAGCATCTCAGAGGCTGCGAACAAAATCCAGATGCGTGTGTCCACTTGTGGTCAAGTGTTGCATTGTGCCCTTGTGTCACTTTGCATCTGGCTAAACGTGGGACCTGGAGATTGGAACCACTGGAGATTGGAACCAGCATTCTCGGGCTTAGGAGGCAGGTGCCTTAACCGCTAAGCCATCTCTCCAGCCCATAATTTATTTTTTATTTATATTATTCTAATTTTACATTCATAATGGTGACTACATTATCCTCCTCCCTGTCTTCCCTCTTCCAAAGGGACCCTCATCAATGAGGAATGTGTGTCATGCATTGTGGGGGTAGTCAAGAGTTATGGGGGATAGGCCAAGTCTCTGTGCATAATGCCCCAACTTGTGGCTCTAACATTCTTTCCACCCCCTCTTCTGTGAATTTCCCTGAGCCACATTGGGGTCATTTTAGTTCTACTTCAGTGATGAGGTTTTGGGAGCCTCTGTGTCTCTGGATATCTGGCTTAGTAGGAGTTGGATGTTCTCTGTGTTTATCTCCTTCAGCTTTTTTTTTTTTTGGTGTCATGATCCCCAAAATGCTGTACTCTTCCCCCACATTACTCTATGGTTTCAGCTGGGGCCCTGCTGAGGTGTGATTGGCTGATCCTCCCTTCAGGTTCATTGTCCATTGTAAAAGATAAGCAAATCATCCAATAGAGAGAGAAGTTAGTACTAGATAGATGGGATGGCCATAGATATTTTGGAGGGAATTTTATATGCACAGGCCCTCTTCTATCCCACATTTGGTGGTCTCTTGATCTTGGAGACTGAGGTTATTTTTTGTATATGGTTTTGACTTATTTCCCAGTTCCAGCAATGAGTTCCAGTCCACTGAGTGGATCTATTAGCCAAATCAAGAGCAGATGGTTACCCACCATGGCTGTGTGCCACTACTGCACTTGCTTGAGCATTATGCCAGGTTGTTTCCTACTGGATGTCTTAGACTGCAAGTTGTTTGGACAGATGTTGGCCATTTCCCCCAGTTGCTCATGTAGCACCCTCTGGCACTAGACTAGCTAACTGTCTGGGGACTGACCCTCTTCAAGATTCTGGCCAGGTCTCTCCATGTTTGGTGTCTCACGCATATGCTGTCTTTGACAGTACGGTCTTACCGTTAACCTTTAGTGGGTCATCAAGAACTCTTTCAGAAATCTGTCTTTTTTGGGAAACCATGCAGGTGTCTCAGATCAACAGCTTATTGTGAAAGTTAACCCCATGATGGTACTGGGAGTTATAAGTCAGTGCCTCGGAAGGTGAGGGAAGAAAAAGATATATTATATAAAAGAGAAAGTGAGTATAGAAAGGAGAGGGAGGGTGGGAGAGAGAGAGAGAGAGAGAGAGAGAGAGAGAGAGAGAGAGAGAAGAGAGAGAGAAGCAGAAAAAGATTAAGGTTGGATTTCATGATATTCTCTCCAGTTTCCTGTGGTTCAGGTGTTCCCTCTGTGGGCCTTCTGAAGGATCAATGTATTATCCTGTTGTTCAGAGTAAAGGGTTTTATAGTATCCTTTCCTTTTGGGTCCCTATTTGTATCCTCCCACCCTTGTCCTCCCACCTCTCGCTCCCTTCCACCCTTACCCTCCCTCCATCCCACCCTCCCTATTTTCTGATCCTCAGAGTGCTTATTAGGTTTGGAAGCATCTCAGGTGGATTCAGGTTAGGAGCGACAGCTAAACAAGACCATGTGACAATTATCTTTCTGTGATTGGGTGAGCTCACTAAGAATGATCATTATTTCATTATTTCATCTTTCCTTTCTGCTACGTAGAATTCCATAGTATAGATATACCACATCTTTGTTATCTATTCATCTAATGATGACTTGATTCCAGCTCTTTGCTATTATGAATTGAGCAGCTATAAACACGGTTGAGCAAGTGTCTCTGATTTGAGGCTTGGAGCCTTTAGGGTAAATGCCCAGTAAGGGAATAACTGGATCCATTGGTGGGTCTATAGTCATCCTTCTCAGGAGTCTCCATACAGCTTTCCATAATGGTTGAACCATTTTACATTCCCACCAACAGTGAAAGCTTGTTCCTATTTCTCCACAGCCTCACCAGCATTTGTTTTCACATTTTTTTTTTAATGTGAGCCATCCTTACTGGGTTAAGGTAGAATCTCATACTTGTTTTTTTTAAAAAAAAATTTATTAATTTTTTATTAAGATTTTTTAAAAAATATTTATTGACAACAAACTTACATACAAAAGGTGCATAGTTTTCCCTCCCCTCCCCCTTTCCCCTTTAGAACTCCACTCTCCATCATATCCCCTCCCTCTCTCCATTAGTCTCTTTTTTAATTTGATGTCATCATCTTTTACTTCTATTACGAGGGTCTTGCGGAGGTATTGCTAGGCACAGCAAGGTCATGGATATCAAGGCCAATTTCTGTCTGGGCAGTTGCATTGTAAGGAGTCGTACCCTTCCTTTGGCTCTTCCATTCTATCCGCCCCCTCTTCCGCAATGATCCCTGAGCCTTGGAGGGTGTGACAGAGATGTTTCAGTGCTGGGCACTTCTCCATCCCTTCTTCTCAGCACTATGTTGCCTTTTTGATCATCCCAGTAGTCATCGCCATCTGAAAAGAGAAGCTTCTCTAACCAGAAGTGAAAGTAGCATTAATATGTGAATATGAGCATTAAGTGTAGTATTTTCCGGGCAGCTTGGTGGGAATAGTATATACATTTAGATAAGAGTATGCTTTATACCCCTAAGGCTCATGACCTTACCTACCATAGACTTTGCTTAGGTTTTTCAGTACCAGGTATGTATTCCCTCCTGTAGAGAGGGCCTTCAGTCCAATTATAGAGCAGTTGGTTACCCCACGAGTAGACATGCCACTATTGCACCCGTTCAGTCTTTGGGCCTGTCTGGCCAAATTTGAATATTCAGCGTCCACTGTTTTCACTGCTGATGACTTCTGTCTCCCATATTCTGCATGCAGTGCAGCTTTTTCCAGCTTTCAGTTGGCTGGTCTACAGGGAGAAGGTTTTCTGCTCAGCACCAGCTTGCTTTCTCAGTGACCTTGCCTCTCAGGCAAGAGATGTCTTCAGCAATAGGGTCTTACTATCTGTTTCTCAGGGGAAACCAAGGGCTTTGGCAAAAGCCTTTAATGTTTTGGAGGCTACTGGGACCTCCTTGGCCAACAACTCACTGGAAGGTATCCCATCCCAGGTACTGAAAATTTTCTAGTAACAGTCTACAGCTTCTAGATGTACCATTATTCAAAAAAGTAGTTTTACATAAGTCTTATTCACTATCTTTTGAAATTAGATTGACCCTCCCCCTGCCCTTCTTTTATGCATTCTCTACCCATGGCCTTGGTTAGGCCATTCCCCTCCTTGTAATCAGTCCTTCCACTTACATATGTGCAATACCATACACTTCAGTCCTTCCCTTTCCTCCGTCCCTTATTGCCTATTACCAGCTTACTGGTTTCTGGTACCAATTTTTGGTTCACACACAAGTCTGTCTATTTGTAGCTAGGATCCACATATGAGAGAAAACATGTGACGTTTGGCTTTCTGAGCCTGGGTTACCTCACTTAGTATGATCCTTTCCAGATCCATCCATTTCCCTGCAAATTTCATTTCATTTTTCTTTACCGCTGAGTAGAACTCCATTGTGTAAATGTACCACATCTTTATTATCCATTCATTTGTGGTGGGACATCTAGGCTGCTTCCATTTCCTAGCTATTGTGAATAGAGCAGCAATAAACATGGTTTTGCAAGTATCTCTAAGGAAGTGAGAAGAGTCCTCTGGATATATGCCTAGCTGTCTCAAAAACCTCCCCACTGATTTCCACAATGGTTGGACCAGGTTACATTCTCACCAACAGTGTAGAAGTGTTCCTCTTTTTCCACATCCACGCCAACACTTATTGTCATTTGTTTTCTTGATGGTAGCCATTCTGACAGGAGTGAAATGGAATCTCAAAGTGGTTTTAATTTGCATTTCCCTGATGGCTAAGGATGTGGAAAACTTTTTCAGATGTTTATATGCCATCTGTATTTCATCTTCTGTGAATTCTCTATTTAGTTCCATAGCCCATTTTTTAACTGGGTTGTTTGAATTCTTATTATTCTGTTTTTTGAGTTCTTTGTATATTCTGGATATTAATCCTCTGTCAGATGTATAGCTGGCAAAGATTTTCTCCCATTCTGTAGGTTGTCTTTTTGCTCTACTCACAGTGTCCTTTGCTGTACAAAAGCTTTGTAATTTCATAAGGTCCCATTGGTTGATTAGTGATTTTATTCGCTGAGCAATTGGGGTTATATTCAGAAAGTCCTTACCTATGCCAATATGTTGGAGGGTTTCCCCTACTTTTTCCTCTAGCAGGTTCAGAGTTTCAGGTTTGATATCAAGGTCCCTGATCCATTTGGACTTGACTCTTGTGCATGGAGAGAGACAAGGATCTATGTTTATCCTTTTACATACCGATGTCCAGTTTTCCCAACACCAGTTGTTAAAGAGGCTATCTTTTCTCCAATTAATATTTTTGGCATTTTTGTCAAAGATCAGGTGGCTGTAGCTGCTTGGATTAATATTTGGGTCTTCTATTCTGTTCCATTGATCTACCTGTCTGTCCTTGTACCAGTACCATGGTGTTTTTGTTACTATGGCTTTGTAATATAACTTAAAATCGGGTATGGTTATACCACCTGCCTGATTTTTGTTTCACAAAATTGTTTTGGCTATTCGAGGTTTTTTGTGTTTCCAGATGAATTTTAGGATTGTTTTTTCTATTTCCGTGAAGAAAGCTATTGGGATTTTAATAGGGATCGCATTAAATGTATAGATTGCTTTTGGTAAGATTGACATTTTCACAATATTGATTCTTCCAATCCAGGAGCATGGGATGTCTTTCCATTTCCTTGTGTCTTCTGTAATTTGTCGCTCGAGTTTTTAAAGTTCTCATTGTAGAGATCCTTCACTTCCTTGGTTAAGTTTATTCCAAGGTATTTTATTTTTTTGAGGCAATTGTGAATGGGAGAGATTCCTGATTTCATCCTCTGCACGTTTGTTGTTAGTATATAGAAAAGCTACTGATTTCTGTGTGTTTATTTTGTATCCTGCTACATTGCTAAAAGTGTTTATCAGCTCTAACAGTTTGCAGGTAGAGACTTTAGGGTCTGTTAGGTATAGAATCATATCGTCTGCAAATAATGATAATTTGCTCTCTTCCCTTCCAATTTGTATCCCCTTTATGAGTGTCTCTTGCCTTATTGCTGTGGCTAAGACTTCCAGTACTATATTAAATAGTAGTGGGGAAAGTGGACACCCTTGTCTTGTTCCTGAATTTAGAGGAAAAGCTTCAAGTTTTTCCCCATTTAGTATTATGTTGGCTGTAGGTTTGTCATAAATAGCTTTTATTATGTTGAGATATGCTCCTTCTGTTCCCAGTTTCTGTAATACTTTCACCATGAAGGGGTGTTGGATTTTGTCAAATGCCTTTTCTGCATCTATTGAGATGACCATGTGATTTTTGTCCTTCAGGCCATTTATATGGTGTATTACATTTATGGATTTGCGTATGTTGAACCATCCCTGCATCTCTGGGATAAAACCTACTTGGTCAGGATGAATAATCTTTCTGATAAATTCTTGTATTCTGTTTGCCAGTATTTTGTTGAGAATTTTTGCATCCATGTTCATGAAGGAGATTGGTCTATAATTTTCTTTTTTTGATCTGTCTTTGTCCGGTTTGGGTATCAGGGTGATGCTGGCTTCATAGAAGGATTTTGGCAGAGTTGCTTCCTTTTCTATTTTATGGAAAAGTTTGAGAAGCATTGGTGTTAGATCCTCCAGGAATGTCTGGTAAAATTCAGCAGTGAATCCATCTGGGCCTGGGCTTTTTTTAACTGGGAGACTTTTTATAACTGTTTGAATCTCTGTGGTTGTTATAGTTCTATTTAAATGGTTTATCTCTTCTTGATTTAATTTTGGTAGGTCATATGAATCAAGGAATTCATCCATTTCTTTCAGGTTTTCAAACTTAGAGGCATATATATTCTTAAAGTATGTCCGTATGATTTTCTGAATTTCTTTGGTATCTGTTGTGATGTTGCCTTTTTCATCTCTAATTTTATCAATTTTTGTCTCTTCTCTCTTTCTTTTGGTCAGATTTGCTAAGGGTTTGTCAATCTTGTTTATCCTTTCAAAGAACCAACTCTTTGTTTCATTGATCTTTTGATTGTTTTTTTGGTTTCCATTTCATTAATTTCTGCCCTAACCTTTATTATTTCTTCCCATCTACTAATTTTTGGTTTGCCTTGTTCTTCTTTTTCCAAGGCCTTAAGGTGAAGCATTAAATTGTTTAGTTGTGAACTCTCCAATTTCTTAATATATGCACTTAGGGCTATAAATTTCCCTCGTAGGACTGCCTTCATTGTGTCCCAAAGGTTTTGGTATGTTGTATTCTCATCATCATTTGATTCTACGAATTTCTTGATTTCCTTTTAATTTCTTCAATGACCCATACATCATTCAATAAAGTGCTGTTTAGTCTCCATGAGTTTCTGTATGCTCTGTAGTTTTTCTTGTTGCTGATTTGCAGTTTAATCCCATTGTGGTCAGAAAGTGTACAAGGGATTATTTCAATTTTCCTGTATTTGTTAAGATTTGATTTGTGTCCTAGTATATGGTCTATTTTAGAAAATGTCCCATGTGCTGCTGAGAAAAATGTATATTCTGCAGCATTTGGATGGAATATTCTGTATATATCTGTTAGGTCCATTTGTTCCATGATATCATTTAATGCAGATGTCTCTCTGTTTATTTTTTGCTGGGTAGACCTGTCAAGTGATGAGAGTGGGGTATTGAAGTCACCCACTACTATGGTGTTAGGAGATATCTCTGACCTTAATTCTAATAGTGTTTGTTTGATGAAATTGGGAGCCCCCATGTTAGGGGCATATATGTTTAGGATTGTAATGTCCTCCTGTTGGAGTGTTCCTTTAATCAGTATAAAGTGACCTTCTTTATCTTTCCTCACAAATGTTGGATTGAAGTCTATCTTGTTAGAAATTAAAATAGCAACCCCTGCTTGTTTTCTAGGCCCATTTGCTTGAAATACCTTTTTCCAACCTTTCACCCTAAGAAGGTTTCTATTTTTTATTGAGAGATGAGTTTCCTGGAGGCAACAGATGGTAGGATCCTGCTTTTTAATCCAGTCTGCAAGTCTGTGTCTTTTGATAGGGGCATTGAGACCATTGATATTAAGAGTTTTTATTGACATATATGTGTTTATTCTCACCATTCTTCTTATTTTTTAGTTTTTCCTGTTTTCCCTTTACTCACTTGTTTTAACTGTTATTTGAGTATGGTTTATTTTTTCCTATTTCCTGTTGTGTGTGCTTTGCTTTCTCCTCAGCATGAATGATTCCTGCAAGTATTTTCTGTAGAGATGGTTTAGTTGCCAAAAATTCCTTTAGCCTGTCTTTGTTGTGGAATGTCCTTATTTCTCCATCTATTTGGATAGATAGTTTTGCAGGATAAAGTAATCTCGGTTGACAGTTTTTATCTTTCAGAACTTGAATACATCACTCCAGGCCCTTCTGGCCTTTAAAGTTTGTGTTGAGTAATCTGCTGTGAGTCTGATGGGCTTCCCTTGTAGGTCACTTGCTTTTTCTCTCTAGCTGCTTTCAATATATTTTCTTTGGTTTGTATGTTTGGTAGTTTAATTATAATATGGCGGGGAGAGGTTCTTTCCAGGTTTTGTCTGTTTGGTGTTCTAAAGGCTTCCTGTATCTGCATTGGCATCTCTTTCCCAATTTGGGGGAAGTTTTCCTCTATGATTTTGTTGAAAACACCTACTATGCCTTTGGAGTGAAATTCTTCTCCTTCTACTATCCCTTGAATTCTTATGTTTGATCTTTTCATAGTGTCCCGAATATCCTGAAATTCCCATTCATACCTTCCTATTATTTTGTCTTTCTCTCTGTTGGACTGTATTAGATCAGCTACTTGGTCTTCTAGATTCTATATTCTGTTCTCTCCTTCATCCATTCTACTAGAGAGATTTTCTACAGAGGTTTTAATTTCACTGACTGTGTCTTTATTGCTAGCATTTCTGAGTGGGTTTTCTTTATTCTTTCTATTTCCATATTTATGTCTAGTATTGACCTCCTTATTTCATTAAATTGGTTTTCTGTGTGTTCTTTGAATCCTTTGATTTCTTCTTTGAGGTCTTTGAACCCTTTCATTTCCTCTTTGAGTTCTTTGAACATAATTATAATCATTCTTTTGAAATCTTTCTCGGGGATTTCCTCTAAGTCAGCCTCACTGAAGGTCATTTCTGATATATTAATACTTTTTGGTGGATTTATATTGTCTGGATGTTCTGTGTTTCTTGTATTGTAATGTAGAGATCTTTGCATCTTGAGTTAATTTAATGCTTGGGTTTTCTAAATATCTGCAGTAATGTTAGATGTATCAATCAATCTGATATTATATATCTTCAGTGCAGGAGTTTAAAGTGTTAAGTGTGGTTCTTAAGGCTCTCAAAGTCATCCCAGAAGTGACCCTTGCCTGTTATGAGATTATCAAGTGGGGTGAATGGAACAGAATACAGTCAAGATCCAAAAATTTAACTCAACAATGTACCCCTTCAATGAAATACAGCACAGAGTATTTGTGCAAAAGCAGGTATTATGACAAAGTCACAGTTCCTAAGGATATGTGTTAGCCCACACCCTTAATCCTGTCAGCTGGGATGCTAAGATTTCTGATCTGTAGAGAGTTCCATGGTCAGCTTGTGATCAAGAGAGACCCTTCCCCAATGAATGATAGAGGAGGAAACAAATCAGGAAGCAACAAATGAGCAGCCTAGAATATAGCTTATTTAGGAATGTCAGATCTGACCATCCATCAGGATTATATACCAGGCTTATTTGGTGGGTACTAACCTAGTGAAAACCAAGTTACCTTTTGGAACGGGTTTGATCACAGCTATGCTGCACGGCTGCTTGGTTCCTTTGCTGTGTTGTGGATTCAGTAAGTCAGCTGCATTTGTTGGTCTCTGCTTTCACTACGCCCGATGCTGCTGGTGAGCTGGTGAGGTCTGTTGCTCGCTGTGCTTGCACTGGTGGTGGGGGAGGGGAGGCTGTGAGTGGCGGCTGAAGACCGTCTGCTCCTCCACGCGATCCTCTTCCTCACAAGCCTCTCTGTTGGTCTCTACTGTCCTCCTTCCACGTTTCTTGAGTTTGTGAGGAGGCGGTGTGAGTGGAAAAATCTCCTCACCTGCCTTTAAAAGTCGTGCAGCTCAGCTGTCTCAGGTGGCGCCTAGCCGCGCCGCCGCCGCGGCCACTGCGGTGGCTGTGGAGCCGCTTCTGCCCGCTTCTGTGGGCTCCAGACGCTCTGGATCTCTCCTGCTTCTCTGCTGGGCTTGAAAGTTTACTATGTACCTCACTTTTTAGTAGAAAAGTGTATTTTGCTGGGGTTTGCTTTGCTTTTATCCCCTACCCTTTTTTGGCAAGGTTCCTATGTCGCCATCTTAACCGGAAGTCCTCTCATAGTTGTTTTAATTTGCATTTCCCTGATGGTTAGGGATGTTGAACATTTTCTTAAATTCATGTTTACTGTTTATATTTCTTCCTCTGAGAACTTCCTGTGCAGTTCTCTGTCCCATTTTGTGAGTGGGTTGTTTGATGATTTATTGTTTAGGCTTTGGAGTTCTTTGTAGATTCTTGAAATTAGGCCTCTGTCAGTTGTATAGCTGGTGAAAATTTTCCCATTCTGTGGGTAATCTGTTGGCTTTGGTTATAGTATATTTGTCAGTGAAAAAGCTTTTCAGCTTCATGAGATCCCAATGGTTGAGCGATTGTTTAATTTCCTGGGCCGCTGGGGTTTTGTTCAGGAAGTCTTTTCCTACTACTATGTCGTGGATGGTTCCTCCTATTTTTTCTTCCAGTAGTAGCAGAGTTTCTGGTTTATATTAAGGTCTTTGATCCATCTGGACTTGATTTTTGTGCATGGTGAGATGTGTGGATCAAGTTTCATTTTCCTACATATGGTTGTCCAGTTGGTCCAGCACCATTTGTTGAAGAGCTGTCTTTTTTCCATTCTGCTGTGATAGGGCCTTTGTCAAATATCAAGTAGCTGTAGTTACTTGACCCAAAGTCCAGGTCTTCTATTCTGTTCCATTGAGCTATATTCCTGTTTTTATGCCTGTACTATGTTGTTTTTATTACAATAGCTTTGTAGTATATCTTTCAGGTATTGTGATGCCTCCAGAGGTGTTTCTTTTGCTGAGGACATGCTTGGATATCTGAGGCCTTCTGTTTTTCCATAAGAATTTTGAGATAGTTTTTTTCTATCTCAGTGAAGAAAGAAGTTGAGATTTTTATTGGCATTACATTGAATCTATATAGTGCTTTTGGTAAGACTGCCATTTTCACAATGTTAATTCTACCTATCCAGGAGCACAGGAGGTCTTCCCATGTTCATACGAACTCCTCAATTTCTTTCTTGAGTGTTTTTATGTTTTCATTGTATAGGTCTTTCACTTCCTTGGTTAATGTTATTCCAAGGTATTTTATTTATTTTCTTTGTTGCTATTAAAAATGGGACAATATTAGTTATTTCTTTTTCTGTATCATTGTCTTTTGCATACAGAAAGGCTACTGATTTCTTTGCATTGATCTTATATCCTGCTACTTTGCTCAAGGTGCTAATCAACTTTAAGAGTTTTGAGATGGAGGTTCTTGGGTCACTTATATATAGAATCATGTCATCTGCAAATAGGGCTGACTTAACTTCTTCCTTTCCAATTTGTATCCCTTTGATTTCTTTCTCCTGTCTTATTGCTTGAGCTAATACTTCTAGCACTATATTGAAGAGCAGAGGTGAGAGTGGATACCTCTGCCTTGTTCCTGATCTCAATGGGAATTCCTTCAGTCTCTCCCCATTAAGAATTACTTGGGCTTTAGAAGCTTTACATATAGTTTTCATTATGTTGAGATATGGGCCATACTCTCTTTAGGTTTGGCTTTGTGCTCATATAGTTGTAAAGATGAGTTTTATTGTGGAAGGTTTTTGTTTTACCATCTATTATGAGGGATACTTGTCCTGGGTGGAGTAGTTGGGGTTGGAAGCCATAGGTTCCTAGAGTTTGTAGTGTTCCATTCCAGGCCCTTCTGGCTTTTAGGGTTTCCATTGAGAAGTCTGAGGCAATTCTGATGGGGTTTCCTTTATATGTAATGTGTTGTTTCTCCCTGGCTGCTTTTAGGATTTTCTCTTTGTGTTTGATGTTTAGAGTCTTAATGGTAATGTGTCTTGGAGAATTTCTCCTTTGGTCCAGTCTGTTTGGAGTTCTGCTAGCTTTTTGTAACTTGATGGAATTTTATTTTGAGAGAGTGGGAACATTTTCTTCAATTATTTTGTTAAATAAGCTTTCCACTCCTTTGGTCTGTTTCTTCGCCCTCTGGTATACCCATGATCCTAATGTTTGGACGCTTATGGGTGTCCCACATTTCCCTCATGTTCTATTCACATAAATTTTTGAGCTTGTTGAAATTTTTGGACTCATGAACTTTTTCTTCTGTTTTGTCTTCCAGTTCTGAGTTTCTATCCTCCACTTGGCTTACTCTATTCTTAAGAGCTTTTATAGTGTTTTGTTCTTGTTCAATTTGGTTGACATTTTCTACTGTTTTTTTTTATGTATAGTTTCCATCCCTCTGTCTAGTTCCCTTTTCATGTAATTTTCTGACTTTATTAATGTTTCTTGGAGTTTAACTTTGCATATTTTTATGTCTTCATTGACCTTAGCCAGCTGGTTATTGAGGACCTCTTTTTTTTTTTTTTCACTCTCCTCCAGATCATTTAACTGTCTTTGGAACCCTTCCTGGTTCTTTTATATTAAGTGCAATCTAGCAAGGATAACACTCATACAATTATTGGCTTTTTGTTGAGTTTCTGAGAGTTGTGCTATTTGCTTTGCCAGGGTTTCATAGCTTGTCTCTTTATTTCATTTAGGGTTCTGATTCTGTTGTCTCTTCTGTGATTTGATTTGAGACATCCATTGTGGGACTGGATAGTCTAGCTGGATTTACTTGTATCTGGTTTTTCATGCTATTCCTGTTTTGCTGTGGTCTGCCCATCACAATGGTTGAAAAAGCCTAGGGTGTGAAATGCTAGCCTGCTGCCCTGGGGGGGGGTGTGGTGCAGTGGTGAGTGTCAGGGCAGTGGCCCCTGGAATTCTGATAGCCTGGGGTGGGGGACACTGGCCTGCTGGCCTGGGTTGCCTATCTGAGGTGGGATGGGGGGGACAGCAACTGCCCTAGTTGGGCTCAGGAAGGATAGTGTGGGAACACTGGCCTACTACCCTGGATCCCTGATCTTCAGTGTGTGTGTGGGGGGGGTGGCACCTGGCTGCTGATGGGGCTCAGGAAGACTGGGGAGGCACCTGACCAATGTTGGGGCTCTGGCTGGCAAGGGAGGGACCTGACCAGCAATGGTGCTCAGGCAGGCCTGGCAGGACCTGATGTGACTCAGGCAGGACCAGCAAGACCTGGCCTGGGATGGTGTTTGGGGATCTGGATGGTGAGGGAGGGATCATAGCAGCAATGTGGCTCAGTCAGGATCAATGGGATCTGTCTTGTGATCGCTTGTGGGATGGGTGGGATCTGACCCATGGTTCAGCTCCACAGGCCCAAGGCACCTGGCTGGGATGGTGTGCAGGGGCTCTGGCCAGGGAGGGAGGGGTGGGAGGGATCTGACCCATGGTGCGGCTCCACAGGCCCAGGGCACCTGGCTGCAATGGTGCTTGGGCTCTGGCTGGTAAAGGAATTCAGGCAGGTCCAGCAGGACCTTTCAGGCAGTGGCGCCTGCCCGAAAGCATGGGAATCAGTGGATTCCCTATTGTGCACATCCACCCCCTTCCCCTGGAAGCATGCAGGAGCCAGAAAACTCTTTTTAAAAGTCCATTAAACCTTAAGGTTCTTGCCTTTACTTCCCTGTGAGGTGAGGCAATGTTAGGTGGATGCTATCTTGACCGGAACTCCTATTTACTATTATTGTCTACTGATGTTGCTCATAGTGTTCTCAGTTCTTCAAGTTCTTGCCAAAAAGCAAACTTAATAGCCATAAGCAGGTTTACACTGGACATATTTCCTGAGCTGATACAAACACAATTAAATTAACTCTAGCTCTCTTTGCTTGGCAACATTTGAGTCACTTATTGGATTGAAATTATTTTTATTTTTTAATTAATTCTTTGGTGAGGTATTTTATAATTTGAATTTTATAATTTTTTAACTATCAAATTTCTATGGATTAAAAATATCCCAGTATTCTAGCATACAAAGTATTGTTTTTAGAGCAGCCATCATGTCACTGGATGTCATATACCATGCTTTGCCATCTAATTTTATAACAACACAATCCTTACTTTTGTGTACCTTTAAAACATCACCTTTTTTCCTCTTGTTTTAACATGATGGACATTGGTACTAAACATATCTATATATATATAGATATAGATATAGATATATATATAGATATATAGATATATAGATATAGATATATAGATATATAGATATATAGATATATATATATATATAGATATATAGATATATAGATATATAGATAGATATATATATATAGATATGACAATATGTGAGGTACTCAAAATGCTGGGAGTTATAATGTATCATTACAATTTATAGTGTGCCAAACAGCAGTGCAAAATGATGAAAGCACCACATAAGTCTGTGTGGCATCTCCTCATCCCTGCCACTGTGATGTGAAAGCTATTCTTGACAGTACATAGATGAGTGATGTAGCCATGTTCCAATAGTATATTGTTTATGGAGAATAAATGTTGAATTTCACAATTTTCATGTGTTATGAATACTATTTATTGTATGATATTTTTTTCCAAAGGAGACATAAACACATGTCTGTCCACTCCAGATAGGGCTCAGAGCATAGACCACGAGTGCACCAAAATCCAGTTTTGCTGAACCAATGAATTTTCTGTGTTTATATACAGAACACAAGTCAGAGGTTACCTATAGGAGTGTGGGTGACTCAAAGACAAATGTGTCAGTGCAAAGTCCCACCCTATTTTGGGTGATATCTTCATGGAAGCTCCTTATGGAATCCCCTTTCTAGTTTTCCTTCTATTTCCTATGAAATCTAGCTACTCCCAAGGTCATTTGAAACTGGGAGGAGAGCAGAAAAGTACTGTGTCTGGAATTCCAGGTGAGGCTCTTGTGACTCTCCCTTATTCCATTTACTAGGGAATGTCAATAGCTCCATTACTATGGCCATAGACCTGACTATCACATTATATTGTTCTGTACCACAGTGTCATGGCTACAAGGCATAAGTGTTCTCACTTCCAAGATGGCATTATGTTATACCTCAAGAAAAATGCCATATAATGCTATTATTTTTAATTGTTATTATTTTTAATGTTTTTATTTATTTGCAAGCAGAGAGAGAGACACACATACAAAGAGAGACAGAAGGAACAGGCTTGCCAGGGCATATTGCCACTGCAGATAAACTTTAGTTTGTGCATCTGGCTTTACATGGGCAATCAAACTTGAGTCATTCAGCTTTGCAGGAAAACACCTTAACTGCTAAATCATCTCCCCAGCCATCATCATCATCATCAATTATTATTACTATTTGCTATTAGCAAATAGATCTAAAAGAACAGGCTGAATTTGACATGTAGGCAAAAATTGCAAATTTTGCCATAGGATGTTCTTTCTTGTTTTGTTTTACTTTGTTATGTCTGAAACAGGTTCTCACTGTGTTACCCAGGCTGGCATCACACTTCTAGGAATTCTCCTGCCTCAGCCTTGAGTGCTTAGATTACAGATAGGAGCCACCATGCTTGGTTTTGTCTTATAATATTATTAATTCAATTAGTAAATTCAGCTTCTTCCATTTATTTTTTTAACCAATTTTTATGAGCTTTACTGTATGAACATGTATATTGGTCATATTTGCATCAGGTTATATTTATGTATCTGCCCCCAAATTCCACTGGTATTCACTGTCTGGTCATGTATTCATGGTCAGGCTCTGTGGTGGGGAAAACCTTAGGATACTCCATTTCATAATACACATTCAAACCTGTTTACAGCTGCTATTTTTATTTTACCCATTAGATATTAGAATTAAAAGACATATTTTGGTGTCATTGAGAACACTGAAGTGTTTACTAAAGTAGGAAATAATGTATGTAATTCTCTACATTCAAAGGCAAATGAGTGGTTAACTATTAATCACTGGTGTAAAATTTTGTATAATTATTAGCTAAGGTAAGTTATTTTCACAAAGGCTACCAATATAAAAAGAAATATTGGGCTGGAGAGATGTCTTAGTGGTTAAGGTACTTGCCTGTGAAACCTAAGGACTCAGGTTTGATTCCCAATTACCCATGTAATCCAGATGCACACGATGGCACATGCATCTGGAATTTATTTGCAGAGGCCCCAGTGTATCCATTCTCTTTCTCTATCTGCCCCCATCTCTCAACCAATCAATACATTTTTTTTTTTTTTGGTTTTGCGAGGTAGGGTCTCACTCTGGTCCAGGCTGACCTGAAATTAACTATGTAGTCTCAGGGTGGCCTCGAACTCTCAGCAATCCTCCTACCTCTGCCTCCCAAGTGCTGGGATTAAAGGCGTGCGCCACCACGCCCGGCTCAATAAATTTTTTAAAAATAAATATCATCAAATTTATTTGGAAGTACATTTAAGTGATCTCAATGTAAATTGCTCTGAAATAAGATTGTAAGCAACAAAAGCAATTCATATTCTTTCTTTCCTATGAAGTGCTTGAGTTTGAGAGAGTGTATAGGACACAAAAAACTAATTGTGAAAGTATTTTTATGTCTTGTTCTTTCTCACAAGTTAAGTGAAGCCTAAAATCTCATATTTGTAATAGTAAATAAAATTAAACAAGGAGAGTCCATAAAAACTACATTTGTGACTTCCAGGTAAGATAGGGGTATAGTAACCATTCCAAAGCAGCCTAGGAGGGAAATAAGCAGAAAAACAGCAAAATACACTTTTCTGCTGAAAAGTGGAGGTGTATAAAAAAAATTATCAACCTCAAAAGAGAAGCAGGAGAGACTCAGTGCTTCTAGTAACCACAGGAGCAGGAAAATTTGGCTTCCACAGTGGCACACTGGCCATGTGGCCACCAGGCTCTGCCTGAGCCACAGGAGAATCCAAGTGAAAGGATTTTCCACTCACACCACCCTCCTTGCAAAGTCAAGAAATCTGCAGGAGAAGACAGCAGGGACCAGCTGAGTAGCTCATGAAGAAGAGGATCCAAGGACCAGCTTATGCAGCTCTGGTACAACTTTGGGCATACTCCACAGCCTCCCTTCCCCAGCCTGAGGAAGGGAGATCAGTTGCATAGTATTCAGCACAGGTAATCAGAACAAGAGACACACCAATCCAGCCAGCCTAGCTGAGCCCACAGTGCAGTAACAAAGGACCCAAGCTGGCACACACATAGCTGAGACCAAAGACATCCCAAAAGGTAACAGAGTCTACTTATACTCGGTCAATACTTGCCACAAAGCCTGGTATATGAGCCTGCATTGGAAGTGCTAATCACACCTTCCATGTCAGGACAGGTTATGTGTTAGATTTGATTGATGGCTGGCTTTGCCTTGCTTAAATAAGCTGTATGTTGGGACTGTTCTTTGCTGCTTCCTTATTTATAGTGCTTTTGTATTCTCCTATCATTCTAAGGGACAGCATCTCACTTGGCCCTAGGATGACCTAGAATCACTTACAGACCAGAAATCTCAGCCTCCCAGTTGACAGGATTAAGGGTGAGGGGCACCACACATCCTTAGGGACTTTGACATTGTTAGATTATCTTATTTAAAAAAAGATTTTATATTTATTTATTTATTTGACAGAGAGAAAGGGGGGAGAGAATGGGCATGCCAGGGCCTCCAGCCACTGCAAACAGACTCCAGATGTGTATGCGCTTTTCTGTGTCTGGCTAAAGTGGATCCTGGGGAATCAAACCTGGGTCCTTTGGCTTTACAGGCAAATGCCCTAACTGCTAAGCCATCCCTCCAGCCCCAGATTATCTGATTTTTAAAAATACCTATTCTTACATAAATATTCTTTGCTGTTTTTAATTGAATATGTATTTTTTCAGTTGAATTTTAGAATTTGCCTGTATTTTGCTCCACTCATCCTACTAAAATACTTGCATAGCAGGCAAACTCAACATCTAGGATCACTTCTGCTGTTCCTCTTGGAGTCATATAAGGCCACATCTGGCACCTTATGCTCCTACAATGAAGATATATAACATCAGATTTACACATCTAAGAATACTGCAGATAATTAAAAAATCCAGGCATCAAATTAACCCCAGATACAAAAATCTCTGCATTATAATACAAGAAACACAAAAGTCTAGACAATAAAATTCCGCCCCAAATGATAAATCCATCAGAAATGACCTCCAGTAAGACTGATTTAGATGAAATGCCTGACAAAGATTTCAAAAGAATGATTATAACTATGTTTAAAGAATTCAAAGGAATCAAAGAAGAAAACAAACTCCTAAAGGAAAACCCAGGAAACCAACTTAATGAAATGAGGAAGTCAATACAAGACATGATTAAGGAAATCAAAATACTAAAGAAAAACCAATACGAAATGCTAGAAATGAAAAACACAGTACATCAAATTTAAAAAAATCTGTAGGCAACCTCACAAATGAAATGGAAGAAGGAGAGAACAGAATATCTCAACTAGAAGACCAAATTGCATATCTAATACAGTATAACAAAAAGAAAGACAAGCTAATAGGAAGGTATGAATGGGAATTTCAAGACATTTGGGACACTAAAAAGATAAAAAATATGAATTTGGAGTATAGTAGAAGGAGAAGAATTTTACTCCAAAGGCATAGTAGGTGTTTTCAACAAAATTTTAGAAAGAAATTTCTCCCAAATTGGGACAGAGATGCCAATACAGACACAGGAAGCCTTTAGAACACCAAACACACAAAACCAAGAAAGAATGTCTCCTGGTCAAATTATGATTAAATTACTAAACACAACAAACAAAGAAAATATATAAAAAACAGTTAGAGAGAAATGTCAACTCACTTATAAAGGCAAGCCCATCAGGATAAAAGGAGATTACTCATCACAAACTTTAAAAGCCAGAAAGTCTTGGAATTATGCATTTCATTCCTGAAATATAACAACTGGCAACCAAAATTAATTAATCCAGCAAAGAAATTCATTAATATTGATGGAGAAAATAGGGACATTCCACAACAAAAAGATGTTCAGGAACTATATAAGCACTAAGCCAGCTCTACAGAAAATACTTGAAGGGAATCCGTCATGCAGAAGAGAAAGCCCTGTCTTTTTTCTGTTCAAATTTTTGCGGGGGGTAGGGTTTGAGGTAAGATTTTGCCGTAGCTCAGGTTGACCTGGAATTCCTAGTGGGTGGCCTCGAACTCATGGCAATCCTCCTACCTCTGCCTCCTGAGTACTGGGATTAAAGGTGTGTGTCACCACACCCAGCTTTGATCCTGATCTTAATGGTCACTCTCTGAGTTTTTCCTCATTTAGTATGATTTTGGCCTTAGGTGCTTTATATCTAGCCTTTATTATGTTGAGATATGGTCCTTCCATCCCTAGTCTCTCCAGCATTTTGATCATGAAGTGATGCTGTATTTTCTCAAAGACCTTCTCTGGATCCACTGAAATGATCATGTGGTTCTTGTGTTAATTTGTGTAGTATATTATGTTTATTGGTTTTAATATGTTTAACCATCTCTGTATCCCTAGAATGAAGCCTAATTGATCAAGGTGCATAATGCCTTGTATGTGCTCTTGAATTGGTTTGCAAGGATTTTGAGAATTTTCATGTCTAGGGTTAACAGGGATTTTGATCTATAATTTTCCTTTCCTGTGTCTCTGGTTTTGGTGTCAGAGTAATTCTATCTTCATAGAAGGAGTTTGAAAGCATTCTCTCTTTACCAGTTATGTGAAGTAACTTTACTAAAAGTGGTTTTAGTTTTTTGGTGAAGGTTTGATAGAATTTAGCAGAGAATACATAAAGTCCTGGACTCTTTTTTTTTTTTTTTTTTTTAAGTTTTTTGAGGTAGGGTCTCACTCTAGCACAGGCTGACCTGGAATTCACTATGTAATCTCCGGGTGCTCAGGGTGGCCTCAAACTCTCAGTGATCCTCCTTCCTCTGCCTCCCAAGTGCTGGGATTAAAGGCATGCTCCACCATGCCTGGCTGACTTTTTTTTGATTGTTCAATATCATTGGGTATAATAGGTTTGTTTATGAAGTTTATCTGTTCTGGGTTTAGTTTTGGTAGTTAGTATGTGTCAAGGAATTTATCCCTTTTTTCCAGATTATCCAATTTTTTGGAATAAAAGTTTAGAAGGTATGTCCTGATTATTCTTCCAATTTCACTGGTGTGAGTTGTGACATTTCCATTTTCATTTCTGGTCTGGTTAATAATATGAGACTTCACTTTTTTTTTTTTTTTTTGGTCAAATTTTCCAGGGGTCTATTGATCTTGCTTATTTTTTCAAAGAACCAGATTGTTGTTTCATTGATATTTTGGTTGTTTTCTTAATTTTCAATTCATTGATTTCTACTCTGATCTTGATTATTTCTTTCCACATGGTATGCTTGAAGTTTGATTGTCCTTGTTTTTCCAATACTTTTAGGTGGGTGGTTAAGTTATTAATTTGGAATCTCTCTGTCTTTGATATTAGATTATTTAGTGCTATGAATTTTCCTCTTAGGACTGCTTTCATTGTGTCCCATAAATTCTGATGTGCTGTGTTTTCATTATCATTCAGCTCTAGAAATTTTACAATTTCCTTTTTGATTTCTCCCACTTCCCATCCATTATTTAATAATGAATTTTTCAGTGTCCAAAAGCTGGCATGCTCTCTGTTATTTCTGTTGTTGTTGATTTATAATTTTAATGCATTATAGTTATATGTAGTACAGGGAGTTATGTAAATTTTCCTGAATTTATGGAGGCATGGTTTATGTCCTAATATGTGACCTACTATAGAGAAAGCTCCATGAGCTGCTGAGAAGAATGTGTCTTCAAGTTGTAAAGTCCTGTCCTCAACATGATCTACTGTTTGTGAGGCTTTCTAGGGAGGCTTCTAAGAGTGGTGTTTGTTGTATTTTTCTGCATCACTTTGATCCATTTATTGAGTTCCATTTTCAGGTCCTGGTTTGACATTTTTATTGTTACTTGGAATTTATGCCTGCATTTAATCATTTCCTCTTTAAGATTATTACATTGGTTGTTAAAGTCATCTCTTTGTTGACTCACAATTATATCATTTATCTTGTCTATTAAGATCTCTCTGGGTCCCCAACTCCCAGATCCCCTGCTCCAGAGGGTGAAAGCATGGAGTGAGTATCCCAGAGTTCCCAGTTCCTTTTACACCTCCCAGTTCCCTCGTCCTGGTACTCCTGCTGATGGCCTGTGGAGACATAAGACTAGAACCTGTGGGCGTGCTGCTGAGGCATGTCTGTTGCTCTGCCTTTGTTATTGACCTGATCCTGGGTCCCCAACTGCTGGGTCCCCTATTCTGGAGGGTGCACATGCTGAGTAAGTAGACCAGAGTTCTCAGTTTCTTCCCCACCTCCATGTTCCCTGGTCCTGGTAGCCCTTCTGCTAGCTTGGAGTGGCATAGCCCCTGCGTGTATGCTATGGAAGTTGGACTTTTGCTCTAGCTTCCTGATTAATGGGTCCCTGGGTCCCCAAATCCCTGCTCCCCTGAGCCAGAGGGTGTAAGGACCACTGTAGAAGCTGGCCTTTTGCCCCTGGCTCCTTCCCATCAGCTGGTTACCCAACCCCTGGTTACTTTGTGATGAAGAGTGCACATAAGTTGGGTGAGTACAGCAAATACCCAGTTTCCCATCTCCCAGTTTCCCAGGTACTTTGGTGTACTTGCATTTGCCACAATCTGCACATCTACAATTTTATCCCCATCCTACACCAATGCATTTCACATTTAAAACAGAACACTTACTGAATATCATACAAGGACAAATACTTGCTTCCTCCTCAAAAACATAAGACTTTTCCCTGAGGTGGGTAGACCACAAAGCCAAAGGAAAAAAAAAAAGTCAGAAAACAGATTTCTACCAAGGATGCTTACTCCCACAATGGAAACAACCAATAAAATCATAAAGAAAACAACAGAAGTTGAATCCCAAAATGAAAACACAGCAAGCTATGTGACCCTGATCAAAAGAATTGCTGAACAGGAAGCAAATTATCAAAACACCAACAATAGCATAAATAAAATTGAGAATTGTCTGTTAGAGCACTCAGCTTTTGCCACCAGGCTTAACTTAATTGAAGAAAACCAGAGAAACCTAAAAAAAGAATGGAAGTTAAGTCAACAAATAGAGGATCTCAATAACCAGCTGATTAAGCTTAATGAAGACATGATCACAAGCAAGAATGAACTTTAGGAAGCATCAAGAAAATCAGACCTTGGACTGAATGTGTACCTCAAAAAAGAGATGTACAAGATGCAAAATAACACAACAGAAAACAAAAATCAAATAGAGCTTTAAAAAATATCTCTAGAACCCCTCACTAAAAGAGTCACTCATGTGGAGAACAGAACTTCTGAGCTGGAAGACAAGACAGAAGAAATTGCTCAGGAGTCCAAAACCTGCAAAATTCAAAAACTCCTGTGAACAGAATATGAAGTAACTGTGGGATAGCATAAATGACCAAACATCTGGATCACAGGTATACCAGAAGGGGAAGAATTCCAGGTCCAAGGCATAGAGAAGATATTCAATAAAATTATTGAAGAAAATTTTCCCAATCTCTCTAAAGAGAGGCCCATCCAGATACAAGAAGCTCACAGAACACCAACCAGACAGGACCAAAGAAGAAACTCTCCAAGGCACATCACAGTTAAAACTCTTAACAATGAAAACAAAAAGAGAGAGTGCTAAAAGCAGCAAGAGAGAAACAACTCACTACACACAAAAGCAATCTCATCAGAATTACCTCAGATTTCTTAGTGGAAAACTTGAAAGCCAGAAGGGCCTGGAATAGAACATTTCAAAGTTTAAAAAACTATGGCTTCAAACCCAAGCTACTGTATCTACTGAAAGTATCCTTCATAATATGGTTAAAAAAACTTTCCATTAAAAAGCCAGCTGTATGATTATATGAACACAAAGCAAAATATACAGAGAATACTTCAGGGAATAATCCATACAGAAGAGTCAAACAACAAATCTTAGGAGCCTATAAGAAGAAGATCATAATAACCAATATAAAAGCAGGTTCAAAAAAGTCCAAAGCCCAGGAAAGCACCAAACCCCATTGAGCACCCCATTATTGAAAGTATTAAATTGAACCTCACAGTTATAACCTGAAATATTAGTGGTCTTAACTCACACATCAAAAGACATACATTAACAGGGTGATCAGAAAAATAGACACTTCTATCTGCTGTCTTCAGAAAATGGGTGAAAGGATGGAAAATAATATTCCAAGCAAAGGGAAATAAGAAACAAGCAGGTTTTGCTATATTAATATCTGATAAAATAGACTTCAAACCAAAAATAATCAAAAAGGACAAAGAAAATAACTTCTCACTCATCAAGGGAACATTCCAACATGATGACATCACAATCATAAATCTATATGCACCAAATACAGGTGCACCACAGTTTATTAAACAAAACTAAGTTGGCAAAAAAAAACCCACCAGAAATAAACACAAACACCTTCATAGTTGGGGACTTCAATATTACACTGTCATCAATAGACAGATCATCTGAACAGAAAATCAATAGTGAAATAATAGAGCTCAACAAGACAATAGATCAACTAGACCTAATGGACATCCTCAATCCTCAGAACTTTCCACACAAATTCTACAGGATACACATTCTTCTCAGAAGCCCATGGAACCTTCTACAAAATAGATCATATATTAGGCCATAACACATGCCTCCACAAATTCAGGAAAACTGCAGTAACTTCCTGCATCATATATGATCACAACACTTTAAAGCTAGACATTATCAACAAGAAACACATCAAGAATTCCACCAGCTCCTGGAGACTGTACAACATACTTTAAAACAACAAGTGGGTTGTGGAAGAAATTGAAAAAGAAATTATAAAATTTCTAGAATTGAATGATAATGAAAATACAACTTACCAAAACTTATGGGACACAATGAAGGCAGTCGTAAGGGGAAAATTCATAGTGCTAAATGACTTCATAACAAAGATGGGGAAATTCCAATTAATAAACTAAATGTTCACCTAAAGGTGTTGGAAAAATAAGAGGAAACCAAACCTAAGAGCTCCAGATGGACAGAAATAATCAAGACCAGGGCAGAAAATTTATGATTTGGAAACTAAGAAAACAATAAAGAAAAATCAATGACACAAAGTGCTGGTTCTTTAAAAAAAATAAACAGGATTGATAAACCCTTGTCCAATTTGATCAAATGAAAAAGAGAAGTTTCAAATAAACAAAATCAGAAATGAAAAGGGAAAGGTCACAATAGACATCAATGAAATCGGAATAATCATCAGGACATACTTTCAAAACCTCTACTCCACAAAATTGGATAATTTGGAAGAAATGGATAAATTCCCAAACACTTACAACCTACCAAAACTAAACTCAGATCAGATTAATCTCTTAACAAACCTGTCACATTCATCAAGATTGAAAAGGTAATCCAAAACCTCCACAAATGGCTGAGCAGTTAAGGCACTTGTCTGTGAAGCCTAAGGACCCATGTTTGACTTTCCAGATACCACATAAGCCAGATGCACAAAAGTGAGGCAAGCACAAGGTCACACATGCCTACTAGGTGGTACAAGAGTCAAGTTTGACTGCAATGGTGGAGGCCCTAGAACATCAATTCTCTCTCTCCTTCTGTCTTTTTCTCACTCTCTTTTTGTCTTGTTCTCTCTAAAATATAAAAAAGAAAACTCCTGAAAAAGAAAAGTCCAAGAATGGTTGGCTTCTTGGCTGAATTTTATCAAACCTTCATTGAAGAAATGAAACCAAATTTTCTCGAACTGTTTCTCATAATTAGAGAACAGGGAATCATCCTCAACTACTTTTATGAAGCTATCATCACCCTAATCCCAAAACAAGACAAAGATCCAACAGGAAAAGGAAACTATAGGCCTATATCCCTGATGAACTTAGAAGCAAAAGTCTTGAACAAAATCCTTGCAAACAAATTCAATAGCACATCAAAAGCATTTTCCACCTTGATAAGTGGGATTCAACCCAGGGGTGCAGGGATGGTTCAACATACAGAAATTGGTCAACATAATACATCACATAAATAAACTTAATCATCAAAGCCAGATGATAATTTCAGTAGATGCAGAGAAAGCCTTTTACAAAATACAACATCACTTCATGGTCAAAACCCTGGAGAAGAAAGGTTTGGACAGTTTATGTCCTAACACTATAAAAGCTATATATATAAAGCAAATAAAACTCAAACAATACTTAATGGGGAAAGACTCAAGGAGTTCCCATTGACATTAGGAACAAGACAGGGGTGCCCACTCTCACCACTGCTCTTCAATATAGTACTAGATGCCCTAGCCCAAACAATAAGCCAAGTGAAGGAAATGAAAAGGGTACAAATTGAAAAAGAAGACAAATTAGCCTTATTTGCAGATGACATTATTGTGTTCATGAATGACCTGAAAGTCTCCATCTCAAAACTTCTAAAGGTGATTAATTCCTTCAGCAAAGTTGCAGGATACAAAATCAACCCATAAAAATCAGTGGCCTTTCTATATGCAAAGGACAAACGTACAGAGAAAGAAATCAGCAAGACTGTTTCATTTTCAATAGTCACATACACAAAAACATCAAATACCTTGGAATAACAGTAACCAAGGATATGAAAGACCTATATAATGAAAGCATAATAACACGCAAGAAAGAAATTGAGGAGGACTTGAGAACTTGAGAGAAACATCCCATGCTCCTGGATAGGTAGAATTACTAATGTGAAAATGGCAATTCTACCAAAAGTAATATACAGATTTAATGTAATAATATTAAAACTTCCAGCATCATTCTTCACAGAGATAGAAAAATGATCTGAAAATTCATATGGAATGGGAGCCAGCAGGCCTTAGATATCCAAACCTATTCTCAGAAAAAGAAATACCTCTGGAGAGATGACCATACCTGATTTAAAGCTACATTATAAAGCCACAGTAACAAAAACAGCATGGTACTGGCATAAAAACAGAAATATATATTGGTGGAATAGAATTGAAGGCCTGATCCTTAGGTCAGGTAGCTATAGCTACTTTATCGTTGACAAAGGTGCCAGTAATGTAGACTAGAGGGAAGAGAGCATCTGCAGCAAATGGTGTTGGACAAATTGTATAACCACATGCAGAAAAATGAAACTAGGCCCACTCATCTCACCATACACAAAAGTCAACTAAAAATGGATTACAGACCTTAATATGACCTAAGACTCTTCAACTAGTGGAAGAAAAAATAGGAGGAACTCTCCACAATATAGGAGTGGGAGGGACTTCCTGAACAATATCCCAGTAGCCCATGAAATTAAACAAACACTCACCCAATGGGATCTCATGAAGCTATAAAGCTTTTTCACAGACAAACATACCATAGGCAGAACCAATAGATTACCCACAGAATGGGAGAAAATTTTCACCAGCTATATGACTGATAGAGGCCTAATTCTAGAATCTACAAAGAATTAAAAAAACTAAACAATAAAATTTCAAATAATCCACTGAAACATTGGGATGGAGAACTGAATAGGGAATTCTCAGAGGAGGAAACACAAATGGCTAACAGACCCTAAAGAAAATGTTCAACATCACTAACCATTAGGAAAATCAAAACAATTATGAGATTCCACTTTACTCCAGTAATGATGTCAATCATTAGAAAATCAAATGAAAATATTTGTTGTTGACAATGTGGGGAAAGAGGAACCCTCATTCACTGTTGGTAGGAAGGCAAACTTGGGTAACCACTGTGGATATTAATATGCTGATTCTTGAAAGAGATGAATACACAATTACCAACAGACCCAGGTATTTCCTTACTGGGCATTTACCTTAAATGCTCCACATTTCTCTACAGAGATATTTGCTCAACCATGTTGATAACTGTTCAATTAATAATAGCTAAGAACTGGAATCAACCCAGGTGCCCATCATTGGACAAACAGATAACAAAGTTGTGGTGTATATACACAATGGAATTCTATTCAGCAGTAAGAAAAATGATACAACAAAATTTGTAGGGAAATGGATGGACTTAGAACAGATCAACTCAGTAAACACGCACAATCATAGAAAGACAAATACCACATGTTCTCACTCATCTGTGGTTCCTAACCTGGATCAGCTTGAGTTTCTGGCATATCTGATAGGCAACTGGAGGCCCAGATAATAGGGATGGGTTTGTGGGGAGTGGGAAATGGAGGGTGGGAAAAATAAACCCAAAACTAAGCCCAATGTGAACTGGTAACATAGAAACCTTTCTTCTTGAAGGTAGACTAAAAGATATAACCCTCAACAGGAGTATAGTGGGAATGCCCAAAAAGAAGGGCCCTGGAGAGGGAGAGATGAAGTCTAACCTTAAAAAACTTTGACTCTGACATGTAACTTACAGTACCAGAAATCAGTGCTATACTCATTGAGCTGTTGATCAGAGAAAGGCTTCTGGCAAAGCACTTGATTACCCACTTGAGGTAAAATGTAAGACCCTATTGCTAAAGACACCATATGCTGACACAGAATATGGAGAGACCCGGCTGGAAACTGGAAGAGAGCCAGTCCCCAGTTAGCCTGTCCAGTGCTGGAAAGCACTACATGAGCTACTGGGGGAAAGCGGCCACCAACGGTGTAAAAAAGCAGGGGTCTAAGCTACTCAGGAACAACCAGCCTTACAAGAGGTTCACAACAGAGCAATGGTGTCACACAGCCTTGGCCAATAAGCAATGGCTTTCTGATTGGCTAAGAGATCAACTGAGTGGAAAAGAACCCATATCTGGAACTGGGAACCAGGTCTGAATCCTACGGAGACAAAGATTATGCTTTCCAACATCAAGTTCCCACTATTCGTTGGCTAAAGGAAAAACTACATCCATCTAACTCTTCCCAAATTAATAACACTTTTCCAATTTAACTTATGCTGACTTTACTCTGTTTCTATTTTTCAGAATGTAGCAAGACCTGAGGAGATAAACCACCTCTTGCATCTCAGTCAAGGCCCAGGTGAAACCACAGAGGAAGTGGGGAGACCAGCAAGAGTGCTGCTTCCATGGTGAGCCTGATGATCAGCACCAGGGTAAAGGAGACAGACCCTGAGGATACTCAACACATACCAAAGCAGAGATCCAGAGGCTCCTAAGAGCTCACCACTGAAGTAAACTGAAAACACACTGATAAAGACTTAGGGAAGTTTAGAAGGGAGGGGGGAAGATTGTAAGAGTCACAGGTTGGGATGTCATGCCCAGAGGCACTGCCTCCTCCCAATAACTGACTGCTGCTCCCACAATGCATGACCCACAACCCCATGCAGAATACTAGCAACACCACTGAGGAGGATCCCCTGCAGAATGGGGATAGAGAGGAGGAAACGATGTTACCAACACATGATATATCCATACAAAATATGTTCTTAATAAAAAAAAATCTCTGATTTTCTTCTTTTATGTTGAGATGAGAAATGAGAGCTATGTGCTGTTGTGGATGGCTCTCTTGCATTTCATTTCTGTGATTGTTGATTCTTTGATGTTTTCCTTCCAACTCTGTCATCAGCTTCTTCATGGTCTCATTACTTTTGTTTATTGTTTAGTATGCCTTCATTATGGAATTCTATGTCTAGAGTATACTCTATTTTCATTGGAGGCTTCCATTAACAGACTAGGCATTTTTGGTGAAGTGTTGACTTGATGCCTTGAGTTGTTTGTTTTGTGTTGGGGTTTGTCCATCTTTAGTTTGACCTATTATTGTGCTGACAGTGTGGTACTTGTTCCTCTTGTGGAGTTGTATCATCAAGTTAGCTTTTGTTAAGGGTGGAGTGTGGGGAGGTTGCCTGCTTGCATAAGCAGGGTGACCTAGGGTCTACGAGGGGTACTCCTGTGTGTTGTGTGTTGGTGCAGCCCTAGCCTGTTTGGCTGGCTTGCTGTCCAAGCAGTGCTCTATTTTCCCATTGTTTCTTACTTCCTGAGAACTTTGGAGTGTGATCCCCACCAGGGTCCTGTGGGGCACAGGACTGTTGCCCCAGGCCTAAAAGGCAAGTTGCTCTGACCTGAGGTTGTTTGGATGATCTCTGTTCACAACTACCATTAGGCCCACAGGCAAGCATGCTCACCTGAGGATGATGTCTCTGCTGTGCCCCACAGCTGGCCCTTGTTGGACAATCAGCCCCAAGATGCTATGGATGTTACATTCAAAGTCACAGGCTTGGAGGGTTGAGTATTCCAGTCTAGTGTGTTGTCTCCAAGCTTATAATTGTTGGGTCCTTTGTCAGGGAAAAATCTGTCCTGGGCTTGCATGCTCTACTTACATCATAACTCCATGGCCTCCTCTGCTTTTTTGCAACTGTTGCCTTTTGTGTGGCTTCTATACAGAAGATTGCATGTTTCTCCCTAGCAGATCCCCTCAAGCCTCTCAGTTCCATCTCCCAGTCTCCTGACAGTCATGGTCAGTATTGTCTATCCACACCTCTAGCAGTACTGTCTCACTTGTTTCCTCTCCCAATCTCCTGTTGCCTGTGGCTGATGGCTAGTGTTAGCTAGTCGTGTCCCTTGCTATCCTCTGCACCTTATTCTCTATCCAGGTCTCCTGGCACTTGTAGTTGGTGGCCCATGTTAGCTAGACCCTTCCTCAGCAGTTCTTGTTTGCCTCTCCTGGTCCCATAGTGCATCTGGGAGTCTTTCAGTATGTACCTCCAGCTGCACCCCAGCCATGGAGGTCAGGGAGTGGAAGACCTGTGCACTGCATGAAGCCTGGGCCATTTGCCCATGGAGTGTGTACCCAGCCCCTGTTCTGCCACCCTGCAGCAGCTGGATCTGACCTTGTGCATATCACCTGCTCCATAGACTGGTCCCTGGAAATGGTCCCCAGTCTAAGAGTGTGAGGGTATAAAGAAAGATGTTCACCCACCCATCTTGCTCACTATTACTGGAGTGTCTAGCCCTGCTACAGAGTATAGAGCATGTAGGAATCTGGCAGAATCTAGTATGAGCACAGCAGTGTTGGGCGGAGAATTCTAGTACTGGAGCCCCAGAACCTTGTCTACTTTCTCCCCTGAAATTCTAGTATGGTTACAAATCTGCCATCTTGATTTAAAAATCAAAGTTATATTTTTGAAACCTTGGTAACTTCAAAAGTTTTAACAAAAATTATATCCATCCAAGCCCTAAATAAATATTTCTAACAAATGTTTGGGATCTCTGTCAGGAAATGTGTCAAACACCATAAAGCCTTACAATGTGTGTACATTTGCTAACTTTGTTGTCCCTAGTATATGTACGATCATAGTCAATTACAAAGAAAAGAGAACACTTAGAAATTTGGTGGACTATTAAAAATGTCTTCTAAGCCGGGCGTAGTGGCTCACACCTTTAATCCCAGCACTCGGGAGGCAGAGGTAGGAGGATCATTGTGAGTTCAAGGCCACCCTGAGACTACATAATGAATTCCAGGTCAGCCTGAGCTAGAGTGAGACCCTACCTCGAAAAACCAAAAAAAAAAAAAAAATGTCTTTTGCTTTCTAATCTCTACATACCTTGCCAAAATCAATGATTGCATCCTCTATTCTGGGTGCATGGGTCATGTCAGGGCCTCACCTGTGAGGAGAAAGTACTCCTGGAGACCTATCAGGCCATAGTCCTCAGTGGCAGTCTTCAGTTGTCATTGTCGTTTGTCACTTGTCAATGTTAATTGTCATTCTTAACAGGGGGTGTCTCTCTCTCTCTCTGTCTAGGTTCTCGGCATATTACTCAAAGAATTGATGAAAAGCACACACAAAAATAGATAAGCAGAAAGAAATCTTATTAATAGCAAAGCAACAGTAAAAGTTTGAATACACTGCCAAAGGGGCAGTGGCCACTTGAATGGAGAGTTCCCAGGGACCCCATGAAGTAGCCTGGGGCTTCTCTGTAGGATTTTTGAGGAGGGTGATTTCGTTGCTAAGGGCATAATTTGGGAGGTCCTCTGGTTTGATTGGCATGTTTTGGTTATATAATTTTCTCTTAGTGTTAGCTTTACTGCACATGCACCCTAAAACAGTTTCGACTGGATGCTCTCAAACTATTTCAATCTTGGATCTATCTGAGAACATATTTGAATAAGTACTGGTCACAACTGATCACTAAGAAGAAAACAAAGTCATTGTTTGGAGTGGAGTGTACCCACAGCTTGGTCTAAGTGGACATCCCAGGTTTCCAACAGGTTTCTAGGTGTATTTAATGCAATGCCCATCAAAATTCTAATGAAATTAGAAAAAAAATTCTAAAATTCATTTGGAAACAAAAAAACCTCAAATAGCCAAAACAATTTTCAAAAACAAAAAGAAGACTTGTGGTATCACCATACTTGATTTTAAGACATATTAAAGAGCCATAGTAAGATAAACCAGCATGGTACTTGCAAAAAAAAAAAAAAAAGACATATAAATAAATGGAGCAGAGTAGAGGACCCAGATGTAAATCCATGCATCTACAGCTATCTTATTTTCAACAAAAATGCCAAAAATATACATTGGAGAAAAGACATCCTCTTTAACAAATGATGCTGGGGAAATTGGATATCTATATGTAGAAAGATGAAAATAGATCCTTATCTCTCTCCATTCACAAGAATCAAGTCCAAATGGATCAAAGACCTTAATATCAAACTTGAAACTCTGAAACTGCTAAAGGAAAAAGCAGGGGAATCCCTTCAACATATTGGTATTAACAAAGACTTTCTGAATATAACCCCAGTTGCTCAGGAAATAAAACCACTGATCAACCACTGCAACCTCATGAAATTGCAAAGCTTTTGTACAGCAAAGGACACTGTGAATAGAGCAAAGAGGCAACCTACAGAATAGGAGAAAATCTTTACAAGCTATGCATGTGACAGAGGATTAATATCCAGTTTATACATAGAACTCAATTAAAAAATGGGCTATGGAACTAAATAGAGTTTTCAAAATAAGAAATACAGATGGCCTATAAACATTTAAAAACATGTTCTACATCTTTAGCAATCAGGGAAAGGCAAATTAAAACTACTTCGAGATTCCATCTCACTCCTGTCAGAATGGGTATCATCAAGAAAACATATGACAATAAATGCTGGCAAAGATATGGAAAGAGAAATACACTTATTCCCTGTTTTGGGGAATGTAAACTGGTACAGCCATTGTGGAAATCAGTGTGGAGGTTCCTGAGACATCTGAAAATATATTAACCATATGACCAGCCATACCGCTCCTAGGCATATATCCTAAGGACTCTTCTCACTACCTTCAAGATACTTTCTTAACCTAGATATCTCTTAACTGATGAATGGACAATGAAAATGTGGTACAATGGATTTCTACTCAGCATCAAAGAAAAGCAAAATTATGAAATTTATAAGTTAATGAATGTATCTGGTAAGGATTATACTAAGTGAGGGAACCTAGGCCCAGAAAGCCAAATGCTACATATTCCCTCTCATATGTGTATCCTAGCTACAAATGTTTAGATTTGTATGTGAGTTGGACTAAAAATCAATAGCAGAAGTCAGTAAGCTAGAAGGGAGCTACAAGGGAGGGAGGAGAGGGGAGGACTTAAGGAGAGGTTATTGTATGTATGTAAGTAGATGAGCAGATTGCTGGAGGTGCCATGGCCGAACTGAGGTCAGGGGAAGAGATTGAGTAAAGAGAGGATGGGAGGGGGGTTAATCAAAATTTTAGATATTATGAATAAGGCATATGGAAAGTTACTTTCTTGGATAATTGCACTCCAAGAAGCCATAGATTCTTACTAGAAAATTTTCAGTGCCAAGAATGGGTTACATGTCGGTGAATTGTTGACAAGAGAGGTCCCTGATGCCCTCAAAACATTACAGCCCATTGCCAAGGCTCTTGGTTACCCACAACAAATAGAAGGTAAAACACTATTGATGAAGACTCCCCATGCTTGGACTGCAAGGTTACTGAGAAATAAAGCTGAAATCTTCCTCCCTGTCTACCAGTTAACAGAAAGCTGGAGAAAAGCTATCCTGCATGCACTTCCATGGGAGAGAGAACTCATCAGTGGTGATAAACCACAGTGGATGTTGCAATCCTTAAGTGTGGCCAGACAGGCCAAATGAGCCAATGGATACAATAGTGGCATATCTGTTGTGGGGGAAACCAACCACTCTCTACTTGGACTGCAGGTCCACTCCATGGGAGGGAATATATGACTGTTATGAAAACCTAGTAAAAATCCTATGGCAGGGGAGGTCATGAGGTCTAGGGGGTGTAACACCTGCTGTTGTCTGGCTAAATGCATACATATATTATGCTCACCAAACTGTCCTGTAAGCACTTTTCTTAATGTTCATACCCATATATTAATACTACTCTCACTTTTGGTTAAAGAAGCTTCTCTTTTCAGATGGTGGTGACCACAGGGATGGCTCAAAAGGCACCATAGTGCTAAGAAGAAGTGACAGTGGAGTGTTCAGCACAGACACATCTCTATCAGACCTTCAAAGGCTCAGGGTCCATTGCAGAAGAGATGGTAGAAAGAGTGTAAGAGCCAAAGAAAGGGTAGAATTGCTTACAATACAACTTCCAGACACAAAATAGCCTGGATATCTATGACCTCACAGTGCCTGGTATTATCCACACAAGACCCTCATAATAGGGGGAAAATGATGACATCAAAATTGAGAGCTGGAGAGATGGCTTAATGGTTAAGGCACTTGCCTGCAAAGCTTAAGGACCTGTGTAAGACTTTCCAGATCCCACGTAAGACAGAATCTCAAAGGTGAGGCAAGTGCAAGGTCACACATGCCCACTTAGTGGTGAAAGCATCTGGAGTTCCATTACAGTGGCTAAGGCCCTGGCATGCCAATTCTCTCTCTCTCTCTCTCTCTCTCTGTGTGTGTGTGTGTCTTGCTCTCTCTCTAAAATAAAAAAAATTTAAATAAAAAAGAGACTAATTGAAGGAGTGTGGATTTGTAAAGGGGAAAGTAGGGGAGGGAATTATGTTTCATCATCTATAACTATGGAAGTTGTCAATGAAAGAAAGAAGAAAGAAAGAAAGAAAGAAAGAAAGAGAGAGAGAGAGAGAGAGAGAAAAGATTAGACCCAAGCAAGACCAAAAACCAAAGGACAAATATCAAATCCTGAAGCTCCATATCCAACACCTGGAACTCTGTGCTCCAGCCATGCTACCTGCAGTTCTTTGCCTGGAAAGAATCCACCCAAGCCCACATCTTTCTGTTGTGGTGATTTGTAGAGAGCTGCAAGGTGCCGCGCCTTAAAGATGGCGCTGGCTTCCGCCTTCCGCCTTCCCGATGGCGAGTGCTCTCCTGGATAAACAAGTCCTTATTTGGCTTGGGCCGTGATCTAGGCTTGCTTCCGCATATGTGGACCTATCTGCATTCACCACGTGGCTTACCAGGGTTGGCTGTTCAAAGGCTTCTTAAGCTTTGGGCGGGCTTGTCCCGGGAGCAGGCAGTCAGTGAGTGAGTGAGTGAGTGGGGGAGTGAGTCGGGCAGTCAGTGAGTGAGTGAGTGAGTGAGTCAGTGAGTCAGTGAGTGAGGCAGTCAGTGAGTCAGTGAGTGAGTGAGTGAGTGAGTGAGTCAGTCAGTCAGAAGATTGTTCAAGGTTCCTGAATAAACTGCTGAAAGAAGAGTCCGAGTGTTGCGTCTTCCTTGCTGGTCGAGGCGGACGCGACAGTGATTTGGGATTTTCAATTTGCTTATATTTCTTTCTGTATCAAACTTCACATTTTTCTTTTTCTTTATTTTTATCAAAGGTCATACTCCTTTATCCCCGAGCCACCACTCCTGTTTCCCTGGGGGCCCTCCACAATGGGGTTATTGGTATTCACTGTGGGGCCAGTCATGAAGGCCTCAATCAGTCTCTGTGGAGTTTGGGGGATATGCCTCAGGGTATCCCTACCTGCTCTGTGGCTCTTACAGTCTTTCTGCCCTCTCTTCTGCAACATTCCCTGAGTCATGGCAGGCCTGTTAGCAGTCTGATTTAGTGTTGAGTTCCCTGTAGCCTCTGGATTTATGCTTTGATGGGCTTTGATTAACCACTGTGTCTGTCATGATTGCCCTGGAGCTCATTGCCAGGCTAACAGTGAGAACAATATTCCTGTCACTGCTTCCTCTGTAATTTCTCTTGGGCTCTGGCAAATGTGGGAGGGGTGGCACATCTTGTGGTAGGCAGTGGGTATCTTTTCATGCTGTATTGCTGGATTTCAGATCTCTCAGTTTTCTCTGCCATCTGTAAAATAAAACATTTTCTCCAACAAAGAGTGAGAGCAGCTCGGATCTAAAGGGATATGCATTATTATTTGAGAGACCTTATGGCATGTGTGCTCACTGTTCTTGTCCAGAGAGCAGAAGGGGCTTCTCTCTGGAGTCTATGATTTTCCTATCTATGGGATTTTGACTTGGTTCCCAGTACCAGATATGAGATTTTTCTCCAATTTACAGGTGTTATGTCCATTTGGAGAAGTTGTTTACTCACGGAAGGTGTGTGTCACTATTGCACAAGCGTGTACTTTTTTAAAAAATTGTATTTATTCTTATGTATATTATTCTGGTTTTACATTCATAGTGGTGACTCCATTATCCTCCTCCTGTCCTCCCTCTTCCATAGGGACCCTCATCAATGGGGAATGTTGTTCACACATTGTGGGGGTAGTCATGAGCTATGGGGGATAGGCCAAGTCTCTGTGCATAATGCCCCAACTTGTGGCTCTAACATTCTTTCTGCCCCCTCTTCCGCAAATTTCCCTGAGTCACATTGGGGTCTTTTTAGCTCTACTTCAGTGATGAGGTTTTGGGAGCCTCTGTGTCTCTGGGTATCTGGCTTAGTGGGAGTTAGATGTTCTCTGTGTTTATCTCCTTCAGCCTTTTTCTGGTGTCGTGATCCCCAAGAGCGCTGAACTCTTGCCCTTCCTCCACATTACTCTGTGGTTTCAGCTGGAGCCCTGGTGAGGTGTAATTGGCTGATCCTCCCTTCAGGTTCGTTGTCCATTTGGAAAAAATAAGCAAATTCTCCAACGGAGAGAGAAGTTTGTACTAGATATATGGGATGGCCAGAGATAGCTTGGAGGGAATTTTATATGGGTAGGCTCTCTTCTAGCCCACATTTGATGGTATCGTGGTTGGAGACTGTGCTCATTTTTTGTACATGGTTTTGACTTATTTCCCAGTTCCAGCAATGAGTTCCATTCCACTGAGTGGATCAATTAGCCAAATCAAGAGCCACTGGTTGTCCACCATGGCTGTGTGCCACTACTGCACTTGTTTGAGCATTACGCCAGGTTGTTTCTTGCTGGGTATCTTAGACTGGAAGTTGTTTGGACTGATGTCGGCCATTTTCCCCCAGTTGCTCGTGTAGCACCCTCTGGCACTAGACTAGCTAACTGTCTGGGGACTGACCCTCTTCCAGATTCTGGCCAGGTCTCTCCATGTTTGGTCTCACACATGTATGCTGCCTTCGACAGTAGGGTATTACCATTAACCTTTGGTGGGTCATCAAGAACTGTGACAGAAATCTGTCTTTTTTGGAAAACCTTGTAGGTTTCTCGGATCTACAGCTCATTGTGAAAATTAACCCCGTGCTGGTACTGGGAGTTATAAGTCAGCACCTAGGGAAGGTGAGGGGAGAAAAAGATAGCATAAAACTCTATATTCTGAATAACAAGCTAAAACATTGATCCTTCAGCAAGCCTGCAGAGGGAACACCTGAACCATGGGAAACTGGAGAAAACACCATGAAGACCAACCTTAATTTTCTCCTGCTTTACTCTCTCTTCTCTCCCTCCCCCCTCTTTCTATCCATTGCCTCTATATACTCACTTTCTCTTTTATATTATCTATCTTTTTCTCCCCTCACCTTCCCTAAGCATGTACTTCTTGCCTCCCTGGTTAATTTCATAGCTTGTAGAGTTCTATGCTTACTCATGCTCTTGGGGACCACTGTCCCCCAGAAGCTCCTGTAGAGCTTTCCAGCTGTATTAGGGCAAGCAAGAGGGAACTGGTTTCCCTTTCAGTTCCAGCATGGTGTCTCAGTGTCCTGTGACCACAATGTGTGTTGTCTTCAGCTAATAGGGTCTTTAACTCTGGCAAGTAACCAAGTGTTTTGACAATGGCCTACATTGTTTTGGGGAGCTTATGGGTCTCCTGGGCCAATAACTCACAGTGCTGAGTAACTCAGTTCTGGGTCTGGGATTTACCAGCCTGAGCCCATGGTTTTAGGGGTAAACTTTTTTCACCCTCTACATGGTGTTTCTGTTTTGAACTGTTTCCCTTCCTCTTTTATTGTAGAATGCTATCTAGGAGGAGGGTTTCTATGATTCATGTTGTTTGTTTTGTGTAATTCCCCTCCCCACCTCCTACACCTTCAAGACCCTTCTACCCTTATATTATGTGTCTCACCTAGTGGGCAAAGTATCCCCTCCTCTCTTCCCTTCATATTTCCCGGTCTTATTCTTGTTTTATGCCCATATTCCTGGTGCTTACTACCATTTATGCTCATTTCCAATTGATCCCAGTTAGGAACCACATATGAAGAGAACATGTGTTTTTCTTTATGCTGAAGTTTTAAACTTTAACATGTTCCTATTTGTCAATTCTTATAATTATTTCCTAAACTACTGGAACTCTTTTCAGAAAAAATGTTACCTATTCCAATATCTTAAAGTGTTTCCCCAATGCTTTCTTCAAGTAGTTTCAAAACCTCAGGTCTTATATTAAGATCTTTGTTCCAGTTTGAATTGATTTTTGTGCAGGGTGAAAGGAATCTTGTTTTATCCTTTTACATGTGGCTTTCATGTAGAAGAGACTGTATTTCTTCCAAATATATTTTGGGCACTTTTGTCAGGAGTCAAGTGGCTGTAGCTGTGTGTTTATTTTTATTCTATTTATCTATGTATCTTTATTCTATTCTATTTATCTATGTATCTTTTTTGTGCCAGTAGCATGTTGTTTTTGTTACTATGGCTCTGTAGTACAATACCTGTACTACGGGCTCTATGCTACAGTATCTCTCTCTCTCTCTCTGTCTCTCTCTCTCTCTCTCTCTCTCTCTCTTTTTTTTTTTTTACTAGTTTATGGTCTTTGGGCATCCATATGAATTTTGGATCATTTTCCTTTGTAGTTCTGTAAAAAAATATTATTGAAATTTTTATGGCAACTGAATGAAATTTATATATGTCTGATAAAATTGCCATTTTCACAATATTGATTCTGTTCAGCCATGAACCTAGGAAGTCCTCCTGTCTTCTAGTGTTTTCTTCAATTTCCTTTTTCTTCTTGATTTTAAAGATTTCATTGTAGAAATGTTTTATTATATTCTATTAATTTTTGAGGCTACACTGAATGAGATTATCTTCATGATTTCTTTCTTGTATAGTCAATATTAGTATGCAGAAAATCTCCAAAGTTTGTATGCTGATTTTTGTGTACAGCTGCTTTGTTGAATTTGTTAGTTCTAAGTATTTTCTATTGGAATCTTAGGATCTTTTAGGTATAGGATCAGATATTCTGTAAACAGGGATATTCATCTTCTTCCTTTCCTACTTGCATCCATTTTTTTTCTTGCTCATTGTTTTGGCTAATATTTCAAGTACTGCATTGGATGAGAGTAGAGTGGACACACTTGTCTCATCCCTGATGTCACAGTAAATGCTTTCAGTTTTTCCTATTCAGTACAATGTTGGCTTTAGTTTTGTTGTATGTATCCTTTATTATATTGAAATATGACCTTTCTATTCCTAGTTTCTTCAGGGGATTTAACATTATTGACTTTCCTTCATCTATTCAGATAATCATGTGATTTTTTTTTTTTTTTTTGGCCTGATTCTATTTAAGTGCTGTGTTGCATTTATTGGCTTGAACCTATTGAACCATCCTTGCATGTCAGGAATGAAACCAACTTGGTTGTGTTAGTTGATCTTTTAAATTTGTTGTTGAGTTCAATTTGAAAGTATTTTGTTGAGGATTTTTACATCTATGTTGGCCAAGATATTGACCTATTTTTTTCAAAGTTTTATGAAGTTTTGGTATCATAGTGACAGGGTTAATTTCATGGTTTTCTTTCATTTTGTTGCCTTATAGAATAGTGTGAGGAACATTGATATTTATTCTTCTTTACAAGTATTATAGAATTCAGTAGTGAATCAATGGCCATACCATGCTGAATGTGTTCAATCTTGTCTGATATTGGTAGCTAAGTAAGCAGGGTCAGGTCTGGTTAGTACTTGGATGGGAGAAATCAGCAGTTAATCAATTCTGAGCTTTTCTTTGAAGGAAAACATTTATTTCTGCTTCCATAATATTTCTAATTATGGATTTAAGTGCTTGTATATTCATGGTTTAATTTTGGTAGAATATATATGTATATATAGAGAAATTTATTTCTTTTATAGTTTCCAACTTATTGGAATGTAAGTTTTCAAATAACCTCCTATAATCTCAATTTCAGCAGCATCTGTTATGATTCTTTCTTTTGTCTCTAATTTTATTTGTCTGGGTTGTCTCAATGTTATTTATTTTGGGTAGTGTCAGACTTCCTTTTGATTACTTTGGCTAATGGTTTGCCAATCTTGTTTATCATTTCAAAGAACCAACTCTTCATTGTATTTATTGCTCTTTGAGTCTACATTTCCTTAATTTATATCCTGGTGTTTCCTGCTATTACTTTTGGGATTGGTTTGTTCTTATTTTTCTGAGATCTTGAGATGTATCATTAGATTATTTATTTGTGAGCTCTCTGATGTTTCAACATAGATACTCATAGATAAAAGCTTTAGTCTTATAACTGCCTTGATTGTATTTCAATGATCTGGCAAGTTATGTTTCATTTTAATTTGATTTTTGAAAATTACATTTTAATCAGGTATTCCAGGAGTCCAAAGTACTTTGAGGAACATAAAACTTGTAAATTATCTTAGTAATAATGAAAATCACTGACACACTACATACTTAGTCTAATAATTTTAAATGAGATGTTAACATAATTTTCAATTTTAATTTTTCTAATTTGTTGTTTATATTTTGCCTTCATCTCTTTTTTTGAGAGAGAGAGAGAGAGAGGAGAGAAAAGAGGCAGAGAGAGAGAGAGATGGGCGCACCAGTGGCTTCTCAGCCACTGTGAATGAACTGCAGATGTGTGTGCCCCTTTGAGGGCAATTGCTGCATTGTGTGCTTGTGTCATTTGTGTCTGGCTAAATATGGGACCTGGAGAATCAAACGGGCATTCTTAGGCTTGGCAGGCAGGTGCCTTAACCACTAATCCATTTCTCCAGTCCATGTCTTCATCTACTTTTTTTCAACCCTCAGTGTATATGTGACAGTTAGGATTAGTGTTCTGTGAATGATCATGTATTATTGACTTGGTACTCAAAGTTCTCAAATTGGGAAGTAATGGCTCTTTTAAGAGTTAACAAACAGTAGGAGATATTTAGATTATTGAGTACAGGACCTTTAATGCTACTATGACACACAGTCCCCTTTCCTCTTCCTTTGCAATGCTTCCCCACTGTGACTAAGCAGCTTCCTTCCTTCATTTGCTCCTGCATATGCTCTGCTTTGCCACAAGTACCAAGCATGAATGCCAACTTACTATAGTATAGAACCTCAAAATTAACTAAAAATTAACCTGTTATTAATCTTCTCAGATATGCTGTCTTAGTGCTTGAAAGATGACTAACATACTATTTAGATTTGAGAAATTTGGAAACCAAAAGATCTTTTATGTTACTTTGAGGTAGAAGTGGAAGTGCATTGATTAGTATGAGCATTCTCCTAACACAGAGACTAGCTCCATCACAGAATGAAGCTCTACAAAATAAGAAAAACCCTTGGATTAGTATATCTGCTGCTTCTCCTGGTTCTTTAGAATATAATTTGCATAATCATAATTCTCCTCTTTTAAATATTTATTTATTTGCAAGCATGTAAATACAGAGAGAGAGAGAGAGGGAGATAGAGAGAGAGATTGGGCACACCACGGTCTCCAGCCCATAATTTTCCTCTTAAAACATTGTCAGGAGCTTGAGAGTTGAGAATTGGCACAGTGGGTGTGATGGTTAAGTTTGTGTCAACTTGACTTGTTTAGGAATCCACAGACATTCCTCATAAGTGTGTCTCTGAGGTTGCCTGTAGGAAGGATTAACAAAAGGAATAATCCTTCCCCCAGGGATAAGCCTTCCTCCAGAGTGGGCGGCCCAGAGTGGGCGGCCCCTCTTGGAGGAGGGGGCTGGTTGATAAAAAGAAGCTCTTGGAAGAAAGGCTCTCTTTCCCACCTGGCTGCCGGTGCTGCTCGCTCCTTGCCACTGGGTGCTTGGTGTTTTCCGTTTGGTACTTGCTGCTTGGTGTTGCTGCTCTCCAGTGTGGACTGAAGACCAGGGTGGACTGAAGAACAGCGTCTCTCCAGGAAGCCTCCAGGTCTTCAGTGCCGGATTGGGACTGCCAAGGCCTCCAGCCTCGTGGCCTGAGCAGCTACTGGGTTGCTTGACTCTCAGACCTACAACCTGCTATTGCTGGACTGTGTAAGCTAATCAAATAAATTCCCTTTTAATATAATTCATTCTATCCGTTCTGTTTCTCTAGAGAACCCTGACTAATACAGTGGGTAAGGTGCTTGCTTGCGAAGCCTATTGAGCTGGGTTCAGTTCCTCAGTATCCTTGTAAAGCCAGATGCACAAAGTGGCCCATACATCTAGAGTTTGTTTGCAGTGGCTGGAGGCTCTAGCACACCCATTCTTTCTCCTCTTCTCTCTTTCTTTCTCTCTCCCTCTCTCACTCTCTCTGCTTGCAAATAAATAAGTCAAGAAAAGATAGTCAGGGGCTGGAGAGATGGCTTAGAGGTTAAGGCACTTGCCTGTGAAGACTAAGGATCCATGTTCTACTCCCACATTAGCCAGATGCACAAAGGTGAGGCAAGCGCAAGGTTGCACATGCCTACTAGGTGACGCAAGCGTCTGGAGTTTGATTTCAGTGGCTGAGGCCCTGGCATGCCAATTTCCCCCCTCCCACCTCTATTTCATTCTCTAAAAAAAAAAAAATAATAATAATAAAATAAGAAGATAATCAGATCATGTTATCTCTGTGCTTATAAACTTCCAGAAGAAAAGCTACCACCTTACATTGGCTCCTTGGCAAATCTTATCTTCCTAACCAAACTTTCCCAACCTCTGCACCATGGTTCTTGCTGCATATGTCATTATAACTCCTACTCTCATATTATTCAAGTCTCTCCTTAAATATTTGCCTGCAGAGGATCCTATATTGATCATCCAACATAAAATAGCATATTTCCTCTACACATCAATCACTACTTTTCAACCCTCAGTGTATATGTGACAGTTAGGATTAGTGTTCTGTGAATGATCATGTATTATTGACTTGGTACTCAAAGTTCTCAAATTGGGAAGTAATGGCTCTTTTAAGAGTTAACAAACAGTAGGAGATATTTAGATTATTGAGTACAGGACCTTTAATGCTACTATGACACACAGTCCCCTTTCCTCTTCCTTTGCAATGCTTCCCCACTGTGAATAAGCAGCTTCCTTCCTTCATTGCTCCTGCATATGCTCTGCTTTGCCACAAGTACCAAGCATGAATGCCAACTTACTATAGTATAGAACCTCAAAATTAACTAAAAATTAACCTGTTATTAATCTTCTCAGATATGCTGTCTTAGTGCTTGAAAGATGACTAACATACTATTTAGATTTGAGAAATTTGGAAACCAAAAGATCTTTTATGTTACTTTGAGGTAGAAGTGGAAGTGCATTGATTAGTATGAGCATTCTCCTAACACAGAGACTAGCTCCATCACAGAATGAAGCTCTACAAAATAAGAAAAACCCTTGGATTAGTATATCTGCTGCTTCTCCTGGTTCTTTAGAATATAATTTGCATAATCATAATTCTCCTCTTTTAAATATTTACTTATTTGCAAGCATGTAAATACAGAGAGAGAGAGAGAGAGATAGAGAGAGAGATTGGGCACACCACGGTCTCAGCCCATAATTTTCCTCTTAAAACATTGTCAGGAGCTTGAGAGTTGAGAATTGGCACAGTGGGTGTGATGGTTAAGTTTGTGTCAACTTGACTTGTTTAGGAATCCACAGACATTCCTCATAAGTGTGTCTCTGAGGTTGCCTGTAGGAAGGATTAACAAAGGAATAATCCTTCCCCAGGGATAAGCTTCTCCAGAGTGGAAGAGTGGGCCCCCTCTTGGAGGAAAGGGCTGGTCTCTCTTGGAAGAAAGGCTCTCTTTCCCACCTGGCTGCCGGTGCTGCTCGCTCCTTGCCACTGGGTGCTTGGTGTTTTCCGTTTGGTACTTGCTGCTTGGTGTTGCTGCTCTCCAGTGTGGACTGAAGACCAGGGTGGACTGAAGAACAGCGTCTCTCCAGGAAGCCTCCAGGTCTTCAGTGCCGGATTGGGACTGCCAAGGCCTCCAGCCTCGTGGCCTGAGCAGCTACTGGGTTGCTTGACTCTCGGACCTACAACCTGCTATTGCTGGACTGTGTAAGCTAATCAAATAAATTCCCTTTTAATATAATTAATTCTATCCGTTCTGTTTCTCTAGAGAACCCTGACTAATACAGTGGGTAAGTTGCTTGCTTGCGAAGCCTATTGAGCTGGGTTCAGTTCCTCAGTAACCTTGTAAAGCCAGATGCACAAAGTGGCCCATGCATCTAGAGTTTGTTTGCAGTGGCTGGAGGCTCTAGCACACCCATTCTTTCTCCTCTTCTCTCTTTCTTTCTCTCTCCCTCTCTCACTCTCTCTGCTTGCAAATAAATAAGTCAAGAAAAGATAGTCAGGGGCTGGAGAGATGGCTTAGAGGTTAAGGCACTTGCCTGTGAAGACTAAGGATCCATGTTCTACTCCCACATTAGCCAGATGCACAAAGGTGAGGCAAGCAAGGTTGCACATGCCTACTAGGTGACGCAAGCGTCTGGAGTTTGATTTCAGTGGCTGAGGTCCTGGCATGCCAATTTCCCCCCTCCCACCTCTATTTCATTCTCTAAAAAAAAATAATAATAATAAAATAAGAAGATAATCAGATCATGTTATCTCTGTGCTTATAAACTTCCAGAAGAAAAGCTACCACCTTACATTGGCTCCTTGGCAAATCTTATCTTCCTAACCAAACTTTCCCAACCTCTGCACCATGGTTCTTGCTGCATATGTCATTATAACTCCTACTCTCATATTATTCAAGTCTCTCCTTAAATATTTGCCTGCAGAGGATCCTATATTGATCATCCAACATAAAATAGCATATTTCCTCTACACATCAATCACTACTTTTTAAAAAACTTTATTTTTTATTATTTTTTTGGAGAGAGAGACACAGAGAGAGAGAGAGAGAGAGAGGAAGACAGAGATGGGTGTGCCAGCAGTGTCTCAGCTGCTGCAAACGAAATCCAGATGTGTGTGCCCCCTTGTGGTCAAGTGCGGCATTGCCCCTCATGTCACTGCATCTGGCTAAATGTGGGACCTGGAGATTGGAACTGCTGGAGATTGGAACCAGTGTTCTTAGGCTTAGGAGGCAGGCTCCTTAACCCCTAAGCCATCTCTCCAGCCCCAATCACTACTTTTATAACCCACAACATTACTTATTGCACTTATGGTTTTTTGGTGTGTTATATCTTCACCATATTTAATGCTCTGTAATTTTAAGTTGAATAAACAAGGTTGTTTTTAATTGATATAGTGCCAGGACCTAAAACAATTAGCTGGCACATAGCAGATAATTAATAAATGATTTTTGAACAAATATTGGAAATTATCTTCAGCTTGGCCTATTTCCAGAGTAGAGCAGAACTATGAAGATCCAAATTTTATAAATTAGACAATGTTTTTTTTAGACAATGTTTTAAAAGCAGTTTTATTTTCTCTTGATTTCCTATTATGAAATTCATTTTATTACTTTCAGATTTATCATCTCTTTTACAAACTCTATTTTTCCCTCTTTCCCTAGCCTATTTTTCAATTATATGTGACACTTTACTTTGAATTACAGCAATTTAAAGTTGATATTTCATTTCAACAAGTTTTAATTACCTAATTGAAATAGGAAGCTCCTATTATGAATGCAATGTTAGTGAAATGCACCAGATTTACATCCCCATTAAAATGGCACTTCCCTTACTGGGACACACATTATGATAGGTATACCAGTGAGTAATAACTCAGGATTTCCTCTGAAAATCAGGATTCTTCCTGATTAAACAGCAAACTAAGGGCAATTTGTTTCCCAGCATCCTCTGATGCATGCCTTCCAAAGCCATAGCTAGTGCCAGAGGTTTTATTCCATTTAAATCTGTCTGCCTGGAACAGAACTGAGGTGATTTAGACAATAGTCCAAAGTACTTTAAAAGTTACGGGTGGGGGGGAGTATATGTTTAAGTGCATAAAATGTTTTTGGTAACATGATTTTAAGTCACTCTGAAGCAGTTCACTTTTGTGGCATTTGTCCTGGCTGGCTAACAACATCCCTCTTTATTGACTACTACCTGCTCTGTACTTGAAAGTGTCTCATGTTACCAGATATGTACAGGCTAAACTTGTCCTGGGAAATGAAACATAACACCAAAGACTTTACAGTAGATCACACAGTTTTTTTCTAATAACACATACATTAATCAGAGTTGAATAAGGCCATCTGTGGAACCTCATGTGTTTTAAGCATATAGCAAAGTCAATTACTCAGCTAAAAAATAAATTTAACATATGATTCAGCTATTCTATTCCTTGGCATATACTTTAAGAATTCTTTTCATTATTATATAGATACTTGCTCATCATGTATAGTGCTTTTCTATTTATAATAGCTAGGAAATAGAACCAGCCTAGATGCCCTTCAACTAATGAATAGATAATAAAGATGTGGTATATTTAAACAATGGAATTTTATTCAGTGGTAAGAAAAAAAGAAATTATGAAGTTTTCAGGGAAGTAGGTGGATCTGGGAAAGATTATACTAAGTGAGGTAACCCAGGCCGAGAAAATCAAATACCATATGTTCTCTCTCATTTTTTTATGTGGATCCTATCTTCAAATGTTTAGATTTGTATATGAGTTGGAATAAAAGTCAGTAGTAGAGACCAGGAAGCTAGAAAGGGGCCATGAGAAAGGGAGAAGAAGAGAGGGTTTTTAAAAATTAATTTTATTTTATTTATTTGAGAGAGACAGATAGTGAGTATGGGTGCCCCACAGCCTCCTGCCAGTGCACATGTACTCCAGACACATGCACCACTTTGTGTATCTGGCTTTAAATGGGTACTGGGGAATTGAACCAGGTCAGTAGGCCTTGTAGACAAGAGTCTTAACTACTGAGCATCTCTCCAACCCAGACATACATACATTCTTTTTTTTTCTTTTTTTTTTTTGACAACGTCTATACTTACATACAAAAATGCATGATATTCCCTCCCCTCCCCCCATTCCCCTTTAGAACTCCAATCTCCATCATATCCCCTCAAAGAGAGGGTTTTAAGGGAGGGTGTAGTAGATATGCAAATATAGGGGCAGAACATTGCAGGTGGAATGGTATATATGGAGTCAGGGGAGGGGATAGAGGAAAGGAAAGGGATGGGAAGAGGGTTAATTTCAATGCCAGGACTGGGATGCCTTCCAGTGAGTTGTTGGTCAGGGAGGCCCCAAAACATTACAGGCTATTGCCAAGGCTGTGGGTTGCCCACCAGGACTAGATAGTAAGACCCTATTGCTAAAGACTCCACATGCTTTGGCTGCAGGTCACTGAGAAATCAAGCTTCAACTGAGCTAAAAGCCTTCTCCCTGTTAACTAGCTGTCAGGATGCTGGAAAGAGCTGTTTAGTTGCCTTTTGGGGAGATAAGTCATCAATAGTTCTAACCAGTAGTGAGCCACCACAGGGGCTGGAGAGATTGCTTAATGGTTAAGGCATTTGCCTGCAAAGCCTAACAACCCAGGTTTAATCCCCCAGTACCCATATAAAGCCAGATGCACAAAATGGAGCATTAATCTGGAATTTGTTTCTTCCTCAATGGTTCCTGAGCCTCAGAGGGTGTGACAGTTGTCTCATTTAGTGATGAACACTCCACTGTCCCTTCTGCTCAGCACCATGATGAGTTTCAAGTCACTCCAGTGACCACCACCATTTGAAAAGAGAAGCTTCTCTAAGCAAATGTTAGAGAAGCATTCATATTGGGACATGAACATAAGTGTTCAGAGGACAATTGTATGGCTCTGCCACAATACTTGCATATCTACTATACCCTCCTGTTGCAGTCAGCTTTGTGCTGCTGGCAGAAAATATCCAACCAGGGCATATTGTGGGGTAAAGGGGCTTATTTTAACTTACAGACTCAAGGGGAATCTCCATGAAGGGAGGGGAAAACAACAGCATGAGCAAGGGTAGACATCACCTCCTGGCCAAGGTTAGATATACAAAAGCAACAAGAAAGTATGACCAAACACTGGCAAGAGGAAGTTGGCTATAACACCCATAAGGTCCAACCTCAACAGGAGGCTTTAATTCCCAAATAGCCATCAGCTGAGGACCTAGCGTTCAGAGCAACTTAAGTTAATGGGGGACACCTGAATCAAACCACCACATCTCCCCTTAAACCCACCACTCTCCTCCCTTTCTCATAGTCCCTTTCTAGCTTGCTAGCCTGTACTATTGACTTTTATTTCAACTCACATACAAATATAAATATTTGAAGATAGGATCCAGATATGATAGAAAACATGTGACATTTGACATTCTGGACTTTTCCAGATTTTCATTTTTCATTATTCATTCATCAGTTGAAGGACATCTAGGCTGGTTCCAATTCTTAGCTATGAATAGAGCAGCAATAAACATCAGTGAGCAAGCATTTCCATAATAATGAGTAGGGTATATTCCAATAATTGATACAGCTGGTTAATATAGTATATCTGTTTTTAGCTGTTTCAGGAACTTCCACATTGATTTCCACAATAGCTGTACCAGTTTATACTCCCATCAACAGTGTAGAAGGGTTCTTGTTTTCCCACATCCTCACCAGCATTTATTGTCATTTGTTTTCTTGATAATAGCTGTTCTATAAAGAGTGAGATGCCAGGTCTCTTGCGAGAAAGCCAGGTCTCTTGCGAGGAAGTATTATAAACAAAGTAATAAATTATTTAAAAATATAAAAATGAAATGAAAGAAAAATTAGCTAAAAATGGCTTCACCTGCTTTAGTAAAGAATTTGAGTTAGTAATACCCAATGTATTCCTTCAAACATTTGTCCCTATTCTATTACAACATACTTCAAACTGTTTTGATTAAATTTGGAAAATTATCCAAAGAATTTGAGGTTATGTTTATGTTTATTTTCAGTCTAAAATACTTGCATATGCATTTATTAGCATAAATCTAAATTAATATTCTATATTTTCAGAGGACACAGAGATATTAGTTTAAAATAATTTTTCGGACAATTACAATGAAACATCAAGAAACACTCAAGTTAAGTTTTTGAAAATTCATTAAATACCTATATTATTTTGATGTATTAAGTGTATTACATTTATTAAATAAATTTATTAATTTTAATATTTTAAATTTTAATTTATAGCTTAATAAATTAATTATTCCAAAGTTATGTACAATTCTAAATTATTTTGAAACAAAGTAATAGTAATCACTAAAAGTTACACTACTTTTTATATATTTTCAGTACAATTAATGCTGTCTCTATCAATTTACTCTTTTAAAGCCCTCCATGTAAATTTTGTTATAATAGTTACACACACACACACACACACACATACACACACACGCATATAATTACATAGAGCTGTAAAAAAGTGAGATGGAATCTCAAAGTAGTTATAATTTGCATTTCTGTGATGGGTAAGGATATAGAATATGTTTTTAGATAGTTATTGGCTATTTATACTTTGTTTTAAATTTTTATTTATTTGTAAAGACAGAGAGAAAGAGAGAGGGGGGAGAGAATGGGTGCACCAGGGCTTCTAGCTTCTACAAAGAAACTCCAGATGCCTGTGCCACTTTGTGCATCTGGTTTACATGGGTCCTGGGGAAGTGAACCTGGGTCGTTTGGCTTTGCAGGCAAGTGCCTTAACCACTAAACCATCTCTCCAGCCCATATTTTTTTTTTATAAAGTACAAACTTTGTATGAACACATCATGTGTTAGTACCACAATTTCCCTCCTACCTGCCCCCATTCCACTGGGGTCCCTCTTTAGTGGGCTTGATGGTGTTCACCATGGGGTTGTGAGTTATGTGATGTGACAGCAGCAGTCAGTCATTGTGTGTGGGTGGGAGGGCAATGCCTCTGGACATTCCCTTCCACTCTGTAACTTTTACAGTGTTTTGAACCCCTCTTCCAGAAAATTCGCTGAGCTGTGATGGGTATATATTAAGTCTACTTTAGTGTTGTGTTCTCAGCAGGTTCTGGATTTCTGTTTTGGTGCATTTTGAATATCCTCAGTGTCTGTCTCCATAACCCTGGTGTTGTTTGACAGGCTCACTATTGAAGTACCACTTTTGTTCATCCAACCAATTACTCTGTGCTTTCAGCTGAGCCCTGGCTGCTAAGCAAGGAGTGGTTTATCTCTTTCATTCTAGCTGCTTTGTGAAAAAGAAATACAGATTCTTCAAAGGAGACTGAGGTCAGCATACATTCAATGGGATAAGCATTATTAAGAGAGATTTTGATGGATGTAACCTCTGTTTTGGCTAAAGACTACTGGGAGCCTCTTCTTCTTGTTAGTCTCCATAGGATTCTGACTTGGTTCCAAGTTCCTCCTATGGTTTCCTTTCCACTGAGTGGATCTCTTAGCCAATTGGTTACCCACCTAGGCTGGGTGCCACTATTGACCATGTGTGTCCATCTCATAAAGCTAGTTGCTGGCATGTAGCAGTGTCCCCTGCTTACTCACAACATTGTTGGCCATTTTCCCCCAGCAGGTCATGTAGTGCTTTCTTGCACTATACAGGCAGACCATCAGGGAAGTTGCTTCCTTCCAGATTCCAGCCAGATCTCTTCATGTTCTGAGTTGGCAGCATGTGATGTCTTAAGCAATAGGGTCTTTTACCTCAGACAGGTAATCACATGCTTTGACAGAAGTCTGTCTTGTTTGGGGACTTCGTAGGTCTCTCCAATCAACAGATCAATGTGGGTTATAACCTATTTTTGGTCTAGGCCTTATAAGCCAGAGCCAAATGTTTTAGGGTTCTGCTTCTTCCTGCACTCTCCAGTTCCCTTCTTACTAGACAATCCCTGCATACTTCTGTTGAGGGTTCTATCCATAAGAAAGGTTTTTATGGAATGAATTCATTTTGGATTTAGTTTTGTGTGTATCTACCCCACCCTTCCTTTCCCCTTTCCCAAAAAGTACTTCCAGCCCTCTTATCTGCCAGTCAAGTTGCCTGTCAGGTCAAGGTGTTCCAGGTTAGAAACCACAGATGAAGGAGAACATGCGGGGTTTGTCTTTTTGCGCTTGTGTGAGTTTGTTTTGTATGATTTGTTCCAAGTCTGTTCATTTTCCTACAGATTTCATTGTATCATTTTTTTTGTACTGCTGAGTAGAATTCCATTGTGTATATGTACCACATCTTCATTATCCAGTCATCAAGCAATGGGCACCTGGGTTGTTTCCAGTTTTTAGGTATTGTGAATTGAGCAGCTATAAGCATGGTTGAGCAAATATCTCTGCAGTTAATAGTGGAGCCTTTAGGATACATGCCCAATAGAGGAATGGCAGAGTCAATTGTTAGGTCTATTTTTATCTTTTTCAGGAGTTCTCATATCTATTTGCATTGTTATTGTACAAATTTGCACTCCCATCAGCAATGGATGAGGATTCCTCTTTCCCCACATCCTCGCCAACATTTATTGTCATTTGACTTTTTTAATGATTGCCATTCTGACTGGTGTAGGGTGAAATCTCATAGTCCAAACAACTATTTTTAATAGGCATCCTTTTGAAGAACTTTTGCCATTTTGTTTACTTGAGACCCAAAATATTCCAATTTAAAGCTTTGTTACTATAGTTACTTTAGTTCTATATGCTACCATAGCACTGGTACACAGTGAAAAACACACTTTCAATTTTATGGGTTCTAAGTAATGAAAATGGAATTTATTTTAGAAAATGTTTTATGATATCTGCAGACTGAATACCAGCTAAAAAGAAAATTTTAAATCAGATTTAAGTCTATTAGCTATCACAATTCATTAAATCACTCATGTATGAAACTGGGCCACAGAAGAAAAGCACAGAATAATGGGATATATTTTCAAAGACATTTCTGAAAGTTTTGTGAGACACTTAGGCTCAGTAGAATAGTTTACAAAATAAAAAGAATCATAGTATTACATTGGTTGGTTTCATACAAGAAATAAAGAAATTTTTTAAATTCCTTCAAGGACAAAGATAACGGATGTTTTTATAGTTTGCATCTGGACTAACTCTATTAGCATCATTAGTGGTAATGTATTCTAGAAGTCATTTAATGTAATTATGCAGATAATTTTTTTTCATTATGGATATTGTGGAATTTCAAATAAGTACTATTTTAGATAAAAATCTTCTAATCTTCTTAAAGTACTTTCTTAGGAAGGTTGATTATCTCTATATCAAAAAATATGAATCTGTAGGTTGGGAGACTTTGGTAACTCACATAAAGATATGACTTGTTCTTTCATGTTTCTAAGTCTAGACAGAGTTCCTTTACTTTTAAGTATTAGCCTAGAGGTGTTTAAAACAAAAGCATTACCATTTTAATAGTACACTAACCAAAGTGAGCCCTTTTTCATCTATTTATTTATTCATTGATTTGTGGGGGGGTACAAGGGTATGTGTGTGTGCATGTGCACACACATACCTCCCCACCAAGCATGTGCATGCCATGGTACATGTGCTGAGGTCAGAGGAGAACTTTAGGGTGAGTCCTCTGTCTGTGTCATTTGAGTCAGGGTTTCTTCCTCAGACTTCTCATTCTGCTGTTGTTCTTTGCTGTGTTTGCTATGAGCTTCCAGATAATTCACTTGTCTCTACCTCACATCTCATGTGGTAAGAGAGTGTGGTCAGCATCAGTGTGCTTGGTTTACAAAAATCTGCCAAAGATTCTAGCTTTTTACAAAAGATCTAGGTATGGAAATCAGGTACTCTGGCTTAAGAAGTGAGCACTTTATTCATTGAGCCATCTCCTTAATCCCCATTTTATTTTAGCAATTCAATTATTTCCCAGGCAGTCACTTTACAATCTGTCTTGAACTACCATTCTGACTTTCTCTGGGAAAATGTCCCTATAAACTTCTCAAGATATATGGCTTGGGTGACTTCATGGTTTTAGGGATTTCCATGTGAGCTGCCTGGTTGCCAGAGCATTAATACACCTCTACCAACACACATATGATGATTATTTAAAGAGATGAGTAAGAAAATTCATTCTGGCTCTAAAGTGAATCTCTTCAATCTGTAGTTTCTGGCAGTACGAATATAAACCTCCCCAAACATTAAGCATTCTGGTCACTAGAAAGAGTTCACCTACTAGGAGGTTGTGATGGTTTGAAGGGATATCTCCCATTAGATTCAGTTTTAATAAAGCTTTAGATCCCCAGCTGCCTGACTGGAGGAGTGTCACTGTGGGAAGATTGTAAAGGCCAGCACTAAGGTGTGGGGGCAGATCTGGAGTTTTCAGCCAAAGATATGCAAAGTGCTTGAGCTTTCCCTGGAGTTCCTATACTGTGCTTGCTTGTGTGTTGGTGGTGCTTTCTCTGTTTGCATGGACCTGTGAAAAGGGACCAAGTTCTTCTGCCATTATGGAACTTCCCCTCAATCTGTAAGCTTCAATGAATCCCTTCCTCCCATAAACTGTGTCTGGTCTGGAGGTTCATCCCAGCAACCAGAAGATGACTAATAAAGAGGTGAAGAAATCTATACTCAATCCTAATGAGTCCATTGTCTGCTGGATCAAGTCTTTTCACATGTCTCATTTTGGATTGGGGATATAGCTAAGTTGGAAGAATGCTTGCTTTTCTTTTCTTTTTTTTTTTTTTTTAACCAATCAGGAAATGTCAAAATTTATTTACATGGAATATATTTAACCACCCAAAAGAAATAAATAACGGTATACATGAAGACATCAAAATATGTTAAAACAGCTGGGCATGGTGGCGCACGCCTTTTTTTTTTTTATTGACTTTTAATCTTACCTACCAAAAAAACCCCACCTGATATTTCCCTCCCCTACCCCATTCCACTTTAGAACTCCGGTCTCCATCATATCCCCTCCCTTTCTCCATTTAGTCTCTCTCCTAATTTGATGACATCATCTTTCTCTTCTATTTTGAGGGTCTTGCAAAGGTATTGCTAGGCACTGCAAGATCATGGATATCGAGGCCAATTTCTGTCTGGGCAGCTACATAGTAAGAGGTCATATCCTTCCTTTGGCTCTTCCATTCTATCCACCCCCTCTTCCGCAATGGTCCCTGAGCCACTGGAGGATGTGACAGAGGTGTTTCAGTGCTAGGCACTCCTCCATCCCTTCTTCTCAGCACTATGTTGCCTTTTGTGTCATCCCAGTGGTCATCACCATCTGAAAAGAGAAGCTTCTCTAGCCAGAAGTGAGAATAGCGTTAATATGTGGACATGAACATTTAGTGTAGTGTCCCCAGGGCAGCTTGGTGGGAATAATATATACATTTAGTCAGACATGAGCAGGCTTATATCCCCAAGGCTCATGACCTCACCTACCATAGACTTTTACTTAGGTTTTTCAGTACCGGGTATGTATTCCCTCCCGTGAGAGGGCCTTCAGTCAATTATGGAGCACTTGGTTACCCCAAGAGTAGACACGCCACTATTGCACCCGTTCAATCATTGGGCCTGTCTGGCCAAGCTTGAATATTCAGCATCCACTATTTTCACTGTTGATGGCTTCTGTCTCCCATACACTGCGTGCAGTGCAGCTTTTCAGCTTTCAGTTGGCTGGTCTACAGGGAGAAGGTTTTCTGCTCAGCACCAGCTTGCTTTCTCAGTGTCCTTGCCTCTCAGGCATGAGATGTCTTCAGCAATAGGGTCTTACTATCTATTTCTCTAGGGAAACCAAGGGCTTTGGCAAAAGCCTTAATGTTTTGGAGGCTACCGGGACCTCCTTGGCCAACATCTCACTGGAAGGAATTCCATCCCAGGTACTGAAAATTTTCTAGTAACAGTCTACAGCTTCTAGACGTGCCCTTATTCAAAACAATAATTTTACATATGTCTTATTGATAATATCTTGAGTTTAGATTGTCCCTCCCCCTGCCCTTTTTGTATGCATTCTCTTCCCATGGCCTCGCTTAGGCCATTCCCCTCCCTGTACTCAGTTCTTCTACTTACATATGTGTATTACCATACACTTAAGTCCTTCCCTTTCTTCCCTCCCTTATAGCCTTTTACCCACTTACTGGTTTCTGGTACCTATTTTTGGTTCCAGTTCATACACAAGTCTATACATTGGTAGCTAGGATCCACATATGAGAGAGAACATGTGATGATTGGCTTTCTGAGCCTGGGTTACCTCACTAAGTATAATCCTTTCCAGATCCATCCATTTCCCTGCAAATTTCATAATTTCATTTTTCTTTACTGCTGAATAGAACTCCATTGTGTAAATGTACCACAACTTTATTATCCACTCATCTGTGGACGGACATCTAGGCTGCTTCCATTTTTAGCTATTGTGAATAGAGCAGCAATAAACATGGTTTTGCAAGTATCTCTAAGGAAGTGAGAAGAGTCCTCTGGATATATGCCTAGGAGTGCTATAGCTGGATCATATGGTAAATCTATTTCTAGCTGTCTCAAGAACCTCCACACTGATTTCCACAGTGGCTGGACCAGCTTACATTCCACCAACAGTGTAGAAGTGTTCCTGTTTTTCCGCATCCACGCCAACACTTATTGTCATTTGTTTTCTTGATGGCAGCCATTCTGACAGGAGTGATATGGAATCTCAAAGTGGTTTTAATTTGCATTTCCCTGATGGCTAAGGATGTAGAACATTTTTTTAGATGTTTATATGCCATCTGTATTTCATCTTCCATGAATTCTCTATTTAGTTCCATAGCCCATTTTTAACTGGGTTGTTTGAATTCTTGTTATTCTGTTTTTTGAGTTCTTTGTATATTCTGGATATTAATCCTCTGTCAGATGAATAACTGGCAAAGATTTTCTCCCATTCTGTAGGTTGTCTTTTTGCTCTATTCACAGTGTCCTTTGCTGTACAAAAGCTTTGTAATTTCATAAGGTCCCAGTGGTTGATTAGTGCTTTTATTCTCTGAGCAATTGGAGTTATATTCAGAAAGTCCTTGCCTATTCCAATATGTTGAAGAGTTTCCCCTACTTTTTCCTCTAGCATTTTCAGAGTTTCAGGTCTGATATTAAGGTCCCTGATCCATTTGGACTTGATTTTTGTGCAAGGAGAGAAACAAGGATCTATGTTTATCCTTTTACAAACAGATGTCCAGTTTTCCCAGCACCACTTGTTAAAGAGGCTATCTTTTCTCCAATGAGTATTTTTGACGTTTTTGTCAAAAATCAGGTAGCTGTAGCTGCCTGGATTAATATTTGGGTCTTCTATTCTGTTCCATTGATCTACCTGTCTGTCCTTGTGCCAGTACCATGCTGTTTTTGTTACTATGGCTTTGTAGTATAACTTAAAATCGGGTATGGTTATACCACCTGCCTGATTTTTGTTACAAAAATTGTTTTGGCTATTCGAGGTTTTTGTGTTTCCAGATGAATTTTAGTATTGTTTTTCTATTTCTGTGAAGAATGCTATTGGGATTTTAATGGGGATTGCATTAAATGTGTAGATTGCTTTTGGTAAGATTGACATTTTCACTAGATTGATTCTTCCAATCCAGGAGCATGGAATGTGTTTCCGTTTCCTTGTGTCTTCTGCAATTTGTCGCTCGAGTTTTTTATAGTTCTCATTGTAGAGATCGTTCACTTCCTTGGTTAAGTTTATTCCAAGGTATTTTATTTTTTTGAGGCAATTGTGAATGGGAGATATTCCCTGATTTCATCCTCTGCATGTTTGTTGTTAGTGTATAGAAAAGCTACTGATTTCTGTGTGTTTATTTTGTATCCTGCTACATTGCTAAAAGTGTTTATCAGCTCTAATAATTTGCTGGTAGAGTCCTTAGGATCTGTTATGTATAAAATCATATCTTCTGCAAATAATGATAATTTGACCTCTTCCTTTCCGATTTGTATCCCCTTTATGAGTGCCTCTTGCCTTATTGCTATGGCTAAGACTTCCAATACTATATTAAATAATAGTGGAGAAAGTGGACACCCTTGTCTTGTTCCTGAATTTAGAGGAAAAGCTTCAAGTTTTTCCCCATTAAGTATTATGTTGGCTGTAGGCTTGTCATAAATAGCTTTTATTATGTTGAGATATGTTCCTTCTATTCCAAGTTTCTGTAGTACTTTCACCATGAAGGGGTGTTGGATTTTGTCAAATGCCTTTTCTGCATCTATTGAGATGACCATGTGATTTTTGTCCTTCAGACCATTTATATGGTGTATTACATTTATGGATTTGCGTATGTTGAACCATCCCTGCATCTCTGGGATAAAGCCTACTTGGTCAGGGTGAATAATCTTTCTGATATATTCTTGTATTCTGTTTGCCAGTATTTTGTTGAGAATTTTTGCATCTATGTTCATGAGGAGATTGGTCTATAGTTTTCTTTTTTTGATCTGTCTTTGTCCGGTTTGGGTATCAGGGTGATGCTGGCTTCATAGAAGGATTTCGGTAGAATTCCTTCCTCTTCTATTTTATGGAAAAGTTTGAGATGCATTGGTGTTAGATCTTCCAGGAATGTCTGGTAAAATTCAGTAGTGAATCCATCTGGGCCTGGGCTTTTTTTAATTGGGAGACTTTTTATGACTGCTTGGATCTCTGTGGTTGTTACAGGTCTATTTAGATGGTTTATCTCATCTTGATTTAATTTTGGTAGGTCATATAAATCAAGGAAATCATCCATTTCTTTCAGGTTTTCAAACTTAGAGGCATATATATTCTTAAAGTATGTCCATATGATTTTCTGAATTTCTTTGGTATCTGTTGTGATGTTGCCTTTTTATCTCTAATTTTATCAATTTTTGTCTCTTCTCTCTTTCTTTTGGTCAGATTTCCTAAGGGTTTGTCAATCTTGTTAATCCTTTCAAAGAACCAACTCTTTGTTTCATTGATTTTTTTGATTGTTTTTTTGGTTTCCATTTCATTAATTTCTGCCCTAACCTTTATTATTTCTTCCCGTCTACTGATTTTTGGTTTGCCTTGTTCTTCTCTTTCCAAGGCCTTAAGGTGAAGCATTAAATTGTTTAGTTGTGAACTCTCTAGTTTCTTAATATAGGCACTTAGAGCTATAAATTTCCCTCGTAGGACTGCCTTCATTGTGTCCCACAGGTTTTGGTATGTTGTATTCTCATCATCATTTGATTCTATGAATTTCTTGATTTCCTTCTTAATTTCTTCAATGACCCATGCGTCATTCAATAATGTACTGTTTAGTCTCCATGAATTTCTGTATGCTCTGTAGTTTTTCTTGTTGTTGATTTGCAGTTTAATCCCATTGTGGTCAGATAGCATACAAGGGGATTATTTCAATTTTCCTGTATTTGTTGAGATTTGATTTGTGTCCTATAATATGGTCTATTTTAGAGAATGACCCATGTGCCGCTGAGAAGAATGTATATTCTGCAGTATTTGGATGGAATATTCTGTATATATCTGTTAGGTCCATTTGTTCCATGATATCATTTAATGCAGTTGTTTCTCTGTTTATTTTTTGTTGGGTAGACCTGTCAAGTGATGAGAGCGGGGTATTGAAGTCACCCACTACTATTGTGTTAGGTGTTATCTCTGACCTTAAGTCGGATAGTGTTTGTTTGATGTAATTGGGGGCCCCGGTGTTGGGAGCATAAATATTTAGGATTGTGATATCCTCCTGTTGGAGTGTTCCTTTAATCAGTATAAAGTGATCTGCTTTATCTCTCCTCACTAATGTTGGTTTGAAGTCTATCCTGTCAGAAATTAGAATGGCAACCCCTGCTTGTTTTCTAGGTCCATTTGCTTGATATATCTTTTTCCAGCCTTCACCCTAAGAATGTTTCTATCTTTTAACCGGATGTGAGTTTCCTGAAGGCAACAGACGGTAGGATCCTGCTTTTTAATCCAGTCTGCAAGTCTATGTCTTTTGATTGGGGCATTGAGGCCATTGATATTAAGAGTTATTATTGAAAGATATGTATTTGATCTGTCCATTTTTCTTGTTTTGTAGTTCTTCCTGGTTTTCGTTTTACTCACTTGTTCTAACTGTTGAATATGATTTCTTTTTTCCTATTTCCTGCTGTGTGTGTTTTGCTTTTTCTTCAGCATGAATGATTCCTGCAAGTATTTTCTGTAGAGCTGGCTTAGTTGTCATAAATTCCTTTAGCCTGTCTTTGTTGTGGAATGTCCTTATTTCTCCATCAATTTGGATAGAAAGCTTTGCAGGATAAAGTAATCTTGGTTGACAGTTTTTATCTTTCAGAACTTGGAATACATCACTCCAGGCCCTCCTGGCTTTTAGGGTTTGTGTTGAGTAATCTGCTGTGACCCTGATGGGTTTCCCCTTAAATGTCATTTGCTTTTTCTCTCTAACTGCTTTCAGTATACTTTCTTTGGTTTGTGTATTTAGTAGTTTAATTATAACATGGCGAGAAGAGGATCTTTCTAGGTTTTGTCTGTTTGGTGTTCTAAATGCTTCTTGTATCTGCATTGGCATTTCTTTCCCAATTTTGGGAAAATTTTCTTCTATGATTTTATGGAAAACACCTACTAAGCCTCTGGATTGAAATTCTTCCCCTTCTGCTATACCTTGAATTCTTATATTTGATCTTTTCATAGTGTCCCTCATGTCTTGGAGTTCCCATTCATACCTTTCTATTAGCTTGTCTTTCTCTTTGTTGGACTGTGATAGATCTGCCACCTCGTCTTCTAGTTTAGATATTCTGTCCTCTCCTTCATCCATTCTGCTAGTGAGACTTTCCACAGAGTTTTTAATTTCACTGACTGTGTTCTTCAGGGTTAAGATTTCAGCCTGGTTTTTCTTCAGTAGTTCTATTTCCTTGTTCATGTCCCCTAATGACCTTTTTATTTCATTAAACTGTTTCTCTGTAATCTCCTTCAACAGTTTGTTTTCTTCTCTAATTCCTTTGTTTTCTTCTCAGATTGCTTTCATTTCTTCTTTCATTTCTTTGAGCATAGATATCATCATTCCCTTGAAATCTTTGTCAGAATTTCATCTAAAACAGTCTCATTGTTGGACCTATCTGATGGATTTGCAATTTTTGGTGGCATTGCATTGTCTTGATTCTTTGTGTTTCTTGTATTATAATGTAGTGACTTTTGCATCCTGGATTGCTTTGATGCTTAGGTTTCCTATTTATCTTCAGTGTTCTTAGGTGTTGTGATCCACCTTTATATTATTTTAGGATATGAGTTTAAGGTGTCAAGTGTAGCACTTGTACTTAAGTAGAAGTACTCTAGCTGTTGAGTTTGCTTGTTAAGCAATTATTGTAGTGGACTGGTGGAACAATTTAGAGGCAAGTTCTAAACTTCAACAGAGCAAAATACACATTCAATTGACATGAACACAGAGTATACAAGTGTGAGAATTGAGACAACCAGTCCTATAGGGTTAAAATCCCTAAGGGCATGTGATGGTCCACTCCCTTAGTCCTGTCAGCTTGGGAATCAGACCCTGTCCTCAATAATAACTGAAGCAAAAGATAAAGGCCCTTTAAATCTATAAGTAGTACAGATAGCAATATTCATCCCGTCACATTCAGCTTATTTGAAAATGGTAAAGCCACCCACAAATATGTAATACATACCCTGCCTTGACCTGGAAAGAGTGGTTAGCACTTCCAATGCAGGCCTTTGTTATCTTTTGGTGTGGCTTTTAAACTCACCAATGCTGGGTGTCCACCTCGTTACCTGAGCTGTGGAGCTTGGGTCAGGTAAGCTGGGGCCGGTGTTGACGATGTGGTTCAAATTTGCCACTGGTTGTTGTTCGATTCTACCAATTCCCTGGGGAACTGATGATTGGGGGATGGGCGAGTTCAGGAAGCCTGCAGCAACTCACGGTGTGTGTCTCTTTCAGTAGCTCCGCAGGTTTTTCTTTGAATTTCTGGGCTCTGTGAGGAGACTGATGAGGTTGAAAAGTCCCCCCCTTTTTTTGTTTGTTCGGGCAGCGTTTGCAGCGGAAGCTCAGCGGGGCTTAGCTGATCTGGTTGGCAGCTTTGGATCGAGGGTTGGAGTCTTGGCGCTGATCCGCTGGGGAGCTGGCTGAGTGAAGTTGAGTTGCTTGGGTGCTCTTGGGGTGGAGCGGCCACCACTGGGAGCCACGGATGGGAGCCCGCGGATGGGGCCCAGCGGCTGGGGAGTCCGTGGCTGGGGAGTCCGCGGCTGGGGAGCCTGTGGTGGTGTGGAGCCGTTGGGGAGCGAGCTGCCGGGGGCCGCACTCTCCACAGTGGGTTTCTGGCTGTCTTTTGCTTTTCCGCTATTTCCCAGAGAAAATATTCTGCTCTCTTCCTCAGATGACTGTAGTTTTTCTTGATTCTCTGCCTGATCCGGTTTGGCGTGGCTCCTATGTCGCCATCTTACCTGGAACCAGCGCACGCCTTTCAGAATGCTTGCTTTTCATTCATGAGACTCTGGGTTCAATCTCAAGTATCAGGCACAAACAAAATAATATTTATTTATTTATTTTTATTATTTATTTATTTATTTTTAGAGAAAGACACAGAGAGAGACAGACAGAGAGAGAGGGTAGAGGGAGACAGATAGAGAATGGGCACACCAGCAGTTTCTCGGCTGCTGTGAACCAAATACAGATGTGTGTGCCCCCTTGTGGGCAAGTACGGCATTGCGTCCTTGCATCACTTTGCATCTGGCTAAATGTGGGACCTGGAGATTGGAACCACTGGAGATTGGAACGAGTGTTCTTAGGCTTAGGAGGCAGGTGCCTTAACCACTAAGCCATCTCTCCAGCCCAAAATAATATTTATTTTTAATAGTCCAGTGAATTACTAATTTTTTGTTTTTGGTTTTATGATGTAGGGTCTCACTCTTCGTCCAGGCTGACCTATAATTCACTATGTAGTCTCAGGATGGCCTTAAACTCACAGCAATCCTCCTGCCTCTGCCTTCCAAGTGCTGGGATTAAAGACTTGTGCTACCACACCAGGTGGGTGAATTACTTTTATTTGTTAAAGATACTTGATTTGATTTCAGTTATTTTCAAACAAAAGATTTCTTATAGTAATGTATTAGTTTTTTGAGATAAAGTTTTTCTATGTAGCCCAGGTTGGCTTCAAACTCTAGATTTCTCATGCTTCTGACTCCCAAGTTCAGGGATTATTGCTCTATTATTTAAACTCTTCTACCCATTTCCTATGAAGAGCAAGTCAAATATATATATATATATATATATATATATATATATATATATATATATGATAAAGAATGGGCCCACCAGGACCTCTTGCCACTGCTAACGAACTCTAGATACATTTGCCACTTTGTACATGTGATTTTATGTGGGTACTATGAAATTTAACTCAGGCCATTAGGCTTTGCAAGCAACTTTAACTGCCTAGCCATATCTCCAGCCCTCCTTTCTTTTTTTCTAGGTGATCTATACATAAAGTGCTATCACACTTCTTTCTGTCACACTGCACTTTATCAAGTCCTGCTAAATCATTTTCATATATCACTCTTTCTTGTTATGAAATCTCTTCGAAGAACATTGATCAAATTAGCTTATACACAATATCCATATATTTCTGTTCTTCTGGAAATGAATATGCACTTGTGTCCATGGATTATAAACTCCTTGTGGAAATTACAAGTAATTTTGATGATCAAAGTTCAGGATTTCCAGACACTTAGTAATACCTATCAAACAGGATCATTTGGTGTTTGAATTTTTCACTTGATATAAAGGTCTTCATTCATACTTGACAGATCTAAGAGAACTGACTTGGGTGGGAATGACCCTCCAAGTACCTTTACCTGTTGAGTTTTACTATGACATAATACTGGTAAAACTTGCCTTATACAAAAATTTTCTTAATACCTTACTTGTGGTGTAAATATGCTGGACCTATAGTACAAACTCTTATATTATTCCCTCAGATATTTATGGCTTCATTGGAACCACTTCAAAATGGGTGACTTAAATAATTATTTATTATTAATTATGATTTTGTAGATTTGGACAATTCTGTTCTTGTTCAAGTTCACATATGACTGTTTGCAGCTGATTGACTGGGATAGGGTAGAGATGGATTTTTGTCTAGGGTATTTTCTCTTTCTCTCTCTCTCTTATCAGAGTTAACCTTGTAAATTTATAAAGTCATTTCAATGTCTTGATATAATTAAAGGTCAGTCTGACTTAAGTACAGGGCTTCCAGTGGTGGGGTTGTGGATTAGGAGCTAGGCAGCTTGTTTCACAGTCAGCTAAAGACAAAGCCTTAAAGACAGTCTGATTGAATCTCATCCAAGATGGCTATAACTAGCAACTTCCGGTTCTTTCTGATTCTTCTTGAACATTCCATAGGTTTAGCAGCCATGGGTAGGCCCTTCCTGAGTCAGTGTTCCTCCTGGGCCCAACAACAAATTGTGATTCATCATATATTTTGGGATATGGCAATGAAACACATCCTAATTGGATGCCTAATTCATACAAAAGGATGTGAGCCAAGCCTCTACATCAGAGAACTTTCCCCCAACTCTTTCTTTCTCTTTTTCTCCCAGCCATGCTGAGAGGGGAGGAATATCTCTTGGCTTGGGAGCATTCCAGACTTTTTCTTTCTATTTCAACTGTCCCTTAATAAATCCTCTGTAACTCACGCTTTTCTGTGTCTGTGTTTTTCAATTCTTTTCTAAAATGGATAATGACCTGAGACTTAAGAGCCACTGAGTTGGGGAGTCTAAACTCACTCAAAAGCCTAGCCTCTCTCCAACATTATTATGGTGATCCAATCCCTCCTAGAGCTCCAATCCATAATAGTGACAATAACCCTGTTACTTGAAGAGTGAAAATCCTCATTTTGGGTAGTTTGAATATATGTCCCCCAATATATTCAATGTTTTATTACTTTATAGTTTGCATCTGCAATCACCCTTGCTAGAGGCAAGGTCACTGGGGCTGGTCTTAAAATGTGTGGTGATGGTATGAGATTCCATTGTAAAGATATGCAAATGTGCCTAGCAGGAGTTCCTGAAGTGTGCTGTGTGACCTTTTGGCTGTAGTTTTGCTCTGTGTGCTGCTGTGGCTGGCTGTCTCTCTCTGCTTGGCCCTGTGGAGAGCAGGCCACTTCTCTTGCCTTTATGGAACTTCCCCTGGATCTGTAAGCTTCTAAATATCCCTTCCTCCATAACTGTGCCTGGTCTGGAAGTTCATCTCAGCGAACCTGAAGCTGTCTGCAACAGTAAAGTGGTACCGAGGAGTGTGGGGTGAGATGAACCTGACCGTGTGGATATTCGTCTTTTGGAACTTTTGTTTTGGAGGAATGGGCATGGACTTTTGAAGGTGCCTTCTGGAGTGGTAAGCCAAGTTTTATGGACTATTCTGATGAGAGTTTGAGAATGCTAAGTGCAGACAGTATTGAACTTCCTTATGAGCTTTCTAAGAGGACTTTGTTGGAACTGGGCTACTGGCATAAGGGATGGCTACGTTCTGCTATCCAGGCCCAGAAAGTTTGATCAAGGTTAAATTTGTAATGGACTGATGTGCTTGGCTAAAGATACTGGACTGAGATTTTAAGATTTTAAGTTGGAAAACCTGAAGCAAGTTAAAAGTAGAGGCATTGAGGCTGGTTTAGCTGCTATTGTCAACCACATTAGCAATCTTAAGGAAGGTGGAAGGAAGGTGGCCTGACTTGATTTACATTAAAACAATGGAGAGGATGCCTGAGGAAAGACTGTTAAAAATGCAAACTCTTGGAAAGAGCTGACTGGAGAAGGAACCTGCTTTTCAAGGCTTGATTTATTTTGTCCCTGGATTAAGAATATGGCTGTGTCCTGCACACCTGGTATTAGTTTTGGAAATATGAAAAATGCATAGAATGGTCATGAGTTGCACACAGGAGCCGCTGCTGAGATGCGGCATGAGGCAGGGCATGAAGACCCTCAGGAATAGGCTGGAGAGCCTTTTGGAAGATGGACCGTGGTTTGCATGGAGACCTGAAGATGTTTTGGATATACCAGGACTGTGCAAAGGGCTGGTGGAGTGCAGTGTTGGCATGGGATGAAAGTTTTCCCTGGCGACTCTGCCAGCTGGAGGGGCGGAATTGGAAAACCTGGAGACTGTCAGTCTCTGGTTATATTGAACTTGAACTGCAGAAGTTTGATGACTGCTGATGGTGGTTAAGTTTGCATTATTCTAGTCTCTCCTTGCTATGCCTTATACCAGTTAAAATGTTTACTCTGTGCCTTTACATGTTGAAAGTATTTAACTTGTTTGATTTTATAGGACTCACTATCTTAAGTTGATCAAGACTGTGAGAATCTTTGAAATTGGACTGAGTACAATTTACAATGTGTGATAGTTATAAATCTACTGGGGCCAGGAGCTAAATATATTGGGGGCCAGGGGCGGAATGTGGTTTTGAATATATGTCCCCAATATATTCAATGTTTTATTACTTTATAGTTTGCATCTGCAATCACCTTGCTAGAGGCAAGGTCACTGGGGGCTGGTCTTAAGGTGTGGTGATGGTTTGAGATTCCATTGTAAAGATATGCAAATGTGCCTAGCAGGAGTTCCTGAAGTGTGCTGTGTGACCTTTTGGCTGTAGTTTTGCTCTGTGTGCTGTGGTGGCTGGTTGGCTTTCTCTCTCTCTGCTTGGCCCTGTGGAGAGCAGGCCGCTTCTCTTGCCTTTATGGAACTTCCCCTGGATCTGTAAGCTTCAATAAATAATATCCCTTCCTCCATAACTGTGCCTGGTCTGGAAGTTCATCTCAGCGAACCTGAAGCTGTCTGCTACAGTTACCTATAATAAGAAAAGGAGAGGAATATACTTTTTATTTCCAAATTTCCTTAATTCATACAATAGACTTTTTTCTGAATCATTCAATAGCTACAAAATGTTCAAAATGGAAATAGAATGCTTATCATTAGGGAAGTAAATATTTCTGCAGGGGCAATTATATTAGAACATGCAGTTACATATAAGTACAATCTTATGCTAGTCCATTTTCTTTGGTCTATTTAGAAAATTGAGCTCATAATTTATAAAATATGTAGACTTTGCTGTGAACTTAAAAGGCAAAACACAGGGCTGGGGATGTAGCTTGATGGTAGAGCCCTTACCTCACATGTGTGAGATCCTGTGTTCAACCCCCAGCACAGCAAATGAAAAAGAGGCAAACCATAAATATTGCTATTAATACACAATTCCCTTTTGTTGTATTTGGGAACATTTTAATTTACAAATATAAAATTGGTTTTGAAGACCCATACAGGCCTTTGAACCAACATATTTCATTATATTAGATTGGAAAGTATACCAGTATTTATAAGATGCTTGTGTTTGTTTTTATGGTGTGTGTAGTATATGTGTCTGTAGGTGTAAACATGTGTCACACATGTGTACAAGGAGGCCAGAGGTCTCAACTGATCTCCACTTTAGTTGTTATTTTATTTTTTATTTTATTTTATTTTATTTTATTTTATTTTATTTTATTTTATTTTATTTTATTTTATTTTATTTTATTTTATTTTATTTTATTTTATTTTATTTTATTTATTTGTATTTTCGAGGTAGAGTTTCATTCTAGCCCAGGCTGACCTGGAATTCACTATATAGTCTCAGGGTGGCCTCAAACTTGTGGTGATCCTCCTACCTCTGCCTCCCAAGTGCTGGGATTAAAGGCATGTGCCACCATGTTTAATTTTTTTTTGGGGGGGGGAGCTTTTCAAGGTAGGGTCTTACTCTAGCCTAGGCTGACCTGAAATTCACTGTGTAGTTTCAAGGTGCCTTTGAACTCACGGCAATCCTCCTACCTCTGCCTCCCAAGTGCTGGGATTAAAGACGTGTGATACCATGCCCAGCTCCCATGTTTAATTTTTGATATAGAGAGTTCACCAATTCAGCTATGCTAGCTGGCCAGTAAACCCCAGGGTTTTTGCTATCTCTCTCTTTCAAATCCTGGGGTTCCAAGCACTCAGCACTGTACCAGGCTTTTTTTTTTTTTTTTTTTTTTTTTTTTAAAAATTTGATATTAGCATACAAATAATACAAATTTTGTTGTTTCCCTTCTCCCATCTTTCCCACATCCTTTTAACTTTCATAGTATATCTTTACTTTTTTCCTTTTCCTCCTTCTTGCCAACTCTTGTTCCTTCTCATGATCTCTTATCTTGAATCATAGCCTATACTCAATCTCATGTCCTCTTATTTATATACATACAAATATTAAAAGTTTAGGTCCGTAAAGAAGAGAGAAAATGTGATTTTTGTCCTTCTGGGCTTGGGTTACAAAACTTGGTATAGTTATTTCTAATTCCATTCATTTTCCTACAAATTCCATAAGTTTAGTTCTCTTTATAGTTGAGTAAATCCATTGTGCATATGTACTACATTTTCATTATCCAGTTGTGAGTTGATGAACATTTTGGTTGATTCCATTACCTATCTATTGTGAATAGAGTGGCAATGAACATGAATGTACAAGTATCTCTGTGCTAAGATATAGAACACTTTGATAATATGCCCAGGAGTGGCATAGCCTTGTCACATGCTAGCTCAGGTTTTAGCCTTTTGAGAAACTTCCACACTAACTTCCATGGTGGCTATCTCAGTTTATACTAGCTTCAATGGTGAATCAAAGTTTCCTTTTCCCCACAACCTTATAAGCATTTGTTGTCATTAGTTTTCTTGTTAATCACTCTGACTGGGGTGAGATGAAATTTCAAAGTGGTTCTAATTTGCAGTTCCATGATGATTAAGGATGTTGGAGTCTTTTTTTTTTTATTGTCTGTTGACTATTCTGTGTTTCTTCTTTTGAGAACTGCCTGCTCATTTCATTAGTTCATTTATTGATTGGCAATTTTATTTTTGATGCATATTTTTATTTATTTATTATAGAGAGACACAGACAGAAGGGGATGAATGGGCATGCCAGGGACTCTGGCCACTGCAAACAATCTCCAGATGCATGCTCCACCATGTGCATCTGGCTTACTTGAGTCTATGGAACTGCATCTGGGTCTTTAAGCTTCACAGGCATAGATTTTACAGTATTTTATATATGCTTTGATATCAACCTGATGTCAGAGGACTATCATCTCTCATTCTGTAGGCTTTCTATTTGCTATGCTGATCAGTTCCTTTGCTGTGAAGAAATTTTTAGATTTTATGTAATCCTACTTATTGGTTCTTGGAACTATTTCCTATGCTTTTGGAGTCCTCTTCAGATTGTTCTTGCCTACACCTATAATTTCCATTGTATTGCTATCTTTTCCTCTAGTATTTTCTGTGTTTATGGCTTTTCTTAATGGTGTTTGATCTATCTTGAATTGATTTTTCTGCCAGGTGAAAGATATTGATCAAATTTCATTCTTTGGGTGGATATCCAGCACCATCTCTTAAATAGGCTGTCTTTTTCTACTTCATTTTTTATGCCTTTGATTTAAATTAGGTGAACATAGCTGTGTGGGTTTATTTTTTGGGTCCTCTATTCTATTCCAATGGCTTATGTGTCTGGTTTTGTACCAGTGCCATGCTATCTTTGTCTTTCTGGCTCTACTGTATAATTTGACATGTGGAATTGTGATACCTCCAGCTGTGTTCTTTCTAATTAGTTTTTTTTTTTTTAAATGAGTGGTCTTTTGTGTTTCCATGTGAATTAGATTGTTATAGTTCTGAGTAGAATGTCATTGCAACTTTGATGAAAATTATATTGAATCTGTAGATTACTTTTGGTAATATAGCCTTATTAACAACATTGATTCTGCCAACCCAGGAACATGGAAGGTCTCTCCAAAGTGTAGTATCTTTTATTTCTTTTTTTTTTTAAGGTTCTTAATGTCTTTTTTTTTTTTTTAAAGTGATTTTAATTATTTATGAGAGAGGAAGAGAATGAACATACCAGGGCCTATTGCCACTGTAAACAAACTCCTGATGCATGCACCACTTTGTGCATCTGGCTATATGTGGGTACTAGGGTATTAAATATGAGCTGTAAGGCTTTGCAAGTATGTTCCTTCAACCTCTGAGTCATCTTTCTACCACATTAAAGTTTTCTTTGTAGAGGTTTTTTACATCATTAGTGAGGCTTATTCCTAGCTACTTTATTTTTTGTAGAGCTATTGTGAATAGGATATTTTCCGTTTTTTCTTCTCAGTAAATTAATTGTTAGAATATATGGATGCAACTGATTTTTGTGGTAGTTTGAATGTATGCCCTCCTTTGACTCGGGTGTTAAAATTAAATTTGTACCTTAGATCTTCAGCCACCTGGCTGGAGGAGGTGTCACAGGAGGTGGGGGTGTGAATCCTGGAGTCCAGCACTAAAGTGTTACTGTGGGTAGATCCAAATTCTATTTCAAAGGTATGTAGAAAGAGCAGCTTGAGTTTAGAGTCCCTGCATGTTACTTTTTGGTGTTTGCTGGATGGTAGTGGCTCTCTGGTTGGGTATATGGAAAATGCTCCTTCCACTATTGATGCAACTTTCCCTGGATCTGTAAACTTGAAAAAAAACAAAAAACAAAAAACCTTCTTCCCATTTACTGTGTCTGGTTTGGATGTTCATCCGGGAAGCATGCAACAGATTACAACAATCTTGCATCCTGCAACTTTACTCAGTGTTTATTAAATCTAAGAATTTTGTTGGCAGAGACTGTATGGTCCCTTAAATACAGGAAAATGTCATCACAAATAGGGAGGTTTCACTTCTTTCCTATTTTTATCCCTTTTATTCTCTGCCTTTGCTCTACCCAAGACTTAAAGAACTGCATTCAAGAGCTTCAGGTTCCCTCCCCACCTCCCAGTTCTCTAGTGCCAGTTCCCCTGCTGCTGGTTTGGGGCTTCCTGAACCCTGGGAGCTTGCGGTGGAAGCAGGCCCCTTGCTCCACCTTCTTGTTTGAACGGCCCCTGAGTCCCCAACTCCTGGAAACCCTGATCCAGAGGGTTGCCAGGCAAGTAGCAAGACCCTTCCATTTCAGCCAACCCACCCGGAAATCACAGAGGAATTGGCCAGACAAGAGTGCTGCTTCCGGTTCCGAATACTTTCCCTCAGCACGTCGGAGACTCGGTCCCCGAGGGCGCTTCCCGTCATGCACCGCTGGCGCCGGGAAGCCTCCCCGCCCCCCTCCTCTTCCGCTCGCCCCTCAGCGGAGAGGGGGAAGGGGCGCGCAGGCGCACAGCGACCTGGCTCCCCGGGTCTTTCCTGTCCTGAGGCGGCTGGGGGCGCCAGGCGGAGCTTCGCCATTCTTCGCCAAAGCTGCAGCCCTGCGCCCCACCCACTGCGGCGGACTGGCAAGGCGTTGTGCCACTGCCTGCGGCGTGTTGCCCGGCTGTCAGAGGTCCTGAGCGGCGTTCTTTTATTTTATTTGGATGCTTTTGAGATGAAGATGAGGACGACATCATCCGGAAGGACTGTGCCCTGAAGCCACACCGTCAGTTAGTAGCAGAGCAGAGACAAGAGACTCGAACTGGTGCCTTCGGGGCACACCGGGCCGGAAGCTACGGCTTTGTAAATGTTTGTACAAAGGTCGTCCCGTGAGAAAAAACGAGGAGGAAACAAAAAAAAAAAAAAAAAGGAATTCTAGGTTTTTTTCTAGTTTTCTGTAACAGCCTCTGGACAGATGGTGATGCTCTTGAAATAAAGGAGCATTTTAACTGGTGGGGATCAATTGTCTGCTCAGTTGCACACTCGACTGAAATCTTGGAACTTCACCCGAACCCGTGCTAATACGACGCCACTCCGGCAGTCTTGCTCCAAAGGGAAGAAGCTGCAGAGGTGGGGGACACTCACTCACTCACCACTGGACAATGGTCACCTATGAGCATCCGACCTGGGTTTCGGCAGAATCACAAATTGCTTTGGGTCTTGAGTGTGCGGATCAGGCCTGGGTCACTGGGGAGCGCGAGTGTTAAATAAGGGGGAGCGAACTGATTGTTGCGGAACTTGTGCTTAATTCTGGGTTGATGTGAAGTCGAGGACTGTGGGACCCTGGTAAATGCAATTCTGGGTGGTAGAAAAACGGATCTTTCTCCCATGAGGGTCATCGTTACATGAACCTCTCCACATCTGCAGTGTTCCAAATGTTTTTCTTGTTATTGTTGTTCCTTGCACCCCCACAGGCAGTTGTACTATAGCTCTGCAACAGCTGATGCGATGTGTGCAGGAGCAAGAAGAAGCTGGGGCTAAGGATGTCACACAAAGTTAGGGAGGTCGCACACAGTGACGAAGTAAAATTTTAGCTCCCTTGGACTCTTTTGAAATCCGTTTCTATGCCAAAGCTTGTAGCAGAGGCTGAAAAGGGAAGAAACAATAGACTGCTCTGTGTCACCCTACTCAAGGGACTGTTTTCAGAATGACCGTCTGTGGCTACTCTGCAAATGCTTCCTTTCCAAGTCCTGAACTGACTGAAACCAATCTGGTGGGGGGAAGGGAGGAGTATATGTGAACCTACACATAAGTAACTTCCCAAGCAGTTGTTTAATTGGAAAATATTGGCGCATTATATATGTATGTTCTCAATAGATACAGTTTTGGACAAGTCAATTAGAAAATGTGGGAATAGGGAACTTTTTTCTCATTTAATACTCAAGAGAATTGTGTGATGTTTGTTAGCAAGCATATCATAAACTAATTAAAGTGGACAGAAATTGAAAATTCATGAGATCAAGTGATCCTCCTGCCCTAGCCTCACTACAATCTGGAGCTACAGGAATGGACTAGGGTGCTTGTCTCCAAAATATAATTTTATCAGAACATCTTTATTTTCCAGATATGTTAACAGTCACTGTTATAATTTCTTTTGCAAAAATAAAAACCAGGCGGCTGGGGAGATGGCTCAGCAATTAAAGGCAAGCTTGTGCACAAAGACTGCCAACCCAGATTCATGTTCTTTCTCTGCTTACAAATAAACAAAAAATATTTAAAAATAAAAAAAAAAAAAGAGTGCTGCTTCCATGGTGAACCTGATGATCAGCACCAGGATGAAGGATATGGTCAGGACACTGAACACCTACCAAAGCAAAGATCCAGAGGGTCCTAAGAGCTCATCACTCAAGTAGACTTAAAACTCACTCACCACAGCTCAGGGAATTTTTACAGAAGAGGGGGTGAAAACATGTATGAACCACAGGGTGAGACATTATGCCCAGAGACATTTTCTCCCTAAAAAAAATTATAAGACTGTTATATTCAGGAGGCATAACCCACAACCCCATGGACACTGACACTGAGGGTCCCCAGCAGAATGGGGACAGAGATATGGGAAAAGAGGGTATCATCACATGATGTATCTGTACAAAACATGTTAATAATAATAATAATAATAATAATAAATTTAAAAAAGAATTGCATTCAATAAGAGTGGAGACTGTGGGCGCCCTTTGTCTTGATCCAGATTTTAGGGGAAATGTTTTCAGTTTTTCTTCATTCAGAAAAAATGTTGTTATGGGTTTGTCATGTATAGCCTTTATTATTTTGAGGCATGTTCTGTATGTTTATTCCTAAATTCTCCAGAACTTTCATTAAAAAGGCATGCTGAACTTGGTCAAATGCATTTTCTGAGCCTATAGAGATGATTTTACGATTTCTGTCCAGCTTATTTATATAGTGAATTATGTTTGTGGATTTGCACATGTTGAATGAAAGTTGCATCCCAGGAATGAAATATACTAGGTCATGATGTATAACCTTTAAAATGTGTTCTTCAATTCTGTTTGCAGATGTTTTGTTGTGAATTTTTTTTAACTTACTTTTTTATTGACAACTCCATAATTATAGAAAATAACCCATGGTAAATCCCTCCCCCCCCCCCACCTTCCCTTTGAAACTCCACTCTCCATCATAATCCTTCACCCTTTCAGTCTCTCTTTTATTTTGATGTCATCATCTTTTCCTACTATTATGATGGCTTTCTGTAGGTAGTGTCAGGCACTGTGAGAGTCATCGATATCCAGGCCGTTTTGTGTCTGGAGGAGCACTTTTTAAGGAGTCCTACCCTTCCTTTGGCTCTTACATTCTTTCTACCACCTCTTCCACAATGGACCTTGAGCCTTGGAAGGTGTGTTAGAGATATTTCAGTGCTGAACACTCCACTGTCACTTCTCAACACAAAGATGCCTTTTGAGTCATCCCAAGGTCACCACCATCTGAAAAGAGAAGCTTCTCTAAACAAAAGTGAGAGTAGCACTAATATATGAGTGTGAACCCCTAGGGTTCATGACTACCCTGTCATAGGTTTTCGGTATGGCATGTATTCTGTCTTGTGGAAGGGGCCTCCAGTCCAATTAGAGAGTGGTTGGTTCCCCTATAGCAGACATGCCACTATTGTACTCATTGACTTATTTGGCGTGGCTGGCCAAATTTAAAGCTTGCAGTGTTCACTGTTGAGTACCTTCACTGGTGTTTTCTCTCTCCCATTGAACTGCATGCAGCATACCTTTTTTCAGCTTTCTGTCAGCTGGTCTGTATAGAGGAGGTTTTCAGCTCAGCTCAGCTCCAGCAGGATTTCTCAGTGACCTTGCAGCCCAAGTATGTAAAGTCCTCAGCAATAGGGTCTTACTATCTATTCCTTGTGGGAAACCAAGAGCTTGGCAATGGCCTGTAATAGTTTGGGGGAATCAGGGACATCCCTGGCCAAGAACTCGCTGGAAGGTATCTCATCCCTGGCACTGGAAATTTTCCAGTAGCAATCTATGGTTTCTAAGTGTTCAATTCTCCAAAAAAGTAGGTTTCTGTATGACTTATTCATACCCTCTTAGATTTTGATTATCCCTCCCGCCACCTTTCCTTTACTCAGTCTCTTCCCCTGACCTTACTTAGGCCTTCCTACCCCTGTTAATCTGCTATTATACTCACATATATACAATATAATCCTATTAAGTCTCCTCTCCCTCCCTTCCTACTCACTTTATATCCACTTTCTAGCTTACTGGCCTCTGCCACTGAGTTTTATTCCTACTCGCATAAAGCCTAATCATTTGTAGCTAGGATCCTCATGTGAGAGAGAAAATGTGACATTTGGCTTTTGGGTCCTGGGTTATCTCACTAAGTATAATCCTTTCCAGATCCATCCATTTTCCTGAAAATTCATAATTTCATTTTTTCTTTACTGCTGAGTAAAGAAATTATATAAATGTGCCACCTTCATTATCCACTCATTAGTTGAGTACATCTACTTTGGTTCCAATTTCTAGCTATCATGAATAGGGCGGCAATAAACATGGTTGAACAAGTATCTCTAAGGTAGTGAGATGAGTCCTTAGGATATATGCCTAGGAGTGGTATAGCTGGATCATATGGTAAATCTATTTTTAGCTGTCTCAGGAACCTCCACACTGATTTCCACAATAGCTGGACCAGATTACATTCCCACCAACAGTGTAGAAGGGTTCCTCTTTTTATGTATCCTCACCAGCATTTATGGTCATTTGTTTTCATGATGGTAGTCATTCTGAAAGGAATGAGATGCAATATCAACATAATTTTAATCTCCAATACCCTGATGGCTAGGGATGTAGATCATTTTCTGGATGTTTCTATGCTATCTATATTTCTTCTTTTGAGAACTCTCTATTTAGTTCCATAGCCCATTTTTAATTGGGTTGTGTGATTTCTTATTGTTTAGTTTTTTTGAGTTCTTTGTATAGTTATTAATTTGTATAGTATTAATTCTCTGTCAGATGCATAGTTGGCAAAGATTTTCTCCCATTCTGTAGGCTGATTCTTTGTTCTATTCACAGTATCCTTTGCTGTATAAAAGCTTTGTAATTTCATGAGGTCCCAGTGGTTGATAAGTGGTTTTATTTCCTGAGCATTTGGGTTATATTCAGAAAATCTTTGCCAAGACCAATATGTTGAAGGGTTTCCTCTACTTTTTTCTCTGGCAGTTGCACATTTTTCAGGTCTGATATTAAGATCTTTGATCCATTTGGACTTAATTCTCTTGCATGGAGAGAGATAAGATATATCTCTCTACAGATATATATTCTCGACAATATCTACAGATATATATCCAGTTTTCCCAGCAGCATTTGCTGAAGAGGCTGTCTTTTCTCCAATTAGTAATTTTTTTTGCATTTATGTCAGAGATCAGGTGGCTGTAGCTACCTGGACATACATCTGGGTCCTCTACTCTGTTCCATTGATCTACCTGTCTGTTTTTGTGCCAGTACCATGCTATTTTTGTCACTATGTCTTGGTAATATAGGTTAAAATCTGGTATGGTGCTACCACCAGCCTTATTTTTGTGGCTCAAAATTGTTTTAGATAATTGTGGATTTTTGTGCTTCCATCTGAGTTTCAGGATTGTTTTTCTATTTCCATGAAGAATGTCATTGGAATTTTGATGGGGATTGCATTAAATATGTAGATTGCTTTTGGTAAGATTGTTATTTTCACAATATTGATTCTTCCAATCCAAGAACATGGGATGTCTTTCCTTTTCCTAGTATCTTCTGCAATTTCTATCTTGAGTGTTTTAAAGTTTTCATTGTAGAGATCCTTCACTTCCTTGCTTAGGTTTATTCCAAGGTACTTTATTTATTTATTTTTTTGATGCAATTGTGAATGGGAGTGATTTTCTGACTTCATCCTCTGTGTGTTTGTTGTTAGCATATAGGAAGACTCCTGATTTCTGTGTATTTCTTTTGTATCCTGCTATATTGCTGTAAGTGTTTACAGGCTCTAACAGTTTTCTGGTAGAGTCCTTAAGGTCCCTTATGTATAGAATCATATCATCTGCAAATAGGAAAATTTGATCACTTCCTTTCCAATTTGTATCCCTTGCCTTATTGCTATGGCTAAGACATCCAGTATTATATTAAATAAAAGTGGGGAGAGTGGACACCCTTCTCTTGTTCCTGATTTTAGCAGAAAAGTTTCAAGTTTTTGTCATTTTATTATTTTGTTGGATGTAGGTTTGTCATAAATAGCCTTTATTATGTTGAAATATGTTCTTTCTATTCCCAGTTTGTGTATGACTTTTATCATGAAGGGATGTTGGATTTTTTTTCAAATGCTTTTTCTGCATCTATTGAGATGATCATGTGATTTTTGTCCTTCAGTCCATTTATATGGTGTATTATATTAGTCAATTTGCATATGTTGAACCATCCCTATATCTGTGGGATAAAGCCTACTTGGTCAGGGTGAATGATCTTTCTGATGTATTCTTGTATTCTGTTTGCCAATATTTTGTTGAGAATTTTTGAATCTTTGTTCATGAAGGAGATTGGTCTGTAATTTTTTCTTTGTTCTGTCTTTTTCTGGTTTTGGTATCGGGGTGATGCTGGCTTCCTAGACAGAGTCTGCTAGGATCCCTTCCTTTTCTCTTTTATGGAAAAGTTTAAGAAACATTGGAGTTAGTTATTCCATGAAGGTCTGGTAAAATTCACCGGTAAATCCATCTGGGCCTGTACTTTTTTTAGTTGGGAGATTTTCTTATAACTACTTAGATATACATACTTGTAATGGTCTATTTAAGTGATTAATATAATCTTAATTGAATTTTAGTAGGTCATATAAATCAAGGAAAACATCCATTTCTTTCAGATTTTCAAATTTAGTAGAGTATGTATTCTTTTTTTAAAAAAAAAATTTATTATTTATTTATTTATTTGAGAGAGATACAGAAATAGGCAGGTAGAGAGAGAGAGAATGGGTGCGCCAGGGCCTCCAGCCACTGCAAACGAACTCCAGATGCATGTACCCCCTTGTGCATCTGGCTTACGTGGGTCCTGGAGAATCAAGCCTTGAACCGGGGTCCTTAGGCTTCATAGGCAAGCATTTAACCACTAAGCCATCTCTCCAGCCCTAGAGTATGTATTCTTATACTATGTCACTATGAGTTTTTGAATTTCTTTGGTATCTGTTGTGATGGTGCCTTCTTCATCTCTAATTTTATAAATTTGTGTGTCTTCTCTTTCTTTTGATTAGATTTGCTAAAGGTTTATCAACCTTGCTTATCCTTTCAAAGAACCAACTCTTTGTTTTATTGATTTTGTGGATTGTTTTGTTTCTATTTCATTAATGTCTGCCCTAATCTTTATTATTTCTTCCCATCTACTGATTTTTGGTTCGTCCTGTTCTTTTTTCAAGGCCTTAAGGTGAATCATTAAATTGTGTACTTGTGACCTTTCTAATTTCTTAATATAGGCACATAAAACTATAAATTTCCCTCTTAGGGTTGCCTTCATTGTGTCCCATAGGTTTTACTATATTGTGTTCTTCTTATTTGAGTCTGAATTTTTTTTTCCTTCTTGATTTCTTCATTGACCCATTCATCATTTAGTAATGTATTGTTTAGTTTCCATGATTTTATGTATGCTCTATAGCATTTCTTGCTATTGACTTGTAGTTTAATCCCATTGTGATCAGGTAGAGTGGAAGGAATTATTTCAATTTTCCTGTATTTGTTTAAATTTGCTTTGTGTGCTAATATATAGTCCATTTTAGAGAATGTTCTATGTGTTCCTGAAAAGAATTTTGGTGAAATTTGGATTTGGTGCAATTTTTTGGATTTTGGTGAAATGTTCTATAGATATGTTAGGTCCTTTTGCTCTATGACCTCATTTAATCCAGATGTTTCTCTGTTTATTTTTTGTTGAGATGACCTGTGAATTGATGATACTTGGGTGTTGAAGTCAACCACTACAATTGTGTTTGGTGTTATCTGTGAACTTAGTTCTAACTAAGATGTTTGATGAAATGTAGAGCCCCCATGTTAGGTGCATACATGTTTAGGATTGTAATATCCTCCTGTTGAAGTGTTCCTTTAATCAATATAAAGTTACCTTCCTTATCTTTCCTAACTAATGTTGGTCTGAAGTCTACCCTGTCCGATATTAGGATAGTGACACTTGCTTGTTTTCTAGGCCTATTTGCTTGAAACACCATTTTCCAACCTTTCACCCTAAGATAGTATACATCTTTTGTGGAAACATGAGTTTCTTGGAGGCAACAAATTGAAGGCTCCTGCCTTTCGACCCAGTCTGCAAACCTGTGTCTTTTCGTTGGGGCATTGAGTTCATTGGTATTAAGTGTTATTGAAAGATGTGTATTTATTTTTGCCATTATTCTTGTTTTGTAATTCTTCTGGTTTTACTTTGCTCTCTACCATTTGAGTATGGTTTGTTTTTTACAGGTTCCTTATGTGTATGCTTTTCTGTCTCTTTAGCATGGAGGATCTTTTCAAGTATTTTCTGTAGAGTTGGTTTGGTCTTCATATATTCCTTTAGCCAGCTTTCATTGTGGAAGGTCCTCATTTCTCTGTCTATTTGAATGGATAGCTTTGCAGGATAAAGTAATATTGGTTGACAATTGTTATCTTTCAGAACATTGAATACACCATTCCAAGCCCTTCTGGCTTTAAAGTTTGCATTGTGTAATCTGTTGTTATCCTGATCAGCTTACTTTTATAGGTGAGTTGCTTTTCCTCTCTAACTATTTTCAATATATTTTCTTTGGTTTGCATGTTTAGTAGTTTAATTTTAGCATGGTGAGAAAGAGGTTCTTTCCAGGTTTTTTCTGTTTGGTGTTATACAAGCTTCCTATATCTGCATTGGCATTTCTTTCCCAATTTGGGGAAATTTTTCTTCTATGATTTTGTCAAAAATGTCTACTATGACTTTGGAGTGAAATTCTTCTCCTACTATACCCTGAATTTTTATTTTGACCTTTTCCTAGTGTCCCAAATATCTTGAAATTTCCATTCATACCTTCTTATTAGTTTTTCTTTCTCTTTGTTGGACTGTATTAGATCTGCCACCTGGTCTTCTAGTTTAAATATTCTGTCCTCTCCTTGATCCTTTCTACTGGTGAGACTTTCCACAGAGTTTTCTATTTGGCTTACTCTGTTCTTCATTTCTAGTATTTTTGATTGGTATTTTTTCATTATTTCTATTTTCTCATTCATGTCTTGTAATGACCTATTTATTTCATTAAGTTGGTTTCCTGTTTTCTCTTAGGATTCCTTCAGGAGTTGGTTTTCTTCTTTGATTCCTTTGATTTCTTTAACTATAGATATAATCATTTTTTTGGAAATCTTTCTCAGCCATTTCATCTAAAGCAGTCTCACTGGAGGTCATTTCTGTTGGATTTATAATTTTGATGGGATTGTATTGTCTTGATTTTTTTTGTTTCTTATAATGTAGAGTTTTGCATATTGAGTTAATTTGATGCTTGGGTTTTCTAATTATCTGCAGTGTTCTTAGCCATATAAATCCGATTTTATATATCTTCAGTGTAGGCATTTAAGGTGTCAGATATAGCTTTTATACTCCAAGAGAAACAGCATAAGTGACCCTAGGTGTAGAGTTTGCCTGCTATTCAAGTGTTGTAGTAGACTGGGTGAAGCAAATTATTGGCAAATTCTAAAACTCAGCCAAGTAATATAGACATTTAATGTAGACAGATTATTTACCAAAGCAGGGGGATTAAACTAAACAGATAATCTAGTAAAGTCAAATGTGTGTTGCCCCACACCCTTAATCCTGTCAACTGGGAGGTTGTGTTTTCCAGTCTGAAACCCATTCCAAGTCAGCCTGGGCCCAGTCAGTTCCTGCCCCCAATAGTGACTTAAAAAGACAAAGGCCTTAAAAATCAGGAAATGTCAAAAGCAACAATAGTCAACACCAAAATACAGCTTATTTGAGTAGGGTAAAGCCAACCAAGAATATCCATTCAAATATAATACATAACCTTTCCTGACATGAAAAGAGAGACTAACCTTTCCAGTGCAGATCTATTTATCTAGCTTTGTATAAGTAGGACCTGTTACCTTTTTGGATGGCTTCCAATCTCAGGAATGCTGAGTGCTCATGTTGATACTTCTCAGTGCCAGGGAGTGAATGAGTTCTCTGTATGTTCACAGTCCTGATGGTTGGGGGATGGGAAACTTTGCAGGGTGCCTGGAGTCCTACTGGAGTTGCTCAGCTGGTACTGTTTGTATCTTCTTTAGCAGCTGCTCAGCTGGTCTCTGGTGTCCTCCCTTTCTTGTTTCTTGCCTTATTTGCACTCCTGACACCTGTGCCACCCACTGGGCAAGCTCATTGATTGTGGCTGCTGGCACCTCAGGTGGATTCTGGCAAGTTTCCTCCTTTCTGGAAGAGCATGGTCTCTCCTGCTTCCCTGCTATATTTGATAGTAACTTATACACCTTTCAGTATGAGTGTATTTTGCTGTGTTTCTGTTTATTTACCTCCCTAGGCTGCTTGGGTGCAAGTTGTATGCTGCCATCTTACCTGGAAGTCCTCTGTTGTGAATTTTTACATCTATGTTCATCAGAGAAATTGGCCTATGATTTTCTTTTTCTGTTACATCTTTATCTGGTTTGGGTATCAGAGTAATACTGGCTTTTCTCTTTTTTTATTTTTTTGGTTTTTTGAGGTAGGGTCTCACTCTAGCTCAGACTGACCTGGAATTCCCTGTGTAGTCTCAGGGTGGCCTCAAACTCATGGTGATTCTCCTACCTCTGCCTCCAGAGTGCTGGGATTAAAGACATGTGCCACCACACCCAGCAATACTGGCTTTTCAAAATGAGTTTGGTAGCATTTCTTCCCTTCCTATTTTGTAGAAGAGTTTGAGAAGTGTTGGTATTAGCTCCTTGAAAAAATGTTTGATAGAATTTGACAGTGTATCCATCTAGGCATGTACTTTTCTTTTTGGGGAGACTTTTAATTGCTTCAGTCTCATTCCTTGTTATCAGTCTGTTTAAATTATATCTTTTGGCTTTAATTTTGTAGATCACATGCATTTAGATATATATCCATTTCATCTAGGTTTTCAATTTTTTTGGAATATAATCTTTCATATTATTCCATGATTAGCATCTGGGTTTCATTGTAGTCTGTTGTAATAATTCTTTTTTTATCTCTAATTTTATTTATTTGGGTCTTTTCTCTCTTTCTTTTGGTTACTTTGGCTGTGAGTTTGTCAATCTTATTAACTTTTTCAAAGAAATAAGTCTTTGGTTGATTTTCTGTATTATACCTTTAGTATCCATTTCATTTATTTCTCTCCTGATTTAACTATTCCATGGCATTACTGGGTTTGGAAGAGACATCTCATTTTTTCTCCATAACATAAGTTTCATCATTAGATTTTTATTAGATTATCTCAGAAATTTTAATGTAAGCACTAATAACTAAAACTTTGCCTCTCAGGACTGCCTTGGTTGTGTCCCAGAGGATCTGGTATGTTATGTTATTTGAATTCATTTCTAGAAATTTTTTTTTAATTTCCTCCTTGAATTTTTTTTTTTGTTTTGTTTTGTTTTCATTTTTCGGTTTTTCAAGGTAGGATCTCACTCTAGCCCAGGCTGACCTGGAATTCACTATGTAATCTCAGGGTGGCCTCGAACTCATGGCCTCCTACCTTTGCCTCCCAAATGCTGGGATTAAAAGCGTGCGCCACCACGCCTGGCTCCTCCTTGAATTCTTAAATAGCCCATTGTTCATTCAAAAGTGTTTTATTCACTTTCCAAGTGTTTGTGTACTTGATGAAGTTTCTCTTGCTGTTAACTTCTAGCATTATTTCAGTGCAGTCTGGTAGGATACAATTAATTATCTCAATATTTTTGTATTTGTTAAGGTTTGCTTTGTAGCCTATGATGTTGTTAATTACTGAGATGCTTCCATGTACTGCCAAGAAAAATGTGTATTCCCTATCTCTTGGATGGAATATGCTAGAGATATATGTTAAATCTAGGTGTCCTACAGTATAATTTACCTCTGAAGTATCTTTGCTGATTTTTAGTTTGGAGGAACTGTCTAAATATGTGATTGGGCTATTAAAGTCCCTGTTGTTATTTGTTATTTAATTATTTGCAAGTATAGAGAGAAAGAGAGAGAAAGTAAAACATGGACACATTAGGTCCTCCTGACACTGCAACTCCAGATACATGCATTTCTTTATGCATCTGGCTTTATGTGAATTCTCAGAAACTGAATCCTAGGCTGTCAGGCTTTGCAAGCAAGCATACTTAACCACCGAACCATCTCCTCAGCCCTGAAATGATTTTAGCATGGTGTCAGGCACATGTAGGAGTAGGATGTCTCTGCTGAGAAAAGTGCTTGCACAATATTGCTAAATACTTTAATTTTCTTAACAAATTAGAGCTTAGCCCTACTCTGACAAACTTGCAGAAAATTTTATTTTTCCAAAGACCTTAAAATATTAATTTCTCATAAATATCTTCAGATATTTTTCTCTGAATCTTACTTAAATTCTAAAAGGAAAAGATTAAAGTTCACTGTTAGTTTTATTTTAAATAGGGCATATGAAATGGAACCAACATTGGTCATTACCTTTGGCAAATGGAATAAGAAAATTAGTATAGAAGTCAGTTCATACCCTTTTCCTTGTTTTGTGCCCCCTAAAATGTATTAAAGTATAGTTGAAAAGTTCAAATTGTCCATATTATGATACACAATGTTGTGTTTGGATATATATTTTTTTGCATTGAGAAGTAGTTGAATCATACTAATTAACATATCAATCTCTTCAAATTTTTATTTTGTGGTGAGAACACTCAAGATCTAATCTCTTAGCATTTTTCAAGTATGTGGCATTATTATTAACTATAGTCGAGCTGGGCATGGTGGCACACGCCTTTAATACCAGCACTCGGGAGGCAGAGGTAGGAGGATCACTGAGTGTTCGAGGCCACCCTGAGACTACATAGTGAATTCCAGGCCAGCCTGAGCCAGAGTGAGACCCTACCTCGAAAAAAAAAAAAAAAAAAAAAAAAAAAAAAAAACAAAACTATAGTCACCAAGTTATCCAGCAGATCTTCAGATTTATTTAATCCTGTCTACCTAAAAAAGTATACTTTTTAGTTAGCACCCCAAATTCCCAGCCTGTGACTTCCATCGATTTCTTTGTTCTATAAAAGTGAAATCATGATGTACTTACTTTCTTTCCTGAATTATGTCAGGTAGCATATATCAGGCTTACCAATGTTGAACACAAATGACACAGATTGTTATAAATGATGAATACATGTGTATAGTATTTTGGTATGCTGTGTGCATGGTGTAATGTATGCACATGTGTTTGCAGATGTACACATCCCATGTAGGTACTCGTGGAGGCCAGAGGAAATCAAGAGTCTTCTTCTATCACTCAACCACATATTTCTTTGAGACAGAATGTCTCTCTAAACCCAGAGCTGCTGTTTTTGATAGCTTCAATTATTCTCCAGTCTCCACTCCTCACAAGACTTGATGCAGGCATGTGTGGTCATATCCAGTTATTTACATGGGTAATGGAACTCAGGTTGTCTCAGGCACTCTCAAGCACACATGATTGTGTGGCAAGAGTTCTTACTCACTATGCCATCTCCCCAGAACCAGTATTTTTAAAAATACTTTTTAAAAGCCAAATAGTATTTCATTATATATATATTTTTCTTTACTCATTCATCCATTGATGGATAAAGTTTATTCTGTATCATGGCTACTCTGGATAATGCTATAGTGAATATTGAAAATAGATGCATCATGATAATTTTATATCTTTTGCACATATATCCAGAGTAGGATTGTTGGGTCACATGTTGATTACTGTCTTCTAAATGACTGAATTAATTTATATTACCATTAAGGGTGTACAGGATTCTCTTTTCATATGTCCATCCCAACAATTATTTTTTAATATAAAAATCTTTTTAATATAAGAAAGTGCCTTTAACTTGTGAGCCATCATTCTAGCTTTCTTGTCTTTTTTTTTATAATAGCCTTCCTATCAGGTATGAGGTGGTATTGCCTTATGCTTGTAGTTTGCCTTTTCTTGGTGAGTAATGATGCTGAGCATTTTTCTTATATGCATGTTGACCAGTTGGATGTGTTCTTTTGAGGATTGTCTATTCAGGTCCTGTGATGGTTTACATTGGTTGTCAATTTGACAGGACCTAGAATCACCTGAGAAAGATTATATAGATTAGATTATCCTTGGTGCATGTCTGTGAGGGATTGTCTTGACTAGGTCAATTGAGATGGGAATGCCCACCCTATTCCATGAGCTAGGGCTTTGGACTATACAAAACAGAGAGATTTGGCTGAGACACATATATGACACCCTCTGTGCATCCTCCTGCTGATGTGATGATGTGATGCACGATTTTTTCTCAGGCTTGCCATGCCTTCTCTGTCATGATGGACTCTATACTTTGGAATTATAAACTGAATTAAATATTTTTACTTTCATAAGGCACTTCTGTTCAGGTATTTTGTCCCAGCAATGAGAAAGAAACTGATATAGGTCCTTTACCCATCTTTAAAAATAAAGCTTTCTATTACTACTATTTAAGTTTCTTATATACTTTGGATATTAATGTTTTACAGATGTATGGTTTATAAATATTTTCTCTTATTTAGTGAATTGTGTCTTCACACTAGTGTTTCTTTTTCTGTGCAAAATTTTTTCTGTGCAATTCCATTTGTCTAGTTTTTTGTTGTTGTTGTTGACTCTACTTTGGGGATTAGCAAACCAACAAACAAAAAAACATTGCCCAGAAGAATGTGAAGAGCATTCCCCCTATATGTTCTTCTAATATTAACTGTTTCAGGTCTCACATAACCCAGAGTCTGGGGCTATAACTCAATGGCATTACTGTTTCCTACCATGTGGAAGCCCTGGGTTTAATCTGTCTCCTCCAAAATAAGGTATCTAATGAATTTTGATTAGATTACTTAATATGGCTTGAGATAAGGGTCCAATTTCTTTCTTATTCATGTAGATAGCTAGCCTTCAAAACACTACTTATTGAAGAGACTGTTTTTCTACATTTGTGGTTTTTTGTTTTTTTTTGTTTTGTTTTTTTTTTTTTTTTTTACAACTTTGGCTATCAACTATCTATTGCTTTATCGACTGGCTATAAATATAGGGCTAGTATCTCCATCAAAATTTATTTGTTTACATGTCTGTTTTCATGCCAATGATATACTGGTTTATATATTATATCTTTAGGTTGTGCCTCAAAATTAGATGATGTACTGTTTCTATCTCAATATTGTTTTGGCTATCTGGGGTCCTTATAGTTTCACATTTTGGGGATTTTTATACTTTTACTTAAAAATATCATTGGACTTTTAATAAAGGCTTCATTGAATCTTGATTCCTTGGGAAATATGATAATTTAACAATATCAATTCTTCCACTACATGAGCACAGGATATATTTCTGTTTATTGTATCATCTTCAGTTTTTAACACTATCATATAGTTTTCAGTCAGTTCTTAAACTTGTTTGATTAAATTTATTTCCAAGTATTTTTGTGATACTATTATGGGACTTTTAAATTTTTTCTTTTATTTATACTTTAGGTAGTTTGTTAGTGTGTGGAAATGCTGCTGCATTTTGTATGTTAGTTTTAAATTCTGCAACTTTACTGAGTTCCACTACAAACTCTAATGACATTTTAGTGTCATCTTTAATGTTTATACATATAAAACCATATCACACAGTTTGTCCTCTTCATTGTAATTTTTGATGACTTTTTTCTTGCTTAATTGTTTCATGATGGGACTTATATTAATAAAAGTGGTAAGAGTGGGCATTCTTATCTTGTTCTTGATTTTAGAGGCAAACCTCTCATCTTATATTCTATATTTAAAAGCAGGCAGTACCTGTTCCCTTCTACTATATTCAAAAAAATATTGATATACTTGTATTTAGCTAACCTCTTTCAAATTGCCTCCATTTTTTCTAATGCAAAATAATGTAGTACATCATTCCTATATTTTAAGAATGAGGACATCTTAGAAAGGATTCTTTGGGCTGGAGAGATGGCTTAGCAGTTAAGGTGCCTTCACGCCTAAGAATTCCTGTTCTATCTGCAGGTCCCACATTTAACCAGATGCAAAAAGTGAATGCAAAGGCACAATGCTGCACATGCCCACAAGGGGGTGTATGCATCTGGAGTTCCTTCACAGTGGCTGAGAGACCACTGGTTCTCTCTCTGCCTCTTCCTCTCTCTCTCTCTCTCAACTAATAATAAATTTTTTAAAGAAATGATTTAAAAAAAAAACATTAATTTGGGGGGCTGGAGAGATGGCTTAGTGGTTAAGGCACTTTCCTGTAAAGCCAAAGGACCCAGGTTCAATTCCCCAGTACCCAGGTAAGCCAGATGCATAAGGGGGCACAGGCATCTGGAGATTGTTTGCAGTGGCTAGAGACCCTGGTGTGCCCATTCTTTCTCTATCTCCTTTCTCTCTCTCTCTCTCTCTCTCTCTCTCTCTCTCTCTGCTTGCAAACAAATAAATTAATAAAATAATAATATTTTTAAAAACATTTAAATTTGTGTATTTGCATGTGTGCATGTTGTGCATATGTCTATGTGTGTGTGTGCATATGTGCACCCACACTCCAGAAACTCTTGCCCCTGTAAATGAACACCAGATGATTGGGGCATTTGGGGGGGTCTGGTCTGCAAGGGTGGCTTGGGAATTGAACCCAGACTAGCATATTGTGCAAGCAAAGAGACTTTAACTGCTGGGCAATCTTTCCTCTGCCTGTTTTCTTTCATTGAAAAGTAGTGGAATGAGGGTGAGAGAGAGGGGACATAAGAGGATAACCAGATTGGAATATGACTAATTTTTATATGTTCACATATTAAAATTCCCAATAATTATTTTAAAAAGAAATGCCCATCTTACCATTACTTTCTTCACTGAAATAGAACAAATTACTAGTAGAAAATCTGAGTTATGTGATACCTTTACATATCTGTAATAGAAAATGAAAGGATTTATCCTATATAAATTTGAATCTATGAATCTGAAAAAAATGAATTTTCAATCTAAATCCTCCTACTTTTAGTTAACTGGACTTTTGTTTGTTTGTTTGTTTGTTTTTGTTTTTCGAGATAGGGTCTCACCACTCTGGCCCAGGCTGACCTGGAATTAACTTTGTACTCTCAGGTTGGCCTCGAACTCACAGTGATCCTCCTACCTCTGCATCATGTGTGTTGGGATTAAAGGCTTGCACCACCATGCCCGGCTCTGGACATTTTTTCAATTAAATTAATGTGATTGATTTTTACTTTTGGACAATGTCATTCAGTAAGTAATGCATTTGATTATATTCACTCCATTCCCCTTCCACTCTTACTCCACTCTTACCGAACCCCTTCTTCTTTCCCAACTAATCCCCCTCCTATTTTCATGTCTTTCTTTGTGTGACCTACTGAGTTTAATCAGGGTGGGTTGCATAAGCATGGGTGAGGGGTTATTTACTAGAGCAAGGGCAACTTACTAGTGGCTAAACTAATGAAGAATATTACTCCAAAACCCCAGGTAACTAATAACTGCCATTAGTTCCTCAGGGGGGAGGTAAGATCACATGCACCCTTCTTCCACCCATGATACAATGTGAATTGGCCCAATCTGGTGAAGGTCTTTTGCAGGTATCTATAGCTGCTGTGAATTCATGAGTGGAATGGCCATGTCATACTCAGAAGGCAATGTTTCACAGCATTCCTCCCACCCTCTGGCTCTCACATTCTACAACCTCTTTCATGATGTTCTGTGAGCCTTGAAGAGAGTGATGTTCCATTTAGAGATGAGTACTATCAATCACTTATTATCAGCACTTTGATTAGTTATGAATCTTTGCATTAACCTTTGCTCACTACAAAAAAGAAGCTTCTCTCTTCAAGGCTGAGAGCAACACCACAAATTTATGGGTATAAACATAAATATTTAGAAGGAAATATCCATTTAGTAAAATAATAGTATGTTTCCCCATATGGACTATGACTTCCCCAGTAATAGGCTTTTAACCAGGTTTAAAACACTGGCATGAATTCCTTCCTTTTTCAAATTAAATCAGAAAATGATTGTTTACCCTCATAGCATTCATACCACTATTGAACTACGGCACATATCTTGCCTGGCAGGTCAGTACTATAGCACCCACATTAGGTTAGGATCATTGATGACTTTCTCCTTCAGCAGCCTAGACAGCACCTTCTCACTCTATTAAAGCTATCTAGCAGGGAGGATGCTTTTAGTTCAGGTAGACATGTATTTTAAAAAGAAAATTTACTATGTATCTAAATTTCTTTCAAAATACTTTTTCATCCAGCTGCCCATTCACCTTTACAAGGGTGAATGGGGAGTTGAATCTGGGGTCAACAGGCTTTGCAAGCAAGCACGTTAGGGGCTGAGCCATCTCTCTAGCTAGTTACTGTTTTTTTTTTTTTTTTTTTTTTTAACATCATGGGTTATGTCTACTGCATGTGATAACTTTTTGGCCTCTTGTACATGTTCAGGTTTTCTTTCCTTGAAAGTCTCTCAATTACAGAGATACCACTTAGAATAGGAGCCAGTATAATAGGTATACAATTAAAAAAATCTGTGGACTGGTATTTTGACTAGGGACATCTTTAGATATAAATTCAAAGGATAAATGTTGCTGAAAATTTTGCCATTTTTATGGCACACACGTGTGTGTGCATGTGTGCATGCATAGAAGGAAAGAGAAAATTTGGAGGACAAAGAGAAAAGAGAGAGGGAGAGACAAGAACACATGGAAATGACGGAATTTCTTCAATTCATTTTGTTCTCATCTCCCTGTCCTCCATTTGATTCCACCAACCTGTAATTATAAGACTCCTTTTCAGCCACTATTGCCACTAAGGCACCATCCTCTGCTGTCTTGTTCAGGTCTTCCTGGCTGACCACATTGTCAGTGGACTCTGCCGGTTTCTTTCTCAGCTGTCCTGACTTCTTTGACTTGACTGTCTCATGCACTATGCCTTTCGCCTCCTCTCCCAAACATCGTTTTCATTGACTCTGTCCTGTACAATGGCTCTTAATTGCCTTTTGAATCTAGTGAAAACTTTCTCAAGCCCTCTAGCAATTAACTTCATAGGCATTCTCCGCTACAACTTACTTATGCTAGGGGCCAGTTCTTGGTCTCTAGCCCAGAGGGTCAAACCAGTTCGCTTTCTCTTGCTTCTCTGACTCTGTGTACCAGTTGCCCTCCCACCTCGAGTGCCCACTCAGCTTCTCCCTGCCAGAGCAGTCACACTCTTTCTTTCTCTGTGTCTTTCCTCCGTCCTCTCTTTCCCCCTCCTCGCCCTGGTTTGTCCTTTTGGATTTGTGAGTGCACTTGCATCACCCTGTCTTGCACTACTCACACAGCTTCGTAGAGACCTCAGGCACTTGACAATGAGCCCTGTTCTATCTGGAACTGATAGTTTGACGTTTCCCCTTTTTGTGCCTCTTGTCTCATCTTTGCTATATGTTTTTCCTGTATGTTGGCTCCTGCTTTAAGTCTTCCCTTCCTCTAGTTGGAAAGTTCGTTTCCCTTGGAGACTTAGGTAGTTATCCCTCTCAGGGAACGGTGTAGGTGTAGGTGAGCACTGTGGTCGCCACAGATCTCTTCCGGTAGAGTTGCTTCTGATTTGTCCCAAGTGGTCCAACCGCGTGGGAAGGGGGTGGGCGGGCATGTATGGTGCTCACGCCCTCTACTCACTCCGTGCGGTGGGTCAGCCTGACCAACCACCTCTCCCCTTTCCACGTGAGTGTGTTTTTGTAAATCGTTACCCCAGCTCAGCCGCAGAGGTCCTGCCTTGTGAATTCAGAGTAGCAAGTCCTCGCTAAGCCTGGAGCCCCGAGTGAACACCTTCTTCCACCTGTTCAGTCAGCACAGTCCCCCCGCCACACACACACAGACCCCTCCACCTACCATGAGCACAGGAACCCCAGGCTCCCGCGGAGTTAGCAAACCTTAGAGTCTTAGCAAGACTCTGCAGGTGCCCCACAAGGGAGGAACTAGCAGGGGGATCCCTTTCTGCTTAGCTGCACAAGGGCCTCTGAGGAGGCGGATGTCTTTCCTGAGAGCAATGACACAGGAAGTGCGCTGCTCTCCTGGGCTCCAGAATACTTCAGGCACCTGTGGGACCCAAACCATGGGCACTTCCAAGCCTCGCTGTAGGTGGGAGGCCCATGCGGATTCTCCAGTGCGAAGCGCTTTTGTAGCTAGGACAGCTGTTCGGTGGCCTTGCGCTTGTTTTGAATGTGTGATCCCAGTGTTCTCTTCTTGCTATAAAAGACACTTAGAGAAAGACACTTGTCAACAAGGTGGAAGGTGTTACAGAAATGGAGTGGTTTGAAGAGTACTTGGCTAGCCCTCCTAGGACAGGGAGTTACCTTCGCCGCAGTTACTAAAGTATGGTGGTGCTGCTGGACCTAATGATGGTTTTTATCTAAACCTAAGACCTGGATATCTTAAATACAAGACTACGTCATGTAAATGCAGGCCCAAAAGAAAGCTCATCAGAGTTGCTGGTGTCTCCTTGGATAATGCAGTGGAGAATGTTGTCCCTGCATGTCCTTTTCCCATGTCGCTATTTTTAAGTGTAAATGACTTCTTGCAGGACAGTCACAGCAGTGACTGCCACTGAGTTGGTGACAACAGCACTTCACAAAGCTTGCTCATTATTCATACTTTCAGGTACATTTGTCATTTGAACCTTACTCCAGCTCTGTGGAAAATCTTTTAGACGTGGTGTTATCCATGTTCTGGACCTTAAGGATCAATTTTGGAGGTATCACTGGACCTCCCCTAGGTTTCTGGATGCTTCACAAATGAAGGTTTTCTGACTGCAACCCTATTGCCAGCTTCATGACCGCCACTGGGCATGCCCTGTAGTGCTCATCCTTTCTCTTTCCCTCCTTGAAATGTTACCCAGGGTGAAGGCAGAGCAAGAAGAGACCTCTCTTCGAGTGAAGAGGGCCCATCACGCAGAGGGACTAATTCACTAATTCACCGACTCTGAGAGAAGCTAAGGTCACCCCCGCTGGCTGAACTGGTACTTCTGATAGGAGTTTGGGGAGTGGAGATATGTTCTCCATCCTAGAAAATTCCTTCACAGATATGCCTCTGTTCAAGTGACCCACTTGAAGAAAATCATGTTTCAATCTTAAAACTGAACAAACCTACTGTATAGAAAGAGGTCTGAGATAAAATCTGGACTCGAGTCAAATAACATTTGCTGGTCCCTCTGATTGAAGCATTCTCTTCCTTAATAGCTTAGCTTCTAACTTGGTGTTGGGTTTTGATGCCTGTGAAAACTCTGAGAGATGGAATACTTGATTATTTCAGTTCCAACTTGTTGGAACTAAGTATAACAGGTTCTATGCTTTTTCCAAAACTTTGATAGGGAACTTTTCTGGCATAGAATATATGGTCCTCTCTGGTGAAACTTTACAAATCTCTACTCAAGAAATACCAAAGACCGGATGTTTAGAAATATTTGTATGAGTTATATGCTCACAGTCACATTTATAACTGTTTTGCTAGAAGGTGAGAGAGAGAGAGAGAATGTAAAGTGAGGAGGGAGAGAAGAAAGGGAAAGGATATATTGATTTAAAACTAAACACTTGGACTGATTACGCTATAAAATTAAGAGTAGTTCCAAGATGATACCACTGTGGGGCGCCAAAGTTCTACTCGGCTAAAGCCTCCCGCCTTCTTGGGGCCAGAACAGATGCACTGGGGGAGAAAGGGGAGGGACGGGGTGGAGCTAGGGTGTCCTTTATTGGTCTTAAACTAGCCTGGAAGACTTCCTTACATAACAAGTCTGTACGTGGGGGAAGACACTTTGTGAAGGGGACAGAAGGAAGGTGTGAGTTGTAGGGGGGTTGGGAAGCTTCTAGAAATGAAGAAAATCTTGGACCACTGATCTGACTTGATAGCACAATCGACCCCCTTCGCTTCAGAAATTCTTTGGCTTCTTCTCAAACTGGGACCACGACCTCTTTTAAAGGGGTCGGACGGGGAAGGAGAGGGAGAGGCTACAGACTTGGACAGGGTCTGCTCCCCTCCCTTACACAGCAGCGACCCTGACTAACGTGACCCCACTGCACTCGGCACTCCCTCCCACGCCTGGGGGCGGCTGTTTCCAGGAAGCAGAGCTCTTTCTACTGGGGCACCGCAGGGTTGCACGTCTCCATCTGCAGCCCCCGGGAGTGATCCGTGGGGATAAAGAGCGGCAGCCTCCCCCGCCTGCCAGAGCCCTGGATGTTCAGCCATCAGCTGCCGCGAGGCGCTGATTTCACTCCCCGCTGAGGCTGCAGGCAGGGCCCGTCGGGGGCACAGGGGTGGCGTGGGGAGGTGGGGTAGGGGGTGGCAGCTGATAGCAAGGCTGCGCTCCCGGCCCGCCAGGGTTTATTACAGACCAGCCACCCACAAAGGTTAGGATCGCGCATTTTGAGACAGTATAATCCAAGTTTAAATATTAAAAGCAAAAGCAGAAGCAGTGGAATATTTACCTAGAGCCAGAGTGGATCTCTCTTTGCCAGGCGAGAGACTGTAGGGGAGGCTCAGATCTCTGGCCCAGAGCACTAGGGCGCAGCTTACCCAGTGGCAGGGTGCGGAGGCCAGGGCCCACCTGCACAGCTTTCTGGCTGTGGCTAGCAGAGCCCCTCACTTTCCCCGGAGAGTGTAGTCTGCACAGCTCGGTCCTAGTCTTCTGTTCTGTCATATTCTTTCTTGAGAGCCTCTCGGACTAACACAAAAGGTGCCGGAAAGTATGTTGGATCAATAGCAAAGATTGTTATTTAGATAACGAATTAATCTCCCTGTTATAATACTTTTTATAGTGAACTTTGTACCTCTGCCATAAGAAAAAGGAATTTAAAGGGAAAAAGTCTCAAACAGGATTAAGGTTTTAATTACAATTCCCTATCGAAAAAGTATGTTTGATGAGCTGATCTTATCAATTAATAGTAACATTAAAGCTCAAGAAACAGATTCACAGAAAATATGCTTAAGGGAGTCTTTTAAAAGTTATCGCACTGGGGTACGAGCAGGGCAGCAAACCAGGGATGCTGCGTTCGAACAAGCTTAAGATGCGAGTCTGGGACTGGATCGGAGCCCAGAGCGCATCTGGGCCTCAGGCTGGGGCAGGGGCGCGGGCCCTCGCGGGGAGACAAGGCCTCCGGGTAAGAGGAAAACAGCAAATAACAGACAAGCCCAGGCCCACATCAAAGTTGGAGTCTCACAAGGGCGGTGCAGTTCACTGAGTTTGGGTCAGCGTTATATTCCAGAGGCAAATAAAGTAATTTGAACATGCATCAACAGTTTTCCATAAAATACGAGTTAAAAGAAGTAATAGAACTAATCACTGTCTCCTCAAATCAAGTAGAAAACATTTCAATGCACTAATTAGCGTAATTAGAATAATAAGCCTCTGCCTATATGTGGTAAGACAATGTGTACAAACAACTTTATTTAATGTATACTGGTAATCAGCGATGCGTGCCTGCTTGAATGCTTAGCGCAATAAAACTACCCTCCGTCCGCCCAAACAATCAAATACAAATTAGTTTAATGATTGTGCCTGCTGAATGTCTTAGAAATCCACCAGCAGAGGCGAGTAAATAGAAGCATCCTTGTTTGTGTGCGACCCCGCCCGGGCTGGCCGCAGGGCCCGATGAGTGGTTGGGAGCCTGCGGGGCCCGAGCTTGCAGGAGGCTCCAGGGAGCGGGACTAAAGCCGGGCACTGCTCCAGCACAGACCTGCAGAAGCCCCGGCTTCGGCCCGGGTTGTCTCTCACCCCAGTCAATCAGCCTCCATCCCCCGCAGACCCCCGGAACTTGGAGCTCTAGTTCCCCACCCAGCCACCTCTCCCCTGGACCTAAGGCTGCACTGGAGACCCTCCCTCCTTTCTGCTAGGCTGTTCAGAGCTGAGATTCTTCACTCAAGAAACTGCCACAGAGACCTAAGAGGCTATGGGGTAGGGCCGTCCTGTGAGTGGTCAGCCCACGGAGAGGAGGGACTCAGGCCTGCTGTTTCACTAGGGATCATAAGGTGCCAGAGAACCTCTGAGTTCCAGCCTTCGGGGAACTGAATTCTACTAAAAACTTTAGGCACCTAAGGTTAGACATTCGGTTTTCTTTTACGATAGCGTTCACAGATAAGGTTCTTCACAACTGCCGGCTGGCAAGCTGAGGTCAGAAATACTGAGAAGTTTGATGGATGGGAGCCAAAAAGTACAAGTTTAGAACGTTGCTCCCCAACTTTCGCTAGGATGCCTCCCTTTTATAGCTCTACCAGCCAGAGAAAGCCCAAGCTACTTCCCAGGGAGCTATACCTTTTCCCTTCTTTCCCTTTTCTTATAGCGGTGCCATCCCTTCTTTACTCTTGGGGCGCCTTCTTCCACTCTAGAGGAAGAGCTATAAAAACTCCCTGGGACTGACTTTACAAAGTCAAGATTTGAAAAGGACTGCAGGCAGAGAGCTAGGAGATTCACGCTATGCCCTCAGCACGCAGCCACTTCTGTACCAGTGCACCTCAGCCCCGGCCACACGCAGCCTCCAGAGAGGCCCAGCACCACCGCCCTGCCCCGCGCGACCACCCATACCCCAGACCTCAGTGCTCCTAAGCAGTACCTCTAGCCTCAACCAACCCCACCATCGGCCTCCTAGGGACCAGAGAGTTGGAATCTCTGCACCTGTCCAATCATTCAGCCCGTCCCACGGGGGTGGGAGCTTTGGGCACTGGGCGCCACAGACAATATCAGATTCCCGTGCAAGCACTGGGGCTTGTTTGCTGCGACCAAGGGTGCGGGCCAAGAGTTCGGGGGATGGCGGGCTCCTTTCACTCCTCTCCCTTCCCTGCGAGGGTGGGCTCGCTTTCGCTGCCTCCGCCCAAGCTGCCCCAGAGCCCTCAAGGAAGGGGCGGCTGTTAAGGCCTGCTTTCCTCTGAGCGACAGCGGATGCCCACCGGCAACAACCTCACCAACCATGCCTAGTCCCTGAAACTTTGAAGGAATATTTGTTAGGGGAACAACGTAGACAAATAGTTATTAATGTCAAATAATTCTCTTCAGAATAATGTGCTATGGAACATAAAAGGTCATAAAAAATTTCTCTGGTGGAATGAGATTTCTTTACAGGGCAGAAGTGCCCACACTTCCCACTTGGATTTGCCAGGACCCTAAAGCCAGTGATTTACAATGGCTAGTTTATATTACAAACCCACAAGAAAGTTTCCTTTTCCCACTCTGCTGCGGCTGCCAAACTCTGTTGCCATTTTTTTTTTTTTTTTTGTGTGTGCATGTGTGGATTTTTTTTTCCTTTTTAAACAACAAACCTAAAGGAAGCAGTGTTGGAAAGAAAAGATCCAAATGAGATGCGTCCAGGTTCAGTTTGCTCTGCAGTGAGGATGCATACTGTCCTTCAGCATGTGGAGAGTTAATTCATAACAATCAGAATCCTTTCCAGATCTCTCAGATGGGGTCCTAAGGCTCTCCTGTTGTTCTAAAATCGGTGATGACTACGTCATTGTGAGAGCATTTATTTCCCCTTCTTTTTTCTAGATGACAACTCCAGGTTATGATAATGGAGAGCTGTTTGCCGCCAACTATAGACCCTTGCAGAGCTCAAGCTCGGAAGTCCTCCTCCCCACTAATTCCAGACAAAGAGCTATAAAAACTCAAAAACACGGGAAGAAATTAACTTTAGGTATAGATGCACTTTTACTAGTGTGTTAAGTAACATCAGATTTTTTTTTAAAAAAGAAATACATCTTAATGTTACCACATTCAGAATTCTAGGAACAATAAGACTATGATTGTTTTGATGGGATGTGACACTGTTTCTAGAACCTCTAACAGCTAAGCCAAGCAGCAAGGTGATTAACGTGAAGGAACGGTATTACAGGATAAAGTTAATTAACTTTTTCTAAAGCAGGCAATACATTTTCTAGATTTTTGTTTTCCACCAAACACCACAGTAATGTGAAAATACTTTGATTGTTTATCTCCATAACCAAACAAAGCCTTAAAGAAGCCAAAAGCCATTTTTTTTAGACTTGTCCCTAGATAAGAGGGCATTGAGAAAACACTGGGTCAAGTTCTGCAAATATGGGTGGATTGATTCCATGGATCTGCTAGCTGGGTGGTAAGCCCATGGCACTCTCATGTAATTCCCATCCCCAAGCAAGTTGTGCAAATAGATATCAGAAGTATTAGTTGCCTTCCACCACCATGGAACCCTATTTGAGAGCCTATGCATAATTGGAAAAGTAAACTTTTCTAAGCATAAAAAACAATTTATATGAAACTTAGCTTATATCACATTTAGTAATATTGTCAAGATTCACAGTACTTCCATTCCAGATGCCTATTTCTCTTTCATTGTAAACAATCACCATCCCTTTGCTTGATCTACTGAAGTCTACAAGCATGCCCAAGGAAACTCACAAGCTCCATTTTTACCACGTTCTTTAACTTTTGTAGAAATTCAATAGAATCTAGAACCAACTACCATGAATGGGTTGAAAAATCAACAAAGAAACAAATCAAAGAGAGGAATGGAAAAAGGTAACTTTGCCATGCTCCCCAGTGCTATCCAAGATGCTTCCATAATAAGAAAAGTGAAGACAGCACATACATGCAGGAGCCCATGATACACCCAAACCTATCCCCTTCACTGTCACTCTGGCTTCTTTGTATTTGTTGTTCTGAAGAAATAAGAAGAAAGATGATCCCTTTCATCAAAGTCATTTCATCAGAAAATTTTGCCAACCAGACTATGGCTTCCTCTAATGGGAACCGGAAGAGAAGGTAAGAAAAGAGTAGTTTTGGTTATTGCCTGAAACATAAAGGAGGTTACTTTGTGGAAACAGAGAGAATGTTGAGAAATGCCCAGTATGTTATTTGTGGCTATTCTGTCCATATGATCTTCACATATTTTTTCTTCACAAGATCATTTTTCCCCATCTTATATCATAAATCTAAAATGTGGCATATTTGGAAGAAACACATGGGGTTGATCAGGATGTGTGGGATTCTGCATTATTGTCTTTAGAGGAAAGAAATGACTTGTCAGTGAGGCTAAGTTAGTATATCAGGACTTCCTGCCCTCCAGATTTCTCCCAGTGGTCCTGATTTTTTTTTTTTTTATTATAGGGTATCATGCATTGCAAGACAGGCATGAAAACTACTAGAGTAGCTTTAGGCCCTTTATGGTAAGCATAAATCAAGAACCTGGTGTGTCTGTTTACTATGTGATATTCTCCAGTTAGCAGCCCCTGTGGCTAGGAACAAAAACTGCCTGCTCAAGGTCCACTAGCATGCCCTGCAGAGGGCAGAGGCTGCTTGTTTGCTGCCTGCAGTGGAGGAATATTGACCCAGAACTCAAATCTATACCTAGCTTAAACATTTTACCCATCAGCATGTCTGCGCTCACAAAACACTTCTTCTTTCTGTCACTTCTTGTTCATTCTATTGATAAGATCACTTGGTAAAATCTGTTTGTGACCCATGTAATATTGACTAGAAGTTAGAAAAGATGATCAGATGTAATAAACCCAGAAACTACCTTCCTGAATCTACATTTATACTTAAACCAATGTTCCAAGGATGACTTTAAATATAACTGCAAACTATAAACTAACCCATCACTCTTTCAAAGCCTAACTAATAAAACTGAATTTCACAAGTATGGTGTTCTACCTAAGACTGAAACAAAACTGTTATTAGCATTATGGCTTGAGTCTATCCAATACATTCTTTCTACCTCATCTCACCTCTTAAAATGTAGAGCCTGTTTGCCTGATAAGAAATAGAGACTGTAATAAAAACCATTGTAAAACTATCATTTTTAATAAACCTAATAGGAATAATATATAACATCTACTTCTGATCATTTGATAAACACATATTGACAATATCATTTTTGTTGAAAGACATTTGTTAGTTATGGAGAAGAATTCTCTAACTAAACTCTGCTTTTTCTGCAGGTCCCAAATTATGTGATGACCTGTGGTAGAAGTCCAAGTCCACCTAGTTCCACTGATGCTCGCTAACCTGGAAAGAAGATGGAGGGGAATCTGTGTGTATTTATAAGGCAAGCATCTCTTTGTTGGATTAGGAAATGGCAAACAAACTGAAGCTCACAGCCAATGACTATTCAATTTAATGCTACAAGGCATGATGGCTCAAAGAGTTAAAGTGATGTTAATTTTTGCAAAGAAAAGTAAATCTGAACCGTAGTCTTCATTTAGAGAAAAAAACCTCTGAAAGTTATAAACATGAAACCTGGCAGTATATGCATAAAATTTATTCCAAAACTTTAGAAAGTATAAAGGAAAGGAAGTGTTTTATATACAACTCAACTCAGTCCGTATAAGGTCTAAGTAGGGGTTCTTTCCCCTTTAAAATTCGGCACTATCTTTAAAAATAAAATAAAGATATTTCAATAATTAGAACAAACTATGAAGGTATTGTGCATTTCTGTTTTATGTAATAATAAAATATTACTTTAACATAAATATATAAGGATCTCTGCGATTTTATTTTCCCCACAAGCACAACCAAATGTACCCAAAACAAAGTATTTTTAAAGAGACTGAACAAAAAATTTACATCCCATATAGATTTTGCTCACCTACTCATTTAAAGCTACAGAAAAACAGTTTCCAGAACCTTTTTGCTTCAAAAGAAATAAATATACATTGAGGCAAGCCACTTAAAATGATATGAAAATATTTCCCTGGGTAGCATTGAAAAAAAGAAAAATAGACAAAGAAACATTTAAACTATTTCTGCATTTCAAAAGACAGTTATTAAACATATATACATAGTGGTAAGGTTCAGTGGCAATTTTCATCTTAACAAGCCTATGAGAGCAAGAGGAGCCTTAGACATATCTCCTGAACTCCAGCTTCTGACCTTACCTACTTGGTAATAAGTATCTAAAAATTCATTTCCGGCCTTTACCATTGGCTATTTGCCCTGCTCTGGGTTGCTTCACTGAAGGCCAGTCCCCACACACCAGGAACAAGCAGGATAATGCGTCCTGAAGCAGCTCCATGCCCATCTCCTTGTGACATTCATTGGGGGAAATGAAATACAGGCAAATAAATATGCCCATTATAAGTCACCATTTATCTTGCAAAAACATTGAATGAAACAATCACAGGTGTTTGAAAAGATAATACTGTAGAAAGTATATTCCCTAAAATCTTAACTACTGAGTGCAATGCTAATCTGATGCTGAACCATAAGTTTATGATAGTGAAAATGTAATATTTTTTAAAATAAACATTTAGCTAATACCTAACGAGGAAAAAAATGGCTCAAACTTTGAAGGTTAATAAAAAGTGTCTTCCCTTTTAGCGCCCTTTTGTGCTAATAATTATTTTTAATGTTAACTGGTCACAGTTTAATGGTGTTCATTTTCAATACACTTACAAGTTTTTTTTTTTCTCCTACACTTCATAGTAGATTCTATTGTGTTGGGAGTCAACTGTTTTCCATCAAGATAAGGTAAAAATGCACTTAAAACCATTAACAAAGGGGAGAAAGGCAGGATTTGAAAAGGTCATTTTCCCCCTACTTCATTTGGCTTCTTTAGTGAAAGAGGGGGAAATGCTGTCCAAGTTGAACAATATTTTCTGTAATAAATTACAGGAGAAGATAGTGTGAGACCCTAAATGTGACTTGATAAACAAATGAAATGGTGAGGACAAATCTGCCTATGTGTGCATGTGGGCATCTGTGTTCTAAGAAACACAGTCTATGCATACATCATTAAGTTCCTGGGCTAGTTTCTTTATGTTAAAAAAATGACCTAGTAGAGGAACAAAGTTTAACTGCTCCTGTTAGCACAACTGATTCCTCATAATTAAGTTATTAAACCTAAAACAGAGAACTATCCAAGGATATCTGAAGATACATAACTGCCTAGTTCTCTTCAAAGTCCCAGTTTCTTTCTGTTGGACAACTCCTGAAATACATTTAACCTCCACATTTCCTCTGAGCTCTTTCACAATGAAGTAATCAGTCACTCACTATCGATTTTTTTTCTTTTTCCCCCTTTCCTACCTCCTTCAGAAACACTGCCTGAAAATGAAGTTTACTTTGTGCATGGTAACAAAAAGCAATACTTCACTATTTTTATATTCTAAACTGAATTTTTGCCTTGGATAAAGTGGGTAGACCATACACATTTCTTGAACGCAAACATTTATTTTGTATGAAGCCAATGGTTTTGCTTTGGTGAAAGGAGCCAATAGATGTTACACTATGTAGAAGGATTTCGCAGGTAAGCAAAGTTCACAGGCAGTCAGAACAAGGGCAACATCGGAACACTACAGATGGAGAGCTGCCAAGAGCTGGCTTCAATTCTCTCCGCTGAGGAAAGCAAAGTGAAGGAAACAAAATCCCAAAAGGCAATTCCAAAATTAACAGTAGTCCTTAAGAGAAAAAATATGTTTATGTATTTGTTCATGTAAACTTCAATTTTCTTGCAGTGCAAATTTGTGTGGTTAAAATTTGCCCATTTCAAAGATCGTGTGGTGTGTATTTTTCCCTCTGTCCTGGTGGGAATCCACATTAGATAAACAGAGCAGCATGTGCCAACTCTGGGCATCAGGGAGCTGCATTTTTGTGGTTAGCAAGGTTAGGTGGATTTTTTATTTCTTTTTGGTAATTTAGTTTTGCCAACTACTTATCTCACCTCATTTTCCCACTCATTCTCTCATTCTCTCATCCTTTCTCTGGCCTCTCTCTCTAGGAGACATTGCCTGGGTACTCTCCTGCAAAGGTCAAAGCATATCATTGCACCTGCTACCTTTTCTAGAATAGTCCAGTGTCTTAGTTGCTTTCCTTTTTCCTTATTTTTTTTTCCTTTTTTAAGGGACAGGAGAAATAATAATTAAAAATAAAAGAACAATCAGAAGTTAGAGAGGGAACAGTGGTCCTGGGAAAGACCGCGGACCGAAGGGGAGGGGGAGCCCGAGCTCTGCCCCTCCCCCCGCTCGAGTTCACTGGACGGGCGTCTGCACCCCGTGGTGTGGTGGCGTGTCCCTACTCCCCCCGTACACATCCTCGGCGCCCGGCAAAGTCCCTCCGGGAGGGGTCATCCTTTTCTCTTTCTGTCTCCTGTTACAGAACCAGACCCTCACCACCTCCTTCTCCAGCTGTAAGCTGTCCGCGAGGGAGGTGATCTCCTGGGCCGAGGGCTTGGGGCATTTGAGGAAATGGCTCTCCAGAGCCCCCTTGACGCTCACCTCGATGGAGGTCCGCTTTTTCCGCTTGCGCCCCTGCGCTGCGATCTTGTCTATGCTGGTGGGGCTGCCCGAGGACGAGTCCGCCTCCTCCAACCACTTGTTCAACAAAGGCTTCAGCTTGCACATGTTCTTGAAGCTCAGCTGCAGGGCCTCAAACCTGCAGATGGTGGTCTGCGAGAACACGTTGCCATACAGGGTGCCCAGCGCCAGCCCCACGTCCGCCTGGGTAAATCCTAGTTTGATCCGCCTCTGCTTGAACTGCTTGGCGAACTGCTCCAGGTCGTCTGAGGTCGGCGTGTCCTCGTCCGAGTGCGGGTCGTGGTGCGCGCCCGGGTGGCCAGGCGGGCCCTGCGGGGGCGGCGGCGGCGGCGGCGGCTGGTGCGGGTGCGAGTGCGGATGCGGGTGGTGGTCTGCGTGATGCGGCTCGTCGTGGGCGTCCCGCAGGCCGTGGTGGTGCAGCCCAGCCGGCTGCCCGCCGGCGCCCAGCATACCGTTCACCGTGAAGCTGGGCTGCGAGTAGAGCAAGCCGCCGTTGGATGCTCCCATGGAGGGCGGGAGGTGTGCCGCGGCCGCCGCGCTTCGCCATGCCCCGGGCCCGGGGTGATGGTTGGCGGCGTGGTGCACCAGATGCGGCGGCCGAGGCTGCTGCTGCTGCTGTTGCTGCTGCTGCTGCTGCTGTTGCTGTTGTTGTTGCTGCTGCTGCTGTTGCTGCTGCTGCTGCTGCTGCTGCAGCGCGCCCGGCCCGTGCAGCTCGTCGCCCCGGCCGCCCTGCGCCACCACCACCGAGGGCTTGATGTCCGGCTGGCCCAGGGGGCTGGTGGACCAGGGGGAGCCGTCGCCACCGCCCCCGCCGCCGCCCCCGCCCCCTCCGCCGCCGCCGCCGCCGCCGTGGGACAGCGCGGCGATCCACTGGTGAGCGTGGCTGAGCGGGTGCCCGTTGCTCTGCAGCGCGCCGTAGTCGCCGGGCACCAGACTCTGCGCCTCGCGGTAGCCCCCCGCGCCCTGCTGCATGCCGCCGGGCGGCTCGGCGTGCACGATGGAGGCGCTGGAGGTGAGCAGGCTGTAGTGGTTAGACGCTGCGGTCGCCATGACTCTCGGAACCGGACTGAGCGCTCTGGTTAAAGGAGCCGCGCATTTGACAGTTACTTTTCCACCGGGGCTCCCTCTCCTCGCTCGCCCCTTTCCTTAACCTCTCTCTTTCAGTTTGTGTGTGTCTCTTTCTGTCTCTCTCTCTCTCTCTCCCCTAGTGGGCAGCTCCGACGTCCGCTCAGACGCCTTCTGCTTCTGCTCGGGCTGCCACCGCCGCCACCGCTACCTCCCGCCCGCGCTGGCTCCTTTCTCTCCCTCCTCTCCCTCGCTTGCTCGCGCTCACTCTCTGACTCGCTAGCGCTCCCCCCGCTCCCCTCTTTCTCCAGCTCTCTCCCTCTCTCTTGGCAGAGCCGGCTCGCAGCGGCACGCGCCTCGGCCCCGCCCCCTTCGCCCCCTCCCATTGGCTCCGCGCCCTTTGATTTACGTGGATACCGCTAGCAACCTCCCAGGCCGCCTCCACTGATTGGAGTAGAGCTGCCCCTTCCTACCCCTCCTCGTCCTCCTCCCCAGGGTGCAGAGTCCTCCTAGCTCTCCCGGTGTCCCCCCCCCACACGCCCCAGCCTTGCAATTCAGATTCTTAGTTCTCACACCCCTCATCTGCTCCAACCCGGGCCTCCTCCGCCCCTCTTGGATGGGCCCCGCCCCCCATCTGTCTCCCAAGCTGAGAAGCCCGGAGGCGGGGCGGTCCCGGAGCTCTTAGGGACTACAGCCACTTGGAGACTTGGATGGCAGGGAGTCCACTGACTCTTCCCAATAGGTCTTTGAGGAGGGCATGAGTGGTGGAAGTGAAAGGCTAGGGCGCACAGGGCCAGCAGGAGTCTAATTTTCATTCTCCTTGGACACACACACACCAGCATCACTTCAACCTAGAGCTAGGGCCAGCTTATGTCGTTATGGAAGTCTCCTTTCCTCGTGGTGAGAATTTCAGTGCACAGGTGTTTCGTGCTCTTGGATACATCAAGCCACTTCTGGCCCCAAATAAAGGTCCCCTTCTTCCCCTCCACTCCAGTAGCAAAAGTCCTTTTGTAGGCTCCAGATTAACTTCCCCACAGTTCCTCTCCAAAAAGACTCTGGAGAAGCCGGATAGAGCCAAAGCTGCTCCAACAGCGCAGCGGTCTGAACTAAAAACAAAACTCCAAGCGTCATATTCGCACTGATGTAGTGCCCAATCTTTGGCCTCCAAAAGTAGGAGCTTGCGTGGGCAGACCTTAGCCTGTGCGAAGCCGCGGGAGTCAGGAGAAGGGGCGCTGCTCTGGCCCGGCGGAGTCGCCCAGGGCCGCTGCGGAGCCGTGTGCGCTTTTCCATCTCTCACTTTGGCGCTGGTCGGTGTAACTTTTCCGTGAGCAGCTTAAAAGGGAGGGAAGAACAGCAAATGTGCTGATGCTTGGAAACCCTTCCTTAGCCAGCGGGCGGGGTTAGACTGAGATCTCAGGCACAGGCTGGTGAAGCCTCCGGCTCAAAGTTTAGCCTGGAACGCCAAAAAAAGACCTGGGGTTGGTGCACCTGCGTCGCCCCTGGGGCAGGTGGCTGTTGCCATTTTCCGAGCTGGCTAGCAGAGATCCAAGCACAGACTGGGGCTGGAGCCGTGGGCTCTCCACGCAGACCCAGGAGGGTGTCACGCTGACAATGCACAGCGAATCAAAAGTTTCGGCCGGGAAAGGAAAGCCCTGGGAAAACGCAAATCACGTCCTCTCCTCTGATCCTTGGCCCGCGCTTTGTAGCCCTAGCACTGGCTTAGTGGTCAAGAATTTGTAAGGGAAGCCAAATGAAGGCGCAGAGGGAGCATTTTGGGGCCTCCGAGCATCTTAATCTAGACAGCAGAATGGAGCGGGCCAGGAAATTCATCATGCCTAATGAGGAGCAGTGCTCTTTGGGGAGTGGCGGAGCTGTTTATAAATCACAACGTTGAGAACCCGCCCGAGCCAGGAGCTTTGGCTGAGAATCTCCACGTGTCCTGTGTTTATGAGCGAGTGTGGGGGAGACAGAAGTGGCTAGAGGAGGGGCGAGCCCACAGGCGGCCAGCAGGACGGACCTGAACACCAACGCGCGCACCCGCGTGGCGAGGCTGGGACACACACACAATGCATGGCTAGCAGTCCCAGAGCAAGTGTTCAGCCACCCTGCCCGAGATCCTGGGGAGAGAGGACTGCTAGGAATTTAGTAAGTTTGTACTGCCAGGAAACAAAACCAAACAACAACAAAAAAGCTTCGGAGCATGAAGACTCCGTGGCTGGTGCGGGTGTCTTCTGGATGGCCGCCGCAGGGATAGGCAGCGACCGAGGCCACCTCCTCCCAGCCTCCGCCCCACGTCTACAGAGCAGCGCTTAACTAGCAAGCCAAGCTAGGGAAGCGCACTGGTCTCTCCCCGTTTCCCCTCCCAGCCAATGTTGCCTTTCTCCCTTTCTCTTCCCGCCTCAGGGGAGCTTAGGTTCTCCCTAGGGAAGAATTGAGCAGTTTGCGGACTGACTGATTCAGGGTCCTGGATTTTCTTTTTCCTTTCTCCAAAGCTTTTGCCGCTAATAGAATGATACATTCAAGGGAAGAATGAAGTTTGCAGACTTATTTCAGAGAGAAAAGTGGCTGCTTGGGTCTATTTAAAAGCTCTTCCAGCCGGTCGCCTTCTCATCTTCCCGGTACCCCCGGCACAGGGCGCGAGGCGCGTGTAGGTGGTGGCGGTGGGAGGGGGATGCAAGAATTGGCTGCACGTGAACATCAAAACTCCCTGATTGTGATGAGAATTCACTGGCCATTAATGCAAAGAGATCCTTCCCCTCCCACTTTGACGTCCCGGGTCTCCACTCCACCCCTCAAGCCCCGCCTCATTTCCCTGGCGGCGGGAGAAAGTACCAAAACGTCCTCAACTGTGCAAGCCCGGATTGTTAAATTGTGCTTTGTATGTCCAATAGATCCCCTGAAGTGCACCCAGAGACGCCCCTCCTGGGGGCCTCAGCCATCCACCCCCACCCCAAGCAGGCCAATCAGTGGACAGGCTAGGCTGGGCGCTGCACCGCTCACAGCACCGCCCCTCCCCTCCCCACTCCGCCCGGAGCCCTTGCCGCCAGTCTGAGGGGCCCGGTTGGCGCGAACGCCGGTTCGGAGCTGCCTGGGCGTTCCTGCAGGCCTCTGGGAGGCATCTCTCCGGGATTCCAGGCATCTTTGGCTCTGAAAGGTTTTAGCTAGGGCCTGTCCTCAGTTCCCCAGTCCCTCTCGCTGTTCCTCCCACTGACTCGGTCAAGGTTTAGTCTGCTTGCTCCTCCGTCTGCCAGCCGGTCTCCGCCCGCATGAACGCACGCTGAAGGTGTCTCCGGCAGACGCTTTCAGGTTTTGATGCTCCTCATTTCTGTTCACTGTTCAAAGCAGCTGTTCAAATACAGAGGCTTACGCTGACGTGGAAAGGATTTCAAACAACCCTAAAATGCTTTGAACTGACAAGGTATCTTGATATCTTCCCTCACTCCAGCACAGCTCATAGAAATCACTTTCTAGGACAATGGCTGAGCAGGCTGTTGAGGGCCGCCGCCTGGGGCAGGGGCCGCCCAATCTCCGGGATCCTTTTTGTAAGGATAGGCCACCGGCCACTGATCTTGGCGTTGGCATCAGCCCAGGTCTGCAGTGAGGTTCTATTCAGCCAGTATCGTGGCTGCACTGTTCTGCAGAAGTGGGGAGGACTAGCTTAGGAGCTGAGGTCAGGGTGGAGGAGCAGAGAGAAGCAGCCCGGCTATCCACACAACCGGTAGCCCTCGTATTCATCGTCCCTCACACTGTCTCTTCCTTGAAATAGTGATTCTGGCTGGGCTTTCATCAGCAACCTGAACCTGGACCCAAGTGTCCCGAAATCTACACCTGAATAGCAATTCTGGGATCAGTCTATGCATTGTAACTTGAGCTCTAATTTGTTAGTTAGTAAACATACGTCTTGTTAAAAATGTCAGTTTTGTATGCCAGAAAACACAGGTAACCACTCTCAAACGTCGAACTGGAAAGACAGTGATTAAAACACGAGAGGTGGCATTCATTTGACAATTTTTCTTTTTTCTTAATTATGTAGTCTCAGGATAATACAAATCAGAAAACAACAGAAAACAGGATTTTCTTAAAAGGTGGCCACTGGAGGAGTAGGGGTGGGTATAAAGTTAGGTAAAAGTGACCATTAAAAAAAAGTGTATCAGCCTTGGGTTGGGATCCTTCTCCTCCCCCTCCTTCTCTTTTTGCGCTGCACTGCACCCTTGTCCCAGCCATTCATTCCCCTCTGCTTTCTGCTCTCCAGTTAGAGAAAATCTGGGCTGTTTGATTTGGTGGAGACACTTCCCCCAATGGAACTTCTATGCAGAGGGTCTACAGAGTGTCAAAACTGAGGCTCCGACTTCAACACTGCAGCTTTAAGCAGCCAACCCACACAAAGAGGCAGCTGGCTGCTTTAATGAAAACTGCCTTAAAGCTTCAAGAATTGCAGCCTTGGGGGAATTCAGTTATAAGAAGCAGAGGAAGTGCATTTCCAAGTTGTAGGTTCTTGGGGAAGACACAATAAACATTTATCTAAAAAGACAAAAGAACAGAAATTAATCATTATATAGCCATGTATTGTCTCCTCAATTCAAAAATTTCCTATTAAGAATTATATGTTAATGTTTATAGCTACACTCTGCAAGTTCCTATATAAGCATCTGTCCATATGTCACTGAAAGGTCTTTGAAGAAGGGTAAGTTTTCTGAAAGTTGAAACTTCTGTACTTCATACATTTGGCAAGACTGTCCTTGCCTCACACACACAACTCACTTATCCTCACTACCATGCAAACCACTGAAATGTAATGTACTAAATTCAGTGGTATTTGAAATGAAGTTATTTAAATACATAGATATTATCCCTTTCCCTTCTTCAAGTTATGGATCCCACCATTAAAAGTGATCTTTCCTTTGTAGTCCCAAAGTAAATATTTTATAGATAGACATGTCTTGAATAATTCCAACACCAAGTCACCTAGACAGTCTAGTTGTTTCAGGGTTTACTTTGAGTAATTTATCAAAGGAAGCCTACTAAATTTTGAGTGGTGAATGGGAGACCTTAGGAAGGAGAATGTGTAAGACACATTTCAGCAATGTATAAGACTGTACTTGGAGAGTTATTATTACTTGTTCTGCTGAAATCTCAGGAACAGAACAAGAAGCTTTTTGTGGCTTCTAGCTCACCTTCCTGAAATTTCATTTTAGAATAACTTCCTAACAATAAAACCCAAGGGTGTGTGTTTTCCTCCTATTTACCCTAAAGCAGGTGGATGGATGGCCATGAGTAGGAGATAACTCTTTGATAAATGAAAGTGATTTTAACAGAAACCTTCTGAACTCTAGAACACTTGGAAATGCACTGAGGTGAAGCTCTTGCTGCAGACCTTTGCCTCTTTTCATCCTCTGGAGCAATCTGAGAAGTGAAAGGAGAGGGTACCCCTAGACACCTGCTCACAGAACTGAATAGGATTGGGGAGGACACGACCAGGTATTTACCTAAGGCATTTTCAAGGGCTGGGTCTTTGTCTCTGGGAGAAGTAAGCTTCTGTTCTCGTATTCTGGTGACACAAATGCAAATCCTTTCTAGAGTGTACAAGTACGCTTAGCAATCCTCTCTCTCTCTCTCTCTCTCTCTCTCTCTCTCTCTCTCCCTCCCTCCCCCTCCCTCCTCCTTCTTCCTCCCTCCTTCTCCCTCTGTATGTGTGTATGTGATGCATGATGGGGAGTGGGGGAAGGGTGGTTTCTGGGAGAAAGACTTTTTTGAGAGCAGTTAACCACCAGCAGGCAGTAACTGTGGGCCAGGACCTCATGCTAGGTCTCTGAGTTTCAGTTCCGTCATCTATGTCTCCCTGTACATGATGAAGTTAAGAGCAAAATTTTCAGGGATAAATTTCTGAAATGTGGATCCTAGGAATGTAAAATGTTTGGTATTTCAGGAAAAAGACCTGGGTAAAAAGACACTTTAGGCAGTGGGAGCTGTGAGACCTCCTAGCTTCTTTGCTTTTTCTGGGAATTTTCTATGGTAATCTAGGGCAGTTGGGTTCCAGCATTAAATGCAAAATAAGAAAACAGGACATGGCCGAGTCACAGGCCTGATCATATTAATGCCCTAGGTCAAAAGGAGAGAATAATGAATAGGCGCAGAGCTCAGTTCCTGGAAGGGAACTTAATTAACCTTGGGAGACTGAAAGAAAGTGAGAGATGCGCATAGGACCCAGACGTAAGATACGCGCGCACAATTTGTGTGTGTGTGTGTGTGTGTGTGTGTGTACTTGCGCACCCGCCCTGTGGTACCGGTAAAGTCTATTTTAAATTCTTTTAACGTGATTTTTTTCTAAACACCGAGAAAAGCTTGGTTTTATGCTCCTTCGGGAAGTGGACGCACCAAGCCAGAGCTGCAGAGAACTGGGCTGCAGAAATCCGGGAGCCGGCAGGTTCTGCAGGGTAAAGGGAAGGGGCTCTGGCGGCCAGGAGCCCGGGGCTGACCTCTAGACGGACTGCTAGGGGAGGCAAAAGAAGGGGTGGGGGGACGTCCCTGGCCACCGAGCTCCCAGTCAGGTCCTGGCGGCTATCCGGGGAAGGAAGATGAGGGCGAGAAGCGGGAGGCCGGCCCATTGTCCAGGGAGGGCGCATTTTTGTCCGGATGCTGCTGGTTGCTATAGTGAGAAGGGAAATCCAAACAGAAGGGCTCAGTTAGCTTCCCTTGGGCCTGGGAGCAGTGCTCCCTCCTCTCAGCCAAAATAAAAGTGCCGCTGGGGGCCTGGCACTCCTTCCCTGAAAGCTGACTGCAGCCTCTAGGAGAGGGGCCGGAGAACCCGGACCGGAGCATGGGGGGCGTCCAGCCAGCAGGGAGCAGCCAAGGGGCTTGCTGGTGTGGGCGGTATGCACCTGCCAAACCCAGCTCCCTCCCTCCCTCCCTTTCTTCTTTTCTCCCTCCTCTTTCTTTTTCTCCTCTGGCCCACTGTTTTTCCACCTTATTATTATTTTACTTTTTGTGAAAAAAATCCTACAACGTTCACCAACTACTAATACCATCCCGGGCTTGAACACACCCTCTTGTGCCCGGGCAGATAGGAGCGAAATGCCTCGCAGGCCCAGTGCCCACTATGTGGCAGAGAAGTAGCGACAAAACCTAGGGCAGAACGCCCTGTTATGAGAGTTTTAAAGTTACTCTCAGATAAAGTTTGCTCAAAAAGCAAAATCTTAACAATTGAACTATTCTAATTTTGCAATAGTTAGAAAAGTCGTCTATTCCGCTTGAAAGTTGTGAGGAAAAGTTGCAATAAGCATCTCCCCAGTCATCCTGCCCCGCAGTGAAAATTTGACCTTGTAATTTTTAAAAAGAACTATAGTTTGTTCTATGTAATGTAATTAAGATTTTATTTGGGGGAATAAATTATTTACACAAGAGGGATTGTAATAGTAGGAATTGAAAAAATTTCTTTCTCTATAGTGACCTTTAAAGCTCGTCATCTATCTCTTCCTTCCCTCTCTCTCCCTCTCGTCTCATTTTCTTTCTGCCTCATGAAAAAAATAGGCAGAAAAACTTTTATTTGATCTGACAAATGGATTTGAAGTCCCAGACATTTTCCCACTTCCACCATTTAAGATATGTCTTTGCTTCTCCAATAACAAGTTCCTTAAGAAATAAGTTCACACAACTTTGCAAGAAGTCCCTTAATTCATAATGATATTCGCATTTTTTAAAATACTTGAAAGAAATCATGTTAATGAAGAGAACATTTGCAGTAATTTGGTGATAATTATCAGAATCACCACGTATTCGCAGAGGCTTGAACAATACGTGTTCAGAGAAAAGCAAAACACATTATTTTAATAGTCTGATATGCAAACTATGGACTGTTCAATTATGTAGCTTAATAATGCATACATGATGTGATCTTGTTATTGGGATTGGAAGGTTTGCAGTGAGTCACTCCTAAGACCAAGAGTGCTCTTACATCCAGTAAAATCCATTGCAGTGGTTCAGGGGCCCCTGCCAAACTGCATTTAAGAGAATAAAAATTAATGACTGAGAATTTGAGCGTTAAATTAACATTAATTATATGACCTGCATGCTGGAAAGATTAAATTTCTTACGCCCTAATTAGATAACGTCTCCTCATACATCAAACAATTTCTATTTTCATTCCCAGGTCTCAGGGATGCCATGGCAAGTGTTCCTAGGCAGTAGTTTGGGGGCTTCTGTAACTGCTTTCCCTTCCTACTTTCCCTGGCTGCAGCCGGACAAGACTGGAGATTATTTTGCAATGAGTTAACTCACTTTCTCATTCTTGTCCTTGCATTGGATAATAGTAAGTTGGACAGCAGGGAGCTTGGTCCCAAGACTGAGCCAATAGCTAGTGGCTGGGGACATCAAAATTAAGTAGCAAAAGTCTTGAAGGCCAAGCCAATGCACCCTTCTTATAGTAGGGTATCTGTGCTTAAAATGTAAGGTCATAAGGTCACAACTTGACCCCAAATGTTGTGCTTTGAACAGGAAAACAAAACAAAAACTGGTCTTACCGGGAGGGTGTCTGGTGGGGGGGGGGATTGGAGAGGCACAAACAAAAGCCCAGATAACAGACTTCTTTCCTTCGGAAGAGGTTAATAAGGGTTGTTGGCCACCTCCCCAGGGGTGCAGTAGGAAAACTCACATAACCTGCTCAGTCACCCACGCAGGTAAGGCTAACTCGGCTTGACTTTATGTGGGGCGGAGTGAACGCACGGCAGAAACAGATCACAGGAAGGAGAGTGGACAGGTTGGAAGGGGATGTCTACCGCATTTGAAAACCAATTGTTGACGTGGAGTCCCAGGTGAAAGGACAGGATTAGAGGGAGCACTTCCCCCTCCTCCAAGGCAGGTGGCAGGTGGTGGCACGTCCATCTCTGGGTCTCCAAGTCCTGGCGGGCCTTGAAGATCTGGGAACTCGGAAGGAAGCTGCCACGAGAATTTAGTTTGGAAACAATGTACAAGGAAGTAAATTCCTTCAGGGTTCGGAGTTCTTCCCCCGGTACACTGTGTGTTCCTGGCCTCCGAGCCCTTCCCAGGTCTTCACCTCTAGTAACCGTAAAGAGTTCAGCAGGCGATTTTTCAGACCGCGGTCCCGACCGCTGGGCGGGACGGAGGGTCCTGGTTAAAACCAGCAGGCGCAACTCCGAGTCACTCGGAATAGTTTTCACGTGTCGGGGCGTCCACGCTCAGGCGTCGGGACAAAAGGGCAGGCGTGTGCCAGTCCCCGCGGTTGTCCCCGCGACCCGAAAGGGGAGTCCGGGATGTGGGGGAGCGGTCGGGGCGAGGGTCCTACGGGCAGGGACTGGACGCGCAGTGCTGGCCTCTCAGGACGCCCCAGGGCCGGTCCCCGCCGGTGCGGTGCCCCAGCCCCACGCAGCCACCACGCGCAGTCACAGACGCGGCCGTGGCTCTGCGGAAGACAGCCCCGCTGGAACTCGTCTCAGACTCCCTCCCCGGCTGTGGACCGTAAAGTCGCTGGTGGATTCCCGCGCGGGCCCCGGAGGGGACGGGGCGGGGAGGGGCGGGGCGCCCGCCGGTCCAGGGTCCCAGGGCGGAGACTGTGAGGGTCGGCCTTTTAGGGAAACTGTGGTGGGGGTGCTGAGGGCTGGGTTATAGACCTCTTTCCCACTCAGCGGGTCTCTGCCTTGTTTTGGGTTCGCGTCCCCACGCACCTCTGGCCTCTGGGGGACCTCTCCGCAGACGCCCCATCCCCACCCCGCGACACCCTCGCGGAAGCCCGGGCTGCAAGTAGCCACCCCTGCCAGAAATTGCAAAATCAATACTAGTTTAGCATCTTCTGCGCCACTCTGTGGAACTCACGTGGACACCCACAGTGACCCACTCAAGACCTGTGTTAGGGCTGACGGCTATGGAAGCCCAGACACTCCCCCCACTCCCCCGCTAGTGGTAGAAAGAAGTTTAGGTTAAAAAAAAATCAGACGCTTGCACGCTGTTTACTCTTCCTGTTGTCTTAAACCGTGTTTTAGATGGTTTCCGTCAGTTTTCCCATGCCATTTGCAGAGCAGACAGATTTCATATGCCTATTCAGATTGCCTTCAAAGTTCTAGTTTAAAGAGCATTATGTAAGCCTCTCTCTATTTACATAAGAGCTTTAACTCAAACCTCTCAGAAAACCATTATTACCAAAAGCGACCCATTCAGGGGAGCCGCATAACCCACCTGTATCTTCATGACACTTTTAAAAACAGCAATGGCTCATTTTTTTGGGGGGGGGTGGCGAGAAAGGACTTAACAAAGAATTAGAATACTTTGCACTTTTATTCAGCAGGCTCTATATCATGTGAACATTATTCCTATACTTAATTCAGGCAATGCAGACATTCACAGGGCACACTTTTTCTCTGTGTGGTTAGCATGTAACCAGGCCGCAGACAAGGTCATTTTCCCCTTCCTCAGGTTTAATCCCAAGGGTGAGAACAACTGTTAGCTGAATCAAGTACACTTTTTACTAAGGCCTAAATTATTAAATGTACTAATAAATAGATGGCACTGTAAGCAAAGGCAAACAGTAATAACATACATGGAATAAAAAGTTTCTTTGTTCTGCATTTCTGTGTTTGAGTCAGAGTCTCATTCTAGTTTAGGCTGACCTGGAATTCATTCTGTAGCCCAGGCTGGCCATTGTGTCCTAGAACACACTGCAGAGATCCTACTACCCCATCCTCCAAGCGCTGGAATTAAAGGTGTGCAATTCCAGGCATAAAAGTTTTCTTTGTGAAACTACTTTTTCGTTCATCACATTCCTCTTCAGTCAGGGAACCACAGTTATCACTTCAGAAATGGGCTTGTTTTCTCCCTCACTTTCTCTCATCTTTTTTTCCTTTCTCTCATCTACTTACTAACTTTTGGATTTTTATTGCTATACATTTTTGTAATTCTGATTTAGGAAAATTGGGTCTTACATGGTAGGAATGTTTGTAATAAAGGGCCCAAAAGTGGGACAGTAAAGAAAGACCAGTATCTTGACCCAGAGTACATGGAAAGCTAGAGTTGGAGTATTGTTTTATTTAACTTACTACACTAATAAAGGAGGAGAGAGTCATTTAGACATTAGACTTTCATGTCATCAGAAAACATCAAAGTCCTGCAGACTTCTTAGCTTACCTGTTAAACATCAGAAGAAGGAAATTTCTTCAGTGAGTTCTTAGAGACCAGTATTCTTCTTGGTGACCATTTTTAATCAATGTCCCACAGAGCAGGACAGTTGTAATTGCACAGCCGTGTCTCCAGTATGGAACTTGTTGCAAGAATGTGCTAGAGTGTTAAATGTCTTCTCATAAGAAGTCCTTTTTCTAAGATGGGATAATGCTATTTGGTGGATGGCGCTGTCATCAAGAGAAATTCTACAGAACACAGTTTGTTTTGATAATGTTCTATCACCTGCTACCTTTTCCTGATTCTTTCTTCTGATCCTGAACACACTGGCTCTAGGTTTTCCCTTTGTAACATTTTGAATCATTTAAACTTATTCCTTTGAGGGACTATTCACTCTTGCCTTTTCTGTCATCATCAATTTGATAAGGTAACCGATACCAAGGTGATAAAAGCTGATAAGTTCTGAGAGACATTTGCCTATTTTCACAAAGAAGGAAGGAGGGTCCACAGTAAGCCCCCAAACAATAAGTTTCTGTGGTGTAAGTGGAATATAAGGCTGTAGTTGGCAGATGGAAAAGATATTTTAGGCAAGAGGAATTTGCAGCTTTCTTAAAATATAACCACATGGTCATGAGTCACCTTCCTTGTCCTCTCTTTTAAGACCAGCTCTACCTCAGTGAGCTACTTGGATATGACATATCTACTGCAAAAATAGTGCCATTGAATTTGTTATCAATAATTGTGCAGCACTAGAAAAGTTTCAATGGGATTGAGGGGGGGTGTACTGAAGAATTTGCTTTATCTCATCTTGTACCAATTTCTACAGAGCAGATACTAGTTTGGGGAGAATGACCCATAATTTGCCAGTGAAACTCCTCAACTCTGTACTGATTAATCCAGAAACGATATTTGACCTAAACAAATCAATCAAGGTAAATGAATAATTTTTGCTAGATTAACAAGGTGAAGGAAAAAAACTAAAGCTTTTCTTACCTCTCATATTAAGGCACAAACCTTCAATGAGGTACTCTATTATGGAAAGAACATGTTAGAGAAAAAACAATATAGAGAAAAGCTGCAGACAGAATGAGATAATTAAGACTTTGGATTCACTTATATCTATTTTACTCTTGGTAATTTCTTTTTGTAAGACAAGACATTTGCCTTCCCATTCTCTCAAACTTAGTTTTGGACACTTGAAATCAAAGCAGCTATGATTACTTTATGTTAGAATTTAACAGGAGTCTAAATGACAAAGTAATTTGAAAGACACCCAGGTCCAAGTTTAACAAAACAAGCTTGAGAAGGACAAAAAATTACTTGAAAGAAAATATCTTAAGCTGGAGATATTGCTAGGTGCTTGCTTGTAAAGCAAGAAGGCTGGGTTCAATTCCCCACTTCTGAAGTAAAGCCAGCCACACAAAAAAAGTAGCTTAATAATATACCTCTACATCTCCATGTTTTTCAATACAAAGATGACTTTATGGTTCTGTCTAGTAAGACGCAAATATCCTTAGGAAGCCCCTCTACACTTCAGTCTCTCTTTCCACTACCTCCAAGCAAACTGAAATTTCCAAAAAACTGTTTCTATGTCCAGGCAATTAATTTTCTATTTCAGTAACTTAAATATTGAATTGGTAATTTTATTCCTGTAATAATCCTTACCAAAAAAAGGCATTTTGAAAAAAAAGTGAAATAGAATTGAATATAATAAGAAAATCTGTTTCTAGAACAAGCCACAAGGCAACATTTTATTTTTTTTTTTATAACTTTCCCACTACCTCTTACATATTTCTTGTCTCCTATCATTTCCTCCTAGTTCTTTACCTGGTCAAAGGTCAACATTTCCATTTATGAGATTTGTAATCCATAGTCTTGTTTGATTTCTTTTGCCCTTAGTGATGAATATTCTGAGGTGCAACTCAATGTGTCTTTTGGTTTTCCACTCATTGCCTTGCATAGCAGTGGCCAAGTTCTTCTTGTTAACCAGGTCAGATCACTCTAGTCTTTAATCCCCCCCTTTTGCCCTGTTGGCTTAGAGACATGAGGATCTTAAAATATGACTATATTGATAGGTGACAGTCTCACCTTTTGGGTCACAGGCATATTTGTTATTCTGGTTGTACAATCATTTCTTTCATGAGAACTAAGACCTTTAATCTGAAGATAACAAAGTTGTAGAAGATGAAAATCCAAATTTTTGCCAGGAGATGACCAGATGGAATGGATTTCTAGATCTCTGTATTCTATCCCTGAAAGAAAGAAATATCACGTATTGTCCACTTATTACAAGTATATGATGGTGTTTTGTAAGACATAGACCCAGACCTTTAGGATGTTCTTAACTGGAATGGGAATGGCTGTTCATAGAGCAGTTTACATCTTGTCAGATCAGCTGTTTTTCATTGAAGGTAAATTCTATGGGCATGATGTTATTATTGTGCTTCTTTTATTGTATTAAGTTCTCTGGCCAAAGGTAGTATTGTATGGAATTAAATGTTGCATGAAATATAGCGAATCTCATACTGGGATTTGGTAAAAACATTGAGAAAAGAGAAGGAAAACAAATTTCTACAATGGAATGTATATTTTACTATAGTTATAAAGGTTCAATGTGATCAACAAAACACAAAGAATGGGGCTACTTGGGGGTTTATCACTGATCTATGTGGATGGCGGTTTATGCATTGCACAATGACAGTTCCTTGATAAGAAGCTTATGTTGTTGAATGATGGCATAGCTTCCGTTCCTGCTGTCAGGCATATTTATGCATTCATTTAGCAAACATTTGTTAGGCTAGGAAAGATTCTACCTGACATGTATAGAATTTATAAAATTTGTTTGCCTAATTATTGACAGTCTCATTTGTTGTGGATGCCTGGATGTCTTTTAGTGACAAGAAGTTTCACCATAGGGAATCTATAAATCTCTCATAGTTTTTCTTTTTACATTTTTTAAATTAATTATGAACTTTACTGTATGAACATTTTGCAAATTGGTCATATTCCCACTGGGTTATACTCTCTCCATATATATATATATATGGTATTATTTATTTGAGAGAAAAGAAGAAGGAGATGGAGGGAGAAAATGGGTACTACAGGGCCACTAGCTGCTGCAAACAAACTCTGGATGCATGCACCACCTTGTGCATCTGGCTTACATGGGTCTTGGGGAATTGAATCTGGGTCCTTTGGCTTTGCAGGCCAGGACCTTAATGGCTAAGCCATCTCTTAAGCCCCAGTATTGGGTTACACTCTTATGTTCATTGTCCCCTGCCCTGATTCCACTGAAGGCCCTTCTCAGTGGGGTTATCAGTATTCACTGTGGGGTCATTAATGCATCAGTCAGTCTCTGTTGGGGGCACAATGCCTCAGGATATATTTTCCCACCCTGTGGCTCTTACAATATTTCCACCCCTTTTTCCACAAAGTTCCTCGAGCCTTGGAAGGCAGGCATATTATAAGTCTCCTTTAGTGTTGATATCTCTACTCTGTTATTTTGCTTGGATGAGTTTTGAGTCTACTTAGTACCTACCCCAAAGTTTTTTTTTCTATCAATAGCTTTACCCATCAAATCAAGGTATTAGTCATTGCCTATAAATTGGTGTGATTGCTATATAAAACAAATCTATTCCTGAAACATGCGATAACTAATCACACTCTACTTTCTTTAGAGGGATTTTTCTATACCATTGTCAATCAGGGCACTCTGGATTACAGTGACAATGTTATATGTGCCTCCTGACTATTGGCCCATGCCTTAAAAATCATCCACAGTTTTCATCCATAGTGAAGAGGAGGAGATCATACAGTACTGTGTGGATCAGGGGAGGCCATCATGCAGTGTATCTTATTTTTCAAATGTTTTACTCAATCTTATGACTTGAATATCCATTCATTCTTTTATGCTTACATCCATTGTATTCTTTCTAATTGTCACATTTTTGTATTGTGTGCATCTATCAAAATAAATGAAAATACAAAAAGTGATATGCTCTTTTTGAATTTATGTGTGATTTTCATGAATACAATGTGTGCTTGTGCACATGCTTGTGTGTACTCACACACATACACTCTACCACACCAATTTTTCCAGTGGGAAAAATTAGCATTATAAGGTAGTCAAACACTTCATCTGACAGAACAGTGCACTAGATTTTTTTTCTCTATGACTGCACCAATATAAATATACATGATGATCCCCCATTCCAGGAAGACAAACCAATTCGTCACCCACTTATGATATTTTGAGTGAAAGACATGCTATTAGTTATGTTGGGCAGCAAGTATTAATCAGGTCTGTCTCATACACATTGAGTTCCACAGACACTTTGATCTATCCACACATCATTACCAATTACCAATCTATTTTCTGATTTCTACTAATCAAATAGTTATTTCCCCTGTTACATTTGGGTATTTTTATATGTTAATTAGGCTTTGGGATTTCTTTTTAAAGATACCATTCATATTTGTTACACTTTTTCTTTATTTATTTATTTATATTATTCTAATTTTACATTCATATTGGTGACTCCATTATCCTCCTCCCTGTTTTCCCCTTTCCAAAGGGACCCTCATCAATGGGGGATGTGGGTCATGTATTGTGGGGGTAGTCAAGAGTTGTGGGGGTAGGCCAAGTCTCTTTGCATAATGACCCAACTTGTGGCTCTAACACTCCACCCCCTCTTCAGCAAATTTCCCTGAGCCACGTTGGGATCATTTTAGTTCTACTTCAGTAATTAGGTTTTGGGAGCCTCTGTGTCTCTGGATATCTGGCTTAGTAGGAGTTGGATGTTCTTGGTGTTTAGCTCCTTCAGCCTTTTTCTGGTTTTGTGTTCACCAAGAAAGCTGTACTCTTGCCCTTTCCCCACATTACTCTATGGTTTCAGCTGGGGCCCTGGTGAGGTGTGATAGGCTGATCCTCCCTTCAGGTTCACCATCCATCTGAAAAAGATAAGAAAATTCTCCAATGGAGAGAGAAGTTAGTACTAGATAGATGGGATGGCCATAGTTATTTTATAGAGAATTTTATATGTGTAGGCACTCTTCTAGCCCACATTTGGTGGGAGCTTGATCTTGGAGACTGGGCTTATTTTTTGTACATGGTTTTGACTTAATTCCAAGTTCCAGCAATGACTTCCATTCCACTGAGTGGATCTATTATCCAAATCAAGAACAGTTGGTTACCCACCATGGTTGTGTGCCACTACTGCACTTGTTTGAGCATTACGTCAGGTTGTTTCCTGCTGGGTAGCTTAGACTGCAAGTTATTTGGACAGATTTTGGTCATTTTCTCCCAGTTGCTCCTATAGCACCCTCTGCCACTAGACTAGCTAACTGTCTGGGGACTGACCTTCTTCCAGATTCCGACCTGGTCTCTCCATGTTTTGTCTTACCTGCATATGCTGTCTTCTATAGTAGGGTCTTACCATTAACCTTTGGTGAGTCATTAAGAACTCTGACAGAAATCTGTTTTTTTTTTTTTTTTTTTTTTTTTTTGGAAACCTTGTATGTCTCTCAGATCAACAGCTCATTGTGAAAGTTAACCCCATGCTGGTACTGGGAGTTATAAGTCAGTTCCAAGGAAGGTGAAGGAAGAAAAATATAGATAATATAAAAGAGAAAAAAAGTATAGAGAGGAGAGGAGAGGAGAGAGAGAGAGAGAGAGAAAGAGAGAGAGAAACAGGAAAAGATTAAGGTTGGTCTTCATGATGTTCTCTCCAGTTCCCTGTGGTTCAGGTGTTCCCTCTGTGGGCCTGCTGAAGGGTCAATGTTTTAGCATGTTGTTCAGAATATAGCATTTTATAGTATCATTCCCTTTTGGGTCCCTATTTGTGACCCCACCCTTACCCTCCCTCCCACCCTCTCACTCCCTCCTACCCTTACTATCCCCCCCATCCCACCCTCCCTAATATCTGGTCCTCAGGGTACTTATTATGTTTGGCAGCATCTCAGGTGGATACAGGTTAGGAGCCACAGATGAATGAGACTATGTGACGATTATCTTTTTGTGACTGGGTGAGCTCACTGAGGATGATCTGTTCCATGTTTGACCATTTTTTTTCGAATTTTATTATTTCATCTTTCCTTACTGTTATGTAGAATTCCATAGTATAGATATACCACATTTTTGTTATCCTTTCGTCTAATGATGGACATCTGGGTTTATTCCACCTCTTAGCTACTATGAATTGAACAGCTATCAACATGGTTGAATAAATCTCTCTGATCTGAGCCTTGGAGCCTTTGGGGTAAATGCCCAGTAAATGAATAACTTGGATCCTTTGGTAGGTCTATAGTCATCCTTTTCAGGAGTCCCCATATAGCTTTCTAAAATGGTTGAACCATTTTACATTCCCACCAACAGTGAAAGCATTTTCCTGTTTCTCCACAGTCTCACCAGCATTTGTTTTCATTGTTTTTTTTTTTAATGTTAGCTATCCTTACTGGGGTAAGGTGGAATCTCATAGTTATTTTAATTTGCATTTTCACAATGATTAGGAATGTTGAACATTTTCTTAATTGTGTGTTTGCTATTTGTATTTCTTCCCCTGAGAACTCCCTGTCCAGTTCTCTGCCCCATTTTGTCAGTGGGTTGTTTGATGATTTATTGTTTGGGCTTTGGAGTTCTTTGTAAATTCTAGAAATTAGGCCTCTGTCAGTTGTATAGCTGGTGAAAATTTTCTCCCATTCTGTGGGTAATCTCCTGGCTTTGGTTGTAGTATATTTGTCAGTGAAAAAGCTTTTCAGCTTCATGAGATCCCAATGGTTGAGTGATTAATTTCCTGAGCTGCTGAGGTTTTGTTTAGGAAGTCTTTCCCCACTCCTATATTGTGGAAGTTTCCTCCTATTTTTTGTTCCAGTAGTAGCAGAGTTTCTGATTTTATTAAGGTCTTTGATCCATCTGGACTTGATTTTTGTGCATGGAGATATATGTGGGTCGAGTTTCATTTTCCTACATATGGTTGTCCAGTTTGTCCAGCACCATTTGTTGAAGATGCTCCCTTTTTTCCATTGTGCGTTGGTAGGGCCTTTGTCAAATATCTTGTAGCTGCAGTTGCTTGACCCAAAGTCCGGGTCGTCTATTCTGTTCCATTGGTCTATGTTCCTGTTTTTATGCCAGTACCATGTTCTTTTTATCACTATGGCTTTTTAGTATAGCTTTAGATCAGGTATGCCTCCAGAGATGTTTCTTTTGCTGAGGATATGTTTGGATATCTGAGTCCTTCTGCCTTTCCATGTGAATTTTGAGATTGTTTTTTCTCTCTCAGTGAAGAAAGAAGTTGGGATTTTTATTGGCATTGCATTGAATCTATATAGTGCTTATGGTAAGATTGCCATTTTCACAATGTTAATTCTACCAATCTAGGAGCATGGGAGGTCTTTCCATTTTTATAGGATCTCCTCAATTTCTATCTTGAGTGTTTTTATATTTTCATTGTATAGGTCTTTCACTTCCTTGGTTAATGTTGTTCCACGGTATTTTATTTTCTTTCTTGCTATTGAAAATGGGACAATGTTGCATATTTCTTTTTCTGTATCATTGTCTTTTGCATACAGAAAGGCTACTGTTTTCTGTGCATTCATCTTATATCCTGCTACTTTGCTGAAGGTGCTAATCACCTTTAAGTGTTTTGAGATGGAGGTTCTCGGGTTACTTATGTATAGAATCATGTCGTCTGCAAATAGGGCTAACTTAACTTCTTCCTTTCCAATATGTATCCCTTTGATTTTTTTCTCCTGTCTTATTGCTTCAGCTAGTACTTCTAGCACTATGTTGAAGAGCCAAGGTGAGAGTGGACACCCCTGCCTTGTTCCTGATCTCAATGGGAATTCCTTCAGTCTCTCCCCATTAAGAATTACTTGGGCTTTAGGAGCTTTATATATAGCTTTTATTACGTTGAGATATGGGCAATCCACGCCTATTCTCTACAATATTTTGATCATGATGTGATATTGTATTTTGTCAAAGGGCTTTTCTGCATCTATCAAAATTATCATGTGGTTTTTGTGTTTAAGCTTGTTTGTGTGGTGTATTACATTGACAGATTTTCATATGTTGAACCACCCCTGTGTTCCAGGGATGAAGCTTACTTGGTCAAGGTGAATAATGCTTTTGATGTACTGTTGAATTTGGTTTGCAAGCATTTTGTTCAGGATCTTTGCATCTATGTTCATCAGGGAAACAGGCCTATAATTTTCCTTTCTTACGGCATCTCTGCCTGGTTTTGGAATTATGGTGATGTAAGCTTCATAGAAGGAGTTGGGGATCTCTCCCTGTTCTCCAATTGTGTGGCACTGTTTGAGAAAAATTGATTTCACTTCTTCCATGAAAGTTTGATAGAATTCAGCTGAGATACCATCTGGTCCTGGACTCTTCTTTTTGGGGATGTGTTTGATTACCTCTTCAATTTCAAAGTGTGTGATGGGTTTGTTTAGGAGATTAATCTGCTCTGGGCTTAGCTTTGGTAGGTGGTATGTGTCTAGGAATTCATCCATTTCCTCCATATTCTCCTGTTTTGTGGAGTAGAGGTTTTCAAAATAAGTCCTGATGATTCTCCCTATCTCACTCATGTTTGTTGTGATCTCTTCTTTTTCATTTCTAATTTTGTTAATTTGAAGCATTTCTTTTTTTCACTTGATCAGATTGGCCAGGGGTTTATCAATCTTGTTCATTTTTTCAAAGAATCTCTTTTCTCTTTGTTTCATCAATTTTCTTAATTGTCCTCTTAGTTTCCAATTCATTAATTTCTACTCTGATCTTAATGATTTCTTTTCATGTGGAGCTTTTTGTGTTGGCTTCTTCTTGTTTTTCCAATGCCTTTAGGTAGATGGTTAGGTTATTGATTTGGGATCTCTCTGTTTTTGTTATGAGGGCATTTAGTGCTATGATTTTTTTTCCCTAAGGACTGCCTTCATTGTGTCCCATAAGTTTTGGTATGATGTGTTTTCATTGTCATTCAATTCTACAAATTTTGCAATTTCATTTTTTATTTCATCCACAACCCATTTATTGTTTAAAAGTGTGTTGTTCAGTTTCCAGGAGCTGGAGGGATTGCTGGCATACTTTTTGTTGTTTATTTCTAGCATTACAGCATTGTGGTCTGATATCATACAGGAAATTGTATCAATTTTCTTGAAAATATGGAGGTAGGCTGTGTGGCCCAATATATTATCTATTTTAGAGAAGGTTCCATGAGCTGCTGAGAAGAATGTGTAATCTGTAGATTTTGGGTGGAATGTTCTGTATATGTCTGTTAGTTCTATTTGCTCTATGGTGATGTTGAGCTCTCTTACTTCCCTGTTAATTTTCTGTTTGGATGATCTATCTATTGCTGAGAGTGGAGTGTTGAAGTCCCGGACTATGATGGTGTTGGTGGTTATTTCTGTTTTGTTGTCAAGTAGTTTTTGCTTTGTGAATTGTGGTGCCCCTGTGTTTGGTGCATAAAGATTGATGCTTGTGATATCCGCTTGTTGGATTGTTCCCTTGATAAGTAAGAAGTGGCCTTCTTTGTCTTTTTTGATTACTTTTGGCTTGAAGTCTATTTTATCTGATATTAGTATAGTGACACCTGCTTTTTTCTTATTTGTGTTTGCTTGGAATATCATTTTCCAATTTTCCATCCTTTCATCCTGAGAAGGTGTCTATCTTTAGTGGTGAGGTGGGTTTCTTGAAGACAGCATATTGAGGCATCTAATTTTCTGATCCATCCTGTCAGCTTATGTCTCTTGATGGGTGAATTAAGGCCATTAATGTTAAGAGTGAGAATTGTGAGGTTTGATTTAATCCCTGCCATGTTGTCATGGTTTGATGTTTTTTGGACTTTGAGGGGTTGTTTTGTTTGGAGTGCCTTCTCTGAGTTTGGTTATTGTGATTTGCTTCTTGTAGGTTCTTGAGGTTGGTTATTTGATTCTTCTGTGTGGAGAATTTCCTGGAGTACTCTCTGTAGCTTTGGCTTGTTGTTCATAGAGTTACATAGGTTGGTTTTATCATGGAAAGTTTTTCTTTCACCATCTATTATTAGGGATATTTTTGCTGGATAGAGTAGTTTGGGTTGGAAGCCATGAGCTCTTAGACTCTGCAGTGTTCCATTCTCAGGCTCTTCTGGCTTTGAGTGGTTCCATCGAGAAGTCCGAGATAATTCTGATGGGGTTACCTTTATATGTAATGTGTTGTTTCTCCCTAACTGCTTTTAGGAGTCTCTCCTTGTTATCAATATTTAGGGTTTTTAATGATAATATGTCTTGGAGAGTTTCTCCTTTGGTCCAGTCTGTTTGGAGTTCTGTTAGCTTCTTGTACCTTGATGGGACTTTCTTTTGAGAGATTAGGAAAGTTCTCTTCAATAATTTTGTTGAATAAATTCTCGATTCATTTGGTCTGAATCTCTTCCCCTTCTGGTATCCCCATGATCCTAATGTTGGAATGTTTAAGGCTATCCCACATTTCTCGCATGTTCTGTTCACAAAAATTTTTGAACTTATTGAAACTTTTGGATTCACTGCTGTTTCTTCTGTTTTGTCTTCCAGTTCTGAGTTTCTGTCTTCCACATAGCTGACTCTATGCTTGAGAGCTTCTTAGGAGTTTTGTGTTGTTCAATTTGGTTTGTATTTTCTACTACTTTTTAAAATGTATTGTTTCCAATCCTTTGTTGAGTTCCTTTTTCACATCATTTTCTGACATTTTTAGTGCTTCTTGGAATTCATCCTTGCATTTATTGATGTCATTATTGAGCTTAGCCATCTGGTTATTGAGGTCTCTCTCTTTTCACTCCCCTTCAGGTCATTTAACTGTTTTTGAAGCCCTTCCTAGCTCTTTTCTATTAGGTCTAATCTTGCAAGGACAGCATTCATAAATTTATTGGCCCTTTGTTGACTTTCTGCAAGTTCTGCTATTTTCTTTGTCAGGGTTGCATTGCTTATGTCTTCATTTTGGGAATCTGATCCTAATATCTCTACTATATTTTGGTTATAGCTGTGCATTGTGGGACTGGGCGGTCTTATTGGATTTACTTTCATTTGATTATTCATGTTATTTCTTCTGCACTGTGGTCTGCCCATCACAATCTAAGAGTCTTGTTAACTGAAGCTGTAGTTTACCTTGAGGTGTCTTCAGTGTGGAGGGGATGTTGGTGCACAGAGGGTGGGCAGAGTTGCCCTCTGAGGTGGAAGACTCAAGTGAAGTGGTTTCCTGGTGGGCATGGCTACCTGCCAAGGTGGAGGACAGGGGGTTTCCCCCATGGGTGGGGCAGGGGTGGGGAGAGCTGGGGGGGGTTGCTATGGCATGGGGACCAGGTGGACAGGGTTCCCAACTGGGTAGAAGGTGAGGGAAGGCCGTGCAGTCACCCTGTGGGTGGGGCTACCTGCCAGGGATGAGGGTGTGGGGTGGGGCTGCAAGGGGATGTGGTGGGATGTACTCCTGTGGGAATAGAAGTTGTGAGGGCTGGAGGTTCCCCTAGTGCACTGGAATTGGAGATTTTATTTCTCACCACCCTCCCAGATCCCCATGTGCCCTAAAGACTGCTGAAGATCCCTAAAGGACTTGCCTTTGCTTTTGCACGGGTGAGGCGTGCTTACACGGAAGCCATCTTGACCGAAAGTCCCCACCCTTTTCCTTTAGTTGAGATTGTTACCGGAATTCTTTCACATTCGAGTTATTAATAATTATTGGTTTAAGCACTGGTGACATCATTCCTTTTTCGACTTCCTGTCACAAATCATCCAAGGGATCTTTTATTGGATACAATACTCTTAATTTAATTACATGCATCAGTGTGGTAGACAGAGTGATGTGCTGTCCAAATCTCTAAATAAGAGAGACTTATTTCTTTTACTACTGGGGATAGATACTGTTGTCAGACAGATATTAATTTTCAATCACGAATCACGAATGTATTGTTTCCAATCCTTTGTTGAGTTCCTTTTTCACATCATTTTCTGTCTCAGCTAGATTATTAATTCTATTGTGTTTTTCTATATCTTTCTTTATTAATTATGAACTTTGTTCTATATATCTATCCTTATGCCACTTCCATACTAACTTGAGTACTACACTTTGAACTACAAATTTTTATACTGGGAAGTGTGAGCCCTCAATATTGCATAGGTATTGCATTGATCTATAGAGCAATTCAATGTGCATTGTCATCTTAACAGTTTTAAGTGTTCTACTCCATGAACATTGGATGTCTTTTTATTTATTTAGGTCTTAAATTTCTTTGAACAATGCATCATAGATCTTAATGTAGTTATGTACTTTGAATAAATTTGTTATTTAAAAAAATATTTATTTATTTATTTTCAAGCAGAGAGAGAGAGAGAGATAGAAGAGAGGCAGACAGAGATAGAATGGGCACACCAGGGCCTCTAGCCCCTGCAAATGAACTCCAGATGCATGTGCCCCTTATGCATCTGACTTGTGTGGGTCTTGGAGAATTGAACTGGGATCCTTTGGCTTCGCAGGCAAATGTCTTAACTGCTAAGCCATTCTCCAGCCCATAAACTAGTTCTTAAATATTTTATTTTAAATTTTCAATGAATTATTTTTATAATTTTATATTAGATTATTTATTGTTGTATAGAAATGCAATTCATCTTCATATATTTATATCCTGCAATTTTGCTGAACTAATTTAATAGCTCTGTAGAAATGGATTACTCTGGGTAGTACCTTTAGTACAATGTTAAATATACATAGTGAGTGTATATATACTTATCTCATTCTTGAGGTTGAGGTACAATTTCAGTGTTTTGGCATTAAGTATGACATGACCTATGGGTTTAAAAAAGTATTTTTCTTATTTATTTACTAGAGAGAGAGAGAATGGGTATGGGCATGGGCATGGGCATGCCAGGGCCTCTAGCTTCTAACAAATGAACTCCAGACACATGTGCCACCTTGTGTATCTGGCTTACATGGGTACTAGGAATAAACTTTGGTCTTTAGGCTTCACAGGCAAGTGCCTTAATCACTAAGCCATCTCTACAGCTCCTTACACATGGGTTTTAAATACATGCCTTTTAATCATACTGAGAAAATTAACTTCTGTTTATTTTATTGTGTTTTCATCATGAAACAGTGTTTGTTGTACTTTGCCAAATGATATTTTCCATGTCTACAAATATGAATAATGTGGTTTTTTATCCTATTAATATGTACATTTATTGATTTTCATATCTTGAGACAAGTTTGCATTTCTGAAGAAACCCCATTTGGTCATGGTATATAATTCCTTTTCTAGATGCAGCTAGATTTGGTTTGCCAGTATTTTGCTATGATTTAAAAATAATAATCCAGAAGAGTTATTAGTGAGTCTTTTTTTTGTGTGTGAAATCTTCATCTAGTTTTGGTATCATGATACTGCTTTATAGAATGAAGTAAAAAGTATTCTTTTACCTTATTTTTTTGGATGAGCTTGAGAAGCATTGGTGTTAATTATTAAATGTTTGGGAGGCTGGAGAGATGGCTCAGTGGTTAAAGGTGCTTACTTAGATGGTTGGCAGACACCAGCAGTTAATTTTTCCCACTGGTTTTTAAAGTCACACTGCAAGGTTTTGACTTGAGTGGTCAGTTTTACATTCCCTCACTATAGCACAAAATGAATAGTGTCTGGGTCTATTGCAATTTTTTTGTTTGTTTTATACAAAGAAGATCTTACAGTGTATGTTCAGTAATAGAATGTACTTATCATAAGAACTTTAGATCTATCTTTGCAACTTACTAAGTTAAGTCTTCCAATTACCACTTTCTACACTGAATACAATTAGGCCATCCATCTTGCCAACCTAAGCATTTGTTGTGGTTTTAATATAAAATGTTCCTCCAATTTTCATGTGTTTGAACACTTGGACCCAGATGGTGATGCTGTTTAGAAAGATTGTTGAAACTTTATGAAGTAAAGCATTGGTGGATATCTGGGAGGGGTAGTTATAGCCTGAGCTCACTCTGCTTCCTGACTGTGGATTCAATGTGACTATCTGGCTGTCTGTTCTTTTCTCTGTGTCTTCCCTGCTACAGTGAACTGTACTCCTGGAAATGTAAACCAAAATAAAGCCTTTACTTACTTAAACTGCTTCCTGTCAGGTATTTGTACACATCAATTAGTAAAGTAACTACTACAGAAAATTGGTACCAAGATGTGGGTTGTTGCTGGTATAAACTGGACCGTGTAGTCTGTAGGCCTTTGCAAGTAGTTTGCAGTATAAATGTGAAAGAGTGTAGAACTCTGGGCTAGAGAAGGCCTACACTGCTAAAAGCAGAGATTAAGGAACCTTTTAAGTAGGAGTTTGGAAGATTAGAATGCCAAGGGAAACATGAACAGTGGAGGCTCCATTCATGAGGTTTCAGAGGGGAACAATGTCTGTTGGGAACTTAGCTAGAGGTTGTCTGTGTTATTTTCTCATAAAAAATCAGGCCTCTGTCTGCCATGTTCTGAGAACTTGAATAAAGCTGAGTTTGAAAGTAACATTCTATAGTAAATAATGAGATTGAAACAAATGAAAAAAAATCTGCCAACTACAAGGAAGCCAGGTCCAGATGGATTCACAGAATTCTACAGACCCTTAAAGAACTAAAACCAACATTTCTTCGACTATTCTATAAAATATATAAAGGAAGGAATACTTCCAAATTCTATGAGGCCAGTATTACTAATACCAAAACCAGATAAAGATACAACTAAAAAAGAAAATGGAAATGTCAGGGACAGTGTCTGTACCAATAAATGGATCAACCCAGCATTGATTTAATAACTGTGGCTTCCAGACTGTTGTTTATGCCACCTAGTCTATGGTACTTTGTTATAGAACCCTGAGCCAAAAAGGCACTGTTATTGTTATCTAGTTTGATTGTATTGTGTTTGAAGTAATTATCTGTACAACACAAATTATTTAATTTAAATATATTAAGACTTATCATATGGCAAATACATAAAAATTAAAAGTAATTAACTAATGTGTTTGGAATAACCCAGGCTTACCTGAAATTTACTATGTAGTAGTCTCAGCATGGTCTTTAACTCATGGTGATTCTCTTACCTCTGTCTCTCAAGTGTTGGGATTAAAGGTGTGAGCCACGATGTCTGGCTTGGCAGAGGTAATTAAAAACCTGTATAGCACTGGGTTTGTGACATGGTTTTACTCATTGTTCTTATTCAGATCTACAGAAAAAGAGAGCAAAAAGATATGACAAAAGTTAAGTTTAGAGAGGAAAGGTTTGTGAGCAAGTTTAAAATTCTACACAATGAGACTGCAGGTGACCAGGCATATATAATCATTAAAAATAGTAAAGAAATTAATATTATTAAAAAAAACACTAATTCTCTTTACCAGGAAAATAGAAAAGATGCCCCAAGTCTCTGACTTAAGAGAATGCAAATTCTTTTGAAAAGAGAAAGCCTGAAGGGAGAATCCTAAATAAGGAATTCCCTCTTTAAAAATAATTGCTGGGCTGGAGAGATGGCTTAGCAGTTAAGGCATTTGCCTGCAAAGCCAAAGGATCCTGGTTTGATTCTCCAGGACCCACGTAAGCCAGATACACAAGGGGGCACATGTGAATGGAGTTCATTTGCAGTGGTTGGGGACCCTATAGTGCCCATTCTCTGTCTCTCTCTGCCTGTTTCTCTCATAAATAAATAAATAAATAAATAAATAAATAAATAAATAAAATATATTAAAATAAAAAAACAATTGCCTATGAAAGTTCCTCTACATATTAAGCAATCAAAGCATACAGATTCTATTATAGCCTTGGTTCAAGGAGATCAGTTTTCATCCCAAGCTAGCAGCAGAAATTGGTAGCATTGTCCACGTGGTACTGGTTTTGTAATTATAAAAGATACAAAATTGAGGGGGTCATGGCATTTTGCTCTACAGTTCCAGAGAGCTGCTGAGACCAGAAAATATGTGGCAGGGTTGGATTATTTTACAGAACCATTCAAGTCTGTTTTGTAAAACTGTGAAAATGAAGCCTAAGTTGCAATAGAGTTCCCAGGATGTTGAAGATTCCAGGACCATGGAGTGTCTGCCAAGAAAAGCTATAGGCTTAGAGTGGAACTAGCCCAAGAGAGTAGCTATGTGTGCTGCATGCAGCTGAGCTGGAAGGGCCGAGCTACCCAAGGCTTTTGGAGCATGGATGATTCCATCACAATTCCCAGATTCTGAACATGGAGCTACAAGATTTGGTGCTTACCTTGGGTTTTACTTTGGTTCAGTTTTTCCTTACTATGTTTCCATTCCTCTCTCTTGAATTGGAATATTTATTCTGTGCCATACATTGGACATATATAAGTTGTGTTTCATAGGAGCCCATACTTAAGAATTGACTTTGAGTCTCAGAAAAGACTTTGGGTTTTTTTCCTTCCTTTTTTTTTTTTTTTACAAGGTAGGGTCTCACTCTAGCTGAGGCTGACTTGGAATTCACTATGTAGTCTCAGGGGAGCCTAGAACTCACGATAATCCTCCGACCTCTGCCTCCTGAGTGCTGGGATTAAAGGCATGTGTCCAGCCAAGACTGGAGTTTTGAATAGTATTAGAACTGTTAAAAACATTAGGGACTTTTGAAGTTGTACTAAATGGATTTTGTTTTGAGAGATGACAATGAGCCTGTGGGGTCAGGGATGGAAAGTGCTTTGAATGTGAACTATCCACCATAGGCTCATGTGTTGAAACACTTGTTCCTCTGTTTAGGAATGTTATGGAACCTTCAGTAGGTAGAGCCTTGATAGAGGAAGTGGTTCAATGGGAGTGGGACTTGGGGTTTTATACACTACATCTACTTTTTTGTATAATGATATTAATGCATAAAGGAACATGAAAATTCCAGTAGATAGAACACGTGGCTCTATATGAAAAACACATCAATTTATTATGTAAATGTACTTTCTCAAGAAATCATCATCATTCAAATACTTGGCTAATTTTACATTTTGGAATTTAAAAATATGCATATTCATTTTTTATTAGTTATGTACATAATGTGAATATAGTCATGTTGGTACCATCATTAGCCTCCTCCTTGTCCTCTCCCCTCTGAAGGGACCCTCTTCATTGGGGAATGTGGGTCATGCATTGTGCAGTTTTCAACTAATTGTTTCTAGCTTATATATAGAATTTATGTGAGACTTTAAAAAAATCTGTTATGATTTGACTATGAGGTATGCCCACTACAGCCTTCTGGCTTGATCCCCAGCTGTGGAAACATTCAGAGTGATTGGATCATCGGGGCACTAATTTCCTCAGTAAGCTAATGAGTTCATACTGAATAAGTTATTTGGGGGCTCTTGTTGGAGGAACATGTCATTGGGAATGTATATTTGAAGGGAATATTTTGATTTTGTTTATTTTTTCATTTATTTGAGAGCGACAGAGAGAGAGAGAGACAGAGAGAAAAAGAGAGACAGAGAGAGAGAGAGAGAATGGGCACACCAGGGCCTCCAGCCACTGCAAACAAACTCCAGATGCATGTGCTACCTTGTGCATCTGGATTACATGGGTACTGGGGAATTGAGCCTCAAACCGGGTTCCTTAGGCCTCACAGTAAGCACTTAACCACTAAGCCATCTCTTCAGCCCTGAAGGGAATATTTTGAACATAGACACTTTCTGCAATTTTCTGCCTGTCCTTTCCGATCCTGGCTCTTGTGAACTGAGCCATTTTCCTTCTTCCTGTCTTCACCATGGTATTTCTCCCTCACCAGGATTTAATGCAGCCAGCAGACCATCAGTTAAAACATCTGAAACTATGAGCCAAAACAAATCTTTCCCTTTAAACTTGTTTGTCAGGTGTTTTGTCAGAGTCATTGACTTAATTTCAAAATTCATTGAACATATTTACTACATATGAATCTTTCAACATAAGAATAAACAATAAGAAAATCAATAAATATTAGCACTTTAAAGTTGTTTGCTATGCTGAAGACTTTTGTAGAATAAATCCAGTAAACATTTTCTCCTTAAACATGAGTTTCTATCATTGTCTTGCTAGGTTCAGGAATGGTTCAGCATTATTTAGGCAAAGAGATCAAGTACATTGTATTTAATTCATGCTGCAGGAGGATGATGAGATGAGGACTGACTAAAACTGGAAACAGATATTATTGGTTTCCTAGGACAGTTTTTCAGAAATGGTCATCCTGAAAATAGTTCAGTGTTAACATTGGTATCTCTGAGCTGTGAGACTGAGCCCTATGGGTGATGGATGCTCTTAACATTGTGAGAAAAGTTTAAGCTTTCCTTATGATGTTCACCTATTTAAAGAAAAACTTTAATTGACTAAGAAAATTCTTTTATCATGTGACTGTGTTTCAACAGCACATTGGGTTTTGTGTACTGAGGAATGTGAAAGTGAATATGATGTTCTAAGGAGATGAAGATAGAAAGCAAACATGAGTGTAGAGCTTACTGTCTAACAGCTTATAGACTAGTGGGGAAGGATGGAGAGGTAAGTATTGCAGTAGTCTAAGACTCATTTACTGGCTGAATTGTTTTGGACTATTTAACAGTTCCTTGTGCTAAGGACTGTGTAAGCTTTTAAAGTAGAAACTCTCCAAAGTTGTCATTTGTTACAAAGTGTTTCCCTCAAAGTATCATCTGTTGGAATTTTGGGCTCCAATGCAATACTCAGAGGGATAATATTTGGGAAGTAATTAGACATCAGGGTAGTGATCTAATCAATAAATTCAGCCATTGATGGATTCATATTTGAAGGTGCCATGGAAATAGTGGAAACTATGGAAAGTTAAGTCTGACTAGAAGAAATAGGCTTCTGAGAAAGTGATTTTGGAAGATATATTTTATTCCTGGCCTTTTCCTTTCTTCATCTCAGCTTCTTGGCCACCATGAGGGGGATGATTCTTTCTTCCATGATGTTCTATCTCACTCCACACCATTTCTAAGCACAGAATTAAACTTGGAAACTGTAAAACAAAATAAGTCCTTGCTCCCCCAAGTTGTTTATCTCCAGAATTTTGTTACAGCAATGAAAATCTAGCCAATGTAGAAAACTACTGTGACTACCTGGCCATATCATTCACATGTCTTTGGAATGGATTTATAGGAGGTTATTTGGAAAACTTTGGAGATGTGGGCTAGAAAATCCCTAGAATGCAATCAGCAGAGCTTAAAGGGTGATTCTGGGTTGCATAAGACTGGAATGTTGATAGGAATAAAGATGGTGAAGATTGTTCTCATGAAGTTTCAGATAGGATTAAGGACCCCATTAGAAATTGGCCATCATCTGGGTGTGATGGCACATGCCTTTAATCCCAGCACTCAGGAGGTAGAGGTAAGAAGATCGCTGAGAGTTCGAGGCCACCCTGAGTTCCAAGTCAGCCTGAGCTAGAGTGAGACCCTACGTCAAAAAAACAAACAAACAAATAAAAATTGGTCATGAATGTTATTCTAGAAAGTAACTTGACTACATTTTGTCTCTCCTGGGACTTTGCTGAGGCTGAATTTAAAGGTGTTGGGTTATTTAATATAGCAGGAGAAATTTCAAGAGACCACAGCATCTAAACTGTGGCAAAAGCATTGTTTGCTGCTTTTAATCAGATTCACATTGAGAATCCTGAGAGCAAGCAGCAGTATGGGAACATTTGAAGACTTTGCTGTTAGACAGTCAATAAGTTCTTGTAAAACAGGCTAAGGAAAGTGTAGCTGTTAGAGATTAATACCACTCAAAATAAGCCAAGTACTTTGTACCAGAACAATAGGAAAGATGCCTTAAAGACATCTGAGAAATTGGACAGATGCCATTCATCACAGGCTCATGATAGATTTTAGCAATACCTATGTGATGTTGGTAGTGTCATCATTTAGAATATAAGAGTTGGGCATCACCAAGACTTCCATATAATTTCAAAGGACAGCCTCAGGGGCTACAGAATGTGTGGAAGACTTAGGATGTCTATGAGAACTCCATGTGTGGAGTTGTGAGAGTGAAGATGAATCTGCAATGGAGACCCTGGGAATTTAGAGATGCTAGAATATGACACATAGATGAGGAAAGCTGCAGCCAGTAAGTAAATCCAGCTCAGGAGAGATGTCATCTGGGCTGCATCTGGCAGGCCACAGGGGCAGGGCTGTTAAAGCTCCTATGACATTTACATCAGATCACCATGTGCCTTGCATATCAGAAAAATGACTACAGATTTTAATGTTTGCCCTACCTAGTTTTGGTCTTACTTTGGTCTGATTTGTCCTTCCCATGCCCCTTTTCATCCCTTAGGAATGCTTACCCTGTGACATTCTATGTTGGAAGCATATAACTTGCTTTTGATTTTTTAGGAGCTCACAGCTAAAAGTGTCTTGAGTCTCAGAGGACACATTAGACTTGGATTTGTTAGAAATGCTGATACTGTTGAGACTTTGGGGACCCTTGAAGATGGACTAAATGCATTTTGCAATGTTAGATAGACATGAGTCTTTGGCAGCCAAGGGCAGAATATTATGGTTTGGATATCGTGTCACCTTGTAAAAGTTCATGTGTTGAAAGGTTGAGCATTTGGGAAATGACTGGACCATGAGGAAGTGATGTAATCAAGGAATTAAATTACTAATGAAATCACATTTGTTTGAACTGAACATTGTGATGTGTTATAAACTGAATGGTTGGGCCTGATTGGAGGAAGTGAGTTGCTAGGATGTAACTTTATAAGGTATATTTTATTTCTAGCCTCTTCTCTTACTCTGCTTCCTTATCATTATTAAGTGAATAGTCTCTTGTCACATGTTTCTGTCTGCATGGTGTTCCAACTTATCACAGACCCATTGTGATGTACCCAGATGACTGTGAAGTACAACCTCAGAAACAATGAGTCAAAATAAATTCTTCCTCCATTGAGTTATTTCTGTTATTTTGTCACAGAAACAAAAACTAACATACATATCCACCTTTACTATTATTGGAATTAAATGGAAAGCTTAAAAATGACATCTTAGATTACCATAAGTGATATTCATTTGAGTGTGTGAGTATACCTAGGCTTTGGGAATTTTTTTTTAATATATTTATAGAGAGTGGTAAGAGACTATAGGGATGCCAGGGACTCTTGTTGCTGGAAACAGACTTCAGACACATGAATCACTTTGTGCATCTGGCATATGTAGGTACTGGAGAATCAAACCTGTACCAGCAAGCTTTGCAAGCAAACATCTTTAACTGCTGAGCCATCTCTCCAGCCTGGACTTTGGGAATTTGAAAACTCCTCAGTCAGGTTTAGTGTGTTGCCAAGATTGAGAGCCACTGCTCTAAAGAAGTGAAAATGTTTTCCCCTTTCCCATGAAGCTCATCTAATGGAAAATAAAAGTGGACAAATAACCAGATGATTACAATCAAGTGTGAAAAGCCTTATGATGAAGGTGAGTGTAGGAAGGTATGGTTTTTGTCTTTATTTAACAGTTGAAGAGTGTGAGGCTCTCAAATGTTCATTGATTTGCTCAGCATCACAGATTGGTGGGTGACAGATGTGCCAGATTTGCCTAACTTGCTACACTATCACTTTGGATAAAATGATAAGGTAAGAACCAGACTATTTATTTTTGTTACTTTACAAGAGAATTCATAATATGGTTGTACCTTCTGATATGCAAAAACTTCTTGTATGAATGTCTAAATATTTTTAAGTGAAAAATGGAAATAGCAATAAAAAAGAAAAATTTATAAGTCCATATTCTGAAAATATTTACTAAACTAGATGCCTGTAATATAAAGAAAAATGCCATTATCATTACTGTGTCTTTCACAGTATCCATTTAACACATTTGGGCCATGTGGTTTACTTATCAACTTCAAGTAAATATGATTATAGTGAATATAGCTCTATACTCTAAGGTGGGCACCACTTCTATGATATTACACATAACAATCAAATCTTGACAGATATATCACCATGCAATTTGGATAGCTCTCAAGCTTTTTAAAAACATCGTTCTACCAAGACACTTTTGCATTCCCAGAGATGTCATAGCATTCTCTTACTTCTTATGCTAGAAGCAGTAAGAAAAAACATATTTTCTATTTAGATTATTGTACTTTAGTTTTTATGTTTTATTGTTTGACTTTAAGAAAACTTTTGTCTGTAGAAAAACATTTTAACTGATCATATAAAAGGCTTTATAAAGGCAAAAAACAAGACTTTTTCTCCATCTTGTACTGTTTGGTACATCACTGAGGCTGTCTATGGCATGTCCAAATTGAAAGGAAAAAGTGGAAACAACATCCCCATGATGTCCATTCAGAGGTTTTCTGAGTGAAGATTATTAACCAAACTCTAGATGAACACTATGGCCCTGGCCAACACAAGATTGGAGTTTAACATTAAAAAAGCTGTCCAGGAGAACAAAAATGACTGACAGGATAACAGAGGAATGAGAAAGAGGTTTGGATGTATGTGGGAAGAATATTTTCTATATATATTATATATTTTTACCAACCTGTATGGAACACAGTACCATGTACAATGAATATATACATTGAATAATTCTTAATGCATAAAAAACATGAAATAAACCAAAATTTCATTATTTAATCAGACAGCTGCAGTAACCAGTGATAAGGGATTCTTGGAAGAGATGCAACTTTAAAATGAATTCTGAAAAGACTAAAACCCCTCAATGATGCAAATATTTCATGAGAAAGTAAACATTTAAGAGTGCTGTTGAGATAATAGTTATAACGTGTTTGATTCAGAGATTTCAGAATGTCTGAAGCTTAAAAATATCACAATTATCCAAATTAAGCATATCTCTAGGGGGTTCTTTTATAGTCGTTTCATTTTATCTGTAAAATTCTGTTGAGGTTCTATTGAGCTGATTGTATGAATAGGTCATGCAAAGTTCAAGGCAAATTTTTGCTCCTAGATCACATTTTATGTTAATAATAAGCAGTGGTTACTACTTTTCATCATTATTTATAATAAAAATTTATTCAATCCATATATGGATTATACAGGTGATACATATGCATATATGTGTATATATGTATATCTATCTCTATATCTATGTATTATCTATTATAGCAGACAGCTTTAGGTTCGCTGAGATGAACTTCCAGACCAGGCACAGTTGTGGAGGAAGGGATTTATTGAAGCTTACAGATCCAGGGGAAGTTCCATAATGGCAGAAGAAGCTGGCCTGCCTTCACAGGACCAAAGCAGAGAGCAAAGCCACAAGCCAAAAGCCACACAACACAGCACACTCAGGAACTCCAGCTAGGCACACATTGCATATCTTTTGATTAAATCCTAAACCCACCACCACACCTTAAGATCCACACACTGACATTGCCTCCAACCAGGTGGATGCACATGCAAACAACAAACTAATAAAACACTGAATAAATTGGGGACCATCTATTCAAACTACCACATCTATCTATCTATCTATCTATCTATCTATCTATCTATCTATCTATCTATCTATCTATCTATCATCTATCTTTCCATCTATCTAACTTTCTGAGCAGCACAAAAGTGGGTGTCTTCATTTTTGTGCTGTTGTTCTTGTTCCTTCTCTTTTCCTTTCTTCTTTCTCTCTTTTCTTTCTTTTTCTTCTTTCCTTCTGTTCCCATTCTCCTCCTCTCCCCTCCCCTTCCCTTCCTCTGTCCTCCTCCACCCACTCACCCTTCCTTCTCTCCTTCCTTCCTTCCTTCCTCCCTTACTTCCTTCCTTCCTCCCTCCCTCCCTCCCTCCCTTCCTTCCTTCCTTCCTTCCTTCCTTCCTTCCTCCTTCCTTCCTTCCTTCCTTCCTTCCTTCCTTCCTTCCTTCCTTCCTTCCTTCCTTCCTCCTTTCCTCCTCCCTTCCTTCCTTCCTTCCTTCCTTCCTTCCTCCCTTCCTCCCCTCTTTCCTCCCCTTCCTCCCCTTCCTCCTTCCTTCCTTCCTTCCTCCTTTCCTCCCTTCCTCCCCTTCCTTCCTCCTTTCTTCCTTCCCTCCCTTCCTTCCTTCCTTCCTTCCTTCCTTCCTTCCTCTTTCCTCCTTCCTTCCTTCCTTCCTTCCTTCCTTCCTTCCTTCCTTCCTTCCTTCTTCCTTCCTTCCTTCCTTCCTTCCTCTTTTCCTCCCTTCCTTCCTTCCTTCCTTCCTTCCTTCCTTCCTTCCTTCCTTCCTTCCTTCCTTCCTCCTTTCTACCCTTCCTTCCTTCCTTCCTTCCTTCCTTCCTTCCTTCCTTCCTTCCTTCCTTCCTTCCTTCCTCTGAATGCTGAAGGAGTGTCCTGTTTTTCAGTCTGCTTTCTCCCCCCCCCCCACCCGGATTAACAAATTGGTACCAGACCTGGTATTATGGAGTATAAGAAATGCAGGAAAGAGACAGTCATTGAGTTTGCAACACAGTCTTGTGTTTTGGAAATGGCTATGGGCAGTGTGGAACAGGTTTGCTGGATGCCTGCATGGAGAACCCCATGGGGCCATGAGGATGGAGTGTGAGTTGCAGTGAGACCCAGTGGAGATGCCAGAACCATGAGATGGCTGCTAAGGAGAACTTCCAGCCCCAGATGAAGTTTTTTTGTTTTGTTTTGTTTTTGTTTTTGTTTTTTCGAGGTAGTGTTTCACTCTGGTCCAGGCTGACCTGGAATTAGCTCAGGGTGGCCTTGAACTCATGGCAATCCTCCTACCTCTGCCTCCTGAGTGCTGGGATTAAAGGCGTGCGCCACCACACCCGGCCCCAAATGAAGTTTTCCAGGAATGTGAGTAGCCTAGCTGGAGGTGCAGAATTGGACTACCAGAGACTTGTTGCTGGTTAGAATTTATCACACTTGGAGACTTGTCACTGACTAAAGTTGTTGGACTTGCAGCTACAGAGTTTGATGTTCGCCCTGGTTGTTTTAAATCTTGTATTGGTTGAATATTTCTTTGCTATGCCCATGCCATCTTTTGCAGTGTGAATGTTTATTCTGTGTCATAATGGGGTTTTTGGGCTTTTTTTTTTTTTTTTTTTTTTATTATGGCTCAGTTAAAAGATCTTGGATATGGGGATGTATGGACATCATTGGAATTGATCAAAACTATGGGACTTTTAAAGTTGGATGAGTGCATTGCATTTTACATCATGGATGGTTACCAGTTTATGGGGGCTAGGGGTGGAATGTGGTGGTTTGATTCAGGTGTCCCCATTAACTTAGGTGTTGTGAATGTTAGGTTCCCAGCTGATGGAGATTTGGGAATTAACCCTCCTGGAGGCAGAGTATTGTTGGGGGTGGGCTTATGGGTTTTATAGCTGGTTTCCCCTTGCCAGTGTTTGGCACATTCTCCTTTGGTGTTGTCCACCTTATGTTGACCAGGGTTGATGTCCACCCTCTGCTCATGCCATCATTTTCCCTGCCATCATGGAGCTTCCCCCTCAAGCCTGTAAGCCAAAATAAACCTCTTTTTTTCTCACAAGCTGCTCTTGGTCGGGTGATTCCTACCAGTGATGCAAACCTGACTGCAACAGCAGGTGTACATCACATGCCTGACAACCCTCCCCCTTTTTTGGTACCTCAAAGTGACTGGGTCTTGAATGAAATGTAATATGCATCCCATAGCATGAGATCACCTACTTTGGGTATTTGATTCTGAGGAAGCAGTTTATGGAGCTTTGAATGTCGATTCTAGGATATAGGGTTAAATAGTGAAATGCAACTTGTCATATATACAACTTATGTGTGAAACTGAGATATTGTACTTATTATTTTAATTATACAAATTTATGATATGCAGTGTATTTAGAAGACTTAATACTTCTAAATAACACACATTGGTCAAATCAGGGCAATTAACATTTCCATCTCCTTAAACATTGCTGTATTCTAATTAATATTGAGCATGTCTCTTTGTATCAGAAAGATGCCACTTTCTATGACACCCCATTTTCAACCTAACTGTCTCAAGAATAAGGAACTCCTATTATACCTCATGCCAAGAAATCCAGGTGGCCACATATTGTTAATTCATTGGTTCATTGTTTCAGTAAGAACCCAGATTTTCCCTGTCATTTTTTCTCAGCTATCTCTATTTTTGTTTTTGGCCAGGTCCCAAGCATTACATGAGAACATGACAATGAAAGGTAGCAGAAGAGTCTTTTATCCTGTGTGTCTCTTTATTGAGAAGTTAACTTTACCCAAAATCCACAGCAGAGCATGTCCATAGACTGGAATGTGACCCGATAAGCATGCCTAAACTATTCTATAGCAAAATATGTGGGATCATTCTAATTGAATTCTTCATTAGCATTACCTTGAGTAATACAGGGAAGATGGACAGGAGTTAAGTAGACAGTAGGAAGGGTGGGGTTTTTGGCAACTAGACAAAATCTACCAACTCTCTATGAAGAATGAATTGGTAGAGAAAAAAGAGGCAGATTGAAAAAAAGTTGAAGGATATCAAGCCCAGAAATGATTCTCTATAGGAAGAGATGGGACTTGCAGCTATCAAAAGCAAGTGTACTTAAAAATTTATTTATTTATTTATTTATTTATTTATTTATTTATTTATTTATTCATTTTCAAGCAGAGAGAAATAGAGAGAAAAGAGACAGACAGAGTGGGTGTGCCAGTCTTCCAGCCACTACAAACTCCAGATGCATGTTTCTCTTTGTGCATCTGGCTTTACATGGGTATGGGGAAACTGAACTCTGGTCATTAGGTTGTGCAGGCAAATGCCTTAATTACGGGGCTATCTCTCCAGCCCAGGGGTTTATTTTTAGCTACCTGAAGTGGACTTCTATGAACAAGTGGTTAGGAATGTGGATAACACAGAAAGAGGCTTCAGAAGTTTCCTGTACTTGTTATTGTGTTAATGCTAATTTATTTTTATTGACTTATTTTCCTTTTGAAAGTTAATTAAAGTGATTTTATAATATATGAAACTATATGTACTAGATACCATTTTACTCTGCGGAGTTAACATTAAAGTAAGTATAGAGGGCTGGAGAAATGCCTTAGTAGTTAAGGCATTTTCTTGCAAAGCTAAGCACCCAAGTTTTGTACCCCAGTATCCACATAAGTCAGATGCACATGGTGGCACAAGCATCTGAAGTTTGTTTGCAGTGGCTAGAGGCCCTGGTGTGCCCATCTCTATCTGCTTATTTCTCACTCTTAAGTAAGTAAATAAATAAATATAAAAAATTAAGTATAGAAAGTTTCTGTGCACGTGGAACTTTCACTTTAGCAAGAGAAGACAAATTATGAATAAATAACTAAATAAATATGTAGATCAAGATGGTGATCCTGAGTTCTAAGCAATGCAAGGCTGGAGTAAAGTCAGTTTGGACTGACATGATGGAAAGCCTTATTAAAGGCTTGGTTGGAATTCTGAGGAGATAGTGGCCATGAGCACATCTGAGGCTGGGTTCTGGGGGGTGTACTAGATAGTGGGAATTACAGATTTAATAGTTATGGGCCAGGGAAACAAAGACAAGAAAATAACAGTTCAATTCAAGAATATTGTAATAGTATAAGGGAGAAGTGATGGTCGTTTGGATTAGAATGATGGTGAGAAGTAGTTGGTTTCTGTTTAAGGTTTTAAGCTAAAGTCAGTGAAATCGCTGATGGATCATATTTAAAGTGAGAAATTTAGGGGGAGATAAGAATAATTCTAAATCATGATTTAAAAAATATTAAAATGCATGATATTTATCATGAAAAATTTGCAATTGCTTTCATTTAAAATATGCTAAAATATTTACCATAATTAACTAAGTTTTTGGTGTCCCTTAAAATTCACATCTGAGAGCTAGAGAGAGGGCTCAGTGTTTAAAGCACTTGCCTGCAAAGCCAAGGGATCCAGGTTTGATTTCCCAGGACCCACATAAGCCAGAAGCATAAGGTTGTGCATGCATCTGGAGTTCATTTGCAGAGGCTGGATGCCCTGGCATGCCCATTCTCTCTCTCTCTCTCAAATAAAAAAAATATCTAAAAAAAAAAAAAAACCCTAAACTAAATGCCTCATCTTTCTTAGCCTACTTTGGGTGAAGATAAAGATGAACCAGTGACAGTCAGGGATGACCTTGACAACAGATGGCTCAGAAGTGTATTGCATTTAACAGGAAATAGGAGGAGAGTGGGAAACAGTGAATTTACATTATTCTTTTAAGGTGCTATGTTGTTAAAGAGAAACAAAAAGCATGGATTTAGCCATAGAATATATAGAACCAAGCATAGCTTTTATTTTATATAGGAGTTATCATATTCAGCATATTCATATGCAGAGAAAATGATAGAAAACTGTGTTTGGTGTTACAATCTAAAAAGGAGACACATGCTACTGATGAGAACAAATGCTAGACACCTGTGCTATGCAAATGCATTGAAGAGGGGGCTTGGAGTGAGGACATGATGCATTTTTTAGTTTTATCAGAAAAGAGTTAGGCTACCTACAAAAAGACAAATGTAATAAAATCTGAATTCTTTTAATTTTTTTTCAAGGTAGGGTCTCACTTAGTTCATGCTGTTCTGAAACTCACTGTGTAGCCCCAAACTTGCCTTGAACTCATAATGATCCTTCTACCTCAGCCTCTTAAGTGCTGGAATTAAAGGCAAGTGCCACCACACCAAGTTTCAAATATGAATTCTTAAATATTATTTATTTATTTATTTAATTATTATTTATTGAGAGAGGGAGATAGAGAGAGAGAGAGAGAGAAAGAGAGAGGGAGAGAATGGGCATGCCATGGCTTCTCACCTCTGCAAACAAACTCCAGACATATGTGCCACCTTGTGCATCTGGCTTACGTGGGTATTTGGGAATTGTACCTGGGACCTTACGCTTTGCAGACAAGCACCTTAACAGCTAAGCTATCTCTCCAGTCCCAAATATGAATTCTTAAAAGAAGAAAAGAAATCTAAGAAGATAAACTGATATTAAAATACAATGGTTATGATTATGGGCATATTAAGCTGAGAACATCCTGGTAGCTAAGACAGAAGGGATGTGGTACAAATTAGTTCACTCATTACTGATAACAAACACAATAGGCTTAGTGGAAGGAATAGCCTTTGTAACAACTGTAACATTTGTTGCAAAATGGACAAACATCAAACATCTTTGGTTCCTATTTCATAAACAACAAAAAAAATCAATACAACTCATTCTTGTAATGTCCTTTGCAAAGGAACATGTCATAATAGAAATTAACTAAGTCATCTTTTAGTGTATAAAATGTTTTATGCCTAGAATTTAGATCTCTAAGAGAATGGATATTCTTTTTTAAGTTACTTTTCTTTTACTGACAACTTCCTTAATTGTAGACAATATCCCATGGTACTTCCCTTCCTCCCCCCTCTTTCTCCTTTGAAACTCTACTCTCCATCATATTTCCACCCCTCTCAATCACTCTTTCTATTATTTTGATGTCATCATCTTTTCCTCCTATTAGGATGGTCTTGTGTAGGTAGTGTCAGGCACTGTTAGATCATGGATATCCAGGCAATTTTGTGTCTGGAGGGGCATGTTGTAAGGAGTCCTACTCTTCCTTTGGCTCTTACATTCTTTCCACATCTTCTTCTGCAATGGGCCCTGAGCCTCAGAAGGTGTGTTAGAGATGTTTCAGTGCTGAGCACTCCTCTGTACCTTCTTAGCACCATGGTGCCTTATGAGTCATCCCAAGGTCACCACCATCTGAAAAGAGAAGCTTCTCTAACCTCAAGTGAGAGTAGCATTAATATATGGGTATGGTCATTAAGAGTAGTCCTTACTGGGCAGTTTGCTGAGCATAGTATATGAATTTAGTCAGATACCAGCAGACATTATACCCCTAGGGCTCATGACTACCCATGTTGTAGGTTTTCAGTATCAAGGATGTATTCCCTCCTATGGAGTGGGCCTCCAGTCCAATTAGAGAGCGGTTGGTATCCCCCATCACAGACATGCCACTATTGCACCCATTGGCTCATTTGACCTGGCTGGCCAAATTTAAAGCTTGCAGTGTTCACTGTTGAGTAGCTTCACTGGTGTTTTCTTTCTCCAATTGAACTGAATGCAGTGTAGCTTTTTCCAGCTTTCTGTCAGCTGGCCCACATGGAGGAGGCTTTCAGCTCAGCTCCAGCAGGGTTTCTCAGTGACCTTGCAGCCCAAGTATGTGGAGTCTTCAGCAATAAGAGAATGAATATTCTTAAGTTTATTTGTCTATTGGGGTTTTGATGAGAGTATGGTATCCAGCACATCAAGGTGATTCCATCAAGGTAATGTCCATTGTGGATTAAGGTCAGAGCCCATCTCTGGGAACCAGGCACATTCTTTAAGAAAGTTAAGAAGTCTAATTTGTGTTCTAGTCCTGAAGGGAGGCATACTGTTTGTGGTGGTTGGAATGTAAAATGTCCCCCGTAGCCTCGTGTGTTTGGGATTAAGCCTTAATCTCCAGATGGTGTCACTATTTGGGAAGTTTGTAGAGCCTTTAGAAGGTAGAGCCTTATTAAAAGATATGTTTCACTGCAGGAGGACCTTTGGAATGTTATAGCATAGTCCAACTTGCTGCACTTAGTTCAGTCTCTACTACCTCCATGCTGATGTGATGGGATGCTCAGTTGTGTGCTCCTGCCACACTTTCCCTGTCATGATGAAACTTCCCCTTGAAACTATAAGCTGCTTCTGGTCATGTGTTTTGACCCAGCAAGAAAAAAGTAACTGTACAGTGGGTCATGTACAAAACTTGAGGCAAAGCCTGGTTTTCCTCAAAAGGAAGTTAAAATGGAGTTTGATTAAGGTTATTTAAGTAGCATAATGCAAGAGATGATTGTTATTTTAAAATGTTTCAGAGAGGTGTTGTTAGCAGCCATTCATAGCTATGTAAAACTGTAAGCATGCTAAGCCTTCCATAGTGGTGCACACTTGTAATCCAAGCAGTTGGTAGGCTGAGGCAGGAAGATCTCGAACTTGAGGCCAACTTGGGGCTTCATAGAAAGTTCCAGGTCAGCTTGGCCTCAGCTTGACCATCTCATTACTACTACTGCTGCGGCTACTACTACTATTAGTATTACTACTACTGCCACTGCTACTACAGAATCACTGCAGTGTTCTTTTACCAGCTTAACATTCTGATGGGCTTTCCAAGGGTACAGAAGAGCTCCCTGATATAATGAATTGAACTCATGTATTAAATTGCTTGTTATTAATTTCTTCAAGGTTGGATAATATCAGACTGGAAAAGTTTTTTATTTTTTATTTTAGTTTACTTCCTTAAACTAAATGGCCACAAGAACTATTTAGCATATAAAGGTTCAGTCTAGTAAGAAAATGCCACATTGCAAATAGACTGAAGTTTTGTGCTAACTTAAGTATGTACTAATTTTAACTTTTCAAATCTCAATTTCTGGAGTTAGTGATGAGAGCCTGTCCAAAACAAGTAATGTGAGTCCTTCCTGCCCAGAGCAAGTTCTGTTGAGGCTCTTCTTCCTTCATTTTTCAATTTTCATGTCACCAACACAGACACACTGCTGTGACAATATATTCAGGGAGGAGCACTAGAGTGATGTGGTGTCAGCCAGCACCTGAGGGCCAGATAGATCCCAGAAGGTCAAAAGGAAGAGCAGAAGCATAGGATCATGGCAGGAGGAAAATGGGAGAGAGAGGACTAGGAAACCCAGAGAATTGTCATTGCATTAGACAAGCACAGCACTACAGTTACACCCAGGAGAGGGCCACATATTGCTGTTCCATATTCACAGTGCCAAAACCATTTTCAACTACTAAAAAATCCATCCTTAAGGAGAAACTATTTCGGTTTCTGTTCTCTTGGACATGATGATTCATCCCTAAGCCATTTTATTTGAAATGTGTCAGTAATATAATAGAAGCAAAGTGTGTCCTGAAAAGCAGACATAGGCTGTTTGTTTCTTGCAGTGGAAGGAAAAAATGAGTAAACCATGTGGCATTTGCTCAAAATATCTAGATAATTGAGGCCAAAGTATCTTTAGCTTAATTTTATATCAAAGAATGTCCTTTATGCCTCTTTCCACATTTGCATTATAGAGAATCTTAAGAGAAAGATATGATAATTAACTAATAAGAATTTTGGAAAACAATGGCTGTTGATACTGTTGGATCATGCACTTCATTTTCCCTGAAAATTCTACTATTCCTGAATTTAATATATGTGTGTACATAATATATACTAATTATGAAAACATTCTTGAAGAATATAGATTAAAATGCCCACCCCTTTTATTGAGAATTTCATAGCATTGATCAGATATTTTTCACAGGTAATGTGATCTCTCTATCTTTCAAAATTTGCATTTTAAAGCGGATGTGTAGGCCATGTGAGATGAAGTTGATGTCCTTTCTATACAACAAAGATGTAGGATGAGTCTCTGCTGGAAGAGCACTATTTACTGTCAAGGTTATTTTGTAAAATTCAGTTTCACATTTTTAATTTAGATGCATATGTTTTCTACTACCACTTAAAGCTCTGTTATCAAGTTCACATTTCTTGGGAAAATGTTGCCCTACTTAAGCTGAGTTGTTTTTTATTTTTATTATTTATTTATTGACAACTTCTATACTTACAGACAATAAACCATGATATTTCCCTCCCCTGCTCCCATTCCCCTTCAGAACTCCACTCTCCATCTTATCCCCTCCCTCTCTCCATTAGTCTCCCTTAATTTGATGTCATCATCTTTTTCTCCTATTATAAGGGTCTTGTGAAGTTTTTGCAAGGCACTGTGTGGTCATGGATATCTTACCATCTGTTTGTGAAGGGAAACCAAGGGTCTTGGCAATAGCCTGTAATATTTTGGAAACAACAGGGACCTCCCTGGCCAACAACTCACTGGAAAGTATCCCATCCCTGGCACTGAAAATTTTCTAGTAACAATCTATAGTTTCTGGATGTGCCATTATTCAAAAAAGTAGGTTTACGTAATTCTTATACAGAATATCTTGAATTTTGGTTGACCCTCCCCCACTGTTCTTTTACACATTCTCTTCCCCTGGCCTCACTTAGGCCTTTCCCCTCTCTGTAATCTGTTCTTTTACTTACATATATACAATACCATCCCCTTAAGTCCTTCCCTCTCCTACCTCCCTTATAATCTTTTTCTAGCTTACTGGCCTCTGTTTTGGTTCGAGCTTATGCACAAGTCTATAAATTTGTAAGTAGGATCCACATATGAGAGAGAATATACGATGTTTGGCTTTCTGAGCCAGGGTGACCTCACTTAGTATAATCTTTTCCAGATCCCTCCATTTCCCAGAAAATTTCATAATTTCATTTTTCTTTACCACTGAATAGAACTCCACTTTGTAAATGTACCACATATTTTTTATCCATTCATCTGTGGAGGGACATCTAGGCTGGTTCTATTTCCTATTGTCAATAGAGCAGCAATAAGCATGGTTGTGCAAGTATCTCTAAGGCAGTGAGAAGAGTCATCTAGATATATGCCTAAGAGTCCTATAGCTGGATCATATGGTAAATCTACTTTTATCTGTCTCAAGAACCTCCACACTGATTTCCACAATGACTGGACCAGATTACATTCCCACCAACAGTGTAAAAGGGTTCTTCTTTCTCTACATCCTCACCAACACTTGTCATTTGTTTTCTTGATGGTAGCCATTCTGACAGAAGTGAGATGGAATCTCAAAATAGTTTTAATTTGCATTTCCCTGATGGCTAAGGATGTACACACTTTTTTAGATATTTATATGTCATCTGTATTTCTTCTTCTGAGAACTCTCTATTTAGTTGCATAGCCCATTTTTAACTGGGTTGTTTGAGTTCTTATTGTTCTGTTTTTGAGTTCTTTGTATATTCTTGATAGTAATCCTCTGTCAGATGTATAGCTGGCAAAGACTTTTCTCCCATTTTATATGTTGCTCTGTTCTGGGGTTATATTCAGAAAGTCATTGCCTATGCCAATAAGTTGATGGGTTTCCCCTACCTTTCCCTGTGGCAGTTTCAGAGTTTCAGGCCTGATATTAAGGTCCCTGATCCACTTGGACTGGATTCTTGTGTATGGAGAGAGACAAGGATCTATTTTCTTCCTTCTGCATATACATATCCAGTTTTCCCAGCACCACTATTCATTTTCTCCAATAAATGTTTTTGGCATTTTTGTCAAAAATCAGATGGCTGCCTGTATTAATATCTGGGTCCCCTGTTCTGTTCCATTGATCCACATATCTGTCTTTGTGACAGTACCTTGCTGTTTTTGTTACCATGGCTTTATAATATAGCCTAAAATTGGGTTTGGTGATACCACCAGCCTGATTTTTGTTGCCCAAAATAGTTTTGGTTATTCAAGTTTTTTGGTGTGCTTCCAGATGAATTTAGGATTGCTTTTTCTATTTCTGTGAAGAATGCCATTGGACTTTTAATGAATATTGCATTAAATGTGTAGATTGCTTTTGGTAAGATTGCTTTTGGTAAGATTGACATTTTCATAGTATTGATTCTTCCAATCCAAAAACATGGGATGTCTTTCCATTTCCTTGCGTCTTCTGCAATTTCTCACTTGAGCATTTTAAAGTTCTCACTTTAGATCCTTCACTTCTGTGGTTAAGTTTATTCCAAGGTACATTTTTTGAGGCAATTATGAATAGGAGAGATTCCCTCTGAATGTTTGTTGTTAGTATATAGAAAAACTACTGATTTCTGTGTGTTTATTTTGTATCCTGTTATATTGCTGAAAGTGTTTATCAGCTCTAACAGTTTGTTGGTAGAGTATTTAGGGTCTTTTATGTATAGAATCATATCATCTGCAAATAATGATAATTTGATCTCTTCCCTTCCAATTTGTTTCCCTTTTATGATTGTCTTTTGCCTTATTGTTATAGCTACGACTTCTAGTACTATATTAAATAAAAGTGGGGGAATTGAAAACCCTTGTCTTGCTCCTGAATTTAGTGGAAAACCTTCAAGTTTTCCCCCATTTAGTATTATGTTGACTATAGGTTTGTCATAGATAGCTTTTATTATGTTTAGATATGTTCCTTCTATTCCCACTTTCTGTAATATTTTTACCATGAGGAGTGTTGGATTTTTCAAGTGCCTTTTCTGCATCTATCAAGATTATCATGTGATTTTTGTCCTTCAGACCATTTATATGGTGTATTACATTTATTGATTTGCATATGTTGAACCATCCCTGCATCTCTGGGATAAAGCCTACTTGGTCAGGGTGAATAATCTTTCTGATATATTCTTGTGTTCTGTTTGCCAATATTTTGTTGAGAATTTTTGCGTCTATGTTCATGAGGGAGATTGGTCTGTAATTTTCTTTTTTTGCTCTGTCTTTGTCTTGTCTTGTATCAGGGTGATGTTGGCTTCATAGAAGGAGTTTGGTAGAATTCCTTGCTTTTCTGTTTTATGGAAATGTTTGAGAAGCATTGGTGTTAATTCTTCCATGAATGTCTGGTAAAATTCACCAGTGAATCCATCTGGGCCTGGACTTTTTTTAGTTGGGAGACTTTTTATAACTGCTTGGATCTCCATCCTTGTTATAGGTTTATTTAAATGGTTTATATCTCATCTTGGTTTAATTTTGGTAGGTCATAAGAATCAAGGAAATCATCCATTTCTTTCAGATTTTCAAACTTAGAGGAATATATACTCTTAAAGTATGTCCTTCTGATTTTCTGAATGTCTTTGATATCTGTTGTAATGGTGCCTTTTTCATCTCTAATTTTATTAATTTTTGTCTCTTCTCTCTTTCTTCAGGTCAGATTTGCTAAGGGTTGATCAGTCTTATTTATCCTTTCAAGAACCAACTCTTTGTTTCATTGATTTTTGGATTGTTCTTTTGGTTTCTATTTCATTAATTTCTGCCCTAATCTTTATTATTTCTTCCCATCTACTGATTTTTAGTTTGCCTTGTTCTTCTGTTTCCAAAGCCTTAAGGTGAAGCCTTAAATTGTTTATTGTGAACTCTCTAATTTCTTAATATAGGCACTTAGAGCTATTATTTTCCCTCTTAGGACTGCCTTCATTGTGTCCCAAAGTTTTTGGTATGCTTTATTATTATCATCATTTGATTCTATGAATTTATTGATTTCCTTTTTAATTTCTTCAATGACCCACATATTGTTCAATAATGTACTGTTTATTCTCCATGAATTTCTGTATGCTCTGAAGTTTTTCTTGTTGCTGATTTGCAGTTTAACCCCATTGTGGTCTGAGTGGGAGTTTTTGCATATCTATGATATGACAGGTAATGTGTCTGATTTTTAACCGAAAAATATTTTCTTTTTTTATTATTAAACATTTTTATTGACAGCTTCTATACTTATAGACAATAAACCATGATATTTCCCTCCCCTCCTCCATTCCCCTTCAGAACTCCACTCTCCATCATATATCATATTCCCTCCCTTTCTCCATTACTCTCTCTTTTTTTTTTTTTTTTTTTTCGAGGTAGGGTCTCACTCTAGTCCAGGCTGACCTGGAATTCACTATGTAGTCTCAGGGTGGCCTCGAACTTTCAGTTGGCTGGTCTACAGGGAGAAGGTTTTCTGATCCTCCAGCTACCTCTGCCTCCCGAGTGCTGGGATTAAAGGCGTGCGCCACCACGCCCGGCTTACTCTCTCTTTTAATTTGATATCATCATGTTTTCCTCCTATTATGAGGGTCATGTGAAGGTATTAGTAGGTACTGTGTGGTCATGGATATCAAGGCCAATTTCTGTCTGGATAGTTGTATTGTAATGAGTCATATCCTTCCTTTGGCTCTTACATTCTTTCTGCCCCCTCTTCTGCAATGGACCCTGAGCCTTGGAGGGTGTGACAGAGATATTTCAGTGCTGACAATCCTCCATCTCTTCTTCTCAGCACTATGTTGCCTTTTGGGTCATCCCAGTGGTCATCTCCATCTGGAAGTGAGAATAGCATTAAAATGTGAATATGAACATTAAGTGTATAGTGCTTTCAGGGCAGTTTAGTGGGAATAATATATGCATTACACCAGACAAGAACAGGCTTTATACCCTTAATACTCTTGATCTCCCCTGCCATAGATTTTTGATTAGTCTTTTCAGTACCAGGCATGTATTCCCTCCTACAGAGTGGGCCTTCAGTCCAATTAGAGAGCAGTTGGTTTCCCCAAGAGCATACATACCAATATTGCACCTGTTCAGTCATTGGGCCTGTCTGGCCAAACTTGAGGTTTCCAGTGTCCACTCTTTTCACCACTGATGATTTCTGTCTCCAATATGGCTGCATGAAGTGCAGCTTTTTCCAGCTTTTAGTTGGTTGGTCTACAGGGAGAAGGTTTTCTGCTTAGCACCAGCTTGCTTTCTCAGTGACCTTGCCACTCAAGCAAGAGAGGTCTTCAGCAATAGGGTCTTACCATCTGATTCTCAAGGGAAACATAGGTCCTTGGCAATAGACTTTAATGTATTGGAGGCTAAAGGGACCTCCCTGGCCAACTGGAAGGTATCCCATCTCAGGCACTGAAATTTTTCTATTAACAATCTATAGCTTCTGGATGTGCCATTATTTAAAAAAGTAGGTTTATATAAGTCTTATTCAGAATATCTTCTTTTACACAGTCAATTCCCTTGACCTTACTTAGGCCTTTCCCCTCCCTGTAATCTGTTCTTCCATATATATACAATACTATCCCCTTAAGTCCTTCCTTTTCCCCGCTCCCTTATAGCCTTTTCCCACCTTATTGGCTTCTGCTACCGATTTTTGGTTCAAGCTTACACACAAGTCTATACATTTGTAACTAGGATCCACATATGAGAGAGAACATGCGACATTTGGCTTTCTGGGTCTGGGTTACCTCACTTAGTATTCTTTTCCAGATCCCTCCATTTCTCTGCAAATTTCATAATTTCATTTTTCTTTATTGCTGAATAGGATTCCATTGTGTAAATGTACCACATCTTTATTATCCATTCATCTGTGGAGTGATATCTAGGCTGGTTCCATTTCCTAGCTATTGTGAATAGAGCAGCAATAAACATGGTTGTGAAGTATCTCTAAGGTAGTGAGAAGAGTCCTTCACATATATGCCTAGGCATGCTATAGCTGGATAAGTATCTGATTTTTTTGGTTGACAACTTAAATCAAGTTAATAGTAAGTAGCAAACACACAATTACACAAAATACAATATTTTACATGTTGAAATTGGTTTTTATTATCTTTACTCATAAAATGTTGAAGGTAGAATCTATATATGAATCTTCCTTCTATTGGATGAGAAAGGTATATAGGATTCAGAAGTGACACTCTGTTAGGTTTATAGTTTGGAGGGTGATCAGTGACACAATGAGGCCAATGGTGACATTCACAAGGCACCATATTTCCATTCACATCTCATAATGTGATTTTGCCATTTATTTAAGTACCATAAGTAAGCCCTTGAGGATAACAAAACACTTGCCTGCTTTCTTCATAGTACTTTTTATTTTTTAAAAAATATTTTTATTTATTGAATTATTTACAAGAAGAGAGAGAGAAAGGGAGAGATAGATAGATGATAGATATATAGATAGATCATAGATAGATAGAGGATGAGTATGCCAGGAGGTTTCTAGGCACTACAAACAAATTCCAGACACATATACTACTTTGTGTATCTGGCTTTATGTGGGTTACTGAGGAATCAAACCCAGGCCATCAGCCTTTGAAAGCAAGCACCTTTAACCACTTAGCCATCTCCCCTGCCCCTTGTTTTCACATTTAACTTTCTCTACCAATGTGACAATCCTCACATGATTTACTCCAAAGACAACTCATAGATAGACACTAGGACTGCCATGACCACTGGTGTGCTGAAGCATGTGTTTCAGGACTGGCAGCAACTCCATCTTGCTTTTGAGCTTTACGCACTTGAAGTTGTCATTTATCCTTTGTGGTTTTCTTAGACTTCATGATAATTTATTGGGAAAAGAATATTTATGTTTTACTTGCCATGCTAGTTCAGTACAGAGAATGAGCAGGGATGAGATCAGGGTTGCAATAGGAATAGGCTTGTGGAACTCCCACCAATCATGGGCTACAACAGGGCCTATACTTATGAAATTCTCTCTAAAATAATAATGGTTATCCCATTTATCTGGTGCTGAACTGTCTCTCTCCATTGGAGAATTTGCTTCTCTTTTTCAGATGGATGCAGAACTTTAGGAGAAAATCAGCTCACCAGGGCCCCAGCTGAAACCATAGAGTAATGGGGGAAATGAGCAAAATGCTGCTTTCTTGTTGTTCCTGGTACCAATACAAGTTGAAGGAGACAGACACAGAGAACACTCAACTCCTGCCAAACCAGATGACCACGGACATACAGGCTCCCTAGACCTCATCACTGAAGTAGACTTAAATGATCCCAACATGGCTCAGGGAAATTTGCAAAAGAGGGGGTGGAAAGATTGTTAGAGCTACAAGTTGGGGCATTATGCACAGAGACATTGACTCTTCCCCATAACTGATGGCTACCTCCACAATGCTAGACCCACAATCCCCAATGAGGAGAGTCCCTTCAGAGGGGAGAGGACAAGGAGAAGGCAAACGATGGTACCAGCATGCCTGTATACACACTATCTACATAACTAATAAAAAATAAGTTAAATTAAAAAAAGAAATAGGCTTGTGGAATATGTAGAGTCATTACTAGCGAACCTACAAATAGAAGACCAATTCAATCTATGGCCCAAGAAACACAGAATTAAGCATTATTGATGACATTTCCTGGAAAGCCTTTTGGCCAGAGTAACTAAGGGAGGAGAAAGGAGTATCAAGACTTCCCAAGTGACTTCTGATAATCAATCATACACAAGTACTTCAGTGAATTGAAAAAGTGATTTTGAATCCTTTAATAATTTGTGTATATTTTTACATGTCTTTTTCTCATGAAGGGTAAAAGTCAATGAAATCTTATGAATTTTTATTGGTTTTCTTCTAGTATTATAGTTTAATTTTTACAAAAAGTATTGATAACTTCCATAATTATAGACAATAAACCATGATAAACCCCTCCCCCCTCACTTTCCCCTTTGCAACTCCACTCTCCTCTCAATTATATACCCTCCCTCCTCCCAATTAGTCTGTCTTTTGTTTTGATGTCATCATGTTTTTCTCCTATTATGAGGGTCTTATGTAGGCAGTGCCAGGCACTGCAAGGTCATGGATATCAAGGCCATTTTGTGTCTGGAAGATTGCATTATAAGGAGTCCTACCCTTCCTTTGATTGTTACATTCTTTCTTCCACCTCTTCCACAATGGACTACAAGCCTTGGAAGGTGTGATAGGGATGTTTCAGTGCTAAATACTCTTCTCTCACTTCTTCTCAGAACTATGTTGCCTTCTGAGTCATCCCAGAGGTCACTGCCTTCTGAAGAGAAGCTTCTCTAACCAAAAGTGATAGTAGCATCAATATATGGGTATGAACATTAAAAGAAGTGTTTACCAGGCAGTTTGGTGAGCATAATAATATGCATTTACCCATATACCAACAAGAGTTACACCCCTAGGGCTCATAACTTCCCCCATCATAGATTTTCAGTACCAGACATGTATTCCTTTCCATGGAGCAGGCTTCCAGTTAGTTGCCCTCATAACAGAAATGCCAGTATTGCACCTGTTGGTTCATTTGGCCTGGCTGACCAAACTTAAGACTTTCAATGTCCACTGTTGTTTATCTCCACTGATGACTTCTCTGTGTTCCACAGAGCTGCATACACTGTAGCTTTTCCCAGATTTCAGCCAGCTGGTCTACAGGGAGGAGGTTTTTCACTCAGCTCCAGTAAGATTTCTCAGAGACCTTGCAGCCCATACATGTGGAGTCTTCAGCAATAGGGTCTTACTATCTATTCCTGGAGTCTTGGCAATGGCCAGCAATGTTTTGGGGGCATCACAGACCTCCCTGGCCAACAACTCACTGGAAGGCATCTTACCCATGGCACTGAACTTTTTCTATGGAGCACCATTGTCCAAGAGTAGGCTTCCATATGGCTTATTCATACCCTCTTAGACTGTGATTAACTGCCCCCACCCTTCCTTTACTCAATCTCTTCTTCTGACTTTACTTAGGCATTTTCACCCCCAGTAATCTGTTCATTTACTTACATGTATATTGTTTAATTTTTATTCTAAAACAGTACAAGACACAATCTAGATTTTTTATTTTTGTGCATCACATGAGTTTTATTTGTTTGTTTGTTGTTTTGTTTTTTTAAGTAGGGTCTCACAATAGCTTAAGCTGACCTGGAATTCACTGTAGTCTCAGGGTGGCTTTGAACTGATGGTGATCCTCCTACCTCTGCCTCTGAAGTGCTGGGATTAAAGGCATGTTCCACCATGCCTGGCTACATGAGTTTTATAAAAATTATTTTATTTATTTTTTGAGGGCGGGGGAGAGAAAGAGGCAGATAGAGAATGGCATGCCAGAGCCTCTAGCCATTACAAATGAACTACAGATGCATGTGCCACCCTGTGAATCTGGTTTTATGTGGGTACTGGGGAATCAAACCTGGGTCCTTTGGGTTTGCCTACAAGCACCTTAACCACTAAGCCATCTCTCCAGCCCCAGGAGTTGTTTTTTATTTTGCTGCTGTTGTTGAGCTTTGGGGAATGCTCAGTGATTTTGGCTGCAATTCTATTTGTAAATGAAAGCAGCATTCTTTTTTTTTTTTTTTGGAAAGAGAGACAGAGAGGGAGAGGAAGACAGATAGAGATGGGTGTGCCAGCAGCCTCTCAGCCACTGGGAATGACATCCAGATGTCTCCACCCCCTTGTGGTCAAGTGCATCATTGCATCCTTGCATCACTTTGCATCTGGCTAAACGTGGGACCTGGAGATTGAAACCGTGGGAGATTGGAACCAGCGTTCTTAGGCTTAGGAGGCAGGCACCTTAACCACTAAGCCATCTCTCCAGCCCCAAAGCAGCATTCTTTTAGATTAAAACCAGCTTATGCCTAATCTCCCACTTTGTTCTTTGGACTTTCAAAGAAAATTATCTTCTTATGATTTTTCTTTTATCTTAATTGCCATTGCTTTTGGTTGAGTCCCTCTTACTCTACTATCTGGATCAATTCTTAACTAGTTTATCTAGAACTTACAAGTGCTGTGGACCAGAAAGTACTTTGCTGTTAGGGATCACTCTGATAATTTTTTAGGGGAAAATAGACACATGTATCAGTTAGGGTTCTGTCAAGAATAAGACATTACTCCAGGTATCTTTTACCTTCTTGTCTTTCCTTGGGGAAGGTGCCAGTGAGGTTAAACTGGGTGTCAGAGCAGAGAGTTCAATATAGGGATTTAGTTATACAGATGTCAGAGGCTGGAAAAGGTACAAAGGAGAGACTGAGGTATCCCACAAAGAAAATGCCTATAGGAAACAGAGAAGAGTGCAAACAAAAGGAAGAAGCTGGAGTTACCAGAATCCAGAATCTCAAACATGGCTCCTATAGAAATTCTGTCATGTCTATGAGGGCCATAAAAGGGCAGACTCTGTAATTTCTGTTACCAGCTTCTGCTCTGGGAAGAATCAGCAAGCAAACAGAAAGCTTCAAGTGCTAGCTCCTCCTTCCTGTCTTCTTGTTATCTTTTAATTATCTTATTTGATGGAGTTTTCATGTTGGCAGTGACAAGTCATCTTGGAGATGTAGTTGTCTGTGTCTCAGTCTTGGCATCACAGAGCAGAGTTCATAAGTGTAGGGAAACTATCTAACTAACTGGTAGGACATCTAAATATTGAACCAAGATAAGGCAGCTAATATAATAAATATAAAATAATATAATATTTTAATAGGATGTTAATCAGCTCAACTGATTGAAATATGTAGGACTATATTGAGGATAGAAATAGACTCTTTGGTCCTACCTTGGGGGAGAATTGGAAGTCCTGACTTCACAATGATCTTTAAAAAATAACCAAGGATAGCAATAAATAATGCCATTAGGTATCAATTACACACAAAGTAGATCTAGAGCCAAAGCTTGAAACAAAAGCCAAGTGTTTAGGCATTTTTCTGAAAAATTCAGAATGGCTAAAAGTTAGGGGTTGGAAGAGGAACAGAAAGCAAAAACAACCAGGGGTTAAACAGAGAAATCACTCAAATTAATAAAATGAGAGAACAAAAAGGGAACATTAACATGAAATTCACCAACTCTTTAAGAAATACTTTCAAAACCTGTATTCCAAAAGGATGAAAAACCTAAAAGAAATGGACAAATTCCTAGACATAGATGATCTACAAAAATTTAAAGTACCAATATTTTAAACAGATATATAATGAGGAATGAAATTAAAGCAACAACCATAACCTCCCCACAACAAAAAACTCAAACCAGATGGGTTCACTACCAAATTCTAACAGACAATTAAAAAACTAACACCAATGCTCCTCAAGCTCTTCCAAATAAAAGAGCAATAGAAAGAACACTACCACACCCCTTCAATGAAACCAGTATTGCCCTGATACCAAAACCAGATAAGAGCACAAGAACAATAAGAGCAACAAAACAAAACAGTAACAAAATCAAGAAAACAATGCTCTAGACCAGTTACCCTAATGAACATGCAGGCGAAATTTCTCAAGAAAATTCTTGCATAGCAAATTTATAATACAGTCAAACATCATATGCCATTATCAAATGGTTTCATTCCAGGAATGCAAGGATATTTCAACATATTCAAATCAACAAGTGTAATTCAACACATAAATAATATAAATAGACTCAGAGACAGAAATGATGTCATTTACATAGATGAAGAAAAGGCGTTTGATAAGGTCAGCATCCCATCAAAAAAGTATTAAAGAAACCATGACTAGAAAGAACACAGTTCAATGTAATAAAGGCTATGTGTGACACTCTCGATCCAACTTTATACTAAACCAGAAAAACTGAAAATATTTCCTCTAAAATAGGGAATGATTCAAGGGATACATTTTCCACACTTCATTCTATATTGTGATTGAAGTCTTAGCTAGAGCAATAAGGCAAGAAGAAGAAATAAAAAGGATACAACAAGGAAGGAAGGAGTCAATTTATCCCTGTTTACAGATGAAATGCTCCAATAAACTTACATCACCCTTAAGATTCTACCAGAAAAGTATTAACTATGATAAAAGTGGTAGGATACAAAATTAACATAGAAAAAATAATAAACTTTCTATATACCAACAATGAATTTTCTGACCATGAAATCTGGAAAATAATTTCATTGATAATTATCATAAAAATACTTATGTATAAACACAATGAAGGAAGTAAGAGCTCTAATGAAAACTTTAAAACACTAAAGAAAGAAAATTGAAAAAAAAACATAATGGGATGGGAGATCTCCCATGCTAATGAAATGACAGAATGAATATTGTAAAAATGACCATATACTGAAAGTGATTTGCAGATTGAGCCAATAAAAATTCTAAAATTCATAGAACTAGAAAAAAATACCCCTAAATTCATATGAGTTCTGAATTCAAAGGGTTCTGAATTGCTAAGTCAATTCTGAGCAGGAAGAACAGTGATGAAAGTATCCAAGTAGTACAGGTAGACATATAGACCAAGGAAATAGAATAGAGGACTCAGAAATAAACTCATGGTGCTACAGCCCCCAATATTCAACAAAGGAAGAAAAAGATACATTGGGGAAAAGACAACCTCTTCAACAAATGGTTCTGAAAAAAACTTGATACCATATTTGGAAGAAGGAAACAGGATGCCTGTCACTCAATGTATAAAAAAATCAATTCAAAATGGAAACCTTCATATAACACATGATGTTGGGGTCTCTCCTAGGGCCATCCCAGGAGGGGCTGCAGGGTCTCCACTGAGTAGCAGGTGAGAGGTATGGAGTCATGACACAGACTCCAGGAATTGGGTGGAAGCAGGCAGAGGGCAAGCTGCTGCAAATTTGTTTATTCAAGGAAGTGTAGGGGATTTTAAGAATTTGGCTGGCCAATTGTTGTATGGGATGGTTCCCTTCTTGTGACCAATGACAGCCTGTCTCTGGGCAGATCATCTTGCAGCAGGTTGCTCATGGGCATGGGGCTGTAGCTGCTGTCATGCCAGGCCTGTGCAAGATGCCACATCCACAGAAGCCACTTCCTGGTTTCTTCTAGCAGGCAGCCTGGGTAGGGCCAGACCTGCATTGTGCCATACATTTCCTCCTTTTTGTTTTTATTATTGGCAAACCTGGGAGGCAAGGTTCTTTGCCAAGCCATTGTTGACCCCAGGCCCCAAGGGATCATCACATGTGTTGGTGCCTTTCGTAAATTTCCCCATCTCATGGGGTCTTACCCATCACTGACTACCTGCCATCCTGGTCAGAAAGTCTGAGGCATTGTGACTGTCGCCTAGGAGGCATAGAGGGCCTCGTGGGGGTGGCTCTGTGGTGTGTGAATGGTCCCAGAGAGCGAGAATCAACTATAGAACCTGAAAAATCCTGGGGTAGGACAGGTTTACAAATGAGAAATGGCAGATAAGATTTCATATGGTGGTTCATGAGGGGTTGCCCCTTCCAATTGATAAATGGCTCCCTGTAGTAGAACCTAGTTTGTTTGGATGGTGGTGATGCACAAAGAAAAAGCTCTGAGACATCTGAAAAGGATCAGCATGATGGTGAGAATAATTAGGATTCAAGCCAGGATAAGAAGGGAGAAAGGGTTGAAGAAAGAAATGTAAAGTTATCAACAGGAGAAATAGCTGCAAAGCCAATTGGCACCTGTCTAACGATAACATGGAGGTCAGCATGAATAGTCCTGCAAGGGCTCAGTCTACAACTAAGGAGGAAGCAGTTGAGAAAGCCCCTGGAAGAGAGTAAAAAGGGGGAGGCATTGAGTGTTGGGACCAAGACAAAATAATAGGGGGCTTTAACATAAACAGGTTGTTGGGTGACTGTCATGAGCTCACCTTTAGTGCCATAAATAGTAGCATAGAGTGTCTTTAATGGTAGCAGATCAATGAAATCAAAGGAGTTGTAAAGGAATTTATGGCTGGTTGGAGGGTAGCATTATCATAAGAGGCATTAATAAGCAAAAAGGAAAAGGTGTGGATAAGGAGAAGTACTTGCTTGAAGGGGGAGGAATACAGCAAAATAGAGTGGCTAAAATGAAGCCTAGGAAAAACGGGGGAACCTAGGCCCACTGCACGAAATAAGTATGTCCTAAGAAGAATTGTCCAGAATGATTTCTGAGAAGTGGTAATAGGGAGAAAAGGAGATAAAAGGAGTAAAATGGGAATAAGTTTGCAGTCCCATATCTGGCCTGAGGGGTTTGGCATCATCCTCTTCATCAAGGTCGATCCCCGAGTCAGTGGCTGGCTGGATGTTTCTGGCAGGGATCCAGATCAAGATCTGTGAAATTTCTGGAAAGACACAAGCATACCCTTGACCCTGTGTTAAAAGAGGGTGGGGTCCCTTCCAGATATTAGTAAGAGGATCCTTCCAGTGGACTAAGGGTAAGGGCATTGTGGTTGGTTGGGATCTCCAGTGTTTATAGGCCAGGGAGAGTCCTGTCTTGTCAAAGGTGAGAAAATTGAAGGTGAAGAGAGCTTCCACCAGGGCCAAGTAGGGATCCTTGGGCAACATAGTGGACTTTTGTTTTATAATTAGTCCCTTTAGCGTCTGGTTAGTCCTCTCTACTATGGCTTGTCTTTGTGGGTTGTAGGGGATCCCAAGGGAGTGTTTGATTCCCCAAAATTCCATGAAGGATGTGAATTGAGCAGATGTGTTATGTAGGGCCATTATCAGTTTTAATTGACCAAGGTACACCCATGACCAACATGGTGGTTTTTGTCACCTTAATGACATGGGACGCCTTCTCCCCTGAGAGAGCAATAGCAAAAGTAAGCTTAGAGTAAGTGTCCACAATGACATGGACATATTTGAGGTTACCAAAGGAAGGTATGTGGGTAACATCCGCCAGATAGAATTTGAGTAAGGCCTCTAGGATTGACTCCTTGAGGCTGTAGGGGGCCCAAGGGGGCTAGGGGGGCACATGCCTTACAGGTATGGGCTAAATGTTTGAATTGGCTAAGCAAGAGCTTGGGGTATAGGATCTGTAGGTTAGTAGGGGATATATGTAACCTTTGGTATAAACGTCTAGCTTGTTCTAAAGGTGGCAAACATGAGACAGCAATAAACTTGTCTACCTGCAAATTCCCTTCAGCAATAAAGCCAGGCAGACCAGTGTGTGAGTGAACATGCTCAATAAGTCTGAAGGTGGATGGCCCAGTGCAAAAGGAATTGTCCAAAGTAGGAGGAGACAATGCCAGATTCCTGGGCTGCCTTGCAGATGAGAGCCAGATCAGAGAGGGGATTGGGGTACCAGGGCCTGGCTATGGCATCCAACCCTACATTAACAGGGAAGGCAGCAAAGGGTGGGGCAATGGGGCATGTCAGCGAACTGGCAGCTGCCTGGGTGTGTCCAGGATGGAGCAGGCGGAGGTCCTTCCAAGGGTAAAGAGAGGGAGGGGTGGTTTTGAGCATGGTTGCCACAGGCAGCGGTTCAGGTGGCAGTCTTTTATCATTGAAGGGTTGGTCTTCCTCCTCATCATTATAAGAGGGGGCTGGGAGGGACAAGGTTTTAAGAGCCAGTTTTGGTTCCTCCTTACAGCTTTCATTATGGGCAGAAATGACTTCCTCCATGGAGGAGCCTTTAAGGCTGGCAATTATGGCAAGGAGGATAGGACAAATCCATGGGGCTAAAACAAGAGTTTCATCCCCAAAGCCATAAAGGTCCTTTTGTTTCACTTTTAAGCCACATTGCAGGAGGAAGGCCTTAAGAGCCTGCAATTGCAGCATCTTCTGATGGGGAGGTAGGTTGCCTATTATATGGTATAGTGGTGTTTGGGGGGGCTAGGCTGTGACACCCCTGAATCAAGGAGATAACCCAGATCAAAAATGATAGCACAAAGGATAATAATGCAAACCACAACACCTATTGCTGGGGCCAGCTGAGACATAGGGATAGAATGTTTAGGACCCAAGTGTCTTGTGTTTAGTGGGGGCCTTCTGTGGGTCATTACTCCATGGCCGTATGTCCACACAGTGTCTCCGGGGGAGCTCAGCCAATGGCCTCCCCTTGGCTCCGAAATCGGGTGGGTCAGACCTTTATGTGATTTCACTGGGATGAATCAAGAGTGGAGGGGCCAACATGGGCTTTGGGACCATTCGGCGATGTGTGTCTTCCTGCTGGGGAAAAGGATGAGCAAAAGGAAAAGGAGGAAGGAAGGGGCTGCCTGTTCACCCTCGGGCAGCCATCAGCACACAGAACAGAAAGGGGCCTACTCAAGGACGATCAAGGAGGGGGCATCTCGCCAATGCCAAGGGGGCAGAGGGTCCCTGTTCAGGCACCAGATGTTGGGGTCCCTCCTAGGGCCAGCCCAGGAGGGACTACAGGGTTGCTGCTGAGTAGGGGGTGAGAGGCGCAGAGTCACGACACAGACTCCAGGAATTGGGCGGAAGCAGGCAGAGGGCGAGCTGCTGAAAACTCATTTATTCAAGGAGTGTAGGAGTTTTTCAGGGTTTGGATGACCAATTGTTGTATGGGGTGGTTCCCTTCTTGTGACCAATGACAGCCTGTCTCCAGGCAGATCATCTCGCAGCAGGTTGCTTGTGGGAATGGGGCTGTAGCTATTGTCACATCAGGCCTGTGCAGGATGCCATGTCCACAGAAGCCACTTCCTGGTTTCTTCTAGCAGGTGGCCTGGCTAGGACCCGACCTGCATTGTGCCATACAACATGACACTTTGAAATTCCTACAGGAATACACATGATGATACATAGGCATAGGTAAAGATTGTTTTGAAATAAACCACTATAGTTGAAGAAATATCAGCAAAAATTAAAAAAAAATAGGAGTACATGATATTTAATAGTTTCTGCATAGCAAAGAAAGCTACTAGGAGAGTGAAGCTACAGATTAAAGGATGAGAGAAAATCTTCACCAAGTATATATCTGACAATGGATTGATATTTAAAACCTATAAAAAAACTGACCCCCCCAAAAAGAAAAACCTAAATCATCTAATCAGTAAATGGGTAAATGAATTAAATAGTCAATTCTCAGAAAATATATAACATAGCCAATAAATACATGAAAAAATACCCAACATCCTTAGCTATTCCGGAAATGCAAATTAAAACTCTACTGATTTTCTGCCTCACACAGACAACAAATGTTGGCAAAGATGTGGTGGAAAAAAAAAAAGATGTGGTGGGGGGAATGCTAACTAGTATAGCAACTATGGTAATCCTTCCAGAGGGTCCTTAAAGAGTAGGCCTACTATGAGATTCACTACTAGAAGGGCCACCCACTCTGGGAGAAGGTCTTCCTCTACCAATCAACCCTTCCTGGCAACACTTTCACAGACCCATTCAAGAGGCATCCCTGTTACTTGATTACTAATCTGATCTTGTTGCCAACAGAATTTAACCTTCACACCACTCTTGCTATGTGAAGGCATCTAAGTCAGCATGCCACAGAGATACTTGATGTGATCTCTTATTTATCATCTATCTATCCATCTATTTATTTTCTATCACTTTCTACCATCTATAAAATGGAGTTTTATTCAGCAGTAAATAAATGATAAAATTATCCCAGTTACAGTAAAATGAATGGAAGTGGAGACCATAATATTAAATGAAATGAGCCAGATTCAGCCAAATACCATATTTTCTCTCATATGTGCAATATGTATGTATGTACTTACATCTGACATGAAATCAGGATGGGTACGATTTGGGAGAGGAAGGGAATCAGCTTGAGAAGGGACCAGTTAGGGTAATGGAGCAGGTGAGTGTGAGCAAAGTTTAACCTACATGAAATGTCATAATGAAACCCATTATTTTGTACCACAATTAAAGTTAATATAAAGAAATGACAAATGTTTAAATAGTTATGTCTAACTTGATATAAATATAATACAAATGCACACACCATTTTGAAACTTCATATTGCCCCAATTGATATGTGTGTCAATGAGAAAATTTTCAGATTTGAGAAGGGAAAACCCACTCTGAATGTAGGTTGTACCATTCTATGTACTGGGATCCCAGACTGAAGAAAAAGGAGAAAGTGAGCTGAGCATCAGCATTCATCTCTACTTTGTAACTGCTGATGCAATGTGACCAGCTGTCTTATGCTCCCATAACCATGACTTTCTTGCCATGATGGGCTCTCTTTTTCCTTAAGTTGTATTAAGTAATTAATATAATGTGTAAAATGTTACATTTTTAATTTATCAGTTAAGATAAATTTACATAATTCTTCAAAGGTTTAAAAAGATAGACAAAGTTCTTATCCTATAAAATTCATATTCCTATAGTCAAGACAGACTATCATCATTGCACACAGAGAAAATTAAATTGTTACAGAAAGCAACATAGTAAGCAGAGTGTTGTTTTGATTCACAATACACAATAGCAATGAAATTTAGTTCAGTGAGTAGGAGATGGCTTCCTGAGAGTTAAATCTGAGGAGTGGAATACAGAACTTAGTGCCTAGGGAAGTATTTAGCATTAAGGTAGTCCGTGAGACAAACAGAATGTCAGGATAACTAGTTGCTTAAACCTTCTTGGTTCATTACAAAACTGACATGAATGCATATATTATTAGAAACAGACAGAATGACTCAGCTCAAAGAACCTGTGTCTATGTTGAGCTAAACATCAAGGAAGGGACTGGAAGGTAGGAGGGACACTGGCTCAGAAGACTAAGGCGTAGTGTTCAAGAAGGGATCTGTTCTGCATCAATGGGGAGCCCTGGCACAAGGGTAAGCTGAGGCCTGTTGACATTTGTTTTGTAAATTAGGAGATATAATTTTTGAATTGTATGTGAGATTTATTAGTAAACATGATTTGTGAGGTATTCAGCAGTAGAAGCTCTTGTGCTGTCATGAGTACAGAGCCTGCCACTTGTGTAGAGAATAATGACAGGGATATATATGACCTGACATTGAGGATGAACCATTTCTTGGCTACCATGTCTTTAAATTCACCAACATGGAAATTAATAAAGTCCCACTTCTTTGAGATATGGATATTTTGGCAGCCAGAAAACTTGAACTTGGTCCTATGCAGGGCCTCAATCACATACATACCTCTTGTTTTGCAGAATGGTGTGGGTGGACATGATGACCTGGCTAATGTAGTCCCTGGCCACTGTGACCTGGGACTTTGCTAAAGCTCCACATCTACTTGACTGGAGCCTAGGTTGGAGACAGCATGAGATTAGGAACAAATATTTTCTAGGAAACTGTCTCCAGGATTTCTTAAGGAAGTACATACAAGCTACAGGCTGCTTCCTGTACCAAAGAAGGCTGCTGTGTGTAGCCATTGCACACTTGGAATAATTGCTCTTGGGATGATGTGGGAATCAGCAACAATTTGATAGCTGGAGGATGCTGGTGTATATACACATACAAGGCATGAACAGTTCATACTGAGTTAATCAGTGAAGATGCAAATAATTTAAACAAAACTTTGGTTTAAATTTTATTATTTTTCTGAAGAAGGGTTTGATACACAAGGTGAAGAAATTACTCAAAACATGAGACATAATTAAAATATTTTGTATTTGGATTTTATTTTTATTGATTTAAATAATGCATACATAATTTGATCAAAACAACCTATGTGTGATAGAACCAAAGTTTTTTTTTTGTTTGTTTGTTTGTTTTTTGAGGTAGGGTCTTACTCTAGCCCAGGGTGACCTGGAATTCTCTCTGTATTCTCAGAGTGTACTTGAACTCATGGTGATCCTCCTACCTCTGCCTCCTGAGTGCTGGGATTAAAGGTGTGTGCCACCACACCTGGCTAGAACCAAAGTATTAACCTCAGTAATATTACCTAGTTGTAGTGGCACCATCTTCTTTCAGTGTATGACACTACTGCTGTCATTGGGCCTAGGTCTGTGTACCCTGTCATCATCTACTCTCCTGAGAGAATTTTGTACACACATTTTTCTTGTTTAAACAATTAATTGCACCACACATGTGTATATCTCTAAGTTGTTTGTGCACTTTGAATTTGAATTTTATTAAAGTGATATTTTTGGTAAGTAGTCTCCTGTATTTTTCCTCTTTGTTACATTACTTTAGTCTTGCAGATGCTAGTATTGATCAATATTGTTGTATATTTTCAATGCTGTATGATATTCCACTGATTGAGTAAATTATAATTATTTCTATTCTGGTAGTGGATATTAGACTTTTATTATTTGCTATTACAAACAATGTTTTTCTGAATATTCTTTGTTTGGGTTGGCAGGGTCTCATTCTAGCATAGACTTGCCTAAAACACATTTTGTAGCCTAGGCTTGTTTCTAACCCACAGTGATCCTTCTATTTTAGCCTTCCAAGTGTTGGGATTAAAGGCATGCACTGCCATATCCAGCTGCTCTAAATGTTTTTATAAATGTCTACTGCTAGGCCTGTGAAATTTTCTTCCACACAAACACATGGACACACAGATACAAAAGAACAGAACAATTGAATGTTTAACTTTATAAGGTAATGTCATGTTATTTTTCTAATGAATTATGCTAATTTTTTTGAACTATAGAATTACCTCTAATTTATCCTCAGCTCTTGGAGGATTATTGTATCCTGGTTCCTGGCTGCTTACAGGAATCATTTTGATACATCAATTTTAATGCCAACTCACCTCTATTACTGCCTAATTATGAAAAAGCCTTTAATTTATTCAAGTAACCCACAGCTAGGATGGCTGCTTGAGGGAATTGGGGAACTGGTGAGCTACCCTAGAGCATGGGAATCAGTAGATTCCCTATTTTGCTCCTCCACACCCTCCCACTGGGAGCCTACTAGAATCAGCAACCCCCTAAGAAACTCCTTGAATCTTAAGGGTCTTGCCTTTCATTCCCCTTGATGTGAAGCAATGTTAGGTGGATGCCATCTTGACCAGAAGTCCAACTGTGCCTCTTGATATGTGAGTTAAAACCCCTAATATTCAGTCTTAAATTGGAAGGTTCGATTTCATCCCTGCCATGTTGGAAGCTTTATGGTTTTTGGTGCCTTTGGGGGCTTTGAATATTTTTGTGTCTGCTCTAATTTTGGATATTGTGTTCTTCCTCTTGTAGGCTCTTGAGGGCAGTCATTGAACTTTTATGTGTCGAGTATTCCCTGAAGTATTATCTGTATGTTTGGCTTTGTGTTCATATAACCTTAGAGCTGGCTTTTGATCATGGAAGGTTTTCCTTTCATCATCAATTATGGAGGATACTCTCTGGGTACAGTTGTTTGCATTGGAAGCCATCATTTTTTAGACTTTGAAGTGCTCCATTCCATGCCCTTCTGGCTTTCAGAATTCCTACTGAAAAATCTTATGTAATTCTGATAGAATTACCTTTCTAGTAATTGTTTTTCTCTTGTTGCTTTTAGCATTTTCTCTTTGTTTTTGTTGTTTAGAGTTTTAACTATGATGTGCTTCGGAGAGTGTCTTCTTTGGACCAGTCTGTTTGATGTTCTCTGAGTTTCTTGTATCTGGATGGGCCGCTCTTTTGAAAGTTTTGAAAAGTTTTCAATAGTTTTTTTGGGTATCCCACAATTCCCTCTTATTTTGTTCATATTTTTTTGAACTTATCAAAGTTTCTAGAGTCCCAATAATTTCTTATCTTGCTTCCAGATCTGAGATTCTGCCCTCCACATGATTAGCTCTGTTAGTGAGGGTTTCTAGAGAGGCCTTTACAAGGTGTATATGATCTTTGTTTTCTGTTGCATTTCTCTGTATCATATCTATCCCTTTGTCACATTCCAATTTCAGGTTGTGGTTTGATTTACTTGATGTTCTTGGATTTCATGCTTGCATTTAGTTATAGCTTCATTAAGCTTAATCTGGTGGCTATTGAGCTCCTCTATTTGTGGACTCACCTTCAATTTACTTATCTCTCTTTTGAGGTCTCCTAATTTTTCTCAATTAATTTAAACATAGTAATGAAAATTGTGTACATTCCCTCCTCCCACCCACCCCCACAATGGATTAAGTGTATGATTCTAGTTTTAGTGAAGATAGATACTTGGTTATACATCAGACTGTACAGTTTTCATTAGTAAGTGAGTCTTATAGACTTATGTTACCATTCTTGGAACTTTTTAGTTACTTGTGATATGACATGGCATAAAGGCTAAATCTTATTTCCTGATTTCTCTGCAATTCAAGTAAAGCAATAAATAATTTAATAAATCAAATATGAGTGAAAAGTATCATACTGACAAATAGCTATGAACTTGCTTCTGTTTCTTAGTGTGTTGTAAGCACTGATTGAAGGATGTTATTATTATCATTATTATTTTATTTTTTTGAAATGATTCTTTTTTTATTGACAACTTCTATACTTACATACAAAAACCCCATGATATTTCCCTCCCCTCCCCATTCCCATTTAGAGCTCCATTCTCTGTCATATCCCCTCCCACTCTCCATTAGTCTCTCTTTTAATTTGATACCATCATCTTTTTATTCTATTATGAGGGTCTTGTGAAGGTATTGCTAGGCACTGCAAGGTCATGGATATCAAGGCCAATTTCTGTCTGGAAAGTTGCATTGTAAGGAGTTGTACCCTTCCTTTGGCTCTTGCATTCTTTCCGCCCCCTCTTCCGCAATGGACCCTGAGACTTGGAGGGTGTGACAGAGATGTTTCAGTGCTGGACACTCCTCCATCCCTTCTTCTCAGGACTATGTTACCTTTTGGGTCATCCCAGGGGTCATCGCCATCTGAAAAGAGCAGCTTCTCTAACCAGAAGTGAGAGTAGCATTAATATGTGAATATGAACATTAAGTGTAGTGCTTTCAGGGCAGCTTGGTGGGAATAATATATACACTTAGCCATACAAGATCAGGCTTTATACCTGTAAGGCTCATGACCTCTCCTGCCATAGACTTTTGTTTAGTTTTTTCAGTACCAGGCAAGAATTCCCTCCCATAGAGAGGGCCTTTAGTCCAATTATGGAGCAGTTGGTTACCCCAAGAGCAGACATGCCACTATTGCACTCATTCAGTCATTGGGCCTGTATAGTCAAACTTGAATTTTCCAGTGTCCATTGTTTTCACTGCTGATGAATTGTGTGTCCCATAGGGCTGCATGCAGTGCAGCTTTTTTTCCAGCTTTCAGTTGGCTGGTCTACAGGGAGAAGGTTATCTGCTCAGAAACAGCTTGCTTTCTCAATGACCTTGCCTCTCAGGCAAGAGATGTCATCAGCAATAGGGTCTTATCATCTGTTTTTCAAGGGAAGCCAAGGGCCTTGGCAATAGACTTAAATGTTTTGGAGGCTAGCAGGACCTCCTTGGCCAACAAATCACTTGAAGGTATCCCATACCAGGCACTGAAAATTTTCTAGTAACAGTCTATAGCTTCTGGATGTGCCATTATTCAAAAAAGTAGGTTTACATAAGTCTTATTCACACTATCATGAATTTTGCTTGGCACTCTCCCTGCCTTTCTTTTACACATTCTCTTCCCATGGCCTCACTTAGGCCATTCCTCTCCCTGTAATCTGTTCTTCTACTTTCATATGTGCAACACCATACACTTAAGTCCTTCCCTCTCCTCCCTCCCTTATAGCCTTTTACCAGCTTACTGGTTTCTGGTACCTATTTTTGGTTCCAGTTCACACACAAGTCTACACATTTGGAGCTAGGATCCACATATGAGAGAGAAAATGTGATGTTTGGCTTTCTGAGCCTGGGTTAACTCACTTAGTATAATCCTTCCCAGATCCACCCATTTCCCTGCAAATTTCATAATTTCATTTTTCTTTAACATTGAATAGAACTCCATTCATCTGTGGAGGGACATCTAGGCTGGTTACATTTCCTAGCTACTGGGAATAGAGTAGCAATAAACACGGTTGTGCAAGTATCTCTAAGATAGTGAGAAGAGTCCTTCAGATATATGCCTAGGAGTGCTATAGCTGGATCATATGGTAAATCAAGCTGTCTGATTTCCACAATGGCTGGACCAGATTACATTCCCACCAACAGTGTAGAAGTGTTCCTCTTTTTCCACATCCATGCCAACATTTATTGTCATTTGTTTTCTTGATGGTAGCCATTCTGACAGGAGTGAAATGGAATCTCAAAGTGGTTTTAATTTTCATTTCCCTGATGGCTAAGTATGTGGAACACTTTTTTAGATGTTTATATTCCATCTGTATTTCTTCTTCTGAGAACTCTCTATTTAGTTCCATAGCCCATTTTTAACTGGGTTGACTTCTTATTCTTCTGTTTTTGAGTTCTTTGTATATTCTGGATATTAATCCTCTGTCAGATGTATAGCTGGCAAAGATTTTTCTCCCACTCTGTAGGTTGTCTCTTTGCTCTATCCACAGTGTCCTTTGCTGTACAAAAGCTTTGTAATTTCAGGAGGTCCCACTGGTTGATTAGTGGTTTTATTCCCTGACCAATTGGGGTTATATTCAGAAAGTCCTTGCCTATGCCAATAAGTTGAAGAGTTTCCCCTACCTTTGCCTCTAGCAGTTTCAGAGTTTCAGGTCTGATGTTAAGGTCCCTGATCCATTTGGACTTGACTATTGTGCATCAAGAGAGACAAAGATCTATTTTTATCCTTTTACATACAGATATCCAGTTTTCCCAACACCACTTGTTGAAGAGACTATCCTTTCTCCAATGAATATTTTGGCATTTTTGTCAAAACTCAGATGTCTGTAGCTGCCTGGGTTATTATTTGGGCCTTCTATTCTGTTCCATTGCTCTACCTGTCTGTCCTTGTGCCAGTACCATGCTGTTTTTGTTACTATGGCTTTGTAATATAACTTAAAATCTGGTATGGTAATACCACCAGCAAGGTAGGGTCTCACTCTGGTCCAGGCTGACCTGGAATTAACTATGAAGTCTCAGGGTGGCCTTGAACTCTCTGTGATCCTCCTACCTCTGCCTCCGAAATGCTGGGATTAAAGGCATGCACCACCATGCCTGGCTTATTCGAGGTTTTTGTGTTGTCAGATGAATTTTAGGATTGTTTTTTCTATTCCTGTGAAGAATGCTATTGGAATTTTAATGGGGATTGCATTAAATCTGTAGATTGCTTTGGTAAGTTTGACATTTTCACAATATTGATTCTTCTAATCCAAGAGCATGTGATGTCTTTCCATTTCCTTGTGTCTTCTGCAATTTCTCACTTGAGTATTTTAAATTTCTCATTGTAGAGATTCTTCACTTCCTTAGTCAAGTTCATTCCAAGGTATTTTTTTTTTTTTGAGGCAATTGTGAATGGGAGAGATTCCCTGATTTCATCCTCTGCATGTTTGTTATTAGTGTATAGAAAAGCTACTGATTTCTGTGTGTTTATTTTGTATCTTTCTACATTGCTAAAAGTGTTTATCAGCTCTAACAGTTTGTTGGTAGAGTCTTTAGGGTCTGTTATGTATAGAATCATATCATCTGCAAATAATGATAATTTGATCTCTTTCCTTCCAATTTGTATCCCTTTTATGAGTGTCTCTTGCCTTATTGCTATAGCTAAGACTTCCAGTACTATATTGAATAGAAGTGGGGAAAGTGGACACCCTTGTCTTGTTCCTGAATTTAGTGGAAAAGCTTCACGTTTTTTCCCTATTTAGTATTTTGTTGGCTGTAGGTTTGTCATGAATAGCTTTTATTATGTTGAGATATGTTCCTTCTATTCTCAGTTTCTGCAATACTTTTACCATGAAGGGATGTTGGATTTTGACAAATGTCTTTTCTGCATCTGTTGAGATGACCATGTAATTTTTGCCCTTCAGACCATTTATATCATGTATTACATTTATGGATTTGCCTATGTTGAACTATCCCTGCAACTCTGGGATAAAGCCTACTTGGTCAGGGTGAATAATCTTACTGACATATTCTTGTGTTCTGTTTGCCAGTATTTTATTGAGAATTCTTGCATATATGTTTCTGAGGGAGATTGGTCTGTAATATTCTTTTTTTGAACTATCTTTCTCCAGTTTTGATATCAGGGTGATGATGCTGGCTTCATAGGAAGATTTCGGTAGAATTCCTTCCTTTTCTATTTTATGGAAAAGTTTGAGAAGCATTGGCATTAGTTCTTCCAGGAATTTCTGGTAAAATTCACCAGTGAATCCATCTGGGCCTGGACTTTTATTAGTTGGGAGACTTTTTATAATTGCTTGGATCTCTGTAGTTGTTATAGGTCTATTTAAATGGTTTCTCTCATCTTGATTTAAATTTGTTAGTCATGTGAATCAAGGAAATCATCCATTTCTTTCAGGTTTTGAAACTTAGAGGCATATATATTCTTAAAGTATGTCCATATGATTTTCTGAATTTCTTTGGTATCTGTTATGATGTTCCCTTTTTCATCTCTAATTTTATTAATTTTTGTCTCTTCTCTCTTTGTTTTCGTCACATTTGCTTAGGGTTGATCTATCTTGTTTATCCTTTCAAAGAACCAACTCTTTGTTTAATTGATTTTTTAAATTTTTTTGTTTCCATTTTGTTAATTTCTGCCCTAATCTTTATTATTTCTTCCCATCTACTGCTTTTTGTTTTGCCTTGTTCTTCTCTTTCTAAGTCCTTAAGGTGGAGCATTAAATTGTTAATTGTGAACTCTCTAATTTCTTAATATAGGCACTTAAAGTTATAAATTTCCCTCTTAGGACTGCCTTCATTGTGTCCCAAAGGTTTTGGTATGTTTTATTCTCATCTTCATTTGATTCTATGAATTTCTTGATTTCTTTTTAAATTTCTTCACTGACCCATACATTGTTCAATAATGTACTGTTTAGTCTCCATGAATCTCTATATGCTCTGTAGTTTTTCTTGTTGCTGATTTGTAGTTTAATCTCATTGTGGTCAGATAGTGTACAAGGGATTATTTCAATTTTCCTGTATTTCTTAAGATTTGTTTTGTTTCCTATTATATGGTTTATTTGAGAGAATGTTCCATGTGCTGCTGAGAAAAATGTATATTCTGCAGCATTTGGATGGAATGTTCTGTATATATCTGTTAGGTATGTTTGTTCTATGAGATCCTTTAATGCAGATGTCTCTCTCTTTATTTTTTGCTGGGTAGAACTGTCAAGTGATGAGAATGGGGTATTGAAGTCACCATCTACTATTGTGTTTGGAGTTGTCTCTGACCTTAAGTCTAATAGTGTTTGTTTGATGAAATTGGGAGCCCCCATGTTAGGAGCATATATGTTTAGAATTGTGATGTCCTCCTGTTGGAATGTTCCTTTAATCAGTATAAAGTGATCTTCTTTATCTTTCCTAACTAATGTTGGTTTGAAGTCTATCTTGTCAGAAATTAGGATAGCAACCCCTGCTTGTTTCCTAGGCCCATTTTCTTGAAACACCTTTTTCCAACCTTTCACCCTAAGAAAGTTTATATCTTTTATTGAGAGGTGAGTTTCCTGGAGGCCACAGATGCTTTTAAATACAGTCTGCAAGCCTGTGTCTTTTGGTTGGGGCATTGAGGCCATTGATATTAAGAGTTATTATTGAAAAATATGTATTTATTCTCGCCATTCTTCTTGTTTTGTAGTTCTTCCTGTTTTTACTTTACTCACTGGTTTTAACTATTATTTGAGTATGGTTTATTTTTTCCTATTTACTGCTGTGTGTGTTTTGCTTTCTCTTAGTGTGAATGATTCCTCTAAGTATTTTCTGTAGAACTTGTTTAGTTTCCATAAATTACTTTAGCCTGTTTTTGTTTGGAATATACTTATTTCTCCATCAATTTGTATAGATAGCTTTGCAGGATAAAGTAATCTTTGTTGACAGTTTTTATCTTTCAGAACATGGAATACATGATTCCAAGCCCTTCTGGCTTTTAAGGTTTGTGTTGAGTAATCTGCTGTGATCCCGATGGGTTTCCCTTTCAAGGCCACTTGCTTTTTCTCTCTAACTTCTTTCAATATATTTTCTTTGGTTTGTGTGTTTAGTAGTTTAATTTCAACATGGCAAGGAGAGGATCTTTCTAGGTTTTGTCTGTTTTGTGTTCTAAAACCTTCTTGTATCTGCACTGACATTTCTTTCCCAATTTGGGGAAAATTTTCTTCTATGATTTTGTGGAAAACACCTACTAAGCCTCTGGATTGAAATTCTTCTCCTTCTGTTATACCCTGAATTCTTATGTTTGATCTTTTCATAGTGTCCTGGATGTCTTGGAGTTCCCATTCATACCCTTTTATTAGCTTGTCTCTCTCTTTGTTAGATTGTATTCGGTCTGCCACCTGGTCTTCTAGTTTAGATATTCTGTCCTCTCCTTCATCCATTCTACTGGTGAGGCTTTCCACAGAGTTTTTTATTTCACTGTGTTCTTCAGAGTTAGGATTTCAGCCTGGGTTTTCTTCAGTATTTCTATTTCTTTACTCATGCCCTGTAATGACCTTTTTATTTCATTAAGCTGGTTTTCTGTATTCTCTTTCAGGAGTTTGTTTTCTTCTTCAATTCCTTTGTTTTCTTCTCTGATTCCTTTCATTTCTTCTTTTATTTCTTTGTGTATAGATAACATCATTCTTTTGAAATCTTTGTCAGTAACTTCATTTAAAACAGTCTCATTGGTGAACAATTCTAATGGATTTGTAATTTTCCGTGGGATTGCATTGTCTTGATTCTTTGTGTTTCTTGTATTATAATGTAGTGACTTTTGCATCCTGGATTGATTTGATGCTTAGGTTTTCTATTTATCTGCAGTGTTCTTAGATGTGGTGATCCACCTTTATATACTTTCAGGATATGAGTTTAAGGTGCCAAATGTAGCTCTTGTACACAAATCAAACCTTAGAAGTAATCATAGGTGTTGAGTTTGTTTGTTAAGCAAGTATTGTAGTGGACTGGTGGAACAATTTACTGACAAGTTCTAAAATTCCACTGAGCAAAGTTACCTTCAATTAAAATGAGCACAGAGTATACAAGTGTGGGAATTAAAACAAACAGTCTTATAAGGTCAAAATCCCTAAGGGTGTGTGTTGCTCTACACCCTTAATCCTATCAGCTAGGAGGTAGAGGATTTTGTTCTGAATTGGGTTCCAGGTCAGCCTGGATCTGGATCAGATCCTGCCCCCCAAAATGACAAAAGCAAAAGATAAAGGCCCTATAAATCTAAAAGTATTAAAGGCAGCAATATTCAACACCCCATGTTCAGCTTATTTGAAAATGGTAAAGCCAACCACAAATATGTAATCCATAACCTGCCCTGACATGGAAAGAGAGATTAGCACTTCCAATGCAGGCCTATGTACCTTTTGTTTGTCACCTGGCCCTATTGCCTTTTGGTGTGGCTTCCAAACTCACCAATGCTGAGTGCCCACCTTGTTCCCTGAGCTGTGGTGTTTGAGCTTGGCTCCACTGTTCTGGATGCACTGCCCCTGGGAGCTGACTACTGGAAGTTCACAGTTCTGATGGTTGTGGGATGGGTGAGTTCAGGAAGCCTGTAGTTGCTCACACTGTTCCCCTGTATCTCTTTCAGTAGCTCAGCAGACATTTTTTAGATTTCTGGGTTCTGCAAGGAGACTGATGAGGCTGGAAAGTCCCTTGTTTGGTCTCTATTGCTGCTGCTGCTGCTGCTGGGGCCATGGCGGATTGGGGCCCTGGTGGCTCAGGGCCACAGCTGATTGTGGAGCTTGCGGCCCGATCCTCGGCAGCCCAGTCCACACTGGGATTCTGGCTGTCTCCTGCTCTTCTGTTGTTACCTAGAAAAAAATATTCTGTACTTTTCAGAAGAAGAGTGTAGTTTTGCTTAAATACCTCCCTGATCTGGTTTGGCATGGATCCTATGTCACCATCTTACCCAGAAGTCCGGATGTTATTATTGATTTCTGATTACTGACATTCAGTCATGATTATGAAGATGCATTCATTAGAGTAAGAACCTTTAAGGGGGATTACTTTTAGTGAATACACCTCCTGTGATAGTATCCTTAATTTTCTTCCAAGTCTACAGGACCACTCTGAAAAATGTTTGGTGATTCTCTTCTCCTACCCTTGACCAAAGTCCTCTTGGTTGCCACTCTCAAAAGTTCCAAAGCCTCTGCCATGGGGCCAGTCTCTTCAGGTGCAGTGTATCAAATCACACACTTAATGATAGCTCTGTCCTTTCTGTCCCAAGCTGCATGATGCCTCTTCAGACTTGCTCCCTGTTAAGTTTCATCAAAAGTATTTATTTTGAAGGGCTAGAGATATAGCTCAGTGGTATCCCTTGTGTATTATATGGAGGACACCACAAAATACTTCAAGTATATAAATTTTGTTCATATTTTAAAAACTTATTTTACAAAAGGACACATAGAAATCTCAGAAAAGACTCAGAAAAGAAAATATGATAGGTATCTCTTCAATAATATTTTTTAAGACTCCTCAACATGTACCATGGACCTCAACAGGAGCCATTGGCATATAAAGGCACAACATTCCATTTTGTTCAATGGAAGCATTCTCAATTTTCACACTCAGCTCTAAGCCTCTGCCAGACCCTGCTTGCTCACCTGGGGCTCACCTCTGGTCAGAGGCTCCTTTAGGTACTTTCACTTGATGCCCAAATTCCTCCCCAGAAAAACTGGCTCCAGCTTCTAAACAATCCCAGTGTCACCTTTGTCTTCTATCAGGGCATGTTTTAGATATTTTTCTCCCCACCCTTGAAAGAATCACTCATTCACTCCCTGACCATCTCAGACTTGGTAATGGGATACTCAGCGAGAGGAAGTCTGTTCTTAGCCACAGAATAGCAACTTCAGTTAATTTGCAAGGAATGTCTTATTCATATATCTCTTATGTAACATTTTCTTTCTGGTGAATGCAAGACTTCTCAAGCAATAACAACTTGCATTTATACAGCCTCATGAACATGAACTCACATAAATCATGTTCATTAGTGCCTCTTCCCTTCAGAGATCCCTTTCCCAGGTGACTAGCATGCCTCCAGCTTTCCTTACAACCTCTGCATTGCCTCTATTATTGGTCTAATCATACTTGGCTCTCCCAGGTGAAGCCCACCTGCACAATGCTTTTCCTAGCTCTTCCTTGATTCTCACACCAATTTCACTAAGATCCTGGAGCCTACTTTGACTATCCCTTCTCACCTGTGCCTCAACTGGTCTAAGTGTCTCTCATTTAGTCTCCAGTCCTAGCTAAGCATGTAACACCTTATCTATAGCTCAAAAATTTCTTTTCACTATCTCATTTCTAATAAACATTGTCTATTTCATCAAAAAGAACTAAATATAGACTGGCACAGCACTGCCATTCAGGGTGCAAGTGGCAGATAACTGTGGCTTGGTAACAAGAGTCATTCAAAAGTTTGAAGCATCCTCCTACCTCAAATTTTTAAAAAACCTTTCACCTTATTTATTTGCGTGAGAGATGATGATAGATAGATAGATAGATAGATAGATAGATAGATAGATAGATAGATAGATGATAGATAGACAGATAGATAGATAGATATAAACAGACAAACAGGGAGAGAGAATGGGTGCACCAAGGCCTCCAGCCACTGCAAATGAACTCCAGACACATGTGCCACCTTGTGCATCTGGCTTATGCATGTCCTGGGGTAAAATTGAACCTGAGTCTCTTGGCTTTGCAGGCAAGTGTCTTAACCTCTAAGCCATCTCCACAGCCCCACAAATTTTAAATAGGAGATAAATAAAAGAAATTTCCCCAGGCTTGTTTTCTTAAGCATTAAATAAAATTAATAATGTTGCTTACTTTACAGAGAAGTAGTGAGGATAACATGAGAAAATAAATGTATTCACCACTGGACTTCACCAGTAGGCCTCACACATGAACGTTTGTTTCATTGTTACATAGCCTTCTGGAGTGAACTTACCCATGGGCTTGCCTGATTTCTTTGCACCACGGAAAGTACAAATATTTGCCATTTTAGCAATGTTTCTTAAAAATTAACTTTTGAAACATTTTTATGCAATATATTTGATTTTCTTTTGATTAGGGCTTTAGTATGGTCATCATTTCTTTAAGTGCTTGAAAAGATAACATTATTTCTGCAACACTTCCTGAGTAATGTTATTTTTCTATTTTGACTTAAAATTCTTAAGAAATTGCTGTGCTGGTTTGATTCAAGTATCCCCCATAAACTTAGGTGTTCTGAATACTAGGTCTCCAGTTGATGGCAATTTGGAAATTAAAGCCTCCTGGAGGCAGTGTATTGTTGGGGGCAGGCTTATGGGACAGCTTCCTATTGCCAGTGTTTGGCACACTCTCCTGTTTTTGTTGTTCATCTGATGTTGTCCAGGAGGCGATGTTCACCCTCCACTCATGCCATAATTTTTTCCAGCCATCATGGAGGTTGCCCTTGAGTCTGTAACCCCCCTCCAAAAGCCTTTTTTTTTTTTTTTAACCACAAGGTGCTCTTGCTTTCTGCCAGCAATGTGAACCCAACTGCAATAATAGCCATTAGTTTTTATTTTATTTTAGGACAGGAAACCTGTTTTATCATCATCACCCCATATCGAAGATGGGGAAATGAAGGCTTTATGAAGCAAGAGTACTTGCTTAAAGTTATAGGATGACTAAGTGGGAAAAAGGAGGCCTAAGCAGAGATGGAGTGTGCTTCTTGTGCAATTTTGTATCAATACTTGAAAATGCTCTATAAAACCTAATTTGAATCATCCGAATAGTAATCATGTTCTGAAAGATGGTGTATTCTTTTTTGCATAAAAGATTTTCTGCATTACAGTAGGGGGCCTTACCCTGATATGTCAGTAGAAAGCAGAAAATTCATTTCTTAAACCAGCCTGTCAGCTGTCCATTATGATTGGACCATATACCATTAGACAATCACAAACAGTAATAAGAGCTTTTGCTCTGTGGTGATTCTTCTATGTGAATTGGTTTCTGAAATGGTTCACTCTGCTGCATTTCTGGAAAACACTACAAAGTACAGATGTGCAGCACTGTGCCATGTTTATCACTTACATGTTTAATCTGGGTGTTTTAAAAATGACTCCCATTTTATTACAGTATATTAGATATTTGAGATATATTTAAAAGATCCCTGCTCAAAACAAATACATGATATTTTTATTGAACAAGCTCTTCATTGTTGACATACTCACAATCCAGAAAGTGACTGAAAATAAAAATCTTCCCAATTGTCATACATAATTTTGATCATGAATTTGTACCAATTTTACCAGAGTGAATTCACATCCTCTGCAGCTGGAATAATTCTTACACCTTCCTTAGGGGAAACTTCTATGGAAACACAGAAGATATGTGTGTGCTCTTAGATTAACTCCCAGTAGATTACAAAATGTAATTAGAACCAAATGGAAGATCTACTCTCCATTATATATTTTAAGATTTGAAATAGTATTTTTTCCCTTGCATACTACAGCTAGTAGGGACCTTTTAAAGTATCTCTGGTCCCTTTATAACTCCTTGAGTAAGTTTATTGAAAATAAGCACATTTATCATTGAAGACTGTTGGTAAAGAATATGGTATTTATTCAGATGGTTCACAGGCACCTTTGAAGAATTATAAGATTGCTTATTTGGTTTAGAGCCATATTCACTTCTTGTTAAGTGATGAAAGTTAGAAAGCTTATTGTTTAACTGGTCTCTGTCATAACCAATAAAAACATTAATCTTAAAGATTTAAAGTATAGGAGTAGGCTATATGAATTTTAATAATGAGTTTCATGTTTAAATTATAGAAATTTTTAACAGAATATATATTCCTAAGATTAATTTTAAAGACACTGCATTTCTTGAGTCAACATGAATGTTATGAAGATATTTCAGGGTGAAAAATTAGTATAGAACAAAGTCCACTGTGGACAATCACTAAGTACAGGCCATGATAATAGCCTATTTCAAGGCACCTGGTTATAGCCTAGATTTGATCACGGAGGTCAAATTATGGCCTCTGTGTACATAGTGATGTGTGGTGCATCTCTTTTTTTCTAACTTGAAATGCATACAGTGAAGGGGTCCTGTGTCCTCTGGCTTCTGCATAATAGCAGGATTCTATTGTAGTAAGGCCATTAAGACCTTTATGAATGCATTGGTGAGAGATTGCAAAATGCTCATGGATGGAAATTTTGTGTTTAGATATTCATTTATTTAGGATTTTGCCCTCACTGCTAAAAGGGTATGGGGTGGCTTTCATACTTAGAGCAATGGAATAAATATATTAAAACAAATATTAGCCTTCTAGATAAACATTTTCTCATTAGTCTCATCTCTGTGAAGAGAAAGAGGTTAAAAATGGTTTGAAGTTTCTCAAGTCATTATGCTCTGTGGCTTCTCTAAAATTAGAATGCCACGTTTTCAGTAACTGTGTTTGTATTTACATAATTTTATTAATTTTTATTACAGTTCAAAGCATACAACCATTTTACAAATTGCGTTTTTGTAATTAGAATGTTATATCTTCACTTTGTTTTTGCTCTCAGTGAATACAGTAACATCACATTTCATTAGCAAATACAAAATGGTATTTCCTGATATAATTAGACAAGTGTATTTGGTATTTAACATAATTTTCATCTTCATTAGAGGGAGATATGAAACTTATAAAACTCCTTTATCATGTTGAAAACTCTTTTGCCTTGAGTGAAAATTTAAAATTTTATTTTTCTTGTCTGTCTTGTGAGGCTGCATGTCATTTGGACTATTTATTGCAGCAAATATATAGTTTGTGTGATGGAAGAATACAAGGTTGTGAGTGTGTGTATATGTAAGTTACAAAGAGACCATGCTTGGAAAGGTAATGGAGAAATGACTATTTACTTCAACCAGAGAAAACTATTGACTGGGACATTTCCCTTTTTCTTAAGCCTGGATGGTTTGTGGAAATGGTTGCTGGTAGATATTTGAAGAGCAATGCATAACTCTTTAGCAGACAAAATTTTGCTCAAAACATTGGAGAAACACAGTCTGTAATAACCATTTTTTAAAATTTTTATATTGACTGACAATTTCATACATCCAAATAAGGGTTTTACCACCATTTTTGTTACTAAATATCCAACTAAAGTCAAAAGTATTGATTCACTTAATTTTACTGAGTTATAAACAGCACTAGAGATGGGATTTCAAAGAACAGTATGTCTTTTCTCTTAATTATGCTAATTATTCCCTGTCTTTATTTACTAGCCAAATAGGGCCAGTTTTTACTCCTTCTTATATCAAAACCATGGTCAGCCTTAATTTAATTTGTTCCTTTTATGTAATATTTTCCTTGGCAAAGCGTTATTAGAAATGGTATTTGTATATATTTTACAAGATTAAATCATAATTATGACTATGTAAGTTGGTCTTTGAAAGTAAATAGGGGTTGAAAATATGATTTATTTTTACATCTAAAATTGCTTTTGAACTTGATATATAGCTGAGAATGACCTTGAACTTCTGCTTATCCTGCCTTTACCTCTTGAGTGCTAGGATTATTGGTGTGTAACCATGTTTTAAGTGGTGCTGGGGATAGAACTCAGAATTTTATGCATACAAAGAAAGCTTTCTATCCACCGAGCTACAGCCTCTGCTGCTGCAGTGGTATCAAATTGAATTTTTAAATAAAAATTTATTTATTTATTTATTTGAGGTAGAGTCTTGCACTGGCCCAAGCTGACCTGGAATTCACTATGTTGTGACAGGATGACCTTAAACTCATAGTAATCCTCCTACCTCTGCCTCCTGATTGCTGGAATTAAAAGAGTGTATTACCACACCTGGCCCTGAATTCTTTTTGTTCTTTTTAAATTGAGAACTTTAATACATGAACAAATTGCAAATTGGTGATATTTCCATCAGTTTATAGTCTTATGTCCCCTCTTCCTGACTTCATGCCATCAAGGACCCTCCTCAGTGGAGTTATCAGTAATCACTGTGGGGTCATGAATGCACCAGTCAGTCTTGGGGGGGGGAACACACAGTACACCTTCCCAATCTGTAGCTCTGACATTCTTTCCACCTCATCTTCCAATGTTCCCTTAGCCTTAGAGGGTGTGTTATAAGTCTATTTTAGTGGTGAGCTCTCTGCAACCTTTGATTTTTTGCTTTGATGAGTTTTGATTCTCTTCAGTGTCTACTGCCATCTCTCTGGAGGAGGTTTTCAGTCTAGCAGTGAAAGAAACACTCATATTTAATCCACCACTTCCTCAGTAATGTTTCCTGGGGTCTGGCAGCTGTGATATACATGATTCATATTTTATTATGCAGTTGGCTTTCTTATTTTATTTTGTTTTATTTTTATGAGAGAGAGAGAGAAAGAGAAAGAGAAAGAGAGAAAATTGGCATGCCAGGGCATCTAGCCAGTGCAATTAAACTCTAGACATATTTGCCACCTGGTGTGCATGTGTGACCTTGTTCACATATGTCACTTTGTGCATCTAGCTTACGCAGGTTCTGCGGAGTAGAATCTCAGTCCTTAGGCTTCACAGGTAAGCACCTTAAGTGCTAAGTAATCTCTTCAGCCCATCTTTTTTTTCTTGTCTTACTGATGGGTCTTGCATCTCTCAGTATTTGTTGTCACCTGTAAAAAGCAGATTATTTAGCCAAGAATGAGAGCAGCCAAGATCAAAAAAGATAAAGATAGATACTTAGAAAACTTTGACATCCATAACCTCTCCTTTTAGCCAAAGAACAGTGGAAGGTTCCTTTTACAGTCTATGACTTTCTAAGCTATAGCATTCTGATGTGATTCTCAGTACCAGGCATGAATTCCCTTCCACTTAACAGGCTTCATATCCAATCAGAGAGCAGATGATTATCCCCCATACTTTATGTACCACTCTTGTGTAAGTGGGTACATCTTATTTACTAGTTACTTCTTTAGTTTGCAGGAGTCACTTCTTGTTCATGCTCGTGGTGACTTTGTTTTTTAGTTTTTTTATTGAAAACTTCTATACTTACAGACAATAAACCATGATAATTCCCTCACAACCCCCTCTTTCCACTTTACAATTACACTCTCCATTATACCCCTCCCTCCCTCCATTAGTCTCTCTTTTATTTTGATGTCATCGTATTTTTCTCCTGTTATGAAGGTCTTCTGAAGGTATTGCTAGACTCTGCAAGGTCATGGATATCAAGGCCAAATTCTGCCTGGACAGTTGCATTGTAAGGAGTCATGCCCTTCCTTTGGCTCTTACATTCTTTCCGCCACCTCTTCCACAATGGACTCTGAGCCTTGGAGAGTCTAATAGAGATGTTTCAGTGCTGGACACTCCTCTGCCACTTATTCTCATCACTATGTTGCCTTTTGGGTCATCCCAGTGGTCATCACCATCTGAAAAGAGAAGCTTCTCTAACCCAAAGTGAGAGTAACGTTAATGTATGAACATGAATATTAAATGTAGTGCTCACAGGGCAGGTTAGTTAGCATAATGTATGCATTTAGCCAGACCCCAAAGGCTCATGACCTTTCCTGTCATAGGCTTTTGATTAGGTTTTTAGTACTAGGCATGTATTCCCTCCAATAGAGCAGGCCTCCAGTATAATCAGAGAGCAGTTGGTTTCCCCCAGAGCAGACATGCCACTATTGCACCCATTCAGCCATTAGGGCTGTCTGGCCAAACTTGAGGTCTCCAGTGTCCACTGTTTTCACTGATGATTTATGTCTCCCACAGGGCTGCATGCAGTGTACTTTTTCCAGATTTCAGTTGACTGTTCTATAGGGAGAAGGTTTTCAGCTCAGCACCAGCTTTATTTCTCAGTGACCTTGCCACCCAGGCATGTGAAGTCTTCAGCAATAGGGTCTTACCATCTGTTACTCATGGGAAACCAAAGGCCTTGGTAATATCCTGTAATGTATTGGAGGCAACAGTTCCCAGCCAACAACTCACTGGAAGGTATCCCATCCCTGGTACTGAAAATTTTCTAGTAGCAATCTATGGATTCTGGATGTGTCATTATCCAAAAAACTAAGCTTTCATATGTCTTATTCACAATATCTTGAATTTTGATAGACTCTTCCCCACCATCCTCTTAATCTCTTCCACTGGCTTCACTTAGGCCATTCCACTCCCTGTAATCTGTTCTTCTACTTACATATATACAACACCATCGCCTGAAGTCCTTCCCTCTCCTCCCTCCCTTATAGCCTTTTTCTAGCTTACTTGCCTCTGCTACAGATTTTTGGTTCCAGCTCACACACAAGTCTAAACTGTTGGGGTCCCCCCCAAGGCCAGCTCAGGAGGGACGATAGGGTCTCTGCCGAATTGGGGTGAGCAGCGGAGTCATAAACTCCAGGAAGTGTTTTTTAGCTTTTTGGTGACCAATGACAGCTTGTCTCTGGACAGGACATTGCTTCTGCATGGGGCTATAACTGTTGTCACATCAGCCTGCACAAAACGCCACTTTTACAGAAGCCACTTCCTTGTTCTTTTGCCATGCACTGGCTAGGACCAGGCCTGTAACATTTTTTATTGGCAACCCTGAGATGGTTTATTGCCAAGCCATTGTTGAACCCAGGCCCCAGGGATCATGTGACAGTGCCTGTCATTTGAGACTTACCCGTCATGGGCCAAATGCCACCTGGTGGCCTAGCCTGGTATGGCTTTTGGAGGGGGTTGTGGTGGTGGTCTATTGTAATGTAAAAGTTTGACTTCCTCCTCATCCAAGTTACTGTAAGAGGGGGCTGGGAGGAACTTTGAAGAGCCAGTTTAGGATCCTTACATAATCTTTTCCTTTAGATCCATTCATCATTTCCCTTAGAAGGAGGGCCTTAAGAGTTTCATAATTTCATTTTTGTTTGATTGGGGGCTGCAACTTTCAAAGAGACTGACCCAGATAGATGACAGACCAGAGGATAATGCAAACCACAAGTCCTAATGCCGGGGCCAGCTGAGCGTACAGATTTCTTTAGAACTATTAGTGGGGAGGGTAACCAGGCTTAGGGCGTGAGCTAGATTCCATTTCAGTTGCTCACCCACAGGCAACCGTTAGCAACTTTCAGGGACGCAGGCATCGCCGAGGGGCTACTCGCCGAGGGGCTTCTCAAGATGAAACGCCGAGGGGCTTTCAACGGGCATCTCGCCAGATGCCGATGGGGCAGGGGGTAAAAACCCAGACGTCTTCATGACTACGCCAGATGCCAGCTCAGGAGGGACGTGGGTCTTTTTCACGACACAGACTCTGGGTGAAAGTGGGAGCGAGAACCCACAAACTCGTTTATTCAGGAAGTGTACATGGGTTTTAAGGGGCAAGGGGCGGTCCCATTTTGGTCTCAGCTTGTCTCTGGACAGGACATCTCGTAGTGGCTCCAGGCATGACCTGGTCACATTAACTATGTAGTCTCAGGGTCTTTTGCCATGACCAGGCCTGTATTGTGCCATACACTAAACATTTGTAGCTAAGATCCACATATGAGAGAGAATATGTGACATTTGGCTTTCTGGGCCTGGGTTACCTCACTTAGTATAATCTTTTCCAGATCCATCCATTTCCCTTAAAGTTTCATAATTTCTTTTGCCTCCTTTTGACCCTTAGTGCTGGGAACTATTAGAGCTATTAGATTCCATTTCAGTTCTAGCAGAATCTTTCAATGTCCTATGACTACAGCCATGGTGTCTTCAGTAATGGTATCTTTTTTTTTTTTGGTTTTGCAAGGTAGGGTCTCACTCTGGTCCAGGCTGACCTGGAATTAACTCTCAGGGTGACCATTTAGTTGCTGGGATTAAAGGCATGCGCCACCATGCCCGGCTAGTAATGGTATCTTACCATTTAGTTCTAATGGGTAGTCAAGCACTTGGCAATTGCTTACATTGTTTTCAAGGTCTCATATACATCCTTGACCAATTGCTCACCATGGGGGCATTGGTAATCCAATCTGGCACCAGGAGTTACTAGTAACACCCTATGGTTTTAGGGTAAAGCTGTCTCCATCCCTGTAGAGAGCTTCTGCTCAAACTATGCCACATGCCACCTTTTCTCTCATTAAGAGATTTATATCTTTTAATTAGCTAACCAAGATGAATATTTCTGTGGTACTGATTCATGCCATCATTAGTTTTGTGTATCTACCCTTTGCCCTCTCTCTCTTACCCATGTTCTCCAAACCACCCCACCCCTGTATTCTGTCCCTCCACTTGCCTCTTCGCATCCCTCCCTGTTTCCACTCTTCCTGGGGTCTCATTCTAGCTTCCTTACTAGTACTACTTATGAAAACCACAATTTATAAACAGAACATACTGTTCCATGTTAGTAACCACATATGAGAGAGAACATGAAGCATGTCTTTCTTAGCCTTGCTGAGTATGATTTTTTCCCAAGTCCGTCTATTTTCCTAAAAATTTCATAATTTAATTTTACCTTACTACTGAGTAGAATTCCATTGTGTATATGTACCATATCTTCATTATCCATTCATCAGTCAATAGGCGTCTGGTCTTATTCCAATTCCTAGCATTATTAATGCAGCAGCAAAGAACATGGCTGAGCTAGTATCTCTATACTAAGAGTATATTTAGGGTATATGCTCAGGAGTGGCACAGCTGGATCAAATAGTAGATCTCCTTTTAGATGTTTTTTAGGAATCTCCATACTGCTTTCCATAGTGAATACACAAATTTTCACTCCTGCCAAAAGCCCCACACCCTTACCAACATATGATGTCTTTCATTTTTTTTTCAAGGTCGGGTCTCACTCTGGCACAGGCTGATCTGGAATTCATTGTGTAGTTTCAGGGTGGCCTTGAACTCACAGTGACCCTCCTAACTCTGCCTCCTGAGTGCTGGGATTAAAGGTGTGTGCCAAACATGCCTCACTTCACTTTTTATGATAGTCATTTTGACTGAAACGAGAATTTCATAATAATTTTACTTTGCATTTCTCTGATGGCTAATGATATTGAACAACCTTTTACATGTTTATTGTCCATTTGCTTTTTGTCCTTTGAGAACTCTCTGTTTAATTCCCTGCCCCATTTTTTGAGTGTTGTGATTGATATTTTTATTACTTAGTTTTTGAGTTCTTTGTATATTCTTGATAGTAAAACTCTATTGGATTTCTACCTATTCTGTAAGTTGATGTCCTTGGTCCATTTGAACTTGATTTTTGTGCATGCATGGTTATCCAGTTTCTCCAGTGATATTTGTTGAAAATGCTGTCTTTTGTCCAGTGTGTGTTTTTGGCTTCTTTGTCACAGATCAGGTGATTGTAGCTACTAGTAATTATACCTGGATCTAATATTCTATTCCATTGATCTATGTGTCTGTTTTTGCATGCATACCATGCTGTTCTTTTATTACTATGGCTATGTAGTACATCTTGACATCAGATATTGTGATATCAAAGGCAGTATTCTTTTTGCTGAGGACATTTTTTGTCTATTTGAAGCCTTTTGTGCGTCCATATGATTTTGATCCTGGCTTTTCTTTATTTTTATTTAAAATATTTTAAAATTTATTTTTTCATTAGTTATACACATAATGAGAATACATTCATGTTGGTGCCATCAATAGACTCCTCCCTGTCCTCAGGGACCCTCCTAGTTGGGGAATGTGTGTCATGCATTGTGGGGGCAGCCATTAGTTATGTGGAAGAAGCAATGTCTCTGTGCATAATGACCCAGCTTGCGGCTCTGACAACTTTCCACCCCTTCTTCCGTGAATTTCCCTGATCCATGTTGGATCCATTTTAGGTATACTTCAGTGATGAGGTCTTGGGTGCCTGTGTCTCTAGATATCTGGCTTAGTAAGAGTTGAGTGTTCTCTGTGTCTGTCTCCTTCACCCTTGTGTTGGTGTCAGCTTCAACAAGAAAGCAGCACTCTTGCTCATTTCCCCATTACTCTGTGGTTTCAGCTGGGGGCCTGGTGAGGTGCAAAAAGTTGATCCTCTCCTCAGGTTCTGTGTCCTTCTGAAAAAGAGAAGAAAATTCTCCTACAGAAGAGAAGTTAGCACCAGATAAATGGGATAACCATTATTATTTTAGAAAGAATTTTATAGGTATAGGTGCTCTTGTAGCCCACGATTGGTGGGAGCTTGATATTGGAGAGCAGGCTCATTTTTTGGATATGGTTCTAACTTGTTTCCCAGTTCCAGCTATGAGTTCCATTCCAGTGAGCAGATCTGTTAGCCAAATCAAGAGCAGTTGGTTACCCAACATGGCTGTGTGCTACTGTTGCACTTGTGTGAGCATCACATCAGGTTGTTTGCTGCTGAATAGCTTAGACCACAAGTTGCTTGGATAGATGTTTGTCATTTTCCCCCAGTCATTCATGTAGCACCTTCTGGCACTAGACAAGCTAACTGTCTAGGGACTGACTCTCTTCTAGATTCCAGACAGGTCATTCCGTATTACATACCAATAGCATATGGTGTCCTTGGCAGTAGGATGTTACCATTAACCTTAGGTGGATCATCAAGTACTCTGACTTCTGTCTTCTTTTGGAAAACCTTGTACATCTCTCTGATCAACGGGTCATTGTGGAAGTTAACTGCATGCTGGTATTGGGAGTTACAGACCAGCACCAAGGAAAAAGAAGGAAGAAAAAGATAGGTAATATAAAAGAGAAAGAGAGAAGAGAGAGAACAGTGTGTGTGTGTGAGAGAGAAAAACAGAACAAGATTAAGGTAACTCTTCATCATACCCTCTCCAGGGCCCTGTGATTCAGGTGCTCCCTCTGTGGACCTGATGAATATTCAACCTTTTAGTCTGTCTTAAAGAATATAGGATTTTATGGTACCATTTCCATTTGGGTCCCATTTTGTGTCTCCCCCCCATTACCCTCCCATACCACCCTCCTTATTGTCCATTCCTCAAGATGCTTATTAGGTAAGTCAGCATTTTGGGCAGATTCAGGTTAGCAGCCACAGATGAGTGAGATCATGCAATGATTATTTTTCTGTGATTGGGAGAGTTTGCTGAGAATGATATGTTCCAAGTTTGACCATTTTTCTTCAAATTTCATTGTGTCATTTTCCTTACTGATGTTTAGAATTCCATAGTATAGGTATACCACATCTTGGCTATCCATTGATCTAATGATGGACATCTGGGTTGATTCCAGCTCTTAGCTATTATGAATTGAGCAGCTATAAACATGGTTGAGCAAATCTCCCTGAACTGAGGCTTGGAGTTTTTAGGGTAAATGCCCAGAAAGGGAATAACTGGATCTGTTGGTATCTTTATAGTCATCCTTTTTGGAGTCTCCACATTGCTTTCCATAATGGTTGTACCATCTTACATTCCCACCAACAGTGAATGAGTGTTCTTATTTCTGCACAGCCTTGCCAGCATTTGTTTTTATTAGATTTTTTAAAATGTTTGTTATCCTTATTGGGGTAAGCTGGAATCTCATAGTTGTTTAAGTTTGCATTTCCCTGATGATTAGAGATGTTGAACATTTTCTTATGTGTGTGTTTGCCATTTGTATTTCTTCCTCTGAGAACTCCCTGTACAGTTCTCTGCCCCATTTTGTGAGTAGGTTGTTTAACTTTTTATTGTTTAGGTTTTTGAGTTCTTTGTGGGGCTGCAAGGGTGATGGAGCTTGTTGGTGGAGCTCCATTGTGGAACCCAGGGTGGGAAGAATGCTAGTCTACTGGCCTGGGTCCACTTAGCTAGTGCAGGAACCTGTGGTTGGGACTGTGGCTAGGAATGCTGCTTGAGGGGATTGGGGGACTGGTGGGCTACCCAAAAGCATGGGAATCAGTGGATTCCCTACTTTGCACTCCATGCCATCCCACTGAACTCTAATGAACTCTAAAGGTCTTGCCTTTCTTTCCCTGCCACATGAGGCATGTTTACACAGATGCCATCTTGACGGGAAGTCTTTCTAAAACTTTTTTAAAAAGACTGTTTTTTATTTTTATTTATTTATTGTGTGTGTGTGTGTGTGTGTGTGTGTGTGTGAGAGAGAGAGAGAGAGAGAGAGAGAGAGAGAGAGAGAGAGAGAGAGAGAGAGAGAGGAGAGAGAGAGAGAAAGAAAGAGAGGTGTGCCAGGGCCTCCAGCCACTGCCAACAAACTCCAGACACATGCACCACCATGTGCATCTGCCTTACAGGGGTACTGGGTCATCAAACCTTGGTCCTTTCAAAAGCAAGCACCTTAACATTCAAGCCATCTCTTCAGCCTGAAACTGGCTTTTCTATTTCTTTGAAAAAATGCTGGTGAAGTTTTGATTTAAATTGTATTGAATCAAATTCTTGCTTTGGGTAGGTTGGCCATTTTCAAGTTATTAATTATTTTGATCCATGACCATGGGAAATCTTTCAATCTTCTTGTATACACTAGAATGCCTCAATTTCTTTTTTTCAGTGTTTTAATCTTTTTACTGTAAAGGTCTTTCCTTTGCTACAGGTATTTAAATTTATCTATTTTTTGAGGATATTGTAAATGGGACTACTTCTCTGATTTCTTTTTCTGTATGTTTGTCATTGGCATGTATGAAGGTTAACACTTTTTGTCTGTTGATTTTATATCCTGCCACTTTGCTGAAAGAGTTTATATACTCTAGGAGTTTTTGGTGGACCTTTTGGGTCACTTATGTAGAGAATCATATTGTCAATATATAAGGCTAGTTTGATGTTTCCTTTTCTTATTTGTATCACTTTTATTTATTTCTCTTTCCTTACTGCTTGAGCTAAAACTTCAAGTCCTATGTTAAATGGCAGACCTTAGTAGGAATACTTCAAGTTTTCTACAAGTTAGTATGATGTAGCCTTTAGTTTGTTATATATAAATCTTATTATGTTGAGGTATGATTTTTTCAGTCCTGATCTAGCCAATCTAGCCATGTATTAACATGCAAGAATGTTATATTATGCTAAAGGCCTGTTATGTACCTTTTGAAATGATCATGTGATATCTGACCTTAAGTCTATTTACAAGATATATTACATTTATCAATATTCGTATGTAAAACCATTCCTGCATCAATTTCCTTTTTTATTTTTTTATTTTTTATTATTTTTTTGGAGAGAGACAGAGAGAGGGAGAGGAAGACAGATAGAGATGGACGCACCAGCAGCCTCTCAGCTGCTACGAATGAAATCCAGATGTGTGCGCCCCCTTGTGGTCAAGTGCGGCACTGCTCTCTTGAATCACTTTGTATCTGGCTAAATGTGGGACCTGGAGATTGGAACCGCTGGAGATTGGAACCAGTGTTCTTTAGGCTTAGGAGGCAGGCGCCTTAACCGCTAAGCCATATCTCCAGCCCCCTGCATCGATTTCTTCAATGCCCCGTTTGTTGTCCAATGGTGTGTTGTCCCATCTCCAGGAGTTTGTATACTCTGTTGTTCTTCCTGTTGGTGATTTCTAGCTTTAATGCATTGTGTTTAAATATAATACAGAGAGTTATATTTCCTGAATTTAAGGAGACTTCCTTTATGTCATAATTTATGGTCTATTTTAGAGATGATTTCATGAACTGCTGAGAAGAATGTGTATTCTGCAGAGTTTGGGTGGAAAGTTCTATAGATGCCTGTTAATTCCATTTGATTTATGGTATCATTTAGCTCAGCTGTTTACTATTTATTTTTTGTTGAAATGCTTGGTGTATTGATAATAATGGAGTGTTTAAGTCACCTACTAATATTGTGTTGGGTTTATTTGTGATTTAATATCTAATAGATTTTGCTTCATAAAATTTTGTTCACTCATATTTGGTACACATATATCTATGACTGTATAATCCTCTTGTTGAATTTTTCCTTTCACAAATATAAAGTGGTATTCTTTATTTATTTTGATTAATTTTGGTTTAAATTCTATCTTGCCTGATATTAGTATAGCCACAGCTGCTTCCTTCCTATGCCCATTTGCTTAGAACATTTTTTTTTTTATCCTTTCACCCTAGGGTGAAGCTCTTAAGGCCAGAAGGGCTTGGAATGTAGTATTTCAAAATTATCTCTCATAATAGAGAGTTAAAACAAAAACTTTCATTGATAAAAGCTGGCTTTAAGAATACAAGCCCTACAGAGAATACTGAACAGAAGAATAAACATAATCAAAAGGCTACAGAAGGGAAAAACAATAATCAAAACTAGAACATATATGAAAGCAAATAATAATCAAGAAAGCACCAAAATCCACAAAGTCAACTTGACAAGGATTAACTCACTCCTCACAATTATAACTCTAAATATCAATTGACTCAACTTCCAAATAAAACGACACAGAAAAGCAGGCCAGATCAGAAAACTGGATCCATCCATTGGCTGTTTTCAAGAAGCCCATATTACCATTAAAGACAGATAACACATTAGGGTAATGTGTTGGAAAAAGAAAATCTGAGCAATTACTAAGGGAAATGAGAATGAGAACAAGAGTCAACATTGATTGTTTTTATATAAATTTCAGTGCTAGAGGTGGGATACCTTTCAGTAAGTTGTTGGCCAGGGACCACTTGATGCCCCCAAAACATAATAGACTATTGCCAAGGCTCTTGTTGCCCATCAGAGCTAGATGGTAGAACCCTGTTTCTGAAGAATTCACATGCTTAAGCTGCAGGTCACTGAGAAATCAAGCTGGAGCTAAGGTGGAAACCTTCTCCCTGGTTATATAGACCTGTAATCCTGGTGCTGAGGAGGTACTTTGGCACCTGCTGGCTAGATATTCTAGTTGAATTGGTAAGTTCCAGATTCAGCAAGAGATTCTTTACTTAAAGTTAAGATGGAAAAGCAATTACTGAAGACATGATACTGACCTCTTGTCTCTACATGCACATGCATATACATATGAAGACACAGACACACATATCACAAACATAGATACATAAAAATATTGTTTTCATCCATGACATAAATGATTTTAAAAAGAAGAATTTACCTTACACTAAAAGGAAATCCAAAGGTAGGAAAACTTGTCCACTATAAGCAAGTCCATACAGCATCAAGACAATTCTGAGAGTAATTGGCAGCTTTTGCTCTCCATCTTGGTCCCTTAGAGGAATGGATAGCTGGCAAGTCCTTAAATTAATCCTCACAAGATGGTAGATAGTGGATTTTCTGGGTTATGTATGGATAGTCTGTGATTATGTTTCCTTGCGTGCCAATCTCAAACACACAGTCATTTTTGAGAAAGTGGTTCTGTGTGTATGTGCGTGTGCATGCATGCATGACATAGCATGTGTGTAGGTGTGGGTGGATCACTTTGGTGGGGAAGTTGGAACTCTCTTTCCATCTTTTATTGATACAGTGTTTCTCTTGTTTTGCTGCCATATGTTCCAGCCTAGTTGGCCTGCTAGCTTCAGGAGTCTCTTGACTGTACCTCCTCTTGTCATAAGCATGTTGGGATGAATTACAGATGAAGGCAACTACTTGCATTCAGCTTTATGTGGGTTCTGCAGATCCAAATTCCAGTGGTAAGGCTTATAAAAATGGTGTTTTAAACCACTGAGCAATCTTTACCACCTGAGAAACTAATTATTATATAAACATTTCTATGTGACCTTATTACTCCCAGATAGGTAATGGGTCAAAAATCACCATCTAGTTAGCATTTGAGACAGCATACTAAGTTCTTTGTTTATAGCTGCTCTAAAGGAGATAAAAGTTTACTCTAAAGATTATTGACTTGAAATACACAACACATCTCGAGATCAAAAGAGTAGCCCAAAGTGAAATGATTCCTGAGAGAAGAGAAACTGAAGGGGGAGGGAAGAGAGAGAGAGAGCACAAAAGAGAGAGAAAAGGGAATTAGAGACACATGAAACTCCTGAAACTGCTGTGGAGATTTTGGTGTTGCAGTGGCACTGGAAGTAAGGTGAGACATCCTCATAGGTTTGCATGCTCTGAGTATCTAGGTGTAGAAGATAGTGTGCTCATTTCTGTTCTTTGTAATTGAAAACAACCAAGCACAAAGACCTGCCTGTGTAATTTGGAGTTAAATGAGAGAACAGTTTATTTTTAGTTTAGGAATTAGGAACTCCAACAACATTCTTTTTTAAGTGTTTATTATTAGTATTGTTTTTAACGACATGTTTCATAGGGATACATCATGTATTGGTACTCTCTTTTCCCTCATCCCTGCCTCCATTTCATCCAACAGGATTGTTGCCAAGAAGAATCTCCAGGTTTGTTTACTCTCATTGCCATTAGTTTTAGAAACATTGCACCTAATATTTCCTCGTAGGGTAACTATAAGTGACACCAATTAATTATTAGTAGGTTTTCTGTTTTTACTAAGTCCATAAAACATCAAACATCATTGATACACAGGACCCTTGTAACATATTTGCTTCAATAATGATTCAGGCATTTAAAATTTTGCTGTTTTAAAAGAGCATAAGACCTCACAAAACAGCAGTTCAAATGCTAAAAAATCATAGAGTTGGGATGTCTTTATGATTTAACATGTTATGGGACATAATCAGAACAAATAGCTTAGATATTTTTATTGTGTTAGATTTGTGTTTTAAAGTAACAATGTCCTGGTACAATTGCATACCCATTTGCACTGAGAAGAACCCGTAGTCTGAAGCTTAGGAACTCGCTCTTCCTACAGTAAAACTGTAATAGTTACAGTGAGATTGCCCTAATGAGGCAAAGCTTATTCCTCCTTCAGCCCCTCAAAGAGCATTTTGCTAATGTGGTCTATTTTCTTTAACAATTCAGCCCAAATCCATGATGACCTTTCTGATGAAGCATAAAACCTACAATATGAGCTGGGCTTGGTGGTGCACGCCTTTAATCCCAGCACTCCGGAGGCAGAGGTAGGAGGGTCACCGAGAGTTCGAGGCCACCCTGAGACTACATAGTTAATTCCAGGTCAGCCTGGACCAGAGTGAAATCCTACCTCAAAAAACCAAAAAACAAACAAACAAACAAACAAACAAAAAAACCCCACTAATGTATTCTAATACAATTAGGTCACTCAAAAGACTGGTTAAGTTTGTAAAGTCTGCTTTTACCTTTACCAGAATTTCTAGCTGCATCAGAAGTGTGTCACTGCTCACTGTACCACTGTTAGTACTGGAAATACATAACTGTTTTTAAAAAAACATAACATTTACATTATCATTCTTGAAATTACAACAGGTTTTTTGTTATTGTTAAGCTTATAGAGACTTTATTAGATTAAGAGACGGAAAGAGGAGAGAGTATAAAGAGCACCTGCCCATGGGAATGTAGGAGGGAAAAACCCCCAGTGTGTATGTGTGATGATTGTTATGAAAAGTTGAGTTGGTATCTTAGTCCTTATCAGATTGCCATTGAAAAAGTATTTTATGTAGTTTGAAACACTAAGCTTTTCAAGTGCATTAAGTAGTTTCACATTTCATAGCACTTTTCAGCTATACTTAGGCAATGATGTTTTTACTGGAATCTATGTGTTTAGATCTCAAGACAAAGGCAGGGATGGTTGCTTGTGGGATATGCATCCATGTCTATCTCAATATCCCACATTAGTCAGATACAGCTGCATGTTGAAAATGAACATTGAAACAACCTCTGGTGAACAGACCTAATGGAAGCCATCTTAGGCCACTCAGCCATTTTGACATTCTCAAGGATCCATAGGAGATTGAAGAAGAGCACAGGGTATTAATTACAAGAATAAGAATGTGGTTCCAGTAAAGGCATCTGGTGTTTGCTCTTGGCCTGAGGTCAAGATGTCCTGATACTAGGTATCTGCTTCATGCCTGTTGCTAACTGCAAAAATTCTGCTTTTGGGGCTGGAGATACGGTTTAGTGGCTAAGGCGCCTGCCTGCTAAGCCTAAGAATGCTGGTTCCAATGTCCAGTGGTTCCAATCTCCAGGTCCCACGCTTAGCCAGATGCAAAGTGACGCAAGGGCACAATGCCTCACTTGCCCACAAGGGGGCACACACATCTGGATTTCATTCACAGCAGCTGAGAGACTGCTGGTGCACCCATTTCTGTCTCCCTCTCCCTGTCTGTCTATTTCTCTCTCTCTCTCTCCAAAAATAAATTAAAAATAAAAAAAATTAAAAAAATTCTGCTTTTGTAATTATACTTGCTTGCTCTTACTAAAGACAGCTGTGGGGACAGGGGGAGAGCTGGGGATTTTTCAGATCATTGTAAAGAAATCTGGTTTTTGCCTTTAAAAACACCCTGTAAAAGTAGGATCCGACTGCTCTCCTTCTTGCTGTGAGGCGACAGATACTGGCTGGCTTAATAAAGACTCTCCTTTTAAATTTTTATTTTGGTGGTCTTCTGTTCATTTCTGGTCTGGGATTTGCTACATTTGGAGGCCCCAGTGAGATATTATATTCTTGCTAAACTGACCCCTGAATCTGGTCTCACAGAGTCTTGGTTTCTTGTGACGCTACTCTGACTGCTGGTTGGAGACCCTAGGGGTGGCCCTGAGAGACATCCTCCAGGCCCTGGCAGAAAGGAGTGGCAGTCAGAGGACATCAACACTGTGAGTGGAGAGTCATCTGGTCTGAAAATGTCCAGGAGGTCAGGGGATTCAGTGGAAGGCTGGACACATCACTACTTCCCAAATCCTGGGTGGTGGTGAGATTTCACCCCAACCTCTGGTCTGTCTGTTTCAGTTCTGTGTGGCCATGTGTTCTTGTCTTTCTGTTTATTCTTTGTTTTGTACTTTTGTGCTTAAAATTTTTGGATCTTCCTAGGAAACCAGCTGCAGAGTCTGAAAACACCATGGGACAGATAAGTTCCACATCTGGCACATATAGCCCATTGCAATGTACCCTTACTAACTTTTCATTCTTCCAACAGCAGGCATCTGACTTAGGAACCACATGTGATTCCTTCTTCTTGAAGAAGTTCTGTGAATTAGATTGGCTATCCTTTGATGTGGGATGGCTGCCAGAAGGAACCTTTGACCTCCCAATTGTGTATCGAGTTGAATGGGTTGTCACTGGGTGAGCTGGACACCCTGACCAGGTTTCTTACATTTTGACTTGGATTGAGATAGTTGCTGAAAAACCTACTTGGTTGTAGAAATGTGCTAAGAAGTGTCTTAAACCCATCTCTAAGATACTTCTTTCCATTAAACCTAAGGACCAGAAAACTCCACCCCCAGTCCTATGGGGAGCCAGTCCTATGGGAGGATTCCTCCTCCTTACCCTATTCATTCCCTTTCAGACCCCGATTCACTTCCCAACCACTACTCACCACTGCTTGCAAGCCCACCACATACCAGAAGGGATCCCCTTATTAGCCCCCTGAGATACCCTTAGCCCCACTTCTACCCTAGTATCAAGCCTTTGGGAATAGAACCCCTTTCACGATCTATGCTCCCTTTTCTACTAGTGATCTTTACAATTGGAAACAGCAGAACCTTCTTTTTTATGAAAAGCCCCAAGGTCTTATTATCCTACTTGAAACCATATTTTACACTCATCAGCTCACTTGGAATGACTGTCAGCAGCTTTTGCAAGCTCTCTTCATGGCATAAGAGTGGGATAGAATCCCGAGGGGAGCTCTAAAACATGTCATGAGACTGGATGGGACCTCCATCATGGACCCCATCCAGTGGGAAAGAGTCTTCCCTCTCACTTGTCCAAATTGGGATCAAATTCACACCTAGGTAAGGAGGATCTTGGCAATTACTGCCAGCTTCTGTTGATGGGAGTCCAAGCTGCAGCACAGATACCTACAAATTTGTCCCATGTGAGTGAGGTTATGCAGGGACTTGATGAGTGCCCTGTAGCATTCCTAGAACACCTTTGGGAGGCCTACAGGACATACCCTCCTATAGATCTTGAAGCTCCTGAAAGTAGGAGAGCTGTGAATATTGCTTTTGTTTCTCAGTTGGCCCCAGATATTAGGAAGAAATTGAAAAAGCAAGAAGGACTTGAGGGAAAGTTATTGTCAGAATTAGTGGAGATAGCTATATGGGTCTTTAATACCTGAAGACAAACATGTTAAGAAAATCACCAGGATCATGGTGACAGCTCTTCAGGAACTGTCCTACAGAACAATCAAAGACCAGGAAAAACAAATTCAGAAGTGTGTTCCAACAAGCAGAAGGCCACAATTAGACAAAGATAAGTGTATTTATTGTAAGGAAAAGGGACATTGGAAAAATGAGTGCCCAAAGCAGCCAGAGAGAACTCTTAAGGTTTTACAGCTGAGTGAACAGGACTGTCAGGACCAGGGCTCCTTACCCCCAGACTCTCTGGAGCCCATGGTCACATTAAAAGTGTGTGTGTTGGGGGCAAATGAATTAAATTCCTGTGTGATACTGGCATAGCACACTCAGTTATAAAGAAGCCAGAAGGATCCCTGTCAAGAAATAAAATATTTATACAAGGAGCCACAGCTTCCCAGAGAGCTTCCCACTGGTCAGAGGGCTGAGTCATGGACTTATGGACTTAGGAGGAGGAACTATTACCCATGCCTTCCAAGTGATTCTGGACTGCCCATACCCTCTATTGGGCAGAGACTTATCACACAAACTACAGGTAACTATGACCTTCCAAGAAGACCACACCCAGCTAAGCATTAGAGGGCAGCCCCTTGTCAGGCTGATGCTTACCTGCCCCCTCAGCAAGGAATACCTCCTAACTACATCTACTGTGGTAGCCCAGGAGTGTTCTTATTTTAAAAACCTCCAGGGCCATATCCCTGGGGAGTGGGCAGAAAACAACCCACCTGGGCTGGCAGATCACCATGCACTGGTGGTGGTCCAATTGACTAGTCAAGCCTCTCCAATACAAGTCAGACAGTATCCTATCAGCATGGAGGCAAGAAGGGGTACTGCAGTTCACATCAGGCTACTGAGGGAAGTAGAAACCCTGATCCCTTGTCACTCACCATGGAATACCCCCTGTTGCAGACAGCTTCAGGTTCGCTGAGATGAACTTCCAGACCAGGCACAGTTATGGAGGAAGGGATATTATTTATTGAAGCTTACAGATCCAGGGGAAGTTCCATAATGGCAGGAGAAGCAACTGGCCTTCACAGGGCCAAGCAGAGAGAGCAAAAGCCAACCAGCCACCACAGCACACAGAGCAAAACTAACTACAGCCAAAAGGTCACACAGCAGACTTCAGGAACTCCTGCTAGACACATTTGCATATCTTTACAATGGACTCTCAAACCATCACCACACCTTAAGACCTGGGCCCCCAGTGACCTTGCCTCTAGCAAGGTGATTGCAGATGCAAACTATAAAGTAAAACACTGAATATATTGGGGGACATATATTCAAACTACCACATTCCGCCCCTGGCCCCCAATATATTTAGCTCCTGGCCCCCAATAGATTTATAACTATCACACATTGTAAATTGTACTCAGTCCAATTTCAAAGGTTCTCACAGTCTTGATCAACTTAAGATAGTGAGTCCTGTAAAATCAAACAAGTTAAATACTTTCAACATGTAAAGGCACAGAGTAAACATTTTTAACTGGTAAAAAGCAAAGAGAGACTAGAATAATGCAAACTCAACCACCATCAGCAGTCATCAAACTTCTGCAGTTCAAGTTCAATATAACCATAGACTGACAGTCTTCAGGTTTTCCAATTCTGCCCCTCCAGCTGGGCAGAGTCTCCAGGGAAAACTTTCATCCCATGCCAACACTGCACTCCATGGTAGCCCTTTTGCACAGTCCTGGTATATCCAAAACATCTTCAGGTCTCCATGCAAACCACAGTCCATCTTCCAAAAGGCTCTTGCAGCCTATTCCTCAGGGACTTCATGCCCTGCCTTCATGCTGCATCTCAGCAGCGGCTCCTGGAACCATGTGCAACTCATGACCACTCCATGCATTTTTCATGCTTCCAAAACTAATACCAGGTGTGCAGGACACAGCCATATTCTTAATCCAGGGACAAAATAAACCATAGCCTTGAAAAGCAGGTTCCTTCTCCAGTCAGCTCTTTACAAGAATTTGCATTTTTAACAGTCTTTCCTCAGGCATCCTCTCCATTGTTTTAATGTAAATCAAGTCGGGCCACCTTCCTTCCACCTTCCTTAAGATTGCTAATGTGTAGACAATAGCAGCTTAACCAGTCTCAGTGCCTCTACTTTTAGCTTGCTTCAGGTTTTCCAACTCAAAAATCTTAAAATTTCAGTCTGATATCTTTAGCCAAGCACATCAGTCCATTACAAATTTAACCTTGATCAAACTTTCCGGACCTGGATAGCAGAACGTAGCCATCCCTTATGCCAGTAGCCCAGTTCCAACAAAGTCCTCTGCCATCTTTCCTTCCCCTTAGAAAGCTCATAAGCCAAGCCTCGAAGTTCAATATTGTCTGCACTTAGCATTCTCAAACTCTCATCAGAATAGTCCATAAAACTTGGCTTACCATTCCAGAAGGCATCTTCAGTTGCAAGCACCAAGTCCATGCCCATTCCTCCAAAACAAAGGTTCCAAAAGACGAACATCCACACGATCTGGTTCATCTCACCCCACACTCCTCGGTACCACTTTACTGTTGCAGACAGCTTCAGGTTCGCTGAGATGAACTTCCAGACCAGGCACAGTTATGGAGGAAGGGATATTATTTATTGAAGCTTACAGATCCAGGGGAAGTTCCATAATGGCAGGAGAAGCAACTGGCCTTCACAGGGCCAAGCAGAGAGAGCAAAAGCCAACCAGCCACCACAGCACACAGAGCAAAACTAACTACAGCCAAAAGGTCACACAGCAGACTTCAGGAACTCCTGCTAGACACATTTGCATATCTTTACAATGGACTCTCAAACCATCACCACACCTTAAGACCTGGGCCCCCAGTGACCTTGCCTCTAGCAAGGTGATTGCAGATGCAAACTATAAAGTAAAACACTGAATATATTGGGGGACATATATTCAAACTACCACACCCCCCTTCTGCCAGTTTGAAAACCAGGAACAAGTGATTTCAGAACAGTTCAGGATCTGAGAGATGTGAATAAAAAGGTTGAAATTATATATGCAATAGTTCTCAACTATTACATCCTCCTCAGCCTTTTGCCTCCTAGCCATAAGTGTACACTGTATTGGACTTGAAAGATGCCTTCTTCAGCATCCCTCTGGCTGAAGTGAGTCAGCCCATATTTGCCTTTTTAGTGGAATGACCTTGAAGGAGGCTACTCTGGACAATTGACCTGGACCAGGCTACCACAAGGGTTTAAGAATTCTCTCAGCCTGTTTGATGAAGCTCTTAGCCTAGACATCTTAGTGTTTAGGGCCACTCACTCAAAAATAGTCCTATTGCAGTATGTGGGTGATCTCTTACTAGCTGCAAAGGATGAGAAGGTCTGTAAATGGGCCACTGAGGATCTTCTGGAGGACTTGGGGAAAAAGGGCTACTGGGTCTCAGCTAAAAAGGCCCAACTTTGTACTTCATCAGCTGTATACCTGGGTTATAACTTAAACCAAGGAAAAAGAAGACTCTCACAGGGACATATTGAAGTCATCTTCAGAATCCCACCCCCAAACAAGACAAGCAAGCCTCTACTTTTAGACCAACAAAGGCTCAGATTCTCAAAGATGACTGCTCTCAACATGGCCACCCTCCTGCCTAAAGCTAATCCTGAGGAACCAATTCATAACAGCCTTGAAAGCCTTGAATTTATCCAGGGTCTCTGACCTGATCTCACAGACATCTCATGGGACAACCCTGATGAGGTGCTATTCTCTGATGGTTCCAGTTGCATTTCCAATGGAGTTATGTACATGGGGGCAGCAGTGGTAACATTGGAAAAGACGTTGTGGGCTCACACTGTTGGGCATGGGACCTCTGCTCAAAATGCCAAACTGATAGCATCAAGTCAAGCTTTGAGTTATGGAAAAGACAAAGTAATAAATGTTTATACTGATAACTTTTATATTTTTGCCATGGCACATGTACATGGAACCTCCTATCAAGAATGGAGACTGTTCCCTTCTGAGGGAAAACAAATTAAAAATACTCAAGAGATATTGGCCCTGCTTGTGGCCATTTGCTTCCCTAAATGAGTGGCTATTATGCTGGGCCAACAAAGAGGGAGTCACCTGGAAGCACTGGGGAATCAAGTGGCTGACCAAGCAGCCAGAGAAGATATCTTAAAACCAGTGAGGCCCCTTGAAGTTCTGATGATGTCTCCTTCTCTTGAACTGCCCAACCGACCTGACTCCACAGAGGAGGACATGAAATCGGGAGACATCACCCTCTGGATGGAAGAAGTTGCTGGATGGTAGAGTTCTTCTCCAATGTGCACTAGGATGCACATTGCTTAAGAATCTTCATGAGAGCACCTATGTGGGCCCCACAAAACTGATGGAATTACTTAGACAATGCTCCTACATCCCTGACCTTGGTCCAATAGCCAAGAATCTAGTTACCAGGTGTGTCACCTGTCAACAAGTGGATCAAGTGGTCCTCCACTGGCCAAACCTGGGGTAAGATACAGAAGAACATTCCCAGGTGAGCATTGGCAAATTGATTTTACTGAAGTTAAGCCTGGACTTTACGGATATAAGTATCTACTGGTAATGCTGGACACTTTCTCACGGTGGTCAGAAACATTTCGTATGAAAACTGAGACCACTCAGATAACTGTGAAAAAGTTGTTATAGGAAATAGTCCTCAGATTTGGCTTTCCCTTAGCCCTGGGGTCTGACAATGGCCCAGCTTTCACAGCAAATATATGCAAATTAATAGGAAAAACTCTAGAAATAAAGTGGCACCTTCACTATGCCTATAGGCCACAGACCTCAAGGCAGGTGGAAAGGATGAACAGAACTCTTAAAGAAACATTAACCAAATTATTTTTAGAAACTGGTGGGGATTGGGTGAGTCTTCTTCCTGCTGCCCTTTTAAAGGTAAGTTCCACTCCTTATAAGAGGGGATTTACTCCCTTTGAAATTCTCTATAGTAGACTTCCCCCTATACTCCCTAAACTAAGGGAAGAACATCCGTCAGAAATTACTAATCATGTTCTTTTCCAGTCCCTTTGGGATCTCCAGCAGACTCTCCAACAGATACACCCCTAAATCCAAGAGACTCACAAGGGACCCAATTTAAAACTGTTACCATCTTCATTTGATCCAGAACCTGGTGTGGGTGGAGAGACACAGTCCTGGCAACCTCAAGCCACACTGGCAAGGACCCTTTACCCTAATTTTGGCGAATCCCACTGTGGTAAAGGTAGCTGGGAAGAGACCATGGATACACCACACCCAACTAAAGAAGGCCACCTCTGGGGACTCAGACAACTGTTGGATCATCCAAAAAGCTGAAGCTCACCAGGATCCCCTGAAGATAAGGCTATCACATGTGCCACGTGAATGAGATATTGTATTGTCTATTGCTTTTTTTTTTTTTGGCTTCTACCATTTTATTGACAACTTCTATACTTATAGACAATAAACCATAATATTTCTCTCTCCTCCCCCATTCCCCTTCAGAACTCCACTCTCCATCACATCCCCTCACTCTCCATTAGTCTCTCTTTTAATTTGATGACATCATCTTTTTCTCCTATCATGAGTGTCTTGTGAATGTATTGCTAGGCACTGCAAGGTCATGGATATCGAGGCCAATTTCTGTCTGAACAGTTGCATTGTAAGGAGTTGCATCCTTCCTTTGGCTCTTAATTCTTTCTACCCACTCTTCCACAATGGACCCTGAGCCTTATAGGGTATGACAGAGATGTTTCAGTGCTGGACACTCCTTCAGCCCTTCTTCTCAGCACTATGTTGCCTTTTGGGTCATCCCAGTGGTTATCCCCATCTGAAAAGAGAAGCTTCTCTAACCAGAAGTGAGAGTTGCATTAATTAATATGTGACTATGAACACTAAGTATAGTGCTTTCAGGGCAGCTTGGTGGGAATAATATATACACTTAGCCAGGCAAGAGCAGGCTTTATACCTCTAAGGCTCATGACCTCCCCTGCCATAGACTTTTGATTAGTTTTTTTTTCAGTACCAGGCATGTATTCCCTCCCATAGAGTGGACCTTCAGTCCAATTAGGGAGCAGTTTGTTTCCCCCAGAGCAGATGTGCCACTATTTCACCCATTTGGACATTTGGCCTGTCTGGCCAAACTTGAGGTTTCCAGTGTGCACTCTTCACCACTGATAATTTCTGTCTCCCATATAGCTGCATGAAGTGCAGCTCTTTCCAGCTTTCAGTTGCCTGGTGTACAGGGAGAAGGTTTTCTGCTCAGCACCAGCTTGCTTTCTCAGTGATCTTGCCACTCAGGCAAGAGATGTCTTCAGCAATAGGGTCTTACCATCTGTTTCTCAAGGGAAACCAAGGGCCTTGGCAATAGCCTTTAATGTTTTGGAGGCTACAGGGACCACCCTGGCCAACAACTCACTGGAAGGTATCCCATCACAGGCACTGAAAAATTCTATTAACAATTTATAGCTTCTGGATGTGCCATTATGCAAAAAAGTAGGTTTACATAAGTTTTATTCAGAATATCTTGAAGTTTGATTGACCCTCCCCCACCCTTCTTTTACACATTCTCTTCCCCTGGCCTCGCCTAGGCCTTTCCCCTCCCTGTAATCTGTTCTTCTACTTACATATATACAATAACATCCTCTTACGTCCTTCCCTCTCCTCCCTCCCTTGTAGGCTTTTACCAGCTTACTGGATTCTGCTACCTCTATACATTTGTAGCTAGGATCCACATATGAGAGAGAACATGAGACGTTTGGCTTTCTGGGTCTGGGTTACCTCACTTAGTATAATCCTTTCCAGATCCATACATTTCCCTGCAAATTTCATTTTCTTTGAATAGAACTCTATTGTGTAAATGTAAAACATCTTTATTATCCATTCATCTGTGGAGGGACATCTAGGCTGGTTCCATTTCCTAGCCATTGTGAGTACAGCAGCAATAAACATGGTTGTGCAAGTATCTCTAAGGTAGTGAGAAGAGTCCTTCAGATATATGCCTAGGAGTGCTATAGCTGGATCATATGGTAAATCCAATTTTAGCTGTCTCAAGAACCTCCACACTGATTTCCACAATAGCTGGACAAGATTACATTCGCAAAAAGAGGGTAGAAGTATTCCTCTTTCTTCATCCTTACCAACACTTCTTGTCATTCTTTTTCTTGATGGTAGCCATTCTGACAGGAGTGAGATGGAATCTCAAAGTAGTTTTAATTTGCATTTCCTTGATGGATAAGGCTGTAGAACACTTTTTAAGACATTTATATGGCACCTCCTTCTGAAAACTCTCTATTTAGTTGCATAGCCCATTTTTAACTGGATTTTAACTGTTTGATTTCTTTTTGTTCTGTTTTTTTGAGTTCTTTGTATATTCTGGATATTAATCCTCTGTCAGATGTATAGCTGGCAAAGATTTTCTCCCATTCTGTAGGTTGTCTCTTTGCTCTATTCACATTGTCCTTTGTTGTACAAAAGCTTCGTAACTTCAGAAGGTCCCAGTTGTTGATTAGTGGTTTTATTCCCTGAGCCATTGGGGTTATATTCAGAAAGTCATTGCCTATGCCAATATGTTGAAGGGTTTCCCCTACCTTTTTGTCTAGAAGTTTCAGAGTTTTAGGAGTGATATTAAGGTCCTTGATCCACTTGGACTTGATTCTTGTGCATGGGGAGAAACAATGATCTATTTTTATCCTTCTACATACAGATATCCAGTTTTCTGAGCACTACTTGATGAAGAGGCTATCTTTACTCCAATGAATAATTTTGGCATTTTGTCAAATATCAGGTGGCTGTAGCTGCCTGGATTAATATTTGGGTCTTCTGTTCCATTGATCTACATGTCTGTCCTTATGCCAGTACCATGCTGTTTTTGTTCCTATGGCTTTGTAATATAACTTAAAATTAGATATGGTAATACCACCAGCCTGATTTTTGTTGCCCAAAATTGTTTCGGCTATTCAAGGTTTTTTGTCCTTCCAGATGAATTTTAGGATTTTTTTCTATTTCTGTGAAGAATGTTATTGGAATTTTGATGGGGATTGCATTAAATATGTAGATTACTTTTGGTAAGATTGACATTTCACAATATTGATTCTTCCAATCCAAGAACATGGGCTATCTTTCCATTTCCTCATGTCTTCTGCAATTTCTCACTTAAGTGTTTTAAAGTTCTCATTGTGGAGATCCTTCACTTCCTTGATTAAGTTTATTCCAAGGTATTTTATTGTTTTTGAGGCAATTGTGAATGGGAGAGATTTCCTGATTTCATCCTTTGCATGTTTGTTGTTAGTATATAGAAAAGCTACTGATTTTTGTGTGTTGATTTTGTATCCTGCTACATTGCTAAAAGTGTTTATCAGCTCAACAGTTTGCTGGGAGAGTCCTTAGGGTCTGTTATGTATGCAATCATATCATCTGCAAATAATGATATTTTGATCTCTTACCTTCCAATTTGTATCCATTTTATGAATGTCTCTTGTCTTGTTGCTAAGACTTCCAGTACTATATTAAATAAAAGTGGGGAAAGTGGACACCCTTGTCTTGCTCCTGAATTTAAAGGAAAAGATTCAAGTTTTTCCCCATTTAGTATTATGTTGACTATGGGTTTGTCATAGATAGCTCTTATTATGTTGAGATATGTTCCTTCTATTCCCAGTTTCTGTAATACTTTTACCATGAGGAGTGATGGATTTTGTCGAATGCCTTTTCTGCATCTATCAAGATTATCATGTGATTTTTGTCCTTCAGACCATTTATATGGTGTATTACATTTATTGATTTGCATATGTTGAACCATCCCTGCATCTCTGCGATAAAGCCTACTTGGTCAGGGTGAATAATCTTTCTGATATATTCTTGTGTTCTGTTTGCCAATATTTTGTTGAGAATTTTTGCATCTATGTTCATGAGGGAGATTGGTCTGTAATTTTCATTTTTTGTTCTGTCTTTGTCTTGTCTTGTATCAGGGTGATGTTGGCTTCATAGAAGGAGTTTGGTAGAATTCCTTCCTTTTCTATTTTATGGAAAAGTTTGAGAAGCATTGGTGTTAGTTCTTCCATGAAAGTCTTGTAAAATCCACCAGTGAATCCATCTGGGCTTGGACTGTTTTTAGTTGGGAGACTTTTTATAACTGCTTGGATCTCTGCACTTGTTATAGGTTTATTTATTTATTTATCTTGATTTAATTTTGGTAGGTCATAAGAATCAAGGAAATCATCCATTTCTTTCAGATTTTCAAACTTAGAAGCATATATATTCTTAAAGTATGTCCATATGATTTTCTGAGTTTCTTTGGTATCTGTTGTACGATGCCTTTTTCATCTCTACTTTTATTAATTTTCATCTCTTTCTTTTGGTCAGATTTGCTAAGGGCTTATCAATCTTGTTTATCCTTTCAAAGAACCAACTCTTTATTTCATTGATTCTTTGGATTGTTTTTTTGGTTTCTATTTCATTAATTTCTGCCCTAATCTTTATTATTTCTTCCTGGGTACTGATTTTTCATTTGCCTAGTTCTCTTTCCAAGGCCTTAAGGTTAAGCATTAAATTGTTTACCTGTGAATGCTCTAATTTCTTAATATAGGCACTTAGATCTATACATTTCCCTCTTAGGACTGCCTTAATTGTGTCCCAAAGGTTTGGGTATGTTGTATTCTCATCATCATTTGATTCTATAAATTTCTTGATTTCCTTTTTAATTTCCTCAATGACCCATACATTGTTCAATAGTGTACTGTTTAGTCTCCATGAATTTCTGTATGCTTTATAGTTTTTCTTGTTGCTGATTTGCAGTTTAATCCCATTGTGATCCGATAGAATACAAGGGATTATTTCAATTTTCCTATATTTCTTAAGATTTGATTTGCATCTTATTATATGGTCTATTTTGGAGAATGTTCCATGTGCTGCTGAGAAAAATGTGTATTCTGCAGCATTTGGATGGAATGTTCTGTATATATCTGTTAGGTCCTTTTGTTCCATGACATCATTTAATGCAGATGTCTCTCTGTTTATTTTTTGCTGGGTAGACCTGACAAGTGATGAGAGTGGGGTATTGAAGTCACCCTCTACTATTGTGTTTGGAGTTGTCTCTGACCTTAAGTCTAATAGTGTTTATTTGATGAAATTGGGAGACCCTGTGTTAGGAGCATATATGTTTAGGACTGTGATGTCCTCCTGCTGGAGTGTTCCTTTAATCAGTATAAAGTGACCTTCTTTATCTTTCCTCACTAATGTTGGTTTGAAGTCTATCCTGTCAGAAATTAGAATAGCAACCTCTGCTTGTTTCCTAGGCCCATTTGCTTGAAACACCATTTTCCATCCTTTCACCCTAAGAAGGTTTCTATCTTTTATTGAGAGGTGAGTTTCCTGTAGGCAACAGATGGCAGGATCCTGCTTTTTAACCCAGTCTACAAGCCTGTGTCTTTTGGTGGGGACATTGAGGCCATTGATATTAAGAGTTATTATTGAAAGGTATGTATTTATTCTCACCATTTTTCTTGTTTTTTGGTTCTTCCTCTTTTCACTTTACTCACTTGTTTTTATCTGTTATTTGAGTATGGTTTATTTTTTCCTATTTCTTGCTGTGTGTGTTTTGCTTTTTTTTTCAGCATGAAGGATTCCTTCAAGTATTTCTGTAGAGCTGGTTTAGTGGCCATAAATTCCTTTAGCCCGTTTTTTTAGTGGAATGTTCTTATTTCTCCATCAATTTGGATAGATAGCTTGCAGAGACTATTTCCACTGTCTGTAACCTAACCCAACCTGAACAAATAGGTCTCTGTCAATGGAGAATGAAACCTAATCTTAGCCTGGAGGACCTCCAAGGACAAGGGCTTAGTATGAAACAATTGATTATAAGGTAGAACAACCCCCTTATTGGAATACATTCTCCCAATCCTTAACCTTAAATGACTATTAATAGAGATAGTTATTCCTTTTTCAAAAAAATTATTTCTTTATTGACAACTTCTATAATAGTAGATAATGACCCATGGTAATTCCCTCCCTTCCCCCCACTTTCCCCTTTGCAACTCCACTCTCCATCATACCCTTCCCCCTCTCAATCAGTCTCTCTTTTATTTTAATGCCATCATCTTTTCCTCCTATTATGATAGCCTTGTTTAGGTAGTGTCAGGCACTGTGAGGTCATGGATATCCAGGCCATTTTGTGTCTGGAAGAGGGCATTGTAAGGAGTCCTACCCTTCCTTTGGCTCGTATGTTCTTTCTGCCACCTCTTCTGCAATGGGTCCTGAGTCTTGGAAGGTGTGATAGAGATATTTCTTGATGAGCACTCCTCTGTTACTTCTTCTCAGCACAATGGTACTTTCAGAGCTATCCTGAGGTCACTGCCATCTGAAAAGGGAAGCTTCTCTAACCAAAAGTGAGAGGAACATTAATATACGGGTATGAATATTAAGAGAAGTGCTTATTGGGCAGTTTGTTGAGCATAGTATATGCATTTAGCCAGACAGAAGCAGACTTTACACTCCTAGGGCTCATGATTACCCGTGTTGTAGGTTTTCAGGGATGTATTCCCTCCCATGTAAGTGGGCCTCCAGTCCAATTAGAAAGTGGTTGGTTTCCCCAATAACAGACTTGCAACTATTGTACTTCTTGGCTCATTTGGCCTGGCTGGCCAAATTTAAGGCTTGCAGTGTCCACTTTGATTATCTCCACTAGTTATTTCTCTTTCTCCCATTAAACAGCATGTAGCATAGCTTTATCCACCTTTCTGTCAGCTGATCTACACAGAAGAGGTTTTCAGTTCAGCTCCAGCAGGATTTCTCATTGACCTTGCAGCAATACATTCTTACCATCTATTACTGGTGGGAAAACAAGAGTCTTGGCAATGGCCTGTAATGTTTTGGGGGCATCAGGGACTTCCATGGCCAACAACTCACTAGAAGGTATCCCATCCCTGGCACTGAAAATTTTCTAGTGAAAATCTATGGTTTCTCCGTGTTCCATTGTCCAAAAAGGTAGGATTCCATATGACTTATTTATATCCTCTTAGATTTTGATTAGCCCTCCTTCCACCTTTCCTTTACTCAATCTCATCCCCTTACCTCACTTAAGCCTTTACACCCCATTAATCTATTCTTCTACATATATATATATATATATATATATATATATATATATATATATATATATACAATACCATCCTATTAAGTCCCCCACTCTCCCTTTCTCTTTCATTTATATCTCCTTTATAGCTTACTAGCCTCTGCCACTGAGTTTTTTCCTACTCACATAGAAGTCCAATAATTTGTAGCTAGGTCCACATATGAGAGAACATGTAACATTTGGCTTTCTGGGCCTGGGTTACCTCACTAAGTACAATCCTTTCCATATCCATCATTTTTCTTCCAAATTTCATAATTTCATTTTTTCTTCACTGCTGAGTAGAACTCCATTGTATAAATGTGTCACATCTTCATTATCCCTCAGTTGAGGGACATCTAGTCTGGTTCCATTTGCTATCTATTGAAATAGTGCAGCAATAGACATGGTTGGGCAAGTATCTCTAAGGGACTGAGACAAGTCCTTAGGATATATGCCTAGGAGTGGTATAGCTGGATCATATGGTAAATCTATTTTTAACTGTCTCAGGAACCTCCACACTGATTTCCACAATGGCTGGATCAGATTGCATTCTATCAACAGTGTAGAAGGGTTCCTCTTTTTCTGCATCCTCGCCAGCATTTATGGTCATTTGTTTTCATGATGGTAGCCATCTTAAAAGAGTGAGATGGAATCTCAACATAGTTTTAATCTGCAATACACTGATGGCTAGTGATGTAGATCATTTTTTAGATATTTATATGCCATCTCTATTTCTTCTTTTGAGAATTCTCTATTTAATTCCATAGCCCATTTTTAATTGGGTTGTTTGATTTATTATTGTTTAGTCTTTTTGAGTTCTTTGTGTAGTTTGTATATTAATCCTCTATCAGATGCATAGTTGGCAAAAATTTTCTCCCATTCTGTAGGTTGCCTCTTTGCTCTATTCATAGTTTCCTTTGCTGTAAAAAAGCTTTGTAATTTCATGATGTCCTAGTGGTTGATCCATGGTTTTATTTCCTGAGAAATTGGGATAATATTCAGAAAAATCTTTACAAAGACCAATATGTTGAAGGGCTTCTCCTATTTTTTCCTCTGACAGTTTCAGAGTTTCAGGTCTGATATTAAGGTTTTTGATCCATTTGGACCTAATTATTGTGCATGTAGAGAGAAAAGGATCTATTTTTATTCCTCTACACATACATATCCAGTTTTCCCAGCACCATTTGCTGAAGAGTCTGTCTTTTCTCCAGTGAGTATTTTTTTTTTTTTTTTTGCACTTTTGTCAGAGATCATGTGGCTGTAGCTACCCAGACATACATCTGGGTCCTCTATTCTGTTTATTGATCTACATGTCTGTTTTTGTGCCAGTACCATGCTGCTTTTGTCACTATGGCTCTGTAATATACATCAAAATCTCATATGGTTATACTACCAGCCTTATTTTTGCTACTCAAAATTGTTTTAGATATTTGTGGATTTTTGTGTTTCCAACTGAATTTTAGGATTGTATTTTCTATATTCATGGAGAATACCATTGGAATTTTGATGGGGATTGCATTATATGCATAGATTGCTTTGGGTAAGATTGCCATTTTTGCAATATTGATTCTTCCAATCCAAGAATGTTGATGTCTTCCCATTTCCAAGTGTCCTCTGAAATTTCTGTATTGAGTGTTTAAAAGTTTTCATTGTAGACATCCTTAGCTTCCTTAGTTAGGTTAACCCAAGGTACTTTTTTTTTTTTGATGCAATTGTGAATGGGAGTGATTTTCTGACTTCATCCTCTTTGTGCTTGTTGTTAGCATATACGAAGGCTACTGATTTCTGTGTAGTTATTTTGTTTTCTGCTACATGGCTATAGGTATTTATCAGCTCTAACAGTTTGCTGGTAGAGACTGTAGGGTCCTTTATGTAAAGAATCATATCATCAGCAAATAATAATAACTTGATCCCTTTCTTTCCAACTTGTATTCCTTTATGTATGTCTCTTGCCATATTACTATGGCTAAGACTTCCAGTAGTATTTTAAATAAAATTGGGGACAGTGGACACCCTTGTCTTGTTCCTGATTTTAGTGGAAAAGCTTCAAATTTTTCTCCATTTAGTATTATGTTGGCTGTAGGTTTGTCATAAATAGCCTTTATTATGTTGAGATATGTCCCTTCTATACCCAGTTTCTGAAGGGATGTTGCATTTTGTCAAATGCTTTTTTTGGGATCTATTGATATGATTCTCAACTAAAAAATTCCAGGCCCAGATGGATTGGCTGATGAATTTTACCAGACCTTCATGGAAGAACTAACACCTGAATCAAAGGGCCCTGGAGAGGGTGAGATGAAGCCTAACTTTAAATTTCTTCTGCTTCTCTTTTTTTATGTATTTTTCTTTTTTCTTTTTCCTTGGTGCTGGCCTGTACTTCCTTGTACCAGGATGTAGTTAATCCACAATGAGCTGTTGATTGGAGAGACCTACAATGTCTCCCAAAACAAACTAGACAGAGTTCTGTCAGAGCACTTGATTACCCACCAGAGGTTAATGGTAAGACCCTACTGGTGAAGACACCATACACTGTCAGCAAGGGCCATGGAGAGACCTAGTTGGAATCCAGAAGAGAGCCAGTCTCCAGACAGTTAGCTCATCTAATGCTGGAAGGTGCTACATGAGCTTCTGGGGGAAAGAGGCCAATATCTCTCTGTGAAAATTAACGTCAACTATTCAGAAGCAAACAACCTGACATGATGCTCACACAAGTGAAACAGTGGCACACAGCCATGGTGAGTAACCAACTGCTCTTGGATTGGCTAGCAGATCCACTTAGTGGAAAGGAAACCATATCTGGAACTGGGAAAGAAGTCAGAACCATATCCAAATAACAATTTTTTTCCCCCAATGTCCAGCTCCCACTAATCTTGGGCTATAGGTGGGTCTACACTAAATTCTCTCTAAATTAATAAGGGTTATCCTATTTAACTGGTACTAACTTTACTCTCACTTGGAGATTCTGCTTCTCTTTTTCAGATGGAAGTGGGATCAGAGGAGGTAAATGACCCAGTGCACTTCATCCCTGCCCCAGCTGAAACCACAGAAGATTTGGGGAAATGAGAAGGAGTACTGCTTTCTTGGAGAACCTGATATCAGCACAAGGGTGAAGGAGATAGACACTGAGGACACTCAACACCTACCAAAGCAGAGATCCAGAGGCTCCTAAGAGCCCATCACTGAAGTAGACTTAAAATGCATCCAACATGGCTCAGGGAATTTTGTGGAAGAGGGTGCTGAAAGATTGTTAGAGCCACACATTGGGACATTATACATGGAGACATTGACTCTCCCCCATGACTGACTGCTGCCCCCACAGTTCATGACCCACAATCTCCATGGGGTTGACCTGCATCCCCAACGAGGAGGACCCTTAAGGAAAAGGGGCAGGGATGAGGGAATAGATGGTACCAACATGTGTTGTTTACATACTAAGTATGTCCATATCTAATTAAAATAAATTAAGAAAATTCACTCTAAAAGTAGGACAGGGATGCTTTCCTTCTTGATGTGAGAGGATATATGCTGGTCAGCTTAATAAAGACTTTCCTTTTAAATTTTTATTTGGGTGGTTTTCTGTTCATTTCTGGTCTGGGACTCACTACAACATTTCAGAGCCACACCTGGTTCATTTGAAAATATATTAGCCAACTGCCACTTACAGGATGCATATATGAAAACAAATTGCCCAATGACCTCTTAAGGCACAGTTACTACTTTGTCTGAATAACTATGGGGAGTAGAGCCTTAAACCCTTTGAACTGCAAGCATGCACCTCTATTCTCTTATCTGGCTGTCCATGGCTGCTCAGAGGCAGAGGCTTCTGGAACTGCCTTTTCAGCAACCTGCCCAGCTAAAGGTTCTCTAAGAGATAGGAGGTAGCTTTCATTCTTAGGGAATTTATGTAACACAGATAAGTGTCCTCCAGGAATTACTCTGAGCCCACAGAAGTCATTGAAGGGGTGAGATTAGATGCGGTCATGGTGGAAGGGTTATCCTAGAGGGGATTCCAAGGGAGTAGAGCTGCGGAGGCACACACATGGCCCTGCTCCTCAGAGGTGAAGTCTGCCTGGCTCCTTTACAGACAGCTACCACTGGTGGATGTTGCTGCGGGCACCTCAAAATCTCTTAATGCACTGAAGTAGAAAGGGGGCAAGGGCAGCAGGGAAGGGAAACCAGGAGGGGGGAAATTCACCAAATAAATTAGCTAGGCCCCTGCTGTAAAAACTGTTTCATCTGAATGTGAATCTTGGGGCTGCTTCTGCAAGTGCCTAGAGGGACTGAATCATGTAATCGACAAGGTAATTATTACAAATGCAAAGATTGTGTAGATATAAAGTGATGGAAACTTGTCTCTAGAAAAACATTAAAAGGTCTGCATATGTCAGTGAATTAGAGCCTGCTTGCTTCTCACAGCTGCTATTTTGGGAATCTCTCTAAGGATGTTTAAAGAGCGAGTCTTGTATATGGAGGTAGCGGCTCCATTGTTGTGGACAGGGGAAGCCAGAGCAAGCTATTGAGGAGAGCTAACGGTTTTGGCACTGGCTTTGGGTGTTAAGTATCAACTAACATGTTTATGCCCGCCCTTCAGATGTCCACATACAAAGACCCCTTTCTCTCCCTTCTGGCAGGAATCCAGGCCAATCTTGGAATGCCTCGTCCCCCGCCCATCATTAAGGCCCTGTGTTAATCATGGGGCTTCATCTCAGAAGCACCCTGGAAAGGAATGTTCAGTGACCCAAAGCATCCACATTTCCGCCTCTGTAGAAATTGCATGCACACGACATGGGGCTCTGAAGCAGAATTAAGAAACAATGAAGGTTAAGTCCACGTGAAACTGGAGGTTTAATGTTTAGCCATGTTGACTAGCAGGTCATCAGGTTGTTTCCATCTTTAAGAAAAAATGGTGAGGTATGTGAGGTGTGTACTATGTAGATATATATACACACACAGGAGGTGCTGTCTCCTTATTTTCATGGAGAACACAGGTCCATACATCTTATTCAGTAGCAAGTCTTAGTCTATTAAAATGATGTTGGCCTGATCTAAAATAGAATGTTCAAGTTGGGTTTTGATAAACAGGATGGTAAATCCACAGGCAGAAACCACATTACATTGTTTCCCATAGATTTAAGTGCAGCCTTGCTGGACAACTAAAAAAAAAAAAACATCTTTTTCTTTTTTTTGTGATCTATTTGGCATTAAAATTTTCTTGATATTCTCTGATTTTTGCTGAGACTAAAGAGGTTAGGGAACTGCATGTTTACAAATTTGTTACAATTAAACACACTATTAACAAGAGAAGAGAAGAGAAGAGAAGAGAATTGGGATAATTTTATTAGCAATTTCAGAGTTTCCTTTGGAAATATAAAAACAGGAGTAAATAGTATTTATATGAATGGTTCAGATTGGGCATCTTCTCATTATTGGGGAAAGATTAAAAAACAAGGTCTTACATTGATGTTAGTAGGGTTTTTCATTTCATAGGAATGAATACTATTTAGTTGAATTATGGCTTATTTTGGTTAGATATGTAATAGTTAGCTCTTCACTTGTGTTTGTCATTGTTTTTATGACTCAAATTTAAGCACTGAGTCTTTAAAGAATGAGAAAAATCCTCATCACATGACAATGATTTTGTGTAGGTATGTTGTCCAACTCATTTTTACCTTCAAGCTATTAAATTTGTAAGAATAGAACAGTAAGAAGTGAGATAATTTGCTTATTTCTTTAACAAATCCTTATCTGTTGGCTTTATGTATGGCTTCTGTAGTCACACTACTAATGGACCATCATCTTCAGGCTGGAACAGGCCAGCATTGTGCTTCACCCTTCAGGCTGAATGGGAGTTTTCAAAATCTCTGGTGATAAGGGCCTGAGCTTATGACTAGGGGGAATATCTGTCCTCTTGCTATTGTATGCCAAGCACATAACTGGCACACATCGGTAGTTTTTGAATGGATAATTGGATACTTTGTGATTTATGCAAGCATGGGAAGAAACATTATGCCCTTCCTCTTCTCATCTGATAGACCTATAGCCTACAGTGGTGGCTGGAGAAGGAATTTTGTGTTTCAGAAGACCTATTGGGGGGCCTTTGACTCTGGTTCTCAGGCCTGGAGACCAAGCAGCTGTAGTCCCATGTACCTTTTCTTAGAGCAATCAAACTCACCAAGTTCTATGTCCCTTCTGTCTCCATGAAGCATAAATAATTTATTTGGGAAGGACACAGGAAAGAAGGAAGGGTAGATATATGCATTATTTGTTTTTAATAGTTTTCCCCATTCAGCTCTGTTTCTTCTCACTGGTCCGATAACCCATTGACTTTAAACACACACCCTTTCTCTGTCTGATGTTTACATAAATTCTATGTCAGTTATTACTGTATTTACTGTTTCTTCCACTGGCGTCATGCCATCCTTCAGCATTGCTTTCAACCTTATGCTCCATAGAACCACTGTAACTATTATATAAACATCCTCATCTACTGACCACAGTCACAATTTTTTCCACATCTCTTCCACAGCCTGATAAGAATCTCTAGTTCCTTGAACCTTCACCTTCTAACTTTCTTTCACTCCTCTCTCCCTGTTTCTCCCACTCTTCTAGTTTAGGTTTTGTAACCCCATAGTTTTAATTACTCTTTTGTTTACAGCCCATAATTCACCTTCCACATGCTCCCACACATTTGCAGCAGTTCAGTCTGATACTATTTGTCCTCTAATGCTATGTCAGCTTACAGTGTATTGCTAGAAAAAAGAAGACCATTTGTCAAACCAGGAATTTGGTAGTCAAACCAACACCTGTTTCTATCTCCATTCCTCGCCACAATCTGTACTTCCTATGTAAAATATAATAAATCTATCCCCTCATTTTTCTATTGTCATATCCTTAGATCAGGCTATTTATTTTTACTTTTCTCCTGTGTAGCTGTATACACTTGTTCATTGGACTTTCTGCCTTTTTCCTTGTCCTCCTGATTTCAAGGAGCTCCATAGCCACCATACTACTTTTTATACATTTAAAACATTCTTTACCAATACCACTTACAGGTTACTTTTTGGTTTAGAATAGAATGCGAATTTTTGTTTTGTTTTTTTTGGTTTTTTTTTTTTTTTTTTTGGTTTTTCGAGGTAGGGTTTCACTCTGATCCAGGCTGACCTGGAATTAACTATGTAGTCTCAGGGTGGCCTCGAACTCATGGCAATCCTCCTACCTCTGCCTCCCAAGTGCTGGAATTAAAGGCATGTGCCACAACGCTCATCTAGAATGAGAATTTTTAAAGACAGCATAAGTCCCTAGGTGACCTGGCTCCTGCCTATATCTCCAATTTTGCCTCCCATGTTTTGCCTGTTTCCTCCAGTTTCAGAAGTACTAGTTGTGGGGAGCTAGTGTGGTGGCCATTCCAAGATGGCGCCTTGGCTGACTGCCAAGTCTTATGACTAGGCGCCATTTCCTGCTTCTGCCCTTGTATAGTCACGTTCACACTGCAGATGTGCGCATGTACCTTGTTACGTATGATCAGTCCACCAGCAGGTGGTTGTTTGTGCCCTATAGCTAACGCCTACGTGGCTACTGCTGATTGGATCAGGCGAGGCTATATCTAGGGTGGAGGGCTGGGAGTCGGGGGCTTCCTGTTGTAAAAGGTTCCTGAATAAACTGCTTCAAGAAGAGTTCCTGTGGTCGTTGCCTTATTCTGCTGGTCAGACTGGGCGGCGACACTAGTAGCTTATTCAGTTTTTGCACATGCTATCTCTTTCCTTTGGTCATTCTTACTCTTTCTCTTTTACAGCTTCCTTTTTCCTGGGAAACTTTTACTTCATATTTCTACTTTTTTGTGTACTATTTCAAAAAATATCTAAGTTGTGCTCCTACTATGTGTCCCAGTACATACAATATTGCTTCACCATAATACTGAGTACACTGCATTTTGATTGCTCATTTGCCCATTTTCTCAATGTTTTATAAATTTTTGAAGGCAGATACTTACATACTTTTTTTGTATCCCAAGTGCATAATGCAATATCTGTAAGATAATACAAATAAATATTTGCTACAGAGAGTATAGATGATGGTGAAGGTGAACAATAATAACCAAAGCACCTGAATTCAAATTTAGGGGCTGCCTATGACTTGCTGGATACTTGGATAGAGCATCTACCAATTTATATTTGCTTTCTTGTCTATAAGATATATGATATATGATTGTGAGCACTGAATATATGTAAAGTGTCTAGAACAGTGCTTGATACAAAGTAAACATCATTAATGTGGTCATTAAAATAACAGGAATCTATTTAGCTACCTAACATCTATCTCTTTATCATCTGTTTAGCTGAAAATGACCATGACTTTATACACATTTATGAACCAGTTGTACATCTTAAGTTGAATCTGTGGCTAAATTAGTTATAAAGATGAATGAGAGTATGATAACTGAACTACTTTCCTTGTTACTATGATAATATGACAAAATATCTGACAACATGAACTTATGGAAGGAAGGAAGGGTCTATTTTGACACAGTTTGAGGCTCCAGCCCATCCTGGTGGGAAGGTGTGGCAACAGGAGCATAAAGCAGCTATCATATTGTCCACACAGGCAGCAGAAAGAGGGATGAATGCTGGTGCCTAGGGAGCTTTCTCCTTTTGTTCATTCTTGCACCCCAACCCATGGGATGGTGCTGCCCATAGTTAGGGTGGATCTTCTCACCTCAGTTAATCTAATCTAGAAACTTCTT